>CM055121.1:229164005-230364005 GCA_029206835.1 Rana muscosa
GAAATTCAAAAGCACTGATCAAAAGCACTGCACGCTACACTAAAATAAATTAAATACAGCGCCTGTCACCAACAATTTTTTTTTTGGGGAATTTGTTAATGTATTTAATTTATTTTAGTGTAGCGTGCAGTGCTTTTGAATTTCATAGGTGACAGGTGTGCAGGAGCAGTGCAGCGGCGAGTGGTGTTAAAGTATTTAATATAGTCAGGGGGATTAGTGGTGTTACTGTATTTAATGTATTCAGGGGATTAGCGTGTTAAAGTGCTTTCTATGTATTTTGAATTTCGTACGTGACAGGAGCAGTGCAGCGGCGAGTGGTGTAAATGTATTTAATTTATTCAGGGGATTAGATTAGCGTGTTAATGAACGACCGCGCAGGCGCACTGTGAAGTTGGAGACTGATAGGAAGACGACGTGAATCACATTGACGCTCTGACAGAACAGCAGCGCATCACGCTCTCTGCTCTGCTGACGTCAGTTCCGGTATCGGCGTCATTTGCGTTCCACGATGGTTCCGACAGCTTCTCCTCCGGTCCAGGCTACATCCCGGGAGAATCGCGGTAATCCGGGCTGGAGATCGCCGGGGGGGGGTGAATTGAGATCGCGATTATCATACGATTCATCGTGCAGCTCTAATATAGAGATTATAGGTATATTCGTACACAAACACACAAACTTTGAATTCATACGAGCAGAGAACAATCCAACACAGCAACCCTGCAGAGACAGTACAGCGATGCTTTTTTTTCCTTATTTGCGCTTTCTCAACAATGCTCACAAAAACATCCTGTTCATGCAATTAGCACACAATATAATAGATCAAACAAACCATGTAAAACCCAACCAGCAGAAAGAAGAAAAAAAAAAAAAAAAAAAAAAAAAAATAAGGAAATTTAGCTCTGTAACAACATATGAAGGAAACAACTGCACAAACCCCCAAAACAAATTTTTACTTAAAGGCTTGGTAAATAACTCCCAAATTATCTGATGAGGATAAACAGAAAAAGAAGTTGGTCTCTGTGCCTGTGTTGGTTTTCTCCCACACTAAAGACATGCTGGCTGGTTAATTGGCTCCCATCTAAATTGGCCCTAGTATGCAAGTTAGCTCCATGAGGGTCGGGACTGATATGAACGTTCAAGAGAGATTATATAGATGTAGATGTGTAGATCAATGTGTTTTATAAATACCTGTAATAAACAATAATGATCTGTTGGTAGTACATGCAAATAATAATTTAAAATTACAAAGTCATATTCCTACAGTAGATTTTAATCACGCCTGTGTCTCATTCAGCTCACCTACAGGCCCTGCTACTACAGGACACTCCATACTGTCCTCACCTCCACCACAGGAGCTGCCAGGAATGTTTCACTCCACCCTACACCCTGGAGCTGCGGTTTCTGATCACCCGGTGCAACATTGTGTACCCTTCTTATGCTTCCAGAGCGCCTTGAATGGCTCATGTACACACCGTGAGAAGCAGAAATCCAGATTTGGGGTGCTCAGAGATCCGTCTGAACTGCATTTCAACTGTAATAGATGTTCACACAGGATGTTGTACAATTTTGCTTTGAGCAGCTTAGAAATTCACAGCCTGTGTATACAAGACATCACAGTAACCATGCAACTACCCTGTTTTTGGAGCAGCACCATTCATTTGAATTGGTTCCTCTCGGCTACAAAAAAGCACCAAAGTAGCTCCTGTACCTTTTTTTGGAAAGCGCATTAGAGGTGCCATCAACAATAAGGGCAACCGAAAGCGAGTTTTACAGCGATTTTACTATGTTCCAGGTGTAAACAGGCCCTAAAAGACAAACTTCACTTTATCCCAAGACCACCAATGAAACCTTCACTTACCCATTCATCATGAGTCTGTACGAGGATACTACACACACACCCTCCATGTATCCCCCCCCACACACACCCTCCATGTATCCCCCCCACACACACACACACCCTCCATGTATGCCCCCCCCCACACACACACCCTCCATGTATCCCCCACACACACACCCTCCATGTATGCCCCCCCCCACACACACCCTCCATGTATGCCCCCCCCCACACACACCCTCCATGTATCCCCCCCCACACACACCCTCCATGTATCCCCCCCACACACACACACCCTCCATGTATCCCCCCCCCACACACACACACACACCCTCCATGTATCCCCCCCCCACACACACACACACCCTCCATGTATCCCCCCCCCCACACACACACACCCTCCATGTATCCCCCCCCACACACACACACCCTCCATGTATCCCCCCCCACACACACACACCCTCCATGTATCCCCCCACACACACACACACCCTCCATGTATCCCCCCACACACACACACACCCTCCATGTATCCCCCCCCACACACACACACCCTCCATGTATCCCCCCCCCACACACACACACCCTCCATGTATACCCCCCCCCCCACACACACACCCTCCATGTATCCCCCCCACACACACACACCCTCCATGTATCCCCCCCACACACACACCCTCCATGTATCCCCCCACACACACACCCCTCCATGTATCCCCCCCACACACACCCCCTCCATGTATCCCCCCACACACACACACCCTCCATGTATCCCCCCACACACACACACACACCCTCCATGTATCCCCCCCACACACACCCTCCATGTATCCCCCCCACACACACACCCTCCATGTATCCCCCCCACACACACACCCTCCATGTATCCCCCCCCACACACACCCTCCATGTATCCCTCCCCCCCACACACACCCTCCATGTATCCCTCTCCCCACACACACACCCTCCATGTATCCCTCTCCCCACACACACACACACACACCCTCCATGTATCCCCCCCCCCCACACACACACCCCCTCCATGTATCCCCCCCCCACACACACACCCCCTCCATGTATCCCCCCCACACACACACACCCTCCATGTATCCCCCCCCACACACACACCCTCCATGTATCCCCCCCCACACACACCCCCTCCATGTATCCCCCCCCCACACACACACACCCTCCATGTATCCCCCCCACACACACACCCTCCATGTATCCCCCCCACACACACACACCCTCCATGTATCCCCCCCACACACACACACCCTCCATGTATCCCCCCCACACACACACACCCTCCATGTATCCCCCCCACACACACACACCCTCCATGTATCCTCCCCCCCCCCCACACACACACACCCTCCATGTATCCTCCCCCCCCCCCACACACACACCCTCCATGTATCCCCCCCACACACACCCCCTCCATGTATCCCCCCCACACACACCCCCTCCATGTATCCCCCCCACACACACACCCCCTCCATGTATCCCCCCCCACACACACACACCCTCCATGTATCCCCCCCCACACACACACACCCTCCATGTATCCCCCCCACACACACACACCCTCCATGTATCCCCCCCACACACACACACCCTCCATGTATCCCTCCCCACACACACACACCCTCCATGTATCCCTCCCCACACACACACACACACACACACACACACCCTCCATGTATCCCCCCCCACCCCCACACACACACACACCCCCTCCATGTATCCCCCCCACACACACACCCCCTCCATGTATCCCCCCCCCACACACACACCCCCTCCATGTATCCCCCCCCCCACACACACACCCCCTCCATGTATCCCCCCCACACACACACACCCCCTCCATGTATCCCCCACACACACACACCCCCTCCATGTATCCCCCCACACACACACACCCCCTCCATGTATCCCCCCACACACACACACCCCCTCCATGTATCCCCCCACACACACCCCCTCCATGTATCCCCCCCCCACACACACACCCCCTCCATGTATCCCCCCCACACACACACACCCCCTCCATGTATCCCCCACACACACACACCCCCTCCATGTATCCCCCCACACACACACACCCCCTCCATGTATCCCCCCACACACACCCCCTCCATGTATCCCCCCACACACACCCCCCCATGTATCCCCCCACACACACCCCCCCCCCATGTATCCCCCCACACACACCCCCTCCATGTGTATCCCCACACACACCCCCTCCATGTATCCCCCCACACACACCCCCTCCATGTATCCCCCACACACACCCCCTCCATGTATCCCCCCACACACACACACCCCCTCCATGTATCCCCCCCCCCCCCACACACACACACACACCCCCTCCATGTATCCCCCCCCCACACACCCTCCATGTATCCACACACACACACACACCCTCCATGTATCTCCACACACACACACACACACCCTCCATGTATCTCCCCCCACACACACACACCCTCCATGTATCTCCCCCCACACACACACACCCTCCATGTATCTCCCCCCACACACACACACCCTCCATGTATCTCCCCCCACACACACACACCCTCCATGTATCTCCCCCCACACACACACACCCTCCATGTATCTCCCCCCACACACACACACCCTCCATGTATCTCCCCCCACACACACACACCCTCCATGTATCTCCCCCCACACACACACACCCTCCATGTATCTCCCCCCACACACACACACCCTCCATGTATCTCCCCCCACACACACACACCCTCCATGTATCTCCCCCCACACACACACACCCTCCATGTATCTCCCCCCACACACACACACCCTCCATGTATCTCCCCCCCACACACACACACCCTCCATGTATCTCCCCCCACACACACACACCCTCCATGTATCTCCCCCCACACACACACACCCTCCATGTATCTCCCCCCACACACACACACCCTCCATGTATCTCCCCCCACACACACACACCCTCCATGTATCTCCCCCCACACACACACACCTCCATGTATCTCCCCCCACACACACACACCCTCCATGTATCTCCCCCCCACACACACCCTCCATGTATCTCCCCCCACACACACACACCCTCCATGTATCTCCCCCCACACACACACACCCTCCATGTATCTCCCCCCACACACACACACCCTCCATGTATCTCCCCCCACACACACACACCCTCCATGTATCTCCCCCCACACACACACACCCTCCATGTATCTCCCCCCACACACACACACCCTCCATGTATCTCCCCCCACACACACACACCCTCCATGTATCTCCCCCCACACACACACACCCTCCATGTATCTCCCCCCACACACACACACCCTCCATGTATCTCCCCCCACACACACACACCCTCCATGTATCTCCCCCCCACACACACACACCCTCCATGTATCTCCCCCCACACACACACACCCTCCATGTATCTCCCCCACACACACACACCCTCCATGTATCCCCCCCACACACACACACACACACCCTCCATGTATCCCCCCCCCCCACACACACACACCCTCCATGTATCCCCCACACACACACACACCCCTCCATGTATCCCCCACACACACACACACACCCTCCATGTATCCCCCCCCCCCACACACACACCCTCCATGTATCCCCCACACACACACACACCCTCCATGTATCCCCCCCCACACACACACCCTCCATGTATCCCCCCCCCCACACACACACCCTCCATGTATCCCCCCCCCACACACACACCCTCCATGTATCCCCCCCCCACACACACACCCTCCATGTATCCCCCCCCCACACACACACCCTCCATGTATCCCCCCACACACACACACACACCCTCCATGTATCCCCCCCCACACACACCCTCCATGTATCCCCCCCCCCACACACACACACCCTCCATGTATCCCCCCACACACACACACACTCCATGTATCCCCCCCCCACACACACACTCCATGTATCCCCCCCCCACACACACACACACACCCCATGTATCCCCCCCACACACACACACCCCATGTATCCCCCCACACACACACCCTCCATGTATCCCCCCCACACACACACCCTCCATGTATCCCCCCCCCACACACACACACCCTCCATGTATCCCCCACACACACACACCCTCCATGTATCCCCCCCACACACACACACCCTCCATGTATCCCCCCCACACACACACACCCTCCATGTATCCCCCCCACACACACACACCCTCCATGTATCCCCCCCACACACACACACACCCCCCATGTATCCCCCCCACACACACACACCCCCCATGTATCCCCCCCCCCCACACACACACCCCCTCCATGTATCCCCCCCACACACACCCTCCATGTATCCCCCCCCACACACACACACCCCCTCCATGTATCCCCCCCCACACACACCCTCCATGTATCCCTCCCCCCCACACACACCCTCCATGTATCCCTCTCCCCACACACACACACACACACACACCCTCCATGTATCCCCCCCCCCCACACACACACCCCCTCCATGTATCCCCCCCACACACACACCCTCCATGTATCCCCCCCCACACACACACCCTCCATGTATCCCCCCCCACACACACCCCCTCCATGTATCCCCCCCACACACACACACACCCCCTCCATGTATCCCCCCACACACACACACCCTCCATGTATCCCCCCCACACACACACCCTCCATGTATCCCCCCCACACACACACACCCTCCATGTATCCCCCCCCACACACACACACCCTCCATGTATCCCCCCCACACACACACACCCTCCATGTATCCTCCCCCCCCCCCCACACACACACCCTCCATGTATCCTCCCCCCCCCCACACACACCCCCTCCATGTATCCCCCCCACACACACCCCCTCCATGTATCCCCCCCACACACACCCCCTCCATGTATCCCCCCCCACACACACCCCCTCCATGTATCCCCCCCCACACACACACACACCCCCTCCATGTATCCCCCCCACACACACACCCCCTCCATGTATCCCCCCCACACACACACACCCTCCATGTATCCCCCCCACACACACACACCCCTCCATGTATCCCCCCCACACACACACACCCTCCATGTATCCCCCCCACACACACACACCCTCCATGTATCCCCCCCCACACACACACACCCTCCATGTATCCCTCCCCACACACACACACCCTCCATGTATCCCTCCCCACACACACACACACACACACACACCCTCCATGTATCCCCCCCACCCCCACACACACACACACACACACACACACACCCTCCATGTATCCCCCCCACACACACACCCCCTCCATGTATCCCCCCCCCCCACACACACACCCCCTCCATGTATCCCCCCCCCACACACACACCCCCCTCCATGTATCCCCCCCACACACACACACCCCCTCCATGTATCCCCCCACACACACACACCCCCTCCATGTATCCCCCCACACACACACACCCCCTCCATGTATCCCCCCACACACACACACCCCCTCCATGTATCCCCCCACACACACCCCCTCCATGTATCCCCCCACACACACCCCCCCCATGTATCCCCCCACACACACACCCCCCATGTATCCCCCCACACACACACACCCCCTCCATGTATCCCCCCACACACACCCCCTCCATGTATCCCCCCACACACACCCCCTCCATGTATCCCCCCACACACACCCCCTCCATGTATCCCCCCACACACACCCCCTCCATGTATCCCCCCACACACACCCCCTCCATGTATCCCCCCCCACACACCCCCTCCATGTATCCCCCCACACACACACACCCCCTCCATGTATCCCCCCCCACACACACACACACACACACACACACACACACCCTCCATGTATCCCACACACCCCCTCCATGTATCCCCACACACACACACACACACCCTCCATGTATCTCCACACACACACACACACACCCTCCATGTATCTCCACACACACACACACACACCCTCCATGTATCTCCCCCCACACACACACACCCTCCATGTATCTCCCCCCACACACACACACCCTCCATGTATCTCCCCCCACACACACACACCCTCCATGTATCTCCCCCCACACACACACACCCTCCATGTATCTCCCACACACACACACACACCCTCCATGTATCTCCACACACACACACACACACCCTCCATGTATCTCCACACACACACACACACACCCTCCATGTATCTCCACACACACACACACACACCCTCCATGTATCTCCACACACACACACACACACACCCTCCATGTATCTCCCCACACACACACACACACCCTCCATGTATCTCCCCACACACACACACACACACCCTCCATGTATCTCCCCCCACACACACACACACCCTCCATGTATCTCCCCCCACACACACACACACCTCCATGTATCTCCCCCCACACACACACACACCCTCCATGTATCTCCCCCCACACACACACACACCCTCCATGTATCTCCCCCACACACACACACCCTCCATGTATCTCCCCCACACACACACACCCTCCATGTATCTCCCCCCACACACACACACCCTCCATGTATCTCCCCCCACACACACACACCCTCCATGTATCTCCCCCACACACACACACCCTCCATGTATCTCCCCCCACACACACACACCCTCCATGTATCTCCCCCCACACACACACACCCTCCATGTATCTCCCCCCACACACACACACCCTCCATGTATCTCCCCCCACACACACACACCCTCCATGTATCTCCCCCCACACACACACACCCTCCATGTATCTCCCCCCACACACACACACCCTCCATGTATCTCCCCCCACACACACACACCCTCCATGTATCTCCCCCCACACACACACACCCTCCATGTATCTCCCCCCACACACACACACCCTCCATGTATCTCCCCCCACACACACACACCCTCCATGTATCTCCCCCCACACACACACACCCTCCATGTATCTCCCCCCACACACACACACCCTCCATGTATCTCCCCCCACACACACACACCCTCCATGTATCTCCCCCCACACACACACACCCTCCATGTATCTCCCCCCACACACACACACCCTCCATGTATCTCCCCCCACACACACACACCCTCCATGTATCTCCCCCCACACACACACACCCTCCATGTATCTCCCCCCACACACACACACCCTCCATGTATCTCCCCCCACACACACACACCCTCCATGTATCTCCCCCCACACACACACACCCTCCATGTATCTCCCCCCACACACACACACCCTCCATGTATCTCCCCCCACACACACACACCCTCCATGTATCTCCCCCCACACACACACACCCTCCATGTATCTCCCCCCACACACACACACCCTCCATGTATCTCCCCCCACACACACACACCCTCCATGTATCTCCCCCCACACACACACACCCTCCATGTATCTCCCCCCACACACACACACCCTCCATGTATCTCCCCCCACACACACACACCCTCCATGTATCTCCCCCCACACACACACACCCTCCATGTATCTCCCCCCACACACACACACCCTCCATGTATCTCCCCCCACACACACACACCCTCCATGTATCTCCCCCCACACACACACACCCTCCATGTATCTCCCCCCACACACACACACCCTCCATGTATCTCCCCCCACACACACACACCCTCCATGTATCTCCCCCCACACACACACACCCTCCATGTATCTCCCCCCACACACACACACCCTCCATGTATCTCCCCCCACACACACACACCCTCCATGTATCTCCCCCCACACACACACACCCTCCATGTATCTCCCCCCACACACACACACCCTCCATGTATCTCCCCCCACACACACACACCCTCCATGTATCTCCCCCCACACACACACACCCTCCATGTATCTCCCCCCACACACACACACCCTCCATGTATCTCCCCCCACACACACACACCCTCCATGTATCTCCCCCCACACACACACACCCTCCATGTATCTCCCCCACACACACACACCCTCCATGTATCTCCCCCCACACACACACACCCTCCATGTATCTCCCCCCACACACACACACCCTCCATGTATCTCCCCCCACACACACACACCCTCCATGTATCTCCCCCCACACACACACACCCTCCATGTATCTCCCCCCACACACACACACCCTCCATGTATCTCCCCCCCCCACACACACACCCTCCATGTATCTCCCCCCCCCCACACACACACCCTCCATGTATCTCCCCCCCCCCACACACACACCCTCCATGTATCCCCCCCACACACACACACACCCTCCATGTATCCCCCCCCACACACACACACACACACACACCCTCCATGTATCCCCCCCACACACACACACACCCTCCATGTATCCCCCCCCACACACACACACACACCCTCCATGTACCCCCCCCCCCACACACACACACCCTCCATGTATCCCCCACACACACACACACACACACACCCTCCATGTATCCCCCACACACACACACACCCTCCATGTATCCCCCCCCACACACACACCCTCCATGTATCCCCCCCCACACACACACCCTCCATGTATCCCCCCCCCACACACACACCCTCCATGTATCCCCCCCCCACACACACACCCTCCATGTATCCCCCCACACACACACACACCCTCCATGTATCCCCCCCACACACACACACCCTCCATGTATCCCCCCCACACACACCCTCCATGTATCCCCCCCACACACACACACACCCTCCATGTATCCCCCCCACACACACACACACCCTCCATGTATCCCCCCCCCCCACACACACACTCCATGTATCCCCCCCCCCACACACACACTCCATGTATCCCCCCCCACACACACACACTCCATGTATCCCCCCCCCACACACACACACACACACACACCCCATGTATCCCCCCCACACACACACACCCCATGTATCCCCCCCCACACACACACCCTCCATGTATCCCCCCCCACACACACACACCCTCCATGTATCCCCCACACACACACACCCTCCATGTATCCCCCCCCACACACACACCCTCCATGTATCCCCCCCACACACACACACCCTCCATGTATCCCCCCCACACACACACACCCTCCATGTATCCCCCCCACACACACACACCCTCCATGTATCCCCCCCCCACACACACACACCCCCCATGTATCCCCCCCCCACACACACACACCCCCCATGTATCCCCCGCCCCCACACACACACCCCCTCCATGTATCCCCCCCCACACACACCCCCTCCATGTATCCCCCCCCCACACACACACACACACCCCCTCCATGTATCCCCCCCCACACCCCCTCCATGTATCCCCCCACACACACACACCCCCTCCATGTATCCCCCCCCCCCCCCCACACACACACACACACCCTCCATGTATCCCACACACACACCCTCCATGTATCCCCCCCCCACACACACACACCCCCTCCATGTATCCCCCACACACACCCTCCATGTATCACACACACACACACACACACACACACACACACCCTCCATGTATCCCCCCCACACACACACACCCTCCATGTATCCCCCCCCCCACACACACCATGTATCCCCCCCCCCACACACACCATGTATCCCCCCCACACACACCCTCCATGTATCCCCCCCACACACACCCTCCATGTATCCCCCCACACACACACCCTCCATGTATCTCCCCACACACACACCTCCATGTATCTCCCCACACACACACCCTCCATGTATCTCCCCACACACACACCCTCCATGTATCTCCCCCCACACACACCCTCCATGTATCTCCCCCCACACACACCCTCCATGTATCTCCCCCCACACACACCCTCCATGTATCTCCCCCCACACACACCCTCCATGTATCTCCCCCCACACACACCCTCCATGTATCTCCCCCCCACACACACACCCTCCATGTATCTCCCCCCCCACACACACACCCTCCATGTATTTCCCCCCCCACACACACACCCTCCATGTATCTCCCCCCCCACACACACACCCTCCATGTATCTCCCCCCCCACACACACACCCTCCATGTATCTCCCCCCCCCACACACACACCCTCCATGTATCTCCCCCCCCCACACACACACACACACACACACACACCCTCCATGTATCCCCCCCCACACACACACCCTCCATGTATCCCCCCACACACACACACACACCCTCCATGTATCTCCCCCCCACACACCCTCCATGTATCCCCCCCCACACACACCCTCCATGTATCCCCCCCCCCACACACACACACCCTCCATGTATCCCCCCCCACACACACACACCCTCCATGTATCCCCCCCCACACACACACCCTCCATGTATCCCCCCCACACACACACACACCCTCCATGTATCCCCCCCCACACACACACACCCTCCATGTATCCCCCCCACACACACACACCCTCCATGTATCCCCCCCACACACACACACCCTCCATGTATCCCCCCCCACACACCCTCCATGTATCCCCCCCCCACACACCCCCTCCATGTATCCCCCCCCCCACACACCCCCTCCATGTATCCCCCCCACACACCCCCTCCATGTATCCCCCCCCCACACACACACACACCCTCCATGTATCCCCCCCACACACACACCCTCCATGTATCCCCCCCCACACCCTCCATGTATCCCCCCCCCACACTCTCCATGTATCCCCCCCCCACACCCTCCATGTATCCCCCCCACACCCTCCATGTATCCCCCCCCACACACCCTCCATGTATCCCCCCCCACACACCCTCCATGTATCCCCCCCCCCACACACCCTCCATGTATCCCCCCCACACACCCTCCATGTATCCCCCCCACACACACACACACACACCCTCCATGTATCCCCCCCACATACACACTCCATGTATCCCCCCCCACATACACACTCCATGTATCCCCCCCCACATACACACTCCATGTATCCCCCCCCACATACACACTCCATGTATCCCCCCCCACATACACACTCCATGTATCCCCCCCCACACACACACACCCTCCATGTATCCCCCCCCCCACACACACACCCTCCATGTATCCCCCCCCCCACACACACACCCTCCATGTATCCCCCCCCCACACACACACCCTCCATGTATCCCCCCCCACACACACACACACACCCCATGTATCCCCCCCCCACACACACACACCCCATGTATCCCCCCCCCACACACACACACTCCATGTATCCCCCCCCACACACACACTCCATGTATCCCCCCCCACACACACACTCCATGTATCCCCCCCCACACACACACTCCATGTATCCCCCCCCACACACACACTCCATGTATCCCCCCCCACACACACACACACTCCATGTATCCCCCCCACACACACACACACACACTCCATGTATCCCCCCCACACACACACACACTCCATGTATCCCCCCCCACACACACACACTCCATGTATCCCCCCCCCACACACACCCTCCATGTATCCCCCACACACACACCCTCCATGTATCCCCCACACACACACCCTCCATGTATCCCCCCCACACACACACACCCTCCATGTATCCCCCCCCCACACACACTCCATGTATCCCCCCCCACACACACACACACACACCCTCCATGTATCCCCCCCCCCCCACACACACACACCCTCCATGTATCCCCCCCACACACACACCCCCTCCATGTATCCCCCCCACACACACACACACCCCCTCCATGTATCCCCCCCACACACACACCCTCCATGTATCCCACACACACACACACACACCCTCCATGTATCCCCCCCCACACACACACACACCCTCCATGTATCCCCCCCACACACACACACCCTCCATGTATCCCCCCCCCCCACACACACACACCCTCCATGTATCCCCCCCACACACACACACACCCTCCATGTATCCCCCCCACACACACACACACCCTCCATGTATCCCCCCCCACACACACACACACCCTCCATGTATCCCCCCCCACACACACACACACACCCTCCATGTATCCCCCCCCCCCCACACACACACACACCCTCCATGTATCCCCCCCCCCACACACACACACACCCTCCATGTATCCCCCCCCCACACACACACCCTCCATGTATCCCCCCCCCACACACACACACACACCCTCCATGTATCCCCCCCCCACACACACACACACCCTCCATGTATCCCCCCCCCCACACACACCCTCCATGTATCCCCCCCCCACACACACACACACACACCCTCCATGTATCCCCCCCCACACACACACACCCTCCATGTATCCCCCCCACACACACACCCTCCATGTATCCCCCCCCCACACACACACACACACACCCTCCATGTATCCCCACACACACACACACACACCCTCCATGTATCCCCCCACACACACACACCCTCCATGTATCCCCCCCCCCACACACACACACACCCTCCATGTATCCCACACACCCTCCATGTATCCCCCCCCACACACACACACACACCCTCCATGTATCCCCCCCCACACACACACCCTCCATGTATCCCCCCCCACACACACACCCTCCATGTATCCCCCCCCACACACACACACCCTCCATGTATCCCCCCCCACACACACACACACCCTCCATGTATCCCCCCCCCACACACACACACACCCTCCATGTATCCCCCCCCCACACACACACACACCCTCCATGTATCCCCCCCCCACACACACACACACACCCTCCATGTATCCCCCCCCCCACACACACACACACACCCTCCATGTATCCCCCCCCCACACACACACACACCCTCCATGTATCCCCCCCACACACACACACACCCTCCATGTATCCCCCCCACACACACACACACCCTCCATGTATCCCCCCCCACACACACACACCCTCCATGTATCCCCCCCCACATACACACTCCATGTATCCCCCCCACATACACACTCCATGTATCCCCCCCCACATACACACTCCATGTATCCCCCCCCACATACACACTCCATGTATCCCCCCCCCACATACACACTCCATGTATCCCCCCCCACATACACACTCCATGTATCCCCCCCCCACACACACACTCCATGTATCCCCCCACACACACACACTCCATGTATCCCCCCACACACACACCCTCCATGTATCCCCCCACACACACACCCTCCATGTATCCCCCCCACACCCTCCATGTATCCCCCCCACACACACCCTCCATGTATCCCCCCCACACACACCCTCCATGTATCCCCCCCCACACACCCTCCATGTATCCCCCCCCACACACACACCCTCCATGTATCCCCCCCCCACACACACACCCTCCATGTATCCCCCCCCACACACACACCCTCCATGTATCCCCCCCCCACACACACACCCTCCATGTATCCCCCCCACACACACACACACCCTCCATGTATCCCCCCCCACACACACACCCTCCATGTATCCCCCCCCCCACACACACCCTCCATGTATCCCCCACACACACACCCTCCATGTATCCCCCCCCCACACACACACCCTCCATGTATCCCCCCCCCACACACACACCCTCCATGTATCCCCCCCCACACACACACCCTCCATGTATCCCCACCCCACACACACACCCTCCATGTATCCCCCCCCCACACACACACCCTCCATGTATCCCCCCACACACACACACCCTCCATGTATCCCCCCCCCACACACACACCCTCCATGTATCCCCCCCCCCCACACACACACCCTCCATGTATCCCCCCCCCACACACACACACCCTCCATGTATCCCCCCCCCCACACACACACCCTCCATGTATCCCCCCCCACACACACACCCTCCATGTATCCCCCCCCCCACACACACACCCTCCATGTATCCCCCCCACACACACCCTCCATGTATCCCCCCACACACACCCTCCATGTATCCCCCCACACACACCCTCCATGTATCCCCCCCCCACACACACACCATGCATCCCCCCCCCACACACACACACCATGCATCCCCCCCCCACACACACCCTCCATGTATCCCCCCCCCCACACACACACACCCCCTCCATGTATCCCCCCCCCCACACACACACACCCCCTCCATGTATCCCCTCCATGTATCCCCCCCACACACACCCCCCATGTATCCCCCCCCACACACACCCCCCATGTATCCCCCCCCCACACACACACACCCTCCATGTATCCCCCCCCACACACACACCCCCCCCCATGTATCCCCCCCCCACACACACACCCTCCATGTATCCCCCCCCCACACACACACCCTCCATGTATCCCCCCCCCCCCCCCACACACACACACCCTCCATGTATCCCCCCCACACACACACACACACACACCCTCCATGTATCCCCCCCCCCCCCCACACACACACACACACACACCCTCCATGTATCCCCCCCCCACACACACCCTCCATGTATCCCCCCCCCCCCACACACACACACACACCCTCCATGTATCCCCACACACACACACACACACCCTCCATGTATCCCCCCCCACACACACACACACACACTCCATGTATCCCCCCACACACACCCTCCATGTATCCCCCCCACACACACACCCTCCATGTATCCCCCCCACACACACACCCTCCATGTATCCCCCCCACACACACACCCTCCATGTATCCCCCCCACACACACACCCTCCATGTATCCCCCCCACACACACACCCTCCATGTATCCCCCCCACACACACACCCTCCATGTATCCCCCCCTACACACACACCCTCCATGTATCCCCCCCTACACACACACACACACACACACACACACACACACACCCTCCTTGTATCCCCCCCTACACACACACACACACACACACCCTCCATGTATCCCCCCTACACACACACCCTCCATGTATCCCCCCCTACACACACACACCCTCCATGTATCCCCCCCCACACACACACACCCTCCATGTATCCCCCCCCACACACACACACCCTCCATGTATCCCCCACACACACACACCCTCCATGTATCCCCCCACACACACCCTCCATGTATCCCCCCCACACACACACACACACACACCCTCCATGTATCCCCCCCACACACACACACACACCCTCCATGTATCCCCCCCACACACACACACTCCATGTATCCCCCCCCCACACACACCCTCCATGTATCCCCCCCCACACACACACACACCCTCCATGTATCCCCCCCCACACACACACACACACCCTCCATGTATCCCCCCCCACACACACACACACACACCCTCCATGTATCCCCCCCCACACACACACACACACACACCCTCCATGTATCCCCCCCCCACACACACACACACACTCCATGTATCCCCACACCCACACACCCTCCATGTATCCCCACACCCACACACCCTCCATGTATCCCCCCCACACACACCCTCCATGTATCCCCCCCACACACACACCCCATGTATCCCCCCCCCACACACACACCCCATGTATCCCCCCCCCACACACACACCCCATGTATCCCCCCCCCACACACACCCCATGTATCCCCCCCACACACACACACCCCATGTATCCCCCCCCCACACACCCCATGTATCCCCCCCCCCCACACACACACCCCATGTATCCCCCCCACACACCCCATGTATCCCCCCACACACCCCATGTATCCCCCCACACACCCCATGTATCCCCCCACACACACACCCCATGTATCCCCCCCCCACACACCCCCTCCATGTATCCCCCCCCCCACACACACACCCCATGTATTCCCCCCCCCACACACACACCATGTATTCCCCCCCACACACACACACTCCATGTATCCCCCCCCCCCCACACACACACACACACACACCCCATGTATACACACACACACACACACACACACTCCATGTATCCCCCCCCACACACCCCCCCTCCATGTATCCCCCCACCACACACACCACCTTCCCATGTATCCCCCACACACACACACCCTCCATGTATCCCCCACACACACACACCCTCCATGTATCCCCCCCCCCACACACACACCCTCCATGTATCCCCCCCCCACACACACACCCTCCATGTATCCCCCCCCCACACACACACCCTCCATGTATCCCCCCCACACACACACCCTCCATGTATCCCCCCCCACACACACACACCCTCCATGTATCCCCCCCCACACACACACCCTCCATGTATCCCCCCCCCACACACACACCCTCCATGTATCCCCCCCCACACACACACCCTCCATGTATCCCCCCCCCACACACACACCCTCCATGTATCCCCCCCCCACACACACACCCTCCATGTATCCCCCCCCCACACACACACCCTCCATGTATCCCCCCCCCACACACCCTCCATGTATCCCCCCCCCACACACACACCCTCCATGTATCCCCCCCCCACACACACACACCCTCCATGTATCCCCCCCAACACACACACCCTCCATGTATCCCCCCCCACACACACACCCTCCATGTATCCCCCCCCCACACCCTCCATGTATCCCCCCCACACACACACACCCTCCATGTATCCCCCCCCCACACACACACCCTCCATGTATCCCCCCCCCACACACACCCTCCATGTATATCACACACACACACCCTCCATGTATCCCCCCACACACACACACACACCCTCCATGTATCCCCCCCCACACACACACACCCTCCATGTATCCCCCCCCCCACACACACACACACCCTCCATGTATCCCCCCCCCCACACACCCTCCATGTATCCCCCCCCCCCCACACACACACCCTCCATGTATCCCCCCCCCCACACACACCCTCCATGTATCCCCCCCCACACACACACCCTCCATGTATCCCCCCCCACACACACACCCTCCATGTATCCCCCCCCACACACACCCTCCATGTATCCCCCCCCACACACACCCTCCATGTATCCCCCCCCACACACACACACCCTCCATGTATCCCCCCCCACACACACACACCCTCCATGTATCCCCCCCCACACACACACCCTCCATGTATCCCCCCCCACACACACACCCTCCATGTATCCCCCCCCCACACACACACCCTCCATGTATCCCCACCCACACACACACCCTCCATGTATCCCCACACACACACCCTCCATGTATCCCCCCCACACACACACCCTCCATGTATCCCCCCCACACACACACCCCTCCATGTATCCCCCCCACACACACACCCTCCATGTATCCCCCCCACACACACACCCTCCATGTATCCCCCCCCACACACACCCCATGTATCCCCCCCCCACACACACCCCATGTATCCCCCCCACACACACACCCCATGTATCCCCCCCCCACACACACACACCCCATGTATCCCCCCCCCACACACACACCCCATGTATCCCCCCCCCCACACACACACCCCATGTATCCCCCCCCCACACACACACCCCATGTATCCCCCCCCCCACACACACACCCCATGTATCCCCCCCCACACACACACCCCATGTATCCCCCCCCACACACACCCCATGTATCCCCCCCCACACACACCCCATGTATCCCCCCCCCACACACACCCCATGTATCCCCCCCCCACACACCCCATGTATCCCCCCCCCACACACCCCATGTATCCCCCCCCCCCCACACACCCCATGTATCCCCCCCACACACACCCCATGTATCCCCCCCCCCCACACACCCCATGTATCCCCCCCCCCACACACCCCATGTATCCCCCCCCCACACACACCCCATGTATCCCCCCCCACACACACACACCCCATGTATCCCCCCCCCACACACACACACCCCATGTATCCCCCCCCACACACACACACCCATGTATCCCCCCCCACACACACACACTCCCCATGTATCCCCCCCCACACACACACTCCCCATGTATCCCCCCCCCCCCACACACACACCCCATGTATCCCCCCCCACACACCCCATGTATCCCCCCCCACACACCCCATGTATCCCCCCCCACACACCCCATGTATCCCCCCCCACACACTCCATGTATCCCCCCCCACACACACACACACACACACACTCCATGTATCCCCCCCCCCACACACACACCCCATGTATCCCCCCCACACACACCCCATGTATCCCCCCCCACACACACACCCCATGTATCCCCACACACACACACACTCCATGTATCCCCCCCACACACCCCCCCTCCATGTATCCCCCCACCACACACCTCCATGTATCCCCCCCCCACACACACACCTCCATGTATCCCCCCCCACACACACACACTCTCCATGTATCCCCCCCACACACACACCCTCCATGTGTCCCCCCCACACACACACCCTCCATGTGTCCCCCCACACACACACCCTCCATGTGTCCCCCCCACACACACACACCCTCCATGTATCCCCCCACACACACACCCTCCATGTATCCCCCCCCACACACACACCCTCCATGTATCCCCCCCACACACACACCCTCCATGTATCCCCCCCCACACACACACCCTCCATGTATCCCCCCCCACACACACACCCTCCATGTATCCCCCCCCACACACACACCCTCCATGTATCCCCCCCCACACACACACCCTCCATGTATCCCCCCCACACACACACACACACCCTCCATGTATCCCCCCCCACACACACACACCCTCCATGTATCCCCCCCCACACACACACACACCCTCCATGTATCCCCCCACACACACACACACCCTCCATGTATCCCCCCCACACACACACACACCCTCCATGTATCCCCCCCCCACACACACACACCCTCCATGTATCCCCCCCCACATACACACTCCATGTATCCCCCCCACATACACACTCCATGTATCCCCCCCACATACACACTCCATGTATCCCCCCCCCACATACACACTCCATGTATCCCCCCCCCACATACACACTCCATGTATCCCCCCCCCACATACACACTCCATGTATCCCCCCCCCCCACACACACACTCCATGTATCCCCCCACACACACACACTCCATGTATCCCCCCACACACACCCTCCATGTATCCCCCCACACACACCCTCCATGTATCCCCCCACACACACCCTCCATGTATCCCCCCCACACACACCCTCCATGTATCCCCCCCACACACACCCTCCATGTATCCCCCCCCACACACACACCCTCCATGTATCCCCCCCCCACACACACACCCTCCATGTATCCCCCCCCCACACACACACCCTCCATGTATCCCCCCACACACACACACCCTCCATGTATCCCCCCCCACACACACACCCTCCATGTATCCCCCCCCCACACACACCCTCCATGTATCCCCCCCCACACACACACCCTCCATGTATCCCCCCCCCCACACACACCCTCCATGTATCCCCCCCCCACACACACCCTCCATGTATCCCCCCCCCCACACACACACCCTCCATGTATCCCCCCCCCACACACACACCCTCCATGTATCCCCCCCCCACACACACACCCTCCATGTATCCCCCCCCACACACACACCCTCCATGTATCCCCCCACACACACACACCCTCCATGTATCCCCCCACACACACACACCCTCCATGTATCCCCCCACACACACACACTCCATGTATCCCCCCCACACACACCCTCCATGTATCCCCCCACACACACCCTCCATGTATCCCCCCCCCCCACACACACACCATGCATCCCCCCCCCACACACACACCATGCATCCCCCCCCCCACACACACACACACCATGCATCCCCCCCCACACACACCCTCCATGTATCCCCCCCCCCACACACACACACCCCCTCCATGTATCCCCCCCCACACACACACACACACACCCCCTCCATGTATCCCCTCCATGTATCCCCCCCACACACACCCCCCATGTATCCCCCCCCACACACACCCCCCATGTATCCCCCCCCCACACACACACACCCTCCATGTATCCCCCCCCACACACACACACCCCCCCATGTATCCCCCCCCCACACACACACCCTCCATGTATCCCCCCCCCACACACACACCCTCCATGTATCCCCCCCCCCCACACACACACACACCCTCCATGTATCCCCCCCCACACACACACACACACACACACACACACCCTCCATGTATCCCCCCCCCACACACACCCTCCATGTATCCCCCCCCCCACACACACACACACACACACACCCTCCATGTATCCCCACACACACACACACACACACACCCTCCATGTATCCCCCCCCACACACACACACACACACTCCATGTATCCCCCCACACACACCCTCCATGTATCCCCCCCACACACACACCCTCCATGTATCCCCCCCACACACACACCCTCCATGTATCCCCCCCACACACACACCCTCCATGTATCCCCCCCTACACACACACCCTCCATGTATCCCCCCCTACACACACACCCTCCTTGTATCCCCCCCTACACACACACACACACACCCTCCATGTATCCCCCCTACACACACACCCTCCATGTATCCCCCCCTACACACACACACCCTCCATGTATCCCCCCTACACACACACCCTCCATGTATCCCCCCCTACACACACACACCCTCCATGTATCCCCCCCCACACACACACACCCCCTCCATGTATCCCCCCCACACACACACACCCTCCATGTATCCCCCACACACACACACCCTCCATGTATCCCCCCACACACACCCTCCATGTATCCCCCCCACACACACACACACACACACCCTCCATGTATCCCCCCCACACACACACACACACCCTCCATGTATCCCCCCCACACACACACACACACCCTCCATGTATCCCCCCCACACACACACACCCTCCATGTATCCCCCCCCCCCACACACACCCTCCATGTATCCCCCCCCCACACACACCCTCCATGTATCCCCCCCCCCCACACACACACACACACCCTCCATGTATCCCCCCCCACACACACACACACACACACACACCCTCCATGTATCCCCCCCCACACACACACACACACACCCCATGTATCCCCACACCCACACACCCTCCATGTATCCCCCCCACACACACCCTCCATGTATCCCCCCCACACACACACCCCATGTATCCCCCCCCACACACACACCCCATGTATCCCCCCCCACACACACACCCCATGTATCCCCCCCCCACACACACCCCATGTATCCCCCCCACACACACACACACCCCATGTATCCCCCCCCCACACACCCCATGTATCCCCCCCCCCCCACACACACACCCCATGTATCCCCCCCACACACCCCATGTATCCCCCCACACACCCCATGTATCCCCCCACACACCCCATGTATCCCCCCACACACCCCATGTATCCCCCCACACACACACCCCATGTATCCCCCCCCCACACACCCCCTCCATGTATCCCCCCCCACACACCCCCTCCATGTATCCCCCCCCACACACACACACACCCCATGTATTCCCCCCCCCACACACACACCATGTATTCCCCCCCACACACACACACTCCATGTATCCCCCCCCCCCACACACACACACACACCCCATGTATACACACACACACACACACACACACACACACACACTCCATGTATCCCCCCCCACACACCCCCCCTCCATGTATCCCCCCACCACACACACCCTCCATGTATCCCCCACACACACACACCCTCCATGTATCCCCCCCCACACACACACCCTCCATGTATCCCCCCCCCACACACACACCCTCCATGTATCCCCCCCCCACACACACACCCTCCATGTATCCCCCCCACACACACACCCTCCATGTATCCCCCCCCACACACACACCCTCCATGTATCCCCCCCACACACACACCCTCCATGTATCCCCCCCCCACACACACACCCTCCATGTATCCCCCCCCCCACACACACACCCTCCATGTATCCCCCCCACACACACACCCTCCATGTATCCCCCCCCCACACACACACCCTCCATGTATCCCCCCCCCCCACACACACCCTCCATGTATCCCCCCCCCACACACACACCCTCCATGTATCCCCCACACACACACCCTCCATGTATCCCCCCCACACACACACCCTCCATGTATCCCCCCCCCCACACACACACCCTCCATGTATCCCCCCCCCCACACACACACCCTCCATGTATCCCCCCCCCACACACACACCCTCCATGTATCCCCCCCCCACACACACACCCTCCATGTATCCCCCCCCACACACACACCCTCCATGTATCCCCCCCCCACACACACACACCCTCCATGTATCCCCCCCACACACACACACCCTCCATGTATCCCCCCCCACACACACACCCTCCATGTATCCCCCCCCCACACCCTCCATGTATCCCCCCCACACACACACACCCTCCATGTATCCCCCCCCACACACACACCCTCCATGTATCCCCCCCCCACACACACCCTCCATGTATATCACACACACACACCCTCCATGTATCCCCCCACACACACACACACAACCTCCATGTATCCCCCCCACACACACACACACCCTCCATGTATCCCCCCCCACACACACACACCCTCCATGTATCCCCCCCCCACACACACACACCCTCCATGTATCCCCCCCCCCACACACACACCCTCCATGTATCCCCCCCCCCACACACACACCCTCCATGTATCCCCCCCCCCACACACACACCCTCCATGTATCCCCCCCCACACACACCCTCCATGTATCCCCCCCCCCACACACACACCCTCCATGTATCCCCCCCCCCCACACACACACACCCTCCATGTATCCCCCCCCACACACACACACCCTCCATGTATCCCCCCCCACACACACACACCCTCCATGTATCCCCACCCACACACACACCCTCCATGTATCCCCACCCACACACACACCCTCCATGTATCCCCACCCACACACACACCCTCCATGTATCCCCACCCACACACACACCCTCCATGTATCCCCACACACACACACACCCTCCATGTATCCCCACACACACACACCCTCCATGTATCCCCCCCACACACACACCCTCCATGTATCCCCCCCACACACACACCCTCCATGTATCCCCCCCCACACACACACCCCATGTATCCCCCCCCCCACACACACCCCATGTATCCCCCCCCCACACACACACACACCCCATGTATCCCCCCCCCACACACACACCCCATGTATCCCCCCCCCACACACACACCCCATGTATCCCCCCCCCACACACACCCCATGTATCCCCCCCCACACACACCATGTATCCCCCCCCCCCACACACCCCATGTATCCCCCCCCCCACACACCCCATGTATCCCCCCCCCCACACACCCCATGTATCCCCCCCCCCACACACCCCATGTATCCCCCCCCACACACACACACCCCATGTATCCCCCCCCACACACACACACCCCATGTATCCCCCCCCACACACACACACCCCATGTATCCCCCCCCACACACACACACCCCATGTATCCCCCCCCCACACACACACACCCCATGTATCCCCCCCCACACACACACACTCCCCATGTATCCCCCCCCCACACACACACTCCCCATGTATCCCCCCCCCCACACACACTCCCCATGTATCCCCCCCCACACACCCCATGTATCCCCCCCCCACACACCCCATGTATCCCCCCCCACACACCCCATGTATCCCCCCCCACACACACACACACACACTCCATGTATCCCCCCCCCCACACACACACCCCATGTATCCCCCCCACACACACCCCATGTATCCCCCCCCACACACCCCATGTATCCCCACACACACACACACTCCATGTATCCCCCCCACACACCCCCCCTCCATGTATCCCCCCACCACACACACACCTCCATGTATCCCCCCCCCACACACACACTCTCCATGTATCCCCCCCCCACACACACACTCTCCATGTATCCCCCCCCCACACACACACACCCTCCATGTGTCCCCCCCACACACACACCCTCCATGTGTCCCCCCCACACACACCCTCCATGTGTCCCCCCCACACACACACCCTCCATGTGTCCCCCCCACACACACACCCTCCATGTATCCCCCCCCACACACACACCCTCCATGTATCCCCCCCCACACACACACCCTCCATGTATCCCCCCCCACACACACACCCTCCATGTATCCCCCCCCACACACACACCCTCCATGTATCCCCCCCCACACACACACCCTCCATGTATCCCCCCCCACACACACACCCTCCATGTATCCCCCCCCACACACACACCCTCCATGTATCCCCCCCCACACACACACCCTCCATGTATCCCCCCCCACACACACACCCTCCATGTATCCCCCCCCACACACACACCCTCCATGTATCCCCCCCCACACACACACCCTCCATGTATCCCCCCCCACACACACACCCTCCATGTATCCCCCCCCACACACACACCCTCCATGTATCCCCCCCCACACACACACCCTCCATGTATCCCCCCCCCACACACACACCCTCCATGTATCCCCCCCCACACACACACCCTCCATGTATCCCCCCCACACACACACCCTCCATGTATCCCCCCCCACACACACACCCTCCATGTATCCCCCCCCACACACACACCCTCCATGTATCCCCCCCCACACACACACCCTCCATGTATCCCCCCCCACACACACACCCTCCATGTATCCCCCCCCACACACACACCCTCCATGTATCCCCCCCCACACACACACCCTCCATGTATCCCCCCCCACACACACACCCTCCATGTATCCCCCCCCACACACACACCCTCCATGTATCCCCCCCACACACACACACCCTCCATGTATCCCCCCCCCCACACACACACCCTCCATGTATCCCCCCCCCACACACACACCCTCCATGTATCCCCCCCACACACACACCCTCCATGTATCCCCCCCACACACACACACCCTCCATGTATCCCCCCCCCCACACACCCTCCATGTATCCCCCCCCCACACACCCTCCATGTATCCCCCCCCCACACACCCTCCATGTATCCCCCCCCCACACACACCCTCCATGTATCCCCCCCCCACACACACACCCTCCATGTATCCCCCCCCCACACACACACCCTCCATGTATCCCCCCCCACACACACACCCTCCATGTATCCCCCCCCCACACACACACCCTCCATGTATCCCCCCCCCACACACACACCCTCCATGTATCCCCCCCCCACACACACACCCTCCATGTATCCCCCCACACACACACCCTCCATGTATCCCCCCCCCACACACACACACACACACACCCTCCATGTATCCCCCCCACACACCCTCCATGTATCCCCCCCACACACCCTCCATGTATCCCCCCCACACACCCTCCATGTATCCCCCCCCCACACACACACACACACACCCTCCATGTATCCCCCCCCCACACACACACCCTCCATGTATCCCCCCCACACACACACACCCTCCATGTATCCCCCCACACACACACCCTCCATGTATCCCCACACACACCCTCCATGTATCCCCCCACACACACCCTCCATGTATCCCCCCCACACACACCCTCCATGTATCCCCCCCCACACACACCCTCCATGTATCCCCCCCCACACACACACCCTCTATGTATCCCCCCCCACACACACACCCTCCATGTATCCCCCCCCCACACACACACCCTCCATGTATCCCCCCCCACACACACACCCTCCATGTATCCCCCCCCCACACACACACCCTCCATGTATCCCCACACACACCCCCCCTCCATGTATCCCCACACACACCCCCCCTCCATGTATCCCCCCTCCCCCCACACACACCCTCCATGTATCCCCCCTCCCCCCACACACACCCTCCATGTATCCCCCCTCCCCCCACACACACCCTCCATGTATCACACACACACTCCATGTATCCCCCCTCATACACCCTCCATGTATCCCCCCCCACACACACACACCCTCCATGTATCCCCCCCTCATACACCCTCCATGTATCCCCCCCTCATACACCCTCCATGTATCCCCCCCCTCATACACCCTCCATGTATCACACACACACACACCCCATGTATCCCCCTCCCCCCACACACCCCCTCCATGTATCCCCCTCCCCCCATACACCCCCTCCATGTATCCCCACCTCCCCCCACACACACCCTCCATGTATCCCCCTCCCCCCACACACCCACTCCATGTATCCCCCCCCCCCCTCACCTTTGAGTGCCGGTAGGGGGGAGAGCTCCACTAGCGCCCCCTGTCCGCGGAACTGTGAGGATCCCTGAGATCTCTTCTGTCGCTGCGCCTTCCGCACAGACTTCCTGGTGAAGCCGTCCACTTTCTCGGCGGCGGAGATGGCCGACATGACGAGAGGAGGAGAGCGAGTCCGGTCCCGGCCCTTCTAGCGGCTCTCCGTCACACTTCTCCCCGCCATCCTTCCCGGGGAAACTTTTCCGTCACAGCGGAGCCTCCATGGGCCGCTCTGCGGGGAAACCTGTGGCGGCGGCGGCTCGGTGACTGCCTGTGTTCTCTCCTAGCGCCGGACGGTGACTGACAGCCCGCCCGACCAATCAGAGCGCAGGGATCACGGTGACGTCTCCCACCTCACACAGCGCCCGGGAGTCGGAAGGAATGTTGCGGTCCTTGGCCAGTGGGGGGCAGCAGAGCACCGCGAGGAAAGAGAGGCGGCGCTTCGCTGCTTACGTAACGCACGGTTGGGGGGGAACATTTTTGAACAGAGGTAGGCGGGCTGTGTTGTCATGGCGACTGACAGAGCCGCATCAACAGGTGGCTCAGCCAATGACTGGCCGCAAAAAGAATTCCACTAAGGAGCTCTGTGTAAACCAGTAATATGACTGATAAGTGAGTGGAGTTGAGGATTTGAACTGTTTATAACACACTGATGTGCATTACTCCTCAACTAGACAGTACTTCACCCAGACACTAGGAACTAGACAGTACTTCACCCAGACACTAGGGGGAGAAGTACTGGAGCACTCAGAATCTTTGCATAGTAACCAATCAGCTTCTAACTTCTGCTTGTGCAAACTTGCTGATCGCCTAGCTGGGAATGTACATCATGTTTTTCACGTTAACCACTTCTTTTTTGCTAGAAATTAACTTAGAACCCCCAAACATTTTATATATTTATATATATATATATATATATATATATATTTTTTTTTTTTTCCTAACACAATAGAGAATAAAGTGTCGATCATTGCAATACTTTTTGCCACACCGTATTTGCGCAGCGGTCTAACAAGCGCACTTTTTTTTGGAAAAAATGCACTTTTTTAATTTACAAAATAAGACAACAGTAAAATTAGCCCAATTTTTCTTTTTATATTGTGAAAGATAATGTTACGCCAAGTAAATTGATACCCAACATGTCACGCTTCAAAGTTGCGTCCGCTCGTGGAATGGCGACCAACTTTTACCCTTAAAAAGCTCCATAGGCGACATTTAAAAAATTCTACAGGTTGCATATTTTGACTTACAGAGGAGGTCTAGGACTAGAATTATTGCTCTCGCTCTAACGATCGCGACGATACCTCACATGTGTGGTTTGAACACTGTTTTCATATGCAGGCGCTACTCACAAATGCGTTTGCTTCTGCACGTGAGCTTGGCGGGATGGGGCGTGTTTAAATTTATTTTTTATTTTTACTTATTTATTTTACCTTTTATTCTTACATTTTACACTGTTCTTTTTTTAAAAAAAAAAAAATGTGTCACTTTTATTCCTATTACAAGGAATGTAAACATCCCAAAAGACCTCAGATCTCATATTTACACTAAAATGCATTAAAAAATAAAAATAAATAAAATGTCATTTAAGAGCTATGGGTGGAAGTGACGTTTTGATGTCACTTCCACCCTGCAATGGTATGGAGACGGGTGGGGGCGATCGCCTCCGCCGCTGCCGGCGGCTCTGGTAAGCACTGGAGAGCGGTGGGAGGGGTGGCCCTCTCCCACCGCCGATAAAAGTGATCTTGCGCCGAATCTGCCGCAGAGACCACTTTTATTTGAAAGCGGACTGCCCGCTGAAGAAGAGGATACCGGGGTTACCATAATGCTACCATAACAACGATATTCCTCTTCAAACAGCCAACGCATAACGATGGTGGGCGGTGCAGAAGTGGTTAAATTGGTTGTAAACCCAACCACACAACTTGCACCTACAGGTAAGCCTAGATTAAGGCTTACCTGTAGGTGCAAGAAATATCTCCTTAACCTACACGGTTAAGGAGATTTTTTGAGAAAACCAGGCACCGATGTGTACGGCGCATGCGCGCCATAGACAATGGCGCAGGCGCACTGCGCGTTGCTGGTTTTCTCAATGGAGACTGCCGGTTGTCTCAATTGAGAAAGCTGGCCCCGCGCGCATGCGTGTGACGTCATCGCCGCTCCGGCCAATCACAGCGCCGGAGCGGCGATAACAGGAAGACAGTCGGAGCGGACATGGTGGCGGCGGCGGAGGGGGGCTTCGATCTGAGGTAAGTGCCACATATTATGCATAGCATACTAGCTCATTATGTATTTTTCTTGCAGGTGTCATTTTTTTTTCCCCCTCAAAATTGGGTTTACAACCACTTTAAATACCAAGATAGGGCTGCCACAACCTGGGTACCCTTTCTTTGGTTAGGTGGCTGGCTTTCCGATAAAAGTCATCCCAGCGGTGGCTTCACCGCAAAAACACTCTTATAGGTGGGGGTTCCCCCCTCCCGCCACTTCCCAATCGTTTTCCAGCTTACCGGAGCCATCCATTAAGCCCGGTGTTCTGTCAATTTGGCAAACTCGTCAGGAACTCCAACCACCTCACTTACGGTTTCTTTAAACCATCAGTAATTGGAGATTTAGACTAATTGCTGTTTGGACACAACACCAACGACCGAATACAGTCCGATGCATGATATTATTAGCAGATTGTTACTCGCTCTAATACTAACCAACAAAATGGCCGCCTCCGAGGCGGTGACAACTTTGTCCTCATTAGCCGCTGTGGTGTCAAAACAGCAAAATCTTTCTGTACTGGACTGCATTCGGCTGCCGGAGTGTCCAAACAGCAATTCGTTGAAATCTCCAATTACTGTTGGTTTAAAGGAACTGGAAGTGAGGAGGTTGGAGTTTCTGACGAGTTGGCTAAATTGACAGAACACCGGAACTGATCCCATGCAGCCGTTTGTTGGGCTGGAAGTCAGATGAGGACAAGATGGCCCCCCTCTCAGCTCTATGCCCTTGCAGGACTAGAGCGACCTCTGACGTCACTTCCGGCTCTCAGGCATAAACAAAGAATTTGCAGAGTTCCAGGCTTTTTTCCGTTTATTAAAAGTCAGCAGCTACAAAAAGTGTAGCTGCTGACTTTTAATAAACAGACACTTACCTGTCCCACAGTCCAGCGATGCGGGCGCCTGAAGCCCCACTCCTCTCCCCCCTCTTCTCTGCGGGGCCGTCATTGGAACTGTGGGCACCCGGCCGTGACAGCTTGTGGCTTCATGACCGGGCATGCACTGCGCATGCGCGAGTCGCGCTGCGGTTTCCGAGTGGACAGGCAATCTTCTGGAACCTGTGACGTGTCCCAGAAGATTGCCTAGAGGGAGAGGCCGCCTAGGGGGAGAGGAGGAGTCACCTAGGCGGCTGAGAAGCGGAAGGAGGAAGTGGGACAGGAAGTCCCTCTCTAAAGTAGGCACCCACTCCCCCCCAAAAAAAATTACATGCCAAATGTGGCATGTAAGGGGGCGAGGAGTGCTTTAGTTGAAGTTCCACTTTTGGGTGGAACTCCGCTTTGACCACTTGCTGCCCACCGTATTGTAAAATGACAACGGGCAGAATCTCCTCTCATTCTGGAACGATGTCCTATGATGGCACCCCAAAACCGCCGCTCTCGAGGAGACACAGCGCAACCCTGTTCTCAGTAAAGAGCTGATGACGCGGCTCTTTACCCATGTGATCGGCTGTGTCCAATCACAGCCAGTCACACGTAAACACGGAAGTGCCGTTTATCGGCTGTCCTCACCTCACACTGAAGAGTGTGTGGCAAAGAGAGCCAATCAGTGGCATCTCCTTGCAGGGGACACCTGTACAGGTAATCAAGGCACTGATTACAGTGCAGCCGCAGCAGTGCCCATCATGGATACCAATCAGTGCCCATCATTGACACCAATCAGTGCCCATTAGTGATACCAGTCAGTGCTGCCTATCAGTGCTGCCCATTAGTGCCACCTATCATTGCCCACCAGTGCCTCCTTCGGTGCCACCTATCAGTGCTCATCAGTGCCACCTATCAGTCCGGCATATTAGTGCTTCCTCATCAGTGCCACCTAATCAGTGCCCTTCAGTCCCGCTTTATCAGTGCTGCCTCATTAGCGCACATCAGTGAAGGAGAAAAAGTATTTATTTGCAACATTATTTACTGACAGAAACTAAGAATTTTTATTTATTTTTTCCGTCTTTTTAGCAAAAAATAAAAGACCCAGCAGTGATTAACCTTCTTAGCGGTAATCCAGAGTGTGGCTCGGGGTGAATTTTCCATACCAAAAGCGGTAACCCCGAGCCACACTCGGGATTGCATCGCAGGATCCATGTACAGCGTACCTACCTTGTCCCCTGGATCCTGCGATGTCTCCCCGCTGTGTGTGCGAGCTGTGTCCTCCGGTCGATTCACAGTGCTCCATTCCCTGCGAGCTTTGCGACGCACGGGGACGGAGCACGGCGCCAAATGAAAAAAATTAAAAACACAAAACACATACAGTACACTGTACTCTTACAGATTACAGTACTGTATCAAATAATTTCACCTCCCTTTTGTCCCTAATGCTTTGTCCAGTGTCCTGCATGTACTTTTATATTATAAATACTGTTCTTTCTACCTAGAAACTGGAGATTGTCCATAGCAACCAAAAAGTGTCCCTTTACGTCAAAAGCGGTTTTAGACCAGCTAGAAAACAGCGATAATAAATTAGAATCACTTTCAGAATTGAGCGATAGCGATTTGTGGGGAAATTTGTCATCAAACACTGAAAGTAATGACAGCGACAATTCTGCAACTGAGCAAATTTCAGTGTTTTTGATTTGATTAACCACTTAACGACCACCCACTGTAAATATACGTCGGCAGAATGGCACCGACAGGCAGAATCACGTACATATACGTGATTGCCTTTGTATAGTTGGGGGGTCCGATCGGACCCCCCTTCTTTACAGTGGGTGGTCGTTTTACCTTCGGGAGCGATCCGGCATGAGGGAACGGCCGTTCGATTCCGCCCCCCCCCCCCCTCTCGATCGCTCCCGGCGAATGAGAGAGCTTCCCCTGCCTGTGTACTGTTTACACAGGCAGGAGGAAGTGATGTCATCTCTCCTGCGGCGCTCACATATACCGAGCGCCGTACAGGAGAAGATGCAGGTTAGTGCACAAAACAGCACACTGACACCAGGACACATAGGCACATAAATCGCCCCCCCAGACACCCCCAGATCACCCCCCAGCCCCCAGTCACAGTGTCACTGATTGTAGTGACCATTTATTTAGTGATCACTGCAATCAGTGACATTTGTGACTGTAAAAGTGTCACTACATTTAGTTTTAGGTCCAGTGTAGCCCCCTAACCCCCCCCCCTAATAAAGGTTTAACCCCCTGATCACCCCCCAGATAACCCTTTCACCCCCTAGCACCACCGTCGCTAAGCGATCATTTTTCTGATCGATGTCTTAGCGTCGGTGATGCTGATCGGTAGCCAGTAATTTTCTTTAGGTTCGCCGCAGGTTTTTATAGCGTCGGGTACCCCCATATATTACCTAATAAAGGTTTAACCCCCTTGATCGCCCCCCAGGTAACCCTTTCACCCCCTATCACCACTGTCACTAAGCGATAATTTTTCTGATCGATGTCTTAGCGTCGGCGATGCTGATCGGTAGCCAGTAATTTTCTTTAGGTTCGCCGCAGGTTTTTATAGCGTCGGGTACCCCCATATATTACCTAATAAAGGTTTAACCCCCTTGATCGCCCCCCAGGTAACCCTTTCACCCCCTATCACCACTGTCACTAAGCGATCATTTTTCTGATCGCTGTCTTAGTGTCGGTGATGCCGATAGGTAGCCAGTAAGGTTTTTATATAGCGTCAGGTACCCCCATATATTACCTAATAAAGGTTTTAACCCCCTAATTGCCCCTAGTTAACCCTTTCACCAGTGATCATCATATAAGTGTTACGGGTGACGCTGGTTAGTTAGTTTGCTTTTTATAGTGTCAGGGCACCCGCCGTATATAACCCAATAAAGGTTTAACCCCCTGATCGCCCGGCGGGTGATATCAATTAGGTTTTAGCGTCAGAGAGGGTCTGCGTCACACCCCAGGCAGCGTCAGGTTAGTGCCAGTAGCGCTAACACCCACGCGTTAAGCATACACCCCCCTTAGTGGTATAGTATCTGAACAGATCAATATCTGATCTGATCAGATCTATACTAGCGTCCCCAGCAGTTTAGGGTTCCCAAAAACGCAGTGTTAGCGGGATCAGCCCAGATACCTGCTAGCACCTGCGTTTTGCCCCTCCGTCCAGCCCAGGCCACCCAAGTGCAGTATCGATCGATCACTGTCACTTGCAAAACACAACACACATAACTGCAGCGTTCGCAGAGACAGGCCTGATCCCTGCGACTCCAGTGCTGTAGGAGGTGATTTCACCACCACAGTTAAAAAAATAAAAGCATATATGCCGAAGCATTGGGGCAGCAGGGGCGGAGGAGCGATTTTGCTCCTAATGCCGCGTACATACGGTCGAAATTCCGACGGAGGCTTGCCCGTGGAAAAGTCTGACCATGTGTACGCGGCATAACTTTTGCGGGAAGATGCCCCCATGCTTCGGCATATATAAATGGTGCATGTATGCCCATCATTAGAAGTGGGTGGATGAAGGGCGGTATTCTAATGGTGGGTATACCCACCGATCAATCTTTTTTTTTCGTTCAGCCAACAGGCTGCATGAAAAAAAAGATTACAATACATGTCCAACAAGGACCAGCAACGTACTGGTATGTTGCTGGACTTTGAATGTTTATACCAGAATGATGCCTGCGGGTTTAGGTATCATCTTGGTATCATTCTTTTCAGCCAGCGGCCGGCTTTCATGTAAAAGCAATCCTAGTGGCTAATTAGCCTCTGGACTGCTTTTACAAGCAGTGGGAGGGAATGTCCCCCCCCCCCCCGGATATAAAAAGCGCCATTGGGAAATTGGGAAAGCATTTTATCACACCGATCTTGGTGTGGTCAGATGCTTTGAGGGCAGAGGAAAGATCTAGGGTCCAATAGACCCCAGTTTTTTCAAAAAAGAGTACCTGTCATTACCTATTGCTATCATAGGGGATATTTACATTCCCTGAGATAACAATAAAAATGATCAAAAAAAAAAATATGGAAGCAACAGTTTAAAAATAAAATAAAAAAGCAAAATTAATAATAAAAAAAAAAAAAAAAAGCACCCCTGTCCTGCCCTGCTCTTGCCCAATGGCGAACGCAAGCGTCGGTTTGGCGTCATATGTAAACAGCAATTGCACCATGCATGTGAGGTATCACCGCGAAGGTCAGATCGAGGGCAGTAATTTTAGCAGTAGACCTCCTCTGTAAATCTAACGGGGTAACCTGTAAAGGCTTTTAAAGGCTTTTAAAAATGTATGTAGTTTGTCGCCAATGCGCGTTTGTGCGAAATTTTAAAGCATGTCGTGTTTGGTATCTATGTACTCGGCCTAAGATCATCTTTTTTATTTCATCAAACATTTGGGCAATATAGTGTGTTTTAGTGCATTAAAATAAAAAAAAAGTTTGAAAAATCGCTGCGCAAATACTGTGTAGAAAAAAAAATGCAACACCCACCATTTTATTCTGTAGGGCCTTTGCTTTAAAAACATATATAATGTTTGGGGGTTCAACATAATTTTCTTGCAAAAAAAAAAATGTTTTCATGTAAACAAAAAGTGTCAAAAAGGGCTTTGTCTTCAAGTGGTTAGAAGAGTGGATGTAAGCTTCCTAATGTTGTGTATAAAATGCCAGAACAGTTTAAAACCCCCCCAAATGACCCCATTTTGGAAAGTAGACACCCCAAGCTATATACTGAGAGGCATGTCGAGTCCATGGAATATTTTATATGTTGACACAAGTTGCGGAAAAAAATACAATTTTTTTATTTTTTTGCACAAAGTTGTCACTAAATGATATATTGCTCAAACATGCCATGGGCATATGTGGAATTACACCCCAAAATACATTCTGTTGCTTATCCTGAGTACGGGGATACCACATGTGTGAGACTTTTTGGGAGCCTAGCCGCGTACGGGACCCCAAAAACCAATCACCGCCTTCAGGCTTTCTAAGGGTGTAAATTTTTGATTTCACTTCTCACTGCCTATCACAGTTTCGGAGGCCATGGAATGCCCAGATGGCACAAAACCCCCCCAAATGACCCCATTTTGGAAAGTAGACACCCCAAGCTATTTGCTGAGAGGTATTGTGAGTATTTTGCAGATCTCGCTTTTTGTCACAAAGTTTTGAAAATTGAAAAAAAAAAGAAAAAAAAATGTTCTTTCTTCATTTTCAAAAACAAATGAGAGCTGTAAAATACTCACCATGCCTCTCAGCAAACAGCTTGGGGTGTCTACTTTCCAAAATGGGGTCATTTGGGGGGGTTTTGGGCTATTTTGGCATTTTATGGCCTTCGAAACTGTGATAGGTAGTGAGGAGTCAAATCAAAAATTTGTGCCTAGAAATCCTGAAGGCGGTGATTGGTTTTCGGGGTCCCGTACGCGGCTAGGCTCCTAAAAAGTCCCACACATGTGGTATCCCCGTACTCAGGAGAAGCAGCAAAATTTATTTTGGGGTGCAATTCCACATATAACCATGGCATGTGTGAGCAATATATCATTTAGTGACAACTTTTTGTAATTTTTATTTTTTTTTGTCATTATTCAATCACTTGGGACAAAAAAAAAAAAAATATTCAATGGGCTCAACAGGCCTCTCAGCAATTTCCTTGGGGTGTCTACTTTCTAAAATGGGGTCATTTGGGGGGGTTTTGTGCTATTTTGGCATTTTATGGCCTTCAAAACTGTGATAGGTAGTGAGGAGTGAAATCAAAAATTTGCGCCCTTAGAAATCCTGAAGGCGGTGCTTGGTTTCCAGGGTCCCGTACGTGGCTAGGCTCCTAAAAAGTCCCACACATGTGGTATCCCCGTACTCAGGAGAAGCAGCAGAATGTATTTTGGGGTGCAATTCCACATATAACCATGGCATGTGTGAGCAATATATCATTTAGTGACAACTTTTTGTAATTTTTTTTTTTTTTTTTTGTCATTATTCAATCACTTGGGACAAAAAAAAAAAATATTCAATGGGCTCAACATGCCTCTTAGCAATTTCCTTGGGGTGTCTACTTTCTAAAATGGGGTCATTTGGGGGGGTTTTGTACTGCCCTGCCATTTTAGCACCTCAAGAAATGAGATAGGCAGTCATAAATTTAAAGCTGTGTAAATTCCAGAAAATGTACCCTAGTTTGTAAACGCTATAACTTTTGCGCAAACCAATAAATATACACTTATTGACATTTTTTTTTTACTAAAGACATGTGGCTGAATACATTTTGGCCTAAATGTATGACTAAAATTGAGTTTATTCGATTTTTCTTATAACAAAAAGTAGAAAATATCATTTTTTTTCAAAATTTTCGGTCTTTTTCCATTTATATCGCAAAAAATAAAAATCGCAGAGGCAATCAAATACCATTAAAAGAAAGCTCTATTTGTGGGAAGAAAAGGACGCAAATTTCGTTTGGGTACAACATTGCATGTCCGCACAATTTACAGTTAAAGCAGCGCAGTGCAAAATTCTGAATTCACCTCTGGTCCTTTAGCTACAAAATGGTCCGGGGCTTAAGTGGTTAATTTTTTTTAATTATTATTATATTATTATTTGTTATAATTATTTATAGTTATTTATTATATTAATGTAGCGCCCTGCTCCCAATGTTAAAACTATAATTGTCTGAGCAATAGTTTGGCTCAGAAAGATTGTGTTACAAATTGTACTCTGTTTCAGTTCAGCTGGTTGCATGATTTTCCTCCTGACAGTGGGTGTCGCTGTCACCACTGGTCAGGATAGGAAAGGCAGCAGGCTGAATGAATTGGGTATCTCTTTCTCAGAAGCGGCTCAGGGGCGTGGTCAACCCACTGTGCATTCTGGGAGAGGGTACTTAAGAGACAGACGCCATTAAGAGGGGAGAGTTGGGGGTCGTTCGTTGGTGGTGGGCACCACCCACCCAATCCCGACCTGAGGGCCCTCATGGCCTCAGGGAAGTGCTGGCAGTTTCCACCTCAGGGCCACGTTGGCCTGAGGCTCTGTTACTGAGATGTAGGCCCAGGAATACTGGGGGCCTACTGATCCGGGGACATCGTCTTTTTGCGGAGAGGGGAGTATGTAGCGCCCTGCTCCCAATGTAGCGCTGAGTGGGCGCTATATGTTAAAACTATAGTTGTCTGAGCAATAGTTTGGCTCAGAAAGATTGTGTTAAGCCTCGTACACACGACCGGTTTTCTTGTTCGTGTGTATAGTTTCTCGTCGAGAAAACTGCCGGGAATCTCGACGAGAAAAATAGAAAACCTGCTCTCTATTTTCTCGTCAGGATTCTCGTTTTTCTCGTCGAGATTCTCATCAGCCTGTTTCCCGACGAGAAAACCGGCCGTGTGTATGCTTTTCCGAGTCTTAAACAAACCTGCATGCTCAGAATCAAGAATGAGACGGGAGCGCTCCTTCTGGTAAAACTAGCGTTCGTAATGAAGATAGCACATTCGTCACGCTGTAACGAACTGAAAGCACGAAGACTGAAAAGCGCGAATCGTCTCTCCCCAAACTTTTACTAACACGCAGTAACACAAGATCAGCAAAAACAGCCCAAGGGGTGGCACCATTGGAATCGAACTTCCCCTTTATACTGCCGTCGTACGTGTTGTACGTCACCGCGCTTTACAATGACGAGATTTTTGATTGACAGTGTGTATGCAAGGAAAGCTTGGCAAGAATCCCGTCAAGCTTGACAAGAATCTCGTTGAGAAAACCAACGTTTTTTTTAACGACGGGATTCTCAGTCGTGTGTACCCTGGCTTGAAGCACATACAAAAATGACTAAACTTTGATCTTTGTTAATCGAGTGGAATAATATAACAAGATGTATCAAGTATACCTAGAAACCAATTTTCATCTTTTAGTGTTGTCGCACTTTGAATGACAATTACTCAGTCATGCTACACTGTACCCACATGGAACTTTAATCATTATTTTGAGACAGATAGAACTTTCTTTTGGTGGTATTTAATCACCGTTGGGTTTATTATTTTTTTCTATATAAACTAAAAGATACTGAACATTTAGAAAAAAAATATGTTTGTCCTTGTTTCTGTTATAAAATTTTGCAAATAAATAATCGTTCTTCATTCATAAATTTAGGCCAAAATGTATTCTGCTACATTTCTTTGGTAAAAATAACAGAAATCTGTGTTTATTATTTAGTTTCTGAGAAAGTTATAGCATCTACAAACTATGGTATATATACTGTATATTATGGAGATGGTCTGTCGACTTCCTGGGGTTAAATTAGCTTCTGTCCTCGGTTAAATTCTCAAGGGATTCTAGGAAGCTCCGGCTTTAGCAGTTTCAATCTTTTATGGGCCATCTTGTTTTCACATTTTCACTATTCTGGGCTATGAAATGTACATCATTACACATCATTACGTACAAATTATCAGACCTATGCGTGATGACTTGGAAGTGTGGTTGTCCTTCTTGCACTCCTCTAATGGTCGTTCTTGTTGATAAATGGAGGAACTTCTGAACTCACAGCTGTAGTTTTACATGGATGCATTCGGCTCCTATAGCTTGGCATTTTTTTTTTCAGGATGACTGGTCTGCTGAACCTTGGCTCATGGGCCCAACTCCATTTGTTGTGTAACATGATGATGTTAGAGCTTTTTCCTATTGTGGTGACAGTGAAAATATCAGTGGAAAAATTGCAGAATAGGCAAGTAGTTTTTGGACAGATAATGAGTGTGGTACATGTGGTTAACTGCCTCTCTAGATGCTCTCCACTTTTGTTCTCCCTGTTGTGTTTTTCTGGTGCTTGGATGTCTTCAGTTAATTGGTTTCAGGTGTAGCTAATTCCATTGCTGATTTGGGGCCACATCCATGCCTCCACTCCCAGAACTCTTGGGTAACCTGCTGGCAAATTTGGGACGAATGGGAGCCCTCACCTGGTGATGAGATCTCCCTTTCCTCCCCGCGGGACAGACATCTGGCTCTTTTATCCTACCTCCTCTACCTGCAGGATAAAGTTGAGGCTGGTTCAACGGTGGGTGCCGCTCTCTCTGCTGTATAGTTTCGGTTCAGACTATCCAGCTGGGAGGACATCTCCAGGGTTTTCTTTTTCCGAGAGTCTTGATGTGTTGGAAACTTTTGACGTGCTTGCCTGATTCTTGGCACCTGTTTTCTGTGCACAACTTAAAGCAGAAATAACCCAATCAATTTAACAGTTTAAAAAAACACTTACATTTCCGGCACGTGCTGGGAATGTAACTGTCACATTGGTGGTGCTCTCAACCAAATTGTCAAACCATCCAACGGCTGGTGTCATAACTGATCACGTGCAGAATCATGGCAATTGAAGATTAAACAGAGGCCAAGGTAGGAGGGTTTACTTTCACTTTAACTGCCATCCTCTCCATTTTGCTCTCTGACTGTTTCTGCATTTAGGGCTCTTTTGTATCAAGTTGCCTTTTCCTGGGCAATCCTTGGCACCTTTAGGATTAGTGAACTTGTCCCCGAGAATGAATACTCAGTTGGTGGTAACTCGGCAAAGGATGTGAGATCAGATAATCCTTTGTTTTGATCTCACACTGATTCTTCCAACCTCAGCAAATTTCAGTTTTTCCGGGTCTTCTGCCTTTTCCTTCCCCAGCTGATCTTACCTCCTACTGATTCTTCCCACCTACTCTTTCCTCATTAGCGCAGCCATTGCTGCCCATGGAATGTTTTTTTTTTATGGATACGAGATATGGCATTTAGATAGATGGAATCATTTAATTTTTTGCAATATGTTCACATTTACCTTTTGTTCTGATTTCATGTTTCTCCCCAGCATTACTTTGGATCATTGTCAACTCCTTAGTTTATTGGGCATCGCACCATGCTAAATTTTGACACTGTAGGGAGGACCTTGGATTTTTCGTTGCAGTTGGCAAAAGTAGTTGTTGCTGTTTTCGTGGTCTCCGCTAGTTGCTGGTATTACCTGAACTGTTATGCCTCAGACAATTTGTTTCAGGTCCCTTCATTCTTATCATCTATGTATGGAGTAATAATGTAGGGCACTACCGGTCTGTAGATTCAATCTCCTCCATTAAGCATGTTATTGCCTAATGTTGCACCACTTTTACCAATCTATCTAGTTTGGTCCAACATTGTCCCTTTTCTGATTTGGGCCCGTCACATTCTTGTTTCTGGTTCTTGTTAGGAGCGGTTTCGCTGCAAGGTGAATACCCAGGTTTCCAAATTTGTCCAAAGGATTGGTAGCATTGTTGTCCACCACAGGGGTCTTGAGGGAGATAACAGTATTTATTGAGGCTTTATGGGGTTAATTTCAATGATTGGCCTAAATATGTTTAATCTCAGCCTACAATCTGATGTTGAGCAGGTCCTGACTGTGGTGGGGCGCTCGTCAGTGTACCACTGACTTGAATGTGGCGCTTTTGACCTTGCCAGCAATTGACGTTGCTTTATGGGCTATGCCCTCAAATTAAATTTTGGGGTCAGTCTAATGCCTGTCTGGCTCTGATGGCAAGAACAGACCCCTTAGACCAGGGATAGGCAACCTTTTGAGCACAGTGTGCCGAAAAATGTTTTCAAAGAAATTGAGCGTGCCAATTTTGAAACGAAAAAAAATTCAAATTCACGCTCTTAATCACGAAAATGATTTTTTATAAAGTAAATGCTTTAAACTACTTGAGTAGTAGTGAGAAATTAACATCCTGCACTCTCACACCTCAGATCAGCCTAAATTCATGCACCTTCACAACCCCTGATCAGCCTCAATTCCTGCACCTTCACAACCCCCGATCAGCCTCAATTCCTGCACCTTCACAACCTCTGATCAGCCCCAATTCCTGCATCTTCACAACCTCTGATCAGCCCCAATTCCTGCACCTTCACACCTGTGATCAGCCCCAATTCCTGCACCTTCACACCTCTGATCAGCCTCAATTCCTGCACCTTCACAACCCCCGATCAGCCCCAATTCCTGCACCTTCACAACCTCTGATCAGCCTCAATTCCTGCACCTTCACACCTGTGATCAGCCCCAATTCCTGCACCTTCACAACCTCTGATCAGCCCCAATTCCTGCACCTTCACACCTCTGATCAGCCCCAATTCCTGCACCTTCACAACCTCTGATCAGCCTCAATTCCTGCACCTTCACACCTCTGATCAGCCCCAATTTCTGCACCTTCACACCTCTGATCAGCCCCAATTCACCTGCTCATCTGCCCCACCACTGTAACCCCCTTTCTCATCTGCCACACCACTATACCTCCTGCACATCTGTCCCACCTCTGTTCCCCCTGCTCTTCTGCCGCACGACTGTAACCCCCTACTCATCTGTCCCACCAATGTACCTCCTTTCTCCTCTTCCCTGCCACTGTACCCCCCTGTACATCTGCCCCACCTCTGTATCCCCTGCTCTTCTGCACAACCATTGTAACCCCCTGCTCATCTGTCCCACCAATGCACTTCCTTTCACATCTGCCCCACTGCTGTACCCCTTGCTCTTCTGTCCCACCGCTGAACCCCATTCTCATCTGCCACAACCCCCCCCCTGCTCATCTGCCCCACCAATGTAACCCCCTGCTTTTTTGTCCCACCGCTCATCTGTCCTAACACTGAACCCATCTGCTCCACCACTGTAACCCGCTTTCTCATCTGCCCCACCAATCTGTCTCACCACTGTTCCCCCTGCTCTCCAGCCCCACCACTGTAACCCCCTGCTCATCTGTTCCACCAATACACCTCATTTCACATCTGCTCCACTGCTCTAGCCCCCTGCTTTTCTGTCCCACCACTAAACCCTCTTCTCATCTGGCCCAACACTGAACCCCCTTCTCATCTGCCCCAACACTGTACCCCCTGCTCTTCTGTCCCACTGCTGAACCTCCTTCTCATCTCTTCCACCACTGTACCTCCCTGCACATCAGCCCCACCGCTGTACCCTCTTGCTCTTCTGTGCCACCTCTGAACCCCTCCTGCTAATTTTCCCCACCGCTGTACCCTCCTGCTCATCTGCTCCACCACTGTACCCTCTTCTCATCTATGATATGTGTGATATGCAGAGAGGTGAAAGGAAGCAGAGATGAGACACATATACCTGTCCTGGCACACTCATCCTGCTGATCCACCTCTCGCATCCAGCCCACATGCTTGTATGTTATGTATGTTATGTCACATACAAGCATCTGGAATTGATACGCTATGATGAGCTCAGGTCGGAGGCATTTTCTGAAAGCAGTGGGCCTGTGTGCAGGATCATAAGTTGGGCCCCCGCAGCTGAGAAAAAGTGTGGTGCGAAGCGCCGCAACAAAAGTTGGGTGTGATTTTCATTGTGCTTAATACTGGCTGTGGCTTGAAGGGACACAGAGTGCAGGGGTTCAGTAGTAAGTGATGCAAAGGTTCAGGAATAATCTCAACAAAATTCCCAGAAGCTTAACAGTAATTCCACAAACTGTCATCTGATTGTGGTTTCCTCAATCACAGTGAAATCTCTTCTTTCTGAGATTGGTAGTGGAAACCAAGAGAGTCATCTTCCTCCAGCAGATGGTGGATGGGGCTAGCAGGACTGTGATTGGCTTTAGCAGTGGCCAATGACAGTCATCTTCCTCCTGGAAACAGGGGCCGAACTGCACCCAATCTCTTCCCCATCACAAAAGCTGACAATCGCAGCTACAGCAAAGTTAGAGAACCAAACAATGTTTCCCATCTTTTACAATGTGTGGGGGCACATTGCCTTCCCCTCAGTGCAGGTGCGGCATGGGAAACTCTGAAATTGGAATGCATTAGTGTCTCACTGACACTTCCCTGCGCTGCTCTGCTGATGGGGAGGGAGTCGAGTGCCGCTGGTGGCACCAGTGTCGGGGGTTGCCTACCCCTGTCTTAGACTATGTGAGTTTATGTTTTATGGGTGCTCACAGTATAACTTTGACTGACATTGTTGTTTGATACATTTGGAAAGTTGTTACATTTGCAAAGTTCAATAAAGCTGTGGCCTTACCCTATTTCCAACCTAATCAGCTTTCATGTCTTTTTGGGTATCAATCATTTTTGTGAATGGTATCCATTCATGTGTCATTTTGTACTATTGTGATAGCTGTGATTGGCCACTTCCTGTACCTATCTTGGACTACAGAATAATAAAAGCAGAACTTCACCAAGCAGATATTGTTATTTACTCCCATCTCTTCGGTGCTATCACCACTCATTATTATTTTTTTTTTTTTAAGGGTTTATCACTCATTATTATTTTGTGTGTATTAAGATGTGCAGCAGGTCTCTGGCAGGTTTTTAGAACTTGACAGAGACTTGCGACATATCTGCAGACGGGCGGGGCATTTCCGCACGTGTGCATACACATGTGCTGGTTTCTGGCAGCGAACCTTGTGGGTGCTTTGTGGCTGGTTTGTGTATGCACATGATTATCCTGCACAGATGTGTCGCAAGTCCCTGCCATCCTAAAGATCTGTGCCCCGCAGCAAATCATGGAGGATCCCGAAGATCCCAACGTCCTTCTTGCCTAAGCCATAAAGCAATTAGTGCTGTGGTGTAGCACACAAAAGGTAGTAAACCTTCTTGTTTAAACGAGAACAAGACCCAATTCTTTAAGAGGGAGGAACGATGAAAGCTAAATATGTTTTTATGGGTGGAGTTCCAGTTTAAAGTAGCATTAACCACTTCAGCCCCAGAAGGATTTACCCCCTTCCTGACCAGAGCACTTTTTGAAATTTGGCACTACGCTACTTTAACTGGTAATTGTGCAATCATGCAATGCTGTACCCAAACGAAATTTGCGTCCTTTTTTTCCCACAAATAGAGCTTTATTTTGGTGGTATTTGATCACCTCTGGGATTCAAATTTTTTGCGATATAAATGAAAAAAAGACTGAAAAGTTTGAAACAAAAATTATATTTTCTACTTTTTGTTATAAAAAAAATCAAGTAAACTCAAATTTAGTCATACATTTAGGCCGAAATCTATTCAGCCACATGTCTTGGGTAAAAAAAAATTCAATAAGCGTATATTTATTGGTTTGCGCAAAAGTTATAGCGTCTACAAACTATGGTACATTTACTGGAATTTACGCAGATTTTAATTTATGACTGCCTATCTCCTTTCTTGAGGTGCTAAAATGGCAGGGCAGTACAAAACCCCTCCAAATTACTCTTTTTTGGAAAGTAGAATTTGCTGGGAGGCATGTTAAGCCCATTGAATATAAAAAAAAATCGTCACAAGTGATTGAAAAAAAAAAAAAATGTTTACACAAAGTTAAATGATATTTTGATCACAAATGCTATGGGTATTAGTGGAATTACACCCTAAAATAAATTTTGCTGCTTCTCCTGAGTACGGGGATACAGTAAAACCTTGGTTTGAGAGTAACTTGGTTTGAGAGCGTTTTGCAAGACAAACAAAATGTTTTAATACATTTTGTGATGTCTTGATATAAGAGTAGCGTCATGTCACAACTGAGTATAAAAAAGAAGAGGGGAGCCTCTAAGTGTAGCAATATGCAGTGGCGGTGCGTCCATAGAGGGCGCCAGAGCGCCGCCCCCTCTCGCTCCTGCACCGCCACTGAAAGACAATACACAGATTCATGCATTGCATGAATCTATGTATTGTCGCCGCTGCCGCGCTGCCCATTATTCAGATGGCCGGCCTCCTGGTGAGCGCCGGCCATATGAATTAGAGCGGTGGCCAGCGGTGGGTGTGATTTGGAAGTGTCTATCAGAGCCAACGGCTCTGATAGGCTTTCCGAATACAGCTCTCGCGCTGTAATCGGCTTCCAAAAACTCCTCCAAGGGACGCACGGGGGATGCATTCCTTGGAGAAGACTGACAGGCGTTTCAGCCAATCAGGTTCACCGGATCTGGTTACCGGTAACCTGATTGGCTGAAGCGACATCGAGGGCGGGAGAAGACATCGAGGATGGCGCGGAACCAAGGAAGGTAAGTGCAGGGCTGGAGAGGGGGGGGAGAACTGGCTGTATATGGGGACAAACTGGCTGCATTTGGGGACACACTGGCTGTATATGGGGACAAACTGGCTGTATATGGGGACACACTGGCTGCATTTGGGGACAAACTGGCTGCATATGGGAACAAACTGGCTGTGTATGGGGACAAACTGGCTGTCTATGGGGACAAACTGGCTGTCTATGGGGACAAACTGGCTGCATTTGGGGACAAACTGGCTGCATATGGGAACAAACTGGCTGTATATGGGAACAAACTGGCTGTGTATGGGGACAAACTGGCTGTCTATGGGGACAAACTGGCTGTCTATGGGGACAAACTGGCTGCATTTGGGGACAAACTGGCTGTATATGGGGACAAACTGGCTGTATTTGGGGACAAACTGGCTGTATATAGGGACAAATTGGCTATATATGGGGACAAATTGGCTGTATATGGGGACAAACTGGCTGTATATGGGGACAAACTGGCTGTATTTGGGAACAAACTGGCTGCATTTGGGGGAAACTGGCTGTATATGGGGACAAACTGGCTGCATTTGGGGACAAACTGGCTGTATATGGGGACACACTGGCTGTATATGGGGACACACTGGCTGCATTTGGGGACACACTGGCTGCATTTGGGGACACACTGGCTGTATATGGGGACAAACTGGCTGTATATGGGGACAAACTGGCTGCATTTGGGGACAAACTGGCTGCATTTGGGGACAAACTGGCTGCATATGGGGACAAACTGGCTGTATATGGGGACACACTGGCTGTATATGGGGACACACTGGCTGTATATGGGGACAAACTGGCTGTATATGGAAACAAACTGGCTGCATTTGGGGACAAACTGGCTGCATTTGAGGGGACAAACTGGCTGCATTTGAGGGGACAAACTGGTGGCGTTTGGGCACAGTGGCTGCGTTTAATGGGCACAGTGGCGGCAATTGATGTTTTGTTTTTTTCAGTTTGTTTGCACCCCCAAAAAAGTTTGAGCACCAGCCGCCACTGGCAATATGGTTACATTTAATGAAGGTACAACATTTAGCAACTTATTGCTACACTAAAGCCCTGTACACACGATCGGTTTTACCGATGAAAACAGTCCGATGGACTTTTTTCATCGGACAAACCGATCGTGTATGGGACCCATCGGTCTTTTTTCAATCGGTTTTAAAAAATAGAACATGTTTTAAATTTTTCCGATGGATCAAAAACCGATAGCAAATTCCGATCGTCTATGGGCAAGTCCATCGGATAAAAAACCCAAGCATGCTCAGAATCAAGTCGACGCATGCTCAGAAGCATTAAACTTAATTTTTCTCGGCTCATCGGAGTGTTTTACGTCACCGTGTTTGGAACGGTCGGTTTTTTGACTGATGGTGTGTAGGCAAGACTGATGGAGGTCAGCTTCATCGGATTTCCGATGGACAAAACCATCGGATTAGAATCCATAGGATATCCGATCGTGTGTACGAGGCTTTAGAGGTGCCTCTCTTCTCTTTTATACCCTGTAGTGCTTTGGATTACAAGCATGTTTCTGGAACGAATTATGCTCGCAAACCAAGGTTTTACTGTACCATATGTGTGAGACTTTTTGGCAGTCTAGCCGCGTACAGGACCCCGAAAACCAATCACCGCCTTCAGGCCTTCTAAGGGCATAAGTATATGATTCTTCTCACTACCTATCACAGTTTCGGAGGCCATGAAATGCCAAGATAGCACAACCCCCCCCCCCAAATGACCCCATTTTGGAAATTAGACACCCCAAGCTATTTGCTGAGAGGCATGTTAAGTATTTTGCAGATCTCGCTTTTTTGTCACAAAGTTTTGAAAATTTAATACATAAAAAAATAAAAAAGTTTCCTTTCCCTTCTTCATTTTTAAAAACAAATGAGAGCTGCAAAATACTCACCATGCCTCTTAGCAAATACCTTGGGGTTTCCTTAGAAAGCCTAAAGGCAGTGATTGGTTTTCAGGGTCCTGAAAGTGGCTAGGCTCCCAAAATGTCCCACACATGTGGTATCCCCGTACTCAGGAGCAGCAGCAGAATGTATTTTGAGGTGTAATGCCCCATGCACACGATCGGATTTTCAGTCGGAAAAACTTTGGATGGTTTTTCCGACGGAATTCCGCTCAAGCTTGGCTTGCATACACACAGTCACACAAAAGTTCTCTGAACTTTCGACTGTCAAGAACAACACTACGTACAACACTACGACGAGCCGAGAAAATTAAGTTCAATGCTTCCGAGCATGCGTCGAATTGTTTCCGAGCATGCGTCGGAACTTTGCGATTCGGAATTGCTACAGACGATTGGAATTTCCAATCAGAATTTTTCCCGTCGGAAAAATTGAGAACCTTCTCTCAATTTTTTGCTGGCGGAAATTCCGCCAGCAAAAGTCTGATGGAGCCTACACACGGTCAGAATTTCCGACGAAAAGCTCACATCGGACTTTTGCTGGTGGAAAATCCGATCGTGTGTACGGGGCATAATTCCACATGCCATGTTTGTGCAATATATCATTTAGTGACAACTTTGTGTAAATTTTATTAATTTTTTTCCCGGAAACTTGTGGCAAAATATAAAATATACCATGGACTCAATATGCCTCTTAGCAAATAGCTTTGGGTGTCTACGGTCATTTGGGGGGGGGGGGGGGTTTTGTGCCATCTTGACATTTCAGGGCCTCCAAAACTGTGATAGGTAGTGAGGTGTAATTCCACATATACCCGTGCCATGTTTGAGCAATATATCATTAATGACAACTTTGTGTAAAAAAAAAAATTTAAATACTTTTACATTTCCCTGAAACTTGGGGCAACATATAAAATATTCCATGGACTCAACATGCCTCTCAGCAAATAGCTTGGGGTGTCTACTTTCCAAAAAGGGGTCATTTGGGGGGGTTTTGAACTGTCCTGGCATTTTATGCCCAACATTAGAAGCTTATGTCACGCATCACCCACTCTTTTAACCATTTGAACCTCCAAGTCCTTTCTGACACTTTTTGTTTACATGAAAACATTTTTTTTTTTTTTTATAGAAAATTACTTTGAACCCCCAAACATTATATATATTTTTTTTAAAGCAGAGGCCCTACAGATTAAAATTGTGGGTGTTGCAATTTTATTTTTTTCACAAAGTATTTGCACAGCGATTTTTCAAACGCAATTTTTTGGGAAAAAAAAAACACTTTTTTGAATTTTAATGCACAAAAACACACTATAATGCCCAAATTTTTGGTGAAATATAAAATATAATCTTATGCAGAGTACATAGATGCCAAACACGACATGCTTTAAAATTACGCACACCTGTGCAGCGGCGACAAACTATATACATTTTTAAAAGCCTTTACAGGTTACCACTTAAGATTTACAGAGGAGGTGTACTGCTATAATTACTGCCCTTGATCTGACGTTCACGGTGATACCTCACATGCATTGTGCAATTGTTGCTTACATACGACACGAGAGCGACGCTTGCGTTCACCTTTGCACGTGTGCATAGGGAGACAGGGGTGCTTTAATTTTTTTTTTTAATGATTCCTTTTTGCTTTTTATTTTATGTTTACATTGTCCCTGTCCATGCACTCTGTATACCAAGTCACAATGGACAGCAGGTGTCCTTCTATTGTATTTGAGAAGGAAGGAGGTGGGAGCAAGGTGTGGCAGGTATGAAGCAGGTTTGAAGGAAGAGAAAGGAACCCGGCAAAAGAAGTTTGTGAACTGGGGAAAGAAGGGAAAAGGTGACAGAGTTAGGGCCAGTGCCAACATGCTTCCATGGGCAAATGTAGCATGTTTTTTTTTTATATCGGTTTAAAGCGGAGTTACGGCGAAAAAAAAAATACTAAAAGTCAGCAGCTACAAATACTGCAGCTGCTGACTTTTAATATGTGATCACTTACCTGTCCAGGGCGCCCGCGATGTCGGCACCCGCAGCCGATTCGTCCCTCGGTTCTCGGGTGCTGCCGCTGCCATCTTCGCTAAGGGAATCAGGAAGTGAAGACTTGCGGCTTCACTTCCTGGTTCCCTACTGCGCATGCGAGAGTCGCGCTGCGCGATCCTACTGGTCCCTGCTGTCTTCTGGGACCTGTGTGTCTCACAGAAGTCAGCGGGGGGACGGAGTAGGTGCTGGATGTGGCGTAGGTCACCGTGGTGATCTATGCCCGAAAGATGGAGCAAATAAATACCTGTATTACACAGGTATCCGCTCCCTCCTCCCCCCCTGAAAGATGCCAAATGTGACACCAAGGGGAGGGCATTCCAAAAAGCGGAAGTTCCATTTTTGGGTGGAACTCCGCTTTAAGCTACATTTGAGACTTTTCAGGAATCATTGCAGGTGTATTGTGCCCACCACTGAGTTCCACGAGGGAAGGAGATCCTAGGGAACCCCGGGAGTGGGTACCTGAATCCGGAAGGCGTAATGGACCGGTGGGAGATACTTGCTTGAAGATCCGGTGCAGCATATTGCCGGTGACAGGTGAGCCTTCCATCGGAGACCGCCTGGAAGGAAATCCCTACTCGCTCGGAGACCGCAACCCACTTTCAGGAAGGAAAGTGGAGAGTTCATTGTGTCTGGGCCTACTCGCATCCACACCCCCCTTGTCTGTTCTGTTCTCTAAGGAGTCCAACTGATTGTGTTCACTTGTGCATTGAGAAGAATAAAGGAGTGTTGGACTTTATTGGTGTGGGGCTCATTTCCTGACAGACATTGTTCAAGGTAACTCTCTTTGGAGGCTCCAGGTGCAGAACACCGACCCGAAGGTAACATAAGAACTTTGCTTACACCACACAAACATCTGCGGTGAAGGCTTGGCGTGGTGACCCTGCACTCTCTCCTCTAAGGTACCCCTAGACAAGAGACAGACGAGCTGATAAAGAGAGGAGAGAGAGGAGGCCGCTACACGTGGTGGCTCGGGTCCGGGATTGGTGTTCGTGCTACTGCAGAGTTGAACGTGTCTGCCGGGAGGAGTTCCCAGTAGGTGGGCCACGTTATTGGCCAAAGTGCATCCCTGCTCGAAGTCATAGACATGACCCAGTGAAGGGAAAGGCCCGCGGAGAAGAGCGAGAGAAGGGGGGAGCCCAGCCGTGTGAAGTAGTACACATGGGGGTTTCTATTTGCACTGCGGCACCAGGCACACGTCCACCGCTTAGTTCGTGGGCGTGACTCAGAAAGGAAAAAGAAGAAAAGCCCGCGAACTGGAGCAAAGGGGAGGAGTCCAATACGTGTGAAGGACTACACGTGGGACGTTGGCGCAAAACTTTGCAGTGCTCGATGGACCAACAGCAAGTCACCATGTTTGGACAAACAGCGTGGGTTCCACTTCATCCTGCTACCACGTCTTTGACAACTGCTGCTCCGGTGACTGATACAGGGATTCGGCTAAAGCCAAGGGGACAATTCGCCCTGTATTCATGCATGGACGTTGAGGCCCTGGGTGTGATTTGTCCCGGTTGTTCGGGACTGGTGTGCCAACTGAAGCCATTCGGGCGATGCGAGGCCTGTGGGGAGTTTCTATTTGAAGTAGATCCAGCGGTTGAGAAGCCGAGAACCATCTACCCCAGCCGTGTTGCAGGCAGCACCACTCAGAGAGGAGGAATCACTGCTTTGACAGCCATCCCTGCGTGCACTGCAGCGACCGCGGAGGAGGTCGCGACAACTCAACGGGAGAAATCCGAGGATGCTGACTCGGTCACCACTGTCTCGCAGCGTCCACCACCAAAGAGAAAGACCGGCATGGCAGCCCCGACCAGCGGTTGTGGTGGACCATCTCGCCCGCTTACGCCCGGCCCGGAGGGATCCGTCGGCAGGAGTTCTGGCACATCCACGCGGACAAGGTGCTGATCCGGCGCAAAGAAGGGGATGATGTCGAGTACCATCTGGAGACCATGGATCAGCACTTGAAACCACTTGTTTTGCCCCATCCTCGTTTCTATCTGTAGGAGGAAAGAGACTCCTTTCTTGCTTCTTATGCTGCTGAACTTTCTGGGGCTTGTTGTCCCTGTTGCCCAGAGAAATGAAGGACTGTTCCTGTGTTTGTTCTTCAATTTTCTACGAGAGATCATGGACTCTGTGGTAGATAGGGCTCAAGAGAAGAAGAGAAGTTCCACGAGTGCAGTTACCGCGGTGCTGTCACCAGGTGGCAGTGTTGCGCATCGTTAACACTTTTCACGCACTCACTCCTTGGAGAAAAGGGATTTCTTCCCGGAGAAGTTTCTTTTCTCTCACACGAATATATGTGTCAGGGTTTATGTGTGGTAATTTTCTTTCTTTTCCCTCTGCAGGAGAGCATCCCATCAAGACCACTGAGTATAGGGTGGGTCTTAGTCAGGATGGGTGGGAAAAAGTGTATGTGAATGTGATTCTAACGTTATGGTTTAAATGTTGTTGTTTCCCTTCCCTTTCATGTAAGGCTCAGACACAATTGCTTCAGTTGACCAAGTTTTCAGAAGTTTATTTTTGTACAATTTGTAGTTGGTTTCTGGACTGGGCTATGCCAGCCGTTGAGGGCATAGTTTACTCCAGACACTGGGGACCAGTGTCAAATTACCAGGGGGAGAGTGTAGCGGGTATACACTTTTCTGTGTGTTAAAACTAGCAGAGACACCAGTAATGTGCAGTTCCCTGCAGCCCCACGGGTGGCGCTGTCGCCGTGGGCTGGGGTTGAACCATTGCTGTGTGCTGGGCTCCCTTTTTGTCCTCCCTCGGCAGCGGTATGGTGGGGCGGGGAACCCGCCCCGCTTGTTTGGAGAGGGTATAAAGGGGCCGGCCATCTTTGTCACGGGGTCGAGTCCCGGGCACCTTCAGCCTGTGGGCGGTAGTTCGTGTCGGTCCCCTAGGCGGCCTAGGCCTAGAGGACGTTCGGAGGTTGTGTTCTATCCCAGGCACCTTTAGCCTGGGGTGAGGTACTCAGATGGAGGTCTGGAGCTCAGTGCCCACCACTGAGTTCCGCGAGGGAAGGAGATCCTAGGGAACCCCGGGAGTGGGTACCCGAATCCAGAAGGCGTAATGGATCGGTGGGAGATACTTGCTTGAAGATCCGGTGCAGCATATTGCCGGTGACAGGTGAGCCTTCCATCGGAGACCGCCTGGAAGGAAATCCCCCCTCGCTCTGAGACCGCAACCCACTTTCAGGAAGGAAAGTGGAGAGTTCATTGTGTCTGGGCCTACTCGCATCCACACCTCCCTGTCTGTTCTGTTCTCTAAGGGAGTCCAACTGATTGTGTTCACTTTTGCATTGAGAAGAATAAAGGAGTGTTGGACTTTAATGGTGTGGGGCTCATTTCCTGACAGACATTGTTCAAGGTAACTCTCTTTGGAGGCTCCAGGTGCAGAACACCAACCCGAAGGTAACATAAGAACTTTGCTTACACCACACAAACATCTGCGGTGAAGGCTTGGCGTGGTGACCCCGCACTCTCTCCTCTAAGGTACCCCTAGACAAGAGACAGACGAGCTGATAAAGAGAGGAGAGAGAGGAGGCCGCTACATATATATATACAGTTGAAAGATAAAGGTGTAGCGCTAAAAAAAATCTATAAAAAAACAAACAAACAATAAAGAACATAAATAAAAAGCATAGCGTTCATCAATGTTGATTGCTGGCACAATCGAAACAGGAATCCATATCTGAGTTGACTTCGTATAAGGATAGAGAGACCATCACCATCACCCAATATAACTGACTCTTGCCATCAGTGTATGGGGTATACACATTGAATGCAATAAATCGTGATACCTTTGATCCCTCTTCCTCAAACAACGATCCATTCCACACAAGAAATTACTGATCCTCCTCTCATAGGTCCAGAGAGGTATATCAAGGTCACTCCTCTATTGGAGACTACAGTGACTATACTATCGTGCAATCAGAGCACTCAGATGTCCACTATTCTAGTTGCCATCGCAACAGGCGGCGGGGGCAGAAGAAGTGCCCGCCCCGGTGTGATGGCAACGAAGCCCGAGGGAAGTGACGTCAGGAGCCAAGGAGATGAAGGAGGAAGATTTCAATGGACCGGATAGCAACAGGCAAAAAGAGGTAAGTAAAAAAAAAAATCACTCCAAATATTTTTTTTTAGATTATTTCATGCACATTAATGACATTTTTTTTTTTTTGGGTTTAACTCGACTTTAAGTGGAATTCCAGTCACAATCTAACTCTAAACCTGCTCTATGACACATTCCAAGCCTAAGCTATCTAGCCCCGTAAAGCAAAAATCGCTGTACTTACCTGTACTTACCTGTTCTACAGCCACTCTGCCAGTCCCAGGCTGAGCTGTCAACAAAGGCTTCAGTGTGTGGGAGTGTGAAGGAGAGGCAGCCGACAACGGAAGCCCCATCGTAAGTCTATGGGTGACGTTACTTCCCAGGCATTTCCCAGCCGTTGTCAGTTCTCTCTTGCACACAGCATCCCTCGCTGGAGACCCGTTTAGATCAGCTTCAGAAAAGGTAAGTTTAGCAATTTTTTCTTTACAGGGTTAGATAGATTAGGTTTGGAATGTGGCAGAGAATAGGTTTAGTGTTAAGCCTCGTACACACGATCGGATTTTCCGATGGGAATTGTGTGATGACAAGGCTGTTGTCGGAAAATCCGACCGTTTGTATGCTCCATCGGATAATTATTGTCGGATTTTCCGACAACAATTGTGTGTTGTCGGATTATAGAGTCATATACACGATTGGACTTCCATCAGACTTTTCTGTGGATTTTGGTCCGAATGGGCGTTGGCTGTGAACTTGTTCTGCATACACACGGCAGGACATTTTCAGCCAACATTCACCAAATCACGTGGTTTTTCAGCTCTTTACCAGTAACCCTTTGGGCAACTTCTGCTATTGTTGGCTGATCTTTAGCATTGGTTCTGAGCATGCGTGTTTTTACTATGGACTTGTGTACACACGATCAGATTATCCTCCATCGGACATTTGTTGCCGAAAAGTTTGAGAGCATGCACAGCGAACATTTGTCCGATGAAAAATCAATTTTTTTTTTCGATGGAGCATACACACAGTCGGATTGTCCGATCAAACACGTCCGTCGGACAATTGTTGTCAAAAAGTCCTATCGTGTGTGTGGGCCTGTACTGATCGTGTACAGAAGTCTTTCGGACAAAAATCCAAAGTACAATCACGCATGCTCAGAAGCAATGCTAACTATAACACAACATTAGCAGAAGTTGCCAGAAGGGTGGCGCTAAAGAGCTGAAAAACCACGTAGTTTTGTGTTTGTTGGCTGACAATTCTTTGCCGTTTGTATGTGTAGCGGGTATGTACTTTCCCGGGTGTGATTCAAACTGGCAGAGACACTAGTGATGTGCAGTTCCTTGCGGTCCAGTGGGTGGCGCTGTCGCCTCGGGCTGGGGTTGAACCATCATTGTGTGCTGTGCCTCCTTTTTGTCCTCCCTCGGCAGCGGTATGGTGGGGCGGGGAACCCGCCATGCTTGTTGGGAGAGGGTATAAAGGGGCCGGCCATCTTTGTCACTGGGTCGAGTCCCGGGCACCTTCAGCCTGAGGGCGTGTGGTTCGTGTCGGTCCTCTAGGCGGCCTAGGCCTAGAGGACGTTCGGAGGTCGTGTTCCATCCCAGGCACCTTTAGCCTGGGGTGAGGTACTTGGATAGAGGTCTGGAGCTCAGTGCCCAACACTGAGTTCCGCGAGGGAAGGAGGTCCTAGGGAACCCAGGGATTGGGTACCCGAATCCAGAAGGCGTAATGGACCGGGGGGAGCTCCTCACTTGAAGACCGGGTGCAGCAGATTGCCAGTGACAGGTGAGCCTCCCATCGGAGACCGCCTGGAAGGAAAATCCCCCCTTGCTAGGAGACCTCAGCCCACTTTCATGGAGGAAAGTGGAGAGTTCATTGTGTCTGGGCCTACTCGCATCCACACCTCCTTGTTTGTTCTGTTCTCTAAGGGAGTCTAACTGAGTGATTATGCTGTTCACTTGAGAAGAATAAAGGAGTGTTGGACTTTAATGGTGTGGGGCTCTTTTCTGGTGAACATTGTTCAAGGTAACTCCAGGTGCACAACACTGACCCGAAGGTAGAGAAAGAACTTTGCTTACACCGCACGGACACATGTGGTGAAGGCTTGGCGTGGTGACCCCGCTCTCTCCCCTCTAAGGTACCCCTAGACAAGAGAAAGACGAGCTGATGCAAAGAGGGGGGTGAGGAGGCCGCTACATATGCAAGACAAGTTCATGGTCAACGCCCTTCGGACAAAAGTCCTACACTTTGTCCAAAGAAAATCTGATCGCGTGTATGAGGCTTAAGTTAGGTTTTGACTGTAATTCCACTGAACAAGTTGAAGTTAGAAGCTGATTGGCTACCATGCACAGCTGCACCAGATTTTGTACTCTCCAGTTTTAGTAAATTAACCTCATTATCAGAAATGTATTATCTGGAGGATGGCCAGCCTCTAAAGAAGGCGTTTATGCTGCTTCTGCTCTTCACTGCCAATAATCAGGTCCCGTTCAAGCCATAGGAGTAGAGAAGTTGGTATTAGCGCTGTGTGGAGATATTTAATCTCGTACAATTTATTTTCCTACATGTAGAATTTTGTTCCTACATGATCCCCTTTACTTCAGTGGCAGAAGCACAGCTTTTTCAAACCAGAATCTAAGGTGTATTTTATGGAGAAAAAAGCATTGATGACTTCAATGAAAAATGTTTACGGCAGTCACCATGATCTTTATGCAAATTGCAATTCAATCTCCTCTCTGTGGGACTTTTACTGGCATACTTTTTCAGAGGATAAATGTACTGCTTTCGGATTTTGCTGAATTATTCACCGATCTGTATGCACCCCTGCGGAATACTAACAAGAGACTATGGAAAACACCAAATAAACACATTAACAGAGGCAGATGTTTGAAATAAACAAAAGTTTTGCGATACTACAATAGTCTGCTGTAAGATTTTTTAAAGCTAAATACACAGATGAAATACATACTGTATATGGAAGCTGTTTTACCTGCCAAAAGATTTGTATCTCCTGACAGACTCCATGGCAGACTACGTGTGGGTTAACCCCGCCTCCTCTCCACAGCTATAGGACCCCATACCCATAAATTTGAGCTCACCTCCACAGACAGGTGTTCATTTTCTATCCTCCTCACATGGACCCTTCATCATGCAATTCAGGTGCAGCCCAGGATGTCCGTCGGATTAGGTACAAGTTGTGCGGTGCACCCAGGGCCCAGCTATCAGCGGGCGAGTGGTTTCGGGCAGTTAATACCCCTATGGTGGAAGGGATGTGGCCCAGTGTACCAGGATGGACGAAGGATTGGCTGGCAAGGTCTGAAGATTTCTTCATTATGTACATGGCAGACTGTTTTTGTATGTATTTTGTCTGTTGTCTGTTCCCCCTCAGTGTCTTTGCGCCGTGTGTGGAACGCTTCTGCGTTCCAGGACGCCACTCTACTTCCTGCCTCCCGATCCGCCGTACGTCTGTGCATGTGCAGAGCCGCGGCGAAACCGAGGCTTCGTTTTCGCGCATGCGCGGTACGGCGACGGGGTCAGAGGCCGCACAGGCGCAGTGAGCCGGTCCCCTCGGCGCATGCACGCAGCGGGACCGGCCGTGACGTCACTACAGCGGGGAATTTAAACGCTGTGGAGCCCTGTACAGGTGGGATAACCTGTGGGCTTTGACGGCAGCATCCCGGAGCTCGGTTCTGCTGGGACAAGGTAAGCAACATCCTTTAGGTAGTTATGCAAGTGTCTCTTAAAGAGACAGTTAAAAAAAAAAAAAAAAAAATGAAAATGTTTTTCTTTTTTTTTTTGTGTTGCTTACTCTTGTCCTAGGTGGTCTCTGAGTTTGTGCGTTTGTCTTGCCTTATCATGGACTCTCCTTCTCCGCCATGTGGCCAGCCCTCCCGCACAAGGTATGTGCGGAGTGGGTAAGGGGGTGGTGTCTTTTGTGCCTATCTGGTGGTTGCTAACGGTTACATCCTGCCCACCTTCCCCCCTTCCTCTGTATGTATTATCTTTTGCAGCCTGGCTACTTCAGTTCATCAGTCTGAAGACAGGGACCTTGCCAGGCCGCATCATCACTCATCATCCAGGTCTAGACGCGACACTACGTCTAGGACCCATCATCATAGGGGATGTTCACATACCCCCTCTAGACATAGGAGATGTTCCCATTCCTCCTCTAGTCACCGCCACCACCACCACGATGATCGCTCTGACCACAGAGCCTGTTGGGGATGCAAGACCAGAATCCCGGAGGGCAAATCGCTATGCGACCCATGTTATGCCCGAGCGGTTGGTGAGAAAGAGACGGAAAATCAAAACCTTGAGTCTCTTGTGAAACGTGTGGTACAGCAATCTATGAAAGAAATAGTTGCCCCCCACACAAGGAGCCAGTCCACCACCCAGTCTGGCTCCTTGGCTGACGAGGCCCAGGAGGATCCCGGCCAATTCCAGCCCCATGATTCCTCCCATTATTCCTCGCAAGACGAGATGGAGGGAGATGATTCTACGGTGGGATTCGACTACGCTTTAGTCTCTCCGCTGATCAAGGCAGTGAAGGAAACTTTGAAGTTGGAGGATACCACTGCCCCCCCAGAAAAACAAAGAAAACTGTTTAAACAACTGGGGAAAGAACGCTCCAATTTCCCACTTCCCTCTGAGCTGAAAGGAGTGTTTGAGGAAGAATGGAGCAAGGGAGATAAGAAGGTTTCCATGCTAAGCAAAACCTCTAGACTGTATCCCTTTAAATCGGAGGATGTCAAGCATCTGGAGAATGCTCCCCTCGTAGATGCAGCAGTAATGCGCCTAGCGAAGCATGTCACCCTCCCGCTAGATCAGTGTTTCTCAACTCCAGTCCTCAAGGCGCACCAACAGGTCATGTTTTCAGGATTTCCATTATTTTGCACAGGTGATTTGATCAGTTTCTCTGCCTTAGTAATTACCACAGCCGTTTCATCTGAGGGAAATCCTGAAAACATGACCTGTTGGGGCGCCTTGAGGACTGGAGTTGAGAAACACTGCGCTAGATGACACTGTATCATTTAAATATGGTCTGGATCGGAAGATCGACCAGGACCTCAAAAGAATATATAGCCTGGCTGGAACGGCATGCAAACCAGCTTTAGCCCTTGCAGTGACCTCCAAAGCAATGGAGGCATGGGTGGAAAATGTAGACTCCGTTCTGAAAGGTGTCTCGGAAGAACTGGCTCAAAGTTCAGCAGTGCAAGAACTTAAGATGGCAGTCGCCTTTTTGGGGGAAGCTTCAATTGACCTCATCCGTTTACTGGCCAGATCGATGTTGTCCTCGGTCACGGCCAATTGAGCACTGTGGTTACGCCCCTGGCTTGCTGATCCAGCCTCCAAGCAGGCGTGGTGCAAAATTCCCTTTGAAGGGACTTCATTGTTTGGGAACAAACTTGACAACGCCATTTCAAAAGCTACAGGCGGAAGGTCGGGTTTTCTTCCCCAGGACAGGCGCCAGTTTAATCAGAAAAAACCTCAACAGAGACGCAGTACAGAGCACTCGAGAGAGGCATGCTCCTATAAACCCGGACGGGATTTCAGGAGAAGCTGGAATTGAAACAGAGGCCAATCTTCTTTTCAAAAGTCCGGCAAGAAACAGACGCCCGGTGGGCGTGAACCAACCAAGTCTTTTTGAGATTGGGCCCGCCCAGGCGGGTCGGGTAGGGGCTCGCCTACGTCTCTTCCGGCACGTCTGGGTGGCCTCGATCTCGGACTATTGGACCATCAAGACGGTCTCAACAGGTCACACATGGTCCTTCACCAAGATCCCTCCATGCAGACCAATGCAAACTTCACTTCCTCGGTCAGAGGAGAAACAACAAGTTCTTCTCTCATATGTGAATGTCCTGAAAGATCAAGGAGCATTGTTGCCCGTCCCAAAGGACGAGGAATTCCAGGGGGTATACTCCCTTCTCTTCCTAGTACAAAAGAAGAACAGCTCTTGGCGTCCAGTCATAGATCTCACTTTCCTGAACAAGTACATAAAGCACGAGAAGTTCAAAATGGAGTCACTCTCAACCATCTAAAAAATAGTTCAACCAGGCGACTGGTTGATCTCAATAGATGTTCATGTTCCGGTGGCAGAAAACTTTCACAAATATCTGCGGTTCCAGGTCGAACAAGAGCACTTACAATTTATTTGTCTTTCATTCGGGCTAACGACTTCTCCAAGAGTCTTTTCCAAGGTGCTGTTAGCAGTTGTGTCCCTTCTCAGAGTACAGGGTGTGCGCCCGATCATTATCTGGACGATCTACTAGTACTGTCCCAAGACAAGCAGCAGCTGCTAGTCCACAAAGATCAGGTGATCTCTACACTGTTGGAGTTCGGATGGCTCCTAAACCGGGAGAAGAGTCAGCTGGATCCGACCCAGCGCTTGGTCTATCTAGGAGCCCAGTTCGACACCATAGAGAACACCATCTCTCTTCCAGAAGAAAAAATACTGATCATTCGGGAAAGAATCTCCTTAGCTCTAGACTTCTCTCACCTAAGGGCATCACAGTGCCCGAAGATAATCGGCACGATGGTGGCCACATCCCCCATGGTCAAGTGGGCGATGTGGAGGCTTCATCCTTTTCAATCCGGATTCCTCCAGCAATGGAAGACAGACAATCTCAATCAGCGGATCCGGATAACACAGTCAATGAGCAACAGTCTCCTCTGGTGGCTTCAAACCAAGATCTTGTCAACTTGCCACTCCCTTGCCCCCATCCATTGGGTGACTGTTACATCCGATGCCAGCAATGCGGGCTGGGGGGCACATTGTGGGGCAGAACTGGCTCAGGGCAAATGGGATGCCCGTCTCCACTCTCCAGGTTCGAACATTCTGGAACTGCGCGTGGCATGGTGCGCCCTTCAAGCCTTCTCCCACCTTCTGAAAGGGAAGTCGGTCCTACTCAAAATGGACAATACCACCGCTGTGGCATATGTGAAGAGACAAGGGGGCACTCGGAGCTCTGCCCTTCTCCAAGAGGTCGAGCCCATTATGACCTGGGCTCAGAGGAATCTGCTCAACTTAACAGCAGTCTTCATTCCAGGGGAGCAGAACATTCAAGCGGACTTCCTGTCATGCAGCATGCTAGACAACAACGAATGGTCTCTGCATCCACAAACCTTCAAGTGGATCCTATCGTTGGATTTCGATCCAGAGGTGGATCTGTTTGCATCCCCCTGCAATTACAAGATCGACAGATACTACACCCGAGCTCGGTACAATCAAGCCTTCGGAATAGATGCATTAACGAGTCAATGGGACTTCAACAGGGCATATGCCTTCCCTCCTCTTCCGATCATGCTAAAATTCCTACAGCGGCTTCAGTTGGAGAAAGTCGAGGTGGTAACAATAGCACCATACTGGCCGAGCAGACCTTGGTTTCCTCTCCTGAATCTAATGAGCTTCAGGGACCCGCTGCCTCTTCCTCTCAGGCCGGACCTTCTTTCTCAGGGGAAGACCCTACACCCCTGTCCAGCAATGCTGAGACTGATGGTCTGGTTTTTGAGAGGGAGAGGCTAGAGTCTCTTGGTTGTGCTTCAGGGGTAATCTCTACCCTTATGAGCTCCAGAAAGTCCAACACAAATAAAACTTACAATAGAATCTGGGCCAGATTTGTCAGCTTCACGACTTCTGCAGGAAAGTCATCTAGAAATCCTAGTGTTCAAGACATCTTGAGTTTTCTCCAATCAGGCTTAGACCTGCCTTTATCGATTAGTTCCCTCAGGGTACAAGTATCAGCCTTATCAGCTTTTTTGGGAACGTCATGGGCAACTCATCCCCTGGTTCAACAGTTCTTTTGGGGGGCATCGAGAATCAGGCCTCAGAGGAAACCTAGATTCCCCAAATGGGATCTTCCACTCGTCCTTGATGCTCTTTCAGCACTCAACAACAAGGATCTTTCTGTTAAGGACTTATCAATCAAACAGGCCTTTCTAGTGGCCATTACTTCAGCCAAAAGGGTTTCAGAAATAAGCTTCCTGGGTTGTCAAGAACCCTTTTTGACTTTCTTCCCGGACCGAGTGGTCCTTATTCCCATGCTTGGGACAAAACCAAAGGTCACATCAGTTTTTCACGAAAACCAAGAAATAGTCCTTCCTACTTTCGATTCTCCAGATTCAGCAGATGCTCATCCCTTGGATGTAGGTGAGACTCTGAAAGAATACTTGCGAGTTACTTCATCTTTTAGAAGCTCGAACTACCTGTTCTTGTTACACACCGGTAGCAACAAAGGGAAGAGGGCTTCTTCCAGAACAATAGCAGCCTGGATCGTCCAATCTATTCAACAGGCTTACAGGGCAAAGGGCTTGGCTCCTCCAGAGGCGGTGACGGCTCATTCCACCAGGGGCATGGCAGCCTCATGGGCAGCAGCTCGACACGTGGCTCCTGAAGTGATATGCAAGGCAGCTTCGTGGTCTTCTATTCATACATTTATGTCTCATTATTGTATTGAGCCTGCTTCCCTTTCCTCTGTTAATTTTGGTCGAAAAATCCTGTCAGTTGACAGGAAAGATTAAAATATTTTTTGTTCAGCATACCCTCCCGTGTGGATTGGCTAGTTATTTCCCACACGTAGTCTGCCATGGAGTCTGTCAGGAAAACTGAAAATTTATTACCAAATACTTACCGTAATTTTCCTTTCCTGATAGACTCCATGGCAGACGGAGTTCCCACCCATGAATTAAAAATATGAAAGTTGAAATTTGAGTCGGCTAGTTACGGAACACCTGTCTGTGGAGGTGAGCTCAAATTTATGGGTATGGGGTCCTATAGCTGTGGAGAGGAGGCGGGGTTAACCCACACGTAGTCTGCCATGGAGTCTATCAGGAAAGGAAAATTACGGTAAGTATTTGGTAATACATTTTCCGTTTACTGTCCCTACAGTTCTGAGATTTACACAGCTCTGCCACTTTGGCAGGAGAAGGAGACCTGATTCTTCTCTGCTATGCTCCTCACGCACATGGGCAAATTAATTTATGCTCCAAATTGTATTTTTTTTCTGCCAGAACTTAGCAGAAAAAATTGTCTCTAATGTTGCGTATGTATGCGTGTTTAATGCGTGTATGGCGTTGAACATAAATGCATTCTTTTGGGCAGAATATTCTTTTATGCTGGCCATTGGAACACATTTATGCTCATATGTGCTCATATGTGCACAGATATGCGTGTTTAGCCACTTCACCTCTGCAAGATTTAACCCCCTTCCTGACCAGGCCATTTTTTGTGATACAACACTGCGCTACTTAAAATGGCAATGTGTAGTCGTGCGACGCTGTACCCAAATATATTTTTTTTTCTTTTTTTTCCCCACAAATAGCCAGTGTTGGTCATCTTACTTTAAAAAAGTAATTAGTTACAGTTACAAATGACTTCTCCCAAAAAGTAATTGCGTTAGTAACTCAGTTACTACATTGAAAAAGTAATTAGTTACTCAGCAAAGTAACTGACTTTTTTTTGAGGGCACATAGCACATCAGGGCATGGGGCACATAGCACATCAGGGCACATAGCACATCAGGGCATGGGGCACATAGCACATCAGGGCACATAGCACATCAGGGCGCATAGCACATCAGGGCACATAGCACATCAGGGCATGGGGCACATAGCACATCAGGGCATGGGGCACATAGCACATCGGAGCGCATAGCACATCGGGACACACAGCACATCGGGGCACACAGCACATCGGGGCACACAGCACATCGGGGCACACAGCACATCGGGGCACATGATAGCACATAGCACATCAGGGCATGGGGCACAGGGCACATAGCACATGAGGGCACATCAGGACATGTGGCACATAGCACATCAGGGCAGGGCACATATCACATTGTTTACCAGCCATACAGAGTAGCGCAGGAAGCGTGTGTAATAAGTTCTATCTCATGTCACGGCAGTCACGCTACTCCCCGGGAGCAGTGACTGCCGTCAGTGCCGTGACATGAAAGAGACCCGGTCATAGAGGAGAGGAGGAATTACACTACTGCCATCTAGTGGCGGTAGATGTAATTGGGGTAACACCGCCCAAGTAATGGTAACTGCGTTACCATGAGGGGAAGAGTAATCAGTTAGATTACTCGTTACCCTCTAAAGTAACTGCGTTACGTAACTCCGTTTATTCTAACTCAGTTACTTACATCACTGCAAATAGCCTAGGTTCACATTGGAGCGATTTGTAATGCGATTTGAGAGATTAAATCGCATGACAAGTAGCAGCCTATTGGAGGCAATAGCACTGTTCCAATCGGTGCGACACCAATTTTGCGGTGCCGCACCGATTTTCACAAGTGGTTCCTGCACTACTTTTGCAGATTTGATCTGTGATTTCAATAGACATCTGTGCATGAAGCCACACAGCTGTCTATCAAGTAGCAGGTAAAATCACGCTTACCTTGCTACTTTGAAATCGCGCTACTTCAAGTGAAGTAGCGCGATTTCAAAGTGGCATCAATGTGAACCAGGGTCTAGAGCTTTTTTTTGGTGGTACTTGATCACCTCTGCAGTTTTTATTTTTTGCACTATAAACAAAAAACAACAGACAATTTTGAAAAAAAACACAATATTTTTTACTTTCTGATATAAAATATATGCAATAAAAAAAATTCAAAAATCAAATTAGTTTGGTTTGTGCAAAAGTTGTAGCGTCTACAATCTATGAAATATAATTATGGAATTTTTATTTACTTATTTTTTACCAGTAATGATGGCGATCAGCGACTTCTAGCGGCACTGTGATATTGCAGTGGACAAATCGGACACTAAAGCCCCGTACACACGATCGGTTTGACTGATGAAAACCGTCCGATGGATGGTTTTCATCAGACCAACCGATCGTGTATGGTACCCATCGTTTTTTTTCCATCGGTTGTAAAAAATAGAACTTGTTTTAAAATTTTCCGATGGATAAAAAAACGATGGGAATTTCCGATCGTCTATGGGCAAGTCCAGCGGTTAAAAAACCCACGCATGCTCAGAATCAAGTCGACGCATGCTCAGAAGCATTAAACTTCATTTTTCTCGGCTCATCGGAGTGTTTTACGTCACCGCGTTTGGAACGGTCGGTTTTTTGACTGATGGTGTGTGGCCAAGACTGATGAAAAACAGTTTCATCGGATTTCCGATGGACAAATGCATCGGACGAAAATCCATAGGTTATCCGATCGTGTGTACGGGGCTTAACTGACACTTTTGACACTTTTTGGGGACTAGTGACACTAGTACAATGATCAGTGCTAAAAATATGCACTGTTGTACTAATGACACTGGTTGGGAAGGGGTTGACATCAGGGGCGATCAATGGGTTAAATGTGTGGGGGAGGTGCTTTTACTGGTGGAGGGCATGGATCCGTGTTTCTGCTTTACAGAAACACAGGATCCATGCCTTCTGTACTGAGAGAACGGCAATCTGCCTTGTTTACATAGGCAGACTGCCATTCTGTCTGTGTACTGAATGACCAGCGGCTGCCGGTGGTGGACATTGGGTCCGCAGGACTCGCTGATCAGCTTCCGCTGTGTAAAATCACAGCGGGAGCGAGCCGCCAGCTGTGCACCCTCTTGCCCGATACCCGTAAGTGCAGGATAATGTATATGTAGCGGCCTCACCCCTCTCTCTAGTTTTATCGGTTATGTGGCTGTTGTCTAGGGGTACCTGGGAGAGAGAGATGAGATACACCATGGCCCATGTCCTCCATAGCTGATAGGTGAAGGCCAGAAAATTGGGTTTTGTGTAGGTGTCCTAGAGTCAAGTCCAGTACTTCGTCCCTGACTCTTTTGCTCCTAGTAACCAGAGTTCAACACAGTGAATAGGTCCAACTCAGTTTTATTCTTCTTGGCGTACAAACATACAGTTTTTTTACTGAGTAGTGATAGGGATAGATCGAGGCACAATCCTTTCCCTTCTGTTGCTAACCACTGTGGTATCACCAGTGGCGGATAGTCACTGCCACTGACCATGTGAGATAGAACGTGAATTACCTTCGCTAGCACGGCCCCTGTCAGGGGAAGGAAATCCGTCCAAGGGAGAAACCGGAGGCCTCTCTGTCACCAGCGATGCTGCGCCGGACTCTTCAGAGAAGTTCCGCACACCAGATCTCACGAACTCAGACACGGGCACCCAAGGAGTTAGGGCCCCCTCGGATTCCTCCACCCTCGCGGAACTCAGTCGAAGGTACTGAGCCCCAGGCGTCCGCTATAGTACCTCACCCCAGGCTAAAGGTGCCTGAGATGGACTCCATCCCCACTCCGGCTAGGTCAAGGGCACCTAGGTCTGGAACACTGAAACGCCAGCACCCAAGCTGAAGGTGCCTGGGTGCGGCCGCATCCCCCGACTCCCACTCCGGACTCTGAACTCTGAACCCCGCGGTAAGGGCGTCCGCCCCTTTTATCCCCTCTCCCTTCGCGCCACAGCGGGTTCCCCGCCCCGCTGTACCAGCTCCAGGGGAGGACAAAAAGGTCCAGTCTTATGATGTGAGTTCAGCCTCGGCCCAGGGCAACAGCGCCACCCGTGGGCCGCAGGGAACCTCACACCACCAGAGTCCTCCAAGAACCAGAAAAGGGTCTCGGATCCCCTAGCAATTAGTGCATCTGGGTTACACTACCACCCAGATGCCTCTCCTAAATTCAAATACCCGCTACATATATATACACGTGATCCTGTGCAGCGCGGCCTTCCTGTGGCAGTAAATGTGCTATGGGGCGGTCGACAAGTGGTTATGCGTGTTTATGCATGGACACACGTAAATTATGCTCAAAAGCTCCTCTGTCAGTGCTGCTTTAGTGCATTTTTTTATGTCTCTAAACGGCACACTTTAAATACTGATCTAAATGCTTTATGTACATGGCTACATAGAAAAAAAACATAGAACTGCATTTAGAGGCATAAAAAAAATATGCCATACACCTGTAAAAGCAGCATTTTTTTATGCTCATGTGCACGATGCCTTCTACTGCCCACCCTGTAACTGGGCAGTAAAAGCTGAATCAGCACACTGATTTACTCGTCTCTTATGCCTCGTACACATGGCCAGTTTTCCCGACGGGAAAACTGCGAGGAGAGCTTTTGGCCGGGAATCCCGGCCGTGTGTATGCTCCCTCGCAGTTTTTCCGACAGGAAAACTGCCAAAATCGGCCGGACAAAAAAAGAGAACCAGCTCTCTTTTTTCCCGGCGGGTTTCCCGACGGACTTTTATCCATCAGAAAACCCGGCCGTGTGTAGCAAAAACCGGCCGATTTTGCCAGTTTTCCTGTGGGGAAAAACTCTGATGGCGCATAAAACACGGTCAGGATTCCCGAGGAAAAGCTCTCATCTGAGTTTTCCCAATGGGAAAACTGAGTGTCTGTACGGGAGAAAAGAAGAGAGCAGGCTCTCGGCTTTCCTCTCGGGATTTCCGACTGAATTTTTCCCGTCGGAAATCCTGCTCGTGTGTACTAGGCATTTCTCTTGGACTGCAGCACAACTGATTGGCCTCTCCCAGTTTGAGCTCTGCTGTACATGGATTGCAAGAGGCTGATACCAAGATAAATTCAGATGTTAACACTGCTTACAGCGATAAGAAAAATTAGACCGGGCCTACATTAATCTGGTCCTGTGCATTGTATTAATGCGTGTTAACCTGACAGAGCTGCACAACCCAACACATAGTGGTACATTACTTTGCGTTTTGGTGCACCCAGGGGGTGCAGTGCATATGGGCACACTGGTACACAGGGACGCCACTACAAAATATAAGGGTACTGCAACACACCAATCCATATAACTTGCATTGAAGTAATGTGCAAGTAACCCCAAAGCACTTCATTGTAAACAAAGCCTGAAAGATATATAATAAAAAATACAGAACTGGAGTCATTTGTGCTATTTATATCTGCCTGGAAGTTAGCTTTAAAGCATTGGTAAAATAGCCTGTCATTGAGAACAAGGAGTTAGAATTACTACCATAGCATTTCACATGTACTCTGTGGTTTATATGAAGGTTAAAGTTCTAATATAGTAAATAGTCTTAAATCCTCATAATTGTAAAATATGTTCTTACCTGTAATTATGGTATTAAGTATATGAATTCCTTTTTTTCACATGCCTTTGTTTTTTTTCCCCTCCACATTTATGTGTAGGCCAAGTTGTCTAGCAAGATTGACACTTAGGCCTGGTTCACACCTATGCATTTTTTTAGTGCGTTTTCATTTTCAGCAGAAACACACTACAGTCCATTTAACATGGTTTCCTATGGGTCACGTTCACATCTGTGAATTTTATGTGTAGCGCCCTCCCCAATATTTGGGGGCGCTATGTTTGAAATTTAGGGGTGGTCTGAGCCAGTAGTTAGGCTCAGACATGTTATTGTTCTAAATTTTGATCCTGCTCTGGGTGTGATGCGGCCTGGCAGTAATGATCCCTGTTCGCCTGTAGGTGGCACTGTCACCACCGGCATAGGTTGAACTACAGGGGGTATCACAACACCTTGGGTGTCCTTTCTCGGCAGCCATGCAGTGGGCGTGGTCTAACCGCTGTGCATGTTGGGAGAGGGTACATAAGGGGCAGACGCCATTGGTTCTGGGTCCTTCTGGCGCGCCTCGTGACCCCCATGGCACGGGGTGCGTGTGTCTTCTGGCCCCGGGCACCTTCAGCCTGAGGCTACATCGCTACCTGGAAAGGATCCCAGGCTACCCACCTGCGGGAAGCCCACACTTGGGAAAGGAGACCAGAGGAGACTAGCGACGGTACTGCTGTCTCTGGAGGAGGCCTGGAGCTCACCTAAGGAGGGATCCATCATCATCATTACAAGCCCTGCAATACGCCAATCCGGCATAAAGTTTCTCTCACTATTGCTTGGCTGGGAGGTTCGGGACTTTTAATAATTCTGTGGCAGAGGATTCCTGGTCGTATCCCTATTTTCTATTGATTCATGCTTCATCCCGGCTGCTAGGACCACTAAACGGTACTATCCGGGTAAGCAATACCCACTGAGGCTTGAGTGGCGATGATTGCAACTTTAGTGCTGCGTACCTGAACCTTCCCTTGTTCTTTTCTCATATCTGACTTTCCTCTCAAGTTTCCCTCAGCAAAAGTAAATAAAGCCTGACTGTTTGGGTTTTACATTTGTGTGGACATTGGCCTTTTTGGAGACTTTCTTTTTATACTCTGACAACGGAAGCCTAGGAGGTAGTTCGCGAGACCCAACAAAACCAGCCGGTCCCTTAAATGGGGGTAAGTGCTACATATGGAAAGGGCCAGGGACTTTTTTCTGGTTTTGGCCCCTTTCACAGGGGACCGATCCGTGAGGATCCGCCCTGTGAACCTCCGCTGGCTCTGCGGGGATCGCTCCGTTGATCCCCACTGAGCCGGCGGATGACTGGGCGGTCCCCGCACACTGTGCAGGGACCGCCCTGTCAGATCTCCGCTCTCCCCTATGGGGGGATCGGATGAACATGGACAGTCTGTCCGTGTTCATCCGATCCGCTCTGCAGACGGATTGAAAAATAGGATTTTCCTCCGTCTGCAGAATTGGGGTATTGCGGACACGGAGGAGATCGGGTGTCAGCGGATGTTCATCCACTGACACCTGCGATCTCATAGGGACCAATGTATGTCCCTTTTTCATCCGTAAACGGACAGATGAAAAAGCGGACATACGGTCCGCTAGTGTAAAAAAGGGGCCTTTTGGTTCCATAGACTTTAATGGATCAAAAACAAGTATTGAAAAACGCAAAATGTACCTGGAATATGCAAACTGCAATCTGCATAGGTGTGAACCAGGCCTCATGGCTCTTTCACACTTGCTCCCACCTTCCCCTTTATCTAAAAAGGCAGCAGCTGCAGATGTACTCATCGCAGCCGTGGCAGGAATTATACTCCCTCATTAAAGTGAATATGGCCGTGCTTTATCCGCCCTGTGGTTGTGGTCCAGTAGTGCTGCATTTAAGGGGTTAAAACAGGTGGTTAGGAGGCAATATATTAAGTAAGAAAAAAAACTGCGCTAATTCGTGAGCAAAAAGTTAAAAAGACTAAAGCTGCAACAATAAGTGCTATACTACACCAACAGTTATATAAAGAGAAAAAGTTGCGCTAAACGTACAAAAATGTATTAATATCTTAGTCAAAAATTAATTAGAAATAAACAAGCTGATTGAGAAGAACTGGATAAACATGCAAATTAGACCAATATGTAATGTGAAAGTGAAAACAATAAAAAACCTTATAGAAAAGATCTAACATGTGAAGAGCACAGCAGCTCTCCAAATAAAGCTGTGAATAGTTAAATTGACCCCAAAAAAACCACAACAATAACACAGTTCATAAGTTCATAGATGTATGCAAAAAAGGTTCAGAGAAGGGGTCCTCCACCGTATTCGGTATAATCCGTGATGAATAAAACACCAAAGAAGTAGTGATAGAGAGACCTCCACCGATACACACTCTGCCGCTTACCGCAGGTAAATGATCCCTTATGACAGGGGATCTGGATGCGCCTGTGGCTAAATCCCTAGCCAGGGGTCTGTGGCAACCGCGTCCAGTCGTTGAAATGGCGTCCTTACCAGGAAGAGGCAACTCACAGTGGGTGGACATGCGATACCAGTATGGCAATGAACCAAGAAACCAAAGAAAAAGGAGAACTAATAGTGTAAATCCTTACACATTTTATTCCGCATAATAATCAAATGCAAACTTACAATAAATCAGTTGAAAAAAGACAAAGGAAAGCCGGCTTACGATAAAACGCCCGTACAGTGTCGGGGTTGCGTGGGCGCGGTCACGTCAGCACTCGACTCCTCCCTACGCGTTTCATCACAAGCAGACGTGTTCACGGGATACGGGCGGCGTGCTGACGTGCCGCAATATATATATATATATATATATATATATATATATATATATATAGTGTTGTCCTGCAGACAAGGGGGGGGGTATAGTTGTTTTAAACAAGTGTGATTACTTGCAGGAAATGCACCGTATCTTGAGTGACACGGCTACTTACACCCCCCTTGCCTCTAACCCAAATCAGAAGTATAAAAGACTTCTGGAAGGGATTGTCATAAGGGGTTTAGAGGATAAAATCCTGAATAAAAAGGAATGTTTGTTTTTGGCTCCTCGGGCACCGAGAGTCCCTACTATTTACTACCTGCCGAAGGTACATAAGAGTCTTGCTTGCCCCCCGGGACGTCCCATTGTCAGTGGGATTGACTCTGTCACGTCCCGGGTGGGCAAGTATATAGACTTTTTTCTGCAACCATTGGTTCGCAAGATCCCTTCCTATGTGAAGGATACACGCCACGTGATCAATCTTCTATCTGAATGCACGCCCAGTGATGGTATGTGGCTCGTTACAGCAGATGTCACATCCTTGTATACTGTGATCCCCCACCAATTGGGTTTGGAGGCTGTTCAGTATTACAGTATTACATGGACTCTGGTCTAATAACAGAGCAAATAACCTTCATCATGGAGTTATTGAAGTATGCTGCCACCCATAACTTCTTTTGGTTTGGAGGTTGCTTTTATAGGCAGGATAGGGGTGTCGCCATGGGGGCTAAATATGCCCCCAGTCTGGCGAACCTCTTTATGGCAAAGTGGGAGGAGGATGTCGTCTGTGTGGATTCGAGGCCTGACGTGGCCTTATGGGCACGCTACATTGACGACATCCTCCTCCTATGGAGGGGCAGCCAGTCTGACCTTTCCATCTTTATGGAGTCTCTTAATATCAATTCTAGGGGCATCCATCTAAGTTATGAGGCTAGCCAGGAGAAGGTTAATTTTTTGGACCTCACTATTTCTATTGGTGAGGATGGGTTCACTACCTCCACTTTTTTTAAACCCACTGATAGGAACTCCTTCATTCCCAGTGGTAGCTGCCATCATAGCCCATGGTTAAGTGCTGTACCTAAGAGCCAGTTCTTACGTCTTAAACGAAATTGTTCTGATTCTAATACCTTTTTGGCACAATCTAAGACCCTGATTAAAAGATTTGAGGACAAGGGCTATTCTCCCCAGTCCCTTAGGGATACGTTAGACTCAGTTAATGAAGTTAATCGTGCTGACCTTTTGGTGGAGAAGGACAGGGGGGGGGGGGCGAATGCCTCATTCCGCAATCCCTTTGTGACTAATTTTTCATGCCAACATTCCCAGATCAGACACATTGTCAGAACTGGCATGTCCTTAAAAATGACAGGGTATTGAATACAATTTTACCAGACAAACCTCAGGTGGTATTTAGAGGAGCTCCTGCTCTGAGGGATAAATTGGCACCTAATATACTGGACCCACCCATCATTAGACCTACCTTTTTTCCTGAACTCACTGGGTATTATCAATGCAGGAGGTGTCAGGTCTGCTCTATAAATGGGTGCAGATCTAGAAGAACTACGCAATTTAACTCCAGCTGCACCAATCGGAGCTTCGATATAAAACCCTTTATTACCTGCTCCACAGAGGGCGTGGTTTACATGCTTCAATGCCCTTGTGGATTGCAGTATGTAGGCAGGACCAAACGTCCACTTCAGGTGCGTTTGAACGAGCATATAGGTAATATCAGACGTGGTTTCACAAAACATTCTGTGTCAAAGCACTATTTAACTGTTCATAACAGAGATCCCAGTAATACAATCTTTTTGGGCATTGATAAATACAGACCACACTGGAGGGGCAGTAACCTGGTCCGTTGCATTTCCCGTTTGGAGATGTCATGGGTACATAAGATTAAGAGTTATACCCCTTTTGGTTTAAATATAGACGTAGAAGTCAATTGTTTTATTGACAATTCTTGATCTATATTTTTCAGTATATTTCTGTGGGTCTCTCCCCCTTTTTTTCCTAATTCCCCCCCCCCTTTCTCTTCCTCTTTTTCTTTTTTCACTCTGTATAGGGTTGAGATTTGAAATTGAGTATTCATACCGGTAAGGGGGGTTTTATATTTATTTGTATTTTTGTTTTAGACATTCTGAATCCCTTTGGCCGTTAGGGGTCCCCATTTCGGTATAGGGGGCTCACACATATACACACTTTTTTCTCCAAACATCCTGGAGTCTTGGACTAGTTGATGTGGATTAATTTTATATATAAAAAAGATTTTATATATGATATACCGTATTTATCGGCGTATAACACGCACTTTTTCCCCCTTAAAATCAGGGGAAAATCGTGGGTGCGTGTTATACGCCGATACTCCGTCGAATTCCCCTGCTGAAACGAGCGAGAGGAGCGAGCGGAGCCGAAGCCGAAGTACACTCGGCTTTACTCGGCTCCTCTCGCAGTCCCGCCCATCTCTGACTGCGCCGCTGACATAGAGAAAGCCGAGTTTACTTCGGCTAGTCTCGGCTCCTCTCGCAGTCCTGCCCCTGACTGTGAGCAGAGCCGAGTCTAGCCGAAGTACACTCGGCTTTCTCTGTCAGCAGCGCAGTCAGTGGAGATGGGCGGGACTGCGAGAGGAGCCGAGTCTAGCTGAAGTACACTCGGCCCCGCTCGCTCCTCTCCACAGAAATCGGCGCCAAATTTAAAAAAACGCTGAGACTGACAAGATTGCAAAGGCACTGGGCAAGGCTGCAGATGGACAGATGGACACTGGGCAAGGCTGCAGATGGACAGATGGACACTGGGCAAGGCTGCAGATGGACAGATGGACACTGGGCAAGGCTGCAGATGGACAGATGGACACTGGGCAAGGCTGCAGATGGACACTGGGCAAGGCTGCATGCTGCATTTAAATGTAAGTTTTTTTCCCTTGAATTTCCCTCCTAAAAGCTTTTTTCCTTAAAATTCCCCCCTAAACTTGGGGTGCGTGTTATACGCCGGCGCGTGTTATACGCCGATAAATACGGTACTTTTTGTGTAATATGTGAGAAGTCTTTTTCTACATATTGTTATTATATATATCTCTTTTCAGGTGCTTATTCCTTATTATATAGGTTTGGTTTCTCTGGTGCCATTATTTTAATTAATGGTTGTATAAATGCCCAGTTACTCCGGCGATCTGGTTATTGATGTGAACTCGATGTCAGCCTCAGGACAGCGTGAGAGACCTCCTAATTTTTTTTTTTTTTTAATTTAAATATTTTTTCATTTTTAACAATAATTTTTTAACTCTCAACAAGTGTTGCTTGTGGCCCTTTGTGGCCTCAAGTATTTAATTTTACTCTATTCAAGTTTATTTAGTAATTATTCTAATTTTTCAGTTTGTGAATCTCAATATGGTTTACGACATTTTGCCCTTTTTAGCTCACTCATTTTAGTGCGCACCTTCTTTCTTTTCCCTCTTCCAAGATGTTGGCATCCTCACAGGACCCGCGGCTCACATCGAGGCTTGGTTGAGTGGGAACACTATATATTGCGGCACGTCAGCACGCCGCCCGTATCCCGTGAACACGTCTGCTTGTGACGAAACGCGTAGGGAGGAGTCGAGTGCTGACGTCACCGCGCCCACGCAACCCCGGAACTGTACGGGCGTTTTATCGTAAGCCGGCCGGCTTTTCTTTGTCTTTTTTCAACTGATTTATTGTAAGTTTGCATTTGATTATTATGCGGAATAAAATGTGTAAGGATTTACACTATTAGTTCTCCTGTTTCTTTGGTTTCTTGGTTCATTGCCATACTGGTATCGCATGTCCACCCACTGTGAGTTGCCTCTTCCTGGTGAGGACGCCATTTTAACGACTGGACGCGGTTGCCACAGACCCCTGGCTAGGGATTTAGCCACAGGCGCATCCAGATCCCCTGTCATAAGGGATCATTTACCTGCGGTAAGCGGCAGTGTGTGTATCGGTGGAGGTCTCTCTATCACTACTTCTTTGGTGTTTTATTCATCACGGATTATACCGAATACGGTGGAGGACCCCTTCTCTGAACCTTTTTTGCATACATCTATGAACTTATGAACTGTGTTATTGTTGTGGTTTTTTTGGGGTCAATTTAACTATTCACAGCTTTATTTGGAGAGCTGCTGTGCTCTTCACATGTTAGATCTTTTCTATAAGGTTTTTTATTGTTTTCACTTTCACATTACATATTGGTCTAATTTGCATGTTTATCCAGTTCTTCTGAATCAGCTTGTTTATTTCTAATTAATTTTTTACTAAGATATTAATAAATTTTTGTACGTTTAGCGCAACTTTTTCTCTTTATATAGGAGGCAATATATTACCTTCTTTCTACCTGTCAAAAGCTTCTAAAAAGTGATCTGAGCATGCATCTTTTTTTAGAGGAGCTATAGTACTTGCTGGTAGTCAGTGGTGTAGTGTGAGTTGCCAGAGTCCAGGACAAGGCAAGTGTTGCCCCCCTAACCTGTAGACCATTAGAACTCCCTGAGTCCATTTCCCCAGAATAAATATGATGCATAGAAGGAAAATCTGTGCCTTACCTGAGTTTCCCTGTGTGCCTGGCTTTCTCAACCACTCGTAGTGGTGCCTCCTGTGGCCATGTGTCGCCCTTGGAGAAACTAGAGACTAATATCCAGCTGACAGTACCCCAACACAGGATGACTCTTCGTCCTGTCCAGTTGAATAGTCAGGTACAGGCTTGTAGTGTAACCGCTGATGTGGCACTGGTCATCCTGGAGTACTGTCTCAATGTCCTGCTGCCCTCCTTAAATATTGGGCTGATCTTTTCTTCTGTAACACCCCAAGTTCAGGATCAGTGGTGTAAGAGCAACATCAGCCCCTCTCAGGGGCACCAGGTTCACCACATCTTCCTGCTCATCTTCTAGACTTCTCCGTCTGCTCAGCCTATAGGCAAGGGCAGTCTATTTTCTTAACTGCAGGTGGCACTCAACTGTAGTGGCAGAGGAAGAGGAAGACAGGAGAAACATAGTTCCTCTATGGTTTCCTGGGTCACTGAGACAGTGATCCGGTTGGATGCTTGCTGACACCCCATGTGACTCTGGTGGCCATCCTGGGTCAGGCACAGTCTATTTCAGACACTGGTTCCTGGGTTTGGCACACATTTAGTGTGTGGATAGTGTAGGGACAGGTCACCCATCTGTCAGGGACAGTAATAGTGGTAGGGAAAGGTTCCAGGTGAGTAGGAAAAGAATAGGGACCCACCCCTCTTCCTGGAAACCTCCTCACTTGGGCCCAGACTGGCCAGGCTGCATTTCACCCCTCGGGGCAGATGCTGTCAGCTTGGCTGAGACCTGCTCCGTTACACGCTGCTGTCATCCGTGAGTGTTCCCAGTTGGGCTTCTTTCCTCCAGGAATTTTACTTTGACTTCAATACAAGTTAATTCAAGGGCAAATAGACTTAGTGTGTGTTATTGCCGCGGCCCCCATCCACAAGCCGACCATCCATCACCTGTCTTCACCCTGAACAATGTGCCAACTGGTACACAGGTGCCAGCAAAGCTCTGCAATGGAGCTAGCCTACCATGCAACCATGCTCCTGTCTGCATCAAATCAAAGATGTCCACACCCTGGGAGATGTCCCTCTGCCAGCCTATGACTGTAGTGGTGCCCTTGTATGACAGTGTGTTTGCATGTGGGAACTGCATGCTGTTAGAACTGTTATTGTCACTTATGTAGGTTCAGTGCCCACTCATGCCAAATTACTTCAACGGGCCCCACATAAGGAAGGAAATTTTCTTTTTATCTGCCGGTGACTACAGAGACATTTTGAAGAGAACAGCATTGAGCGCCGATTCCTTCCATCAGCTTTTCACCACAAAATGGTTCTCCTGCTTCCACCTGTTGGAGGGGAACCACTGCACACATTGTGAGGCCTCACACACCATGGTTCTAGGTCAGGTCCCTAGGATTGGCTCTGTTCTGAAGCGGGCCCTAAGATAGGGACCCAACTGCCTGACAGGATGCATCATATGTCAGATCACCCTACCTATGGAACCTCCGTCCCCCAGCCACCAGTGCTCCGCTCGCTCTCCTGAGATGGCTGCACCTCCTTCCTGTTCCTTTGCACTCTTCACCACCAGAAGAGTTTACACCTTGTTTCCCAGTTCACCTTCCTTGTTCACATTCTTCTTCACAAGAATTAGACCAGATGTTTTCTCACAACCAATATCTTCTATACTTATTAATAAAAGGCACTTCTTACAGACAGTTTGAAAAACACATTTCTTGCAATTCAGGTGGAGCACCTCTGCTAACAGGAGTCCACACCGGTCCCCTGAAATGAGTATACCTGTCTCCTGGATGAAGCACGCATCTATCTCCTGAAGAGAGACCTAAGCTATGCCCAAATTCTTCATTATAAGGGCTGTGTGCACCTGGACACACATCCTGCTGGCCTTCAGCAAGACCTGGACACCAGTGACGTCTCTAGCTTTCATATTTAGGGGGGCACATGGGGGGACAGGGACAAAAGTAGGAGGGCCAACCATAAAACACAAATATATATATATGTAGCACACAGATCCCTGGCCTTATCTCCTCAAGGCGGGACACACCGTACCACAATGCCCAGGTTCCTTCTTGAATAAGAGGGTGAGCGGTGTTCAGAAATTGTTGGGTTCCGCAGTGAGTTACCTCTCCTGGGGCTGGTTCCTTTCACTAGAATGTGGGGAAAAGTCTGTAGCTTGTGTACCAATAAGGCCAATGTCCAGATAAGGTTAAACCTCAATGGCTGAAGGTTTATTTTCTTTATGCTTGAAACCGGACAGGAAAGTTGAAAGTGAAGAATAGAATAACAGGAGGCAGGTTCAGGCACTTAATATCATCACTCAATCCCAAGTGGACTCTGCTCGCCCAGATAGTCCCCTCTCACGGTCCTAGCAGCCAGAGTGATGCACAAACTTTACTTCACTGTCCTAAGGATACGATCGGAACCCATTTGCCTAGTTCCAAACTTCCCAGCACTTGTAGCATAAGGACCTAGGCACAAGTTGAAGCACGCTACAATGCCTGTGGCAGACTTGTGGAATTCCTCTGTAGGTGACATGACCTCATCCGAGGCAGTGACCCTGGCTCCCTCTCCAGAACGGGTCACCATCGAGTGCCCTGGAATTCCTCTTAAGATGGTAGGCCAGCTAAAGGTGCTGGGCCTACATGAAAAGTTGCAGCCCCAGGCTAAAGGTGCCTGAGACTGATCTTCCCCAGCGCATTCCCATGGCCTGGAGGGCCACGAGACGCAGGCGGTACTGCTTCTCAGTACCCTTCCTTCTTTCTCCCCTCTTAAGATGGCGTCTGCCCCTTTTTTATCCTCTCCCAGCATGCATAGAGGGCCGACCACGCCCCCGTACAGCTGCCTGGAGAGGACACCCAAAGGTACAGCAATGTCACCAGCGGTTCAACCCTGACCTGTCATGACAGCGCCACCCACAGGCCACAGGGAACTATACACCAGAAACACCACTTGGCAAAAGCAAAAGAGCAGAACCTAACAATTAAAGCGATCTGGGTCTGGCTACCAACAAAGATCAACCCCTAAATTTAGGTACCTAGCTCCCCTGAAGTAAAGGGGCCCCTGCTCCTATCGAGTAGGCGCTATGTTTAAAATTTAACTTATCTGAGCTGTAGTTTGGCTCAGAAAGATTGTATTAAATTGCTGGTTTCTGTTCCAGTCCAGTTATGTTGCGCTTTTTTCACTTGACTGTAGGTGTCGTTGTCACCACAGGTCAAGGTTGGAAATGCAGAAGACTGAGTGTATTGGGCATTCTTTGCCCAGAAGCCGCCCAGCGGGAGGGGCCCCCCCGCTGTACATTCTGGGAGAGGGTACTTAAGGGACAGACACCGTTTTCCGGGGCTCTCTGACCTGATGGCCCTCCTGGCCTAAGTTGTGCCGTAACAGTTCTTCTGTCTCAGGGCAGGCTGGCCCGAGGCCTCGTTACTGATAGTAGGCCCAGGAGTTTCTGGGGCCCACTAGTCCAGGGGTGGTCCCGTGCTGTCTTGCCTGCGGTAAGAAGCCGAAAAATTGGAGACTCAATTGGAGGACGCATCCCGGCCCATCTACCTCACAGTGTTGCCGGCTTGACTGAAAGAAACTGGTACTGTGTGACTTTACTTAGACTTTGCAAAAGTTCTGGATCATACAATCCTGTGGCAAAGGATTGTGCAGAGACTATGTGTTTTCTTCAAGTCTGTGGCAGAGACTATGTATATTCTTCAAGTCTGTGGCAGAGACTATGACCGAGCACCGCACCGGCTGCTAGGTCAGTGAGAGAGGCCTATACGGTGGTTGCTAGATCCAGTGTGGAATCTGTTTGTCCTCTGGATAAAAAGAAGTACCTGTGATCCGCAAATACAAGGTACCTGAATCTCCCCTAACCCTCCATCCCTCTAAGAGCTGTGAGGGGGTTAACTCGGTAGCGGGTGTGTGTGACCCCCTGGTTGGGCTCCCCACACAAAAACAGGGCCAGCAGACGGAGGTTGTGGTTTTCAAAATCAAAAGGTGCGGTTTATTTCTCTATGTACAGTGACAAAAACACAGCAAAGCCAAAAAGAAACAAACAAAATAAATCCTGGTCAGTTTGACCTCTGACTAAACATGCAGGTTTCCTAAACTAACAACTGGGATCAGCCTGGTGCTGTCCTAGTCCCTAAGTCCCTGGTTTAGTAAAAGTCCAAACAAATAGCCACACAGGCTTTGCCTCACCGCACAGGGGTTCACTCTCCCTAGACAGTCCACACAGGTCTGGTTCCAGGCATGAGCTAACATCTAATGAAGCTGGGAGTTCTTATAGAGGCCTAAATGAGCTGACAAGCTTCAGCTGGTCTCATCAACTCCCTGTCTCACGACGCCCAGCACTCTCCCTAGAGGTATGAGTCATTCATGAGCCCACTAGCCTCAGCTGGGCTTCATCAACTCCCTAGTTGTATAAGTCGGCATAAAGCCTGAATCTGGGAGAAATATATCTACCCCCCTGGATGCAACCAGGTGACTTTACCTTCCTGCTGTCACATACCCCCCCTCTTGTTTTAACCTTGGGGTTGGAACACCAGCAATCAGGCATTCATGTACTCGAGACAAAGCATCCACATTCCCCATTTGAACGCCAGGGCGATGCTTTACTGTGAAGTTGAATTCCTGTAGGGCCAGGAACCACCTATTCACTCTTCTATTTGTCTCCTTGTTTTGAGCCATCCACTTTAACGGAGCGTGATCCGTAACCATGTCAAAGTGCCTACCTAGCAGATAGTACCGAAGGGAATCTAGAGCCCACTTCACCGCTAAACACTCCTTTTCAACCGTGGCGTAATTTACCTCATGGGACTTCAACTTCCTGCTGAGGTAAATGACTGGGTGCTCTTCCCCGTTCCAGACCTGGGACAATACTGCTCCTAACCCCACATCTGACGCATCACTTTGTACGACAAAGTCTTTAGAGAAGTCGGGTGAGTACAACACTGGCTGGCTACATAAGGCTTGTTTCAAGAATTGGAATGCTGCCTCAGCCTCGGGGGTCCATTTAATCATGACCGACCCTTTCCCTTTCGTCAGGTTGGTTAGGGGCACAGCCTTAGAAGCAAAGTGGGGAATGAAGCGCCGATAATAACCCGCGATTCCCAGAAAGGCTCGTACCTGCTTCTTGCTGTTGGGACGTGGCCAACTCTGGATGGCCTCGACTTTGTTGAGTTGGGGTTTTATTACTCCCCTGCCAATGGTGTACCCAAGATATTTGGCCTCCTCCTGCCCAATGGTACACTTCTTGGGGTTAGCCGTAAACCCCGCTTCCCGGATAGAGTCTAGGACTGCTTGCACTTTTGGCAGATGTGAGGCCCAATCTGTGCTATGGACAATTACGTCATCCAGGTAAGCCGCAGCATACTTCCGATGGGGTCTCAGTATCTGGTCCATTTTCCGCTGGAATGTGGCCGGCGCATTCTGTAACCCGAACGGCATTCTCTTATATTGGAACGCCCCGTCTGGGGTTACAAATGCGGTTTTCTCTTTGGCCGACTTGGCCAGGGGAATTTGCCAATACCCTTTTGTGAGGTCAAGAGTCGTCATGTATCGGGCTGTTCCCAGCCGGTCGATCAACTCATCTATACGTGGCATGGGGTAGGTGTCAAATTTTGTAACTTTGTTCAACTGACGAAAATCGTTACAAAATCGCCAGCTCCCATCCGGTTTAGGCACCAACACAATGGGACTAGACCAATCACTTTGGGACTCCTCTATCACCCCTAAGTTCAGCATTTTCTGTACTTCCTCCCGTATTGCCTCCCGTCGGGCCTCTGGGATCCGATAGGGTTTTAACTTCACCCTTTCACCGGGCGGGGTAATAATATCATGCTCTACCCCAGATGTTTGTCCCGGCAGCTCAGAGAACACCTCCTTGTTGCGAAGCACAAACTCCTTAACCTCCTGTTGTTGGGGTTGTGACAAGGTGGCTGCTATTCCAACCTCCGGAATCACGCAACCAGTTTGAGCTGGTGACCAAGTTTCTGCGACTAGGGACTCTCTATCCCTCCAGGCTTTCAACAGATTAACGTGATATATCTGTTCGGGCTTTCGCCTTCCTGGTTGTCTGACCTTGTAATTCACTTCGCTCACTTTTTCCATTATCTCGTAGGGGCCTTGCCATTTGGCAAGGAATTTACTTTCAACCGTAGGGACAAGTACCAATATCCTATCCCCCGGGGAAAAGGTACGGGTCTTTGCTCCACGGTTGTACACTCTCTGCTGTGCCAACTGCGCTTGGGCCAAATGTTCCTTCACGATGGGCATTACCTGTGCAATTCGATCTTGCATCAGGGCGACATGCTCAATCACACTCCTGTGGGGAGAACTCTCACTTTCCCAAGTTTCCTTGGCAATATCCAACAGCCCTCTTGGGTGTCTCCCATACAGTAACTCAAAGGGGGAGAATCCCGTAGAGGATTGGGGCACCTCCCTAATAGCAAACATCAAATAAGGAAGTAGACAGTCCCAATCCTTTCCATCTCTATCCACCACTTTCTTCAACATTTGTTTTAGGGTTTTGTTGAATCTTTCAACCAGCCCATCGGTTTGGGGGTGATACACAGATGTACGCAATTGCGTCACTTTGAGCAATTTACACAGCTCTTTCATAACCCGGGACATAAAGGGTGTACCTTGGTCCGTAAGCAGTTCTTTACAAATACCCACCCGGCTAAAAACAAGAGATAGCTCTTTGGCTATGGTTTTGGCCGAGGTATTTCTGAGAGGGATCGCTTCTGGATAACGGGTGGCATAGTCCATTATAACCAATATGTACTGGTGCCCCCTAGCGGACTTGATTATAGGACCTACCAAATCCATTGCGATTCTCTCAAACGGGACCTCAATGATGGGTAGAGGGACCAGCGGGCTACGGAAATGTGGCATCGGGGCCGACCTCTGACACACAGGGCAGGAGGAACAATAATTTTCTATGTCCTTCATCACCCCAGGCCAATAGAATCTCTGTAATACCCTCTCTCGGGTTTTCTCTGTCCCCAGATGACCTCCAAGAATGTGCCCATGGGCCAACTCCAACACCAACTTCCTGTAAGGTTTGGGCACCACCAGCTGCTCAACGGTTTCTTCTGCCCTTTTTGCCACCCGATACAGTAGGTCCTTCTCTACGCTGAAGTATGGGTAAGTGCAGGTATTATCTGGGTTCACTAACTCGCCATCTATTTCCACTACGTTTTCCCGTGCCTTTATTAGGGCGGGGTCTTTTAACTGTTCTGTGGCAAAATTTTCCCTGTGAACCTCCAGATCAGAAAACTCCACAGACGGTAGGTTTTCGTCTGAGGAGGTGGGCTCCTCTCCAGTTTCTTGAGTCTCCCCTGCAAATATTGACAAGGGAAATTCTGGAGAGTCCTCACCACTCTCAGAGGAGTTCTGGCTATCACATTCCTGGTACATAGGGGCACCAGTGGGGGGCTCAGGATCATCCCACAGTTCCCAGAACTTCGGAAAATCCCTTCCCACAATGGCATCATGCGGTAATTGAGATACTAACCCCACTGGATGAGAGAGGGTACCTTTGGGGGTCTCGAAACACACTGTAGTCACTGGATACTCTCGGGTGTCCCCATGCACACAAATAACAGCTACCTTGCTATTCCCAGAGACCTCTGTTTTAACTAATTCAGCCTTTATCAGGGTCACAAGGCTACCTGAATCCAGTAATACCACAACATTTCTACCATTAATACACATTTTGCATAAATGTTTCTCAGTTCCCCGAATGGCAGTGCATGCGACTGTCGCACACAGCGACTGACGTCTGTCCATCAGAAAGTCACATTGCATGGGTTCCTCCACAACCGGGCAATTTGCTGCAATATGTCCCGCTTGCCGGCAGCGGTAGCAAACAATCCATTTGGCTGCCTCTTGAGCCCCTGACTTCCCAGGCTGTTCTCGCCAAACTTTGGGTAGAGCTCCCACCCTCTCACTCTCTCCACCCTCACCCCTTGGAATCCTCTTATCCGCCCCTGGGGATGGTCTGGTCTTAGGGTGGAAAGTCTGAGAGTCTCTGGAAGAGGCCGTCAGGTTCTCTGTAGCCAAGTATTTCTCTACACGATCCACACGACCACCGGCCGTCTCTTGGTCTCCATGGCTTACCCACCTCTGGATGGCAGTAGGAAGAGCTCTCAAAAACCGATCCATTACAACACGTTCCACAATCTCTGGTGCGGACAAAGTCTCTGGCTGTAGCCACTTCCTGCTCAGGTGAATGAGATCATACATTTGAGACCTGGGGGGTTTTCCAAGCTGGAAAGTCCAGTTATGCACACGCTGAACCCGGACAGCCAGGGTGACACCCAGCCTTGCCAATATTTCAGCTTTTAGCATCACATAGTCTTTTGCTTGGTCAGGCTCTAGGTCATAGTAAGCCTTCTGCGATTCACCAGTTAACAGAGGAGCCACCAGTCCAGTCCACTGCTCCTCAGGCCACTTTTCTCTTTCAGCAGTCCTTTCAAATGTGGTCAAAAATACCTCTGGATCATCCTCTCCAGTCATTTTTGTCAATAAACGACTCACCCCAAAGGACGCGGTATTAGTGGGACGGCTTTCCTCACTGGTCTGCGGACGTTGCTGCATTACTGCTTCCATTTGTTGTAGTCTCTGCTCTTGCTTCTGTAACAGGTCTATGAAGCGGGCCTCAGATTGCTGCTGGGCTTGTTGATGAGCTTGCTGCTGGGCTGCAAGGCTCCTTTGCAAACCTGCATTTGTCTGCTGTTGATTGGCATTTGCTAGAGCCAGCTGTTTCAGTATCTCCTCCATGCTGGCTTAAAAAAAACTGCCACTGGTTCTCCACCAACTGTGAGGGGGTTAACTCGGTAGCGGGTGTGTGTGACCCCCTGGTTGGGCTCCCCACACAAAAACAGGGCCAGCAGACGGAGGTTGTGGTTTTCAAAATCAAAAGGTGCGGTTTATTTCTCTATGTACAGTGACAAAAACACAGCAAAGCCAAAAAGAAACAAACAAAATAAATCCTGGTCAGTTTGACCTCTGACTAAACATGCAGGTTTCCTAAACTAACAACTGGGATCAGCCTGGTGCTGTCCTAGTCCCTAAGTCCCTGGTTTAGTAAAAGTCCAAACAAATAGCCACACAGGCTTTGCCTCACCGCACAGGGGTTCACTCTCCCTAGACAGTCCACACAGGTCTGGTTCCAGGCATGAGCTAACATCTAATGAAGCTGGGAGTTCTTATAGAGGCCTAAATGAGCTGACAAGCTTCAGCTGGTCTCATCAACTCCCTGTCTCACGACGCCCAGCACTCTCCCTAGAGGTATGAGTCATTCATGAGCCCACTAGCCTCAGCTGGGCTTCATCAACTCCCTAGTTGTATAAGTCGGCATAAAGCCTGAATCTGGGAGAAATATATCTACCCCCCTGGATGCAACCAGGTGACTTTACCTTCCTGCTGTCACAGAGCCCATTCACACAGGGGCAACTTTGGATCCGACTTCAAATCGCCCCAGGTCACCCCTAGCTGCCTCAAGTCGCGCTGGCTGAGGAAATCAATGTAAGTTAATGGAGCCGTCTTAATGCACACTACTGCAGTCGCTCCGACTTCAAAAAAGGTCCCTGTACTACTTCAATCCGACTTCTAGGCGACCTGTACCCATTGATTTCAATGGGAGTTGCCTATGAAGTCGGATCACTGTCTTAATAGGAGCAACTCTCCAGGAAGAGAAAATACATTTCTCAGGCAAACCTCTCCCTCCCCCCTCCCTCCCACAGAGCTGATTCTTGTTTGATTGGCCACTGGAATGTCTCCTGTCCTGCAGGCAACTTGAAGTTGCCTTGTAAGTAGCTCCAGGTCGCGCTGTGATTCATACTCAAGTCGTGTCTGAGTTGCCTCATAAAATCACGCTGGAAGTCGTGTTGCCCCTGTGTGAATGGGCTCTTACTGACTTTGTTGAATAAAACCATTGAAAAAGAGACTATGTGTTGGTTCTGACATCTGTGAACACCTCTTCAATGGGACCCCTATGACAGACACGGTGGAACAGTAAGGTAACGTGCAAAGGCCCAAAACAAAACCAGCAGCTCCTGCGGGGGTAGTGCTACATATACATTTTAAGCAGGAGATTTTTGTAATCCGGCGGTCCTGGGGACTTCTGGTCACCCTAGGCTAGTGGCCAGCAGGACCCACAGATCAGTGGCCAGCAGGACCCACAGGTCAGTGGCCAGCTCCCAGCAGGACCCACAGCCTGTGGGTCCTGCTGGGAGCTGGCTGCAGACCTGTGGGTCCTGCTAGCTGCGGACCTGTGGGTCCTGCTGGCTGCGAACCTGTGGGTCCTGCTGGCTGTGGACCTGTGGGTCCTGCTGGCTGTGGACCTGTGGGTCCTGCTGGCTGTGGACCTGTGGGTCCTGCTGAGAGCAGACAATAGCCTATGGGTCCTGCTGGCCACTGACCTGTGGGTCCTGCTGGGAGCTGGCCATGGCCTTTGGGTCTTGCTGGGAGCTGGCCATGGCCTTTGGGTCCTGCTGGCCTGTAGGCCATGGACAGAGGCTAGCAGGACCCACAGGCCATGGGCAGCTCCCAGCAGGATTCACAGACCATGGGCAGTTCCCAGCAGGATTCACAGACCATGGGCAGCTCCCAGCAGGATTCCCAGGCCATGGGCAGCTCCCAGCAGGATTCCCAGGCCATGGGCAGCTCCCAGCAGGATTCACAGGCCATCGGCAACTCCAAGCAGGAATCACAGGCCATGGGCAGCTCCCAGCAGGATTCACAGGCCATGGAAAAGGTAAATGGAAGATCGATGGGATGATTGATTATGTGGTGGTGTCAGGGTCTCTCACCTCAGCTTACTCGGCAGCTGCCAGCTCAGACAGACTCAGAGCTTAGCAGGATAGGTCCTCTCTTCCTCCTTCTCCTTGCACGGCTTCCTCCAGTTCTGGGGGGTGGGTAATGTTGCTCCTGGGGTGAAGTCCACAGTACTGTTACTGTACTGCAGCCACTAGCCGGCAGCGGCGCACCCAGGCCAGCCACGTGATGTGTTTCCACTGTCCAGGCAGACAAAAGATCTGACTGCGGCGATGGAATTTGTAGCACGAAGGCTGGCTGCGCTGCTCTCCAGACTGACCCCACCCACCGGGAGCAGGGAGCTTGAGCACGCTGACGCCGCCGCGGACTACAACTCCCAAAAACAACAGCGGCGGCCATCACGTGACATCACCTGGGCTAGCCCCGACTTACTCGAGGCTCAGAGAGACTGTCAGAAAAGTGAGTCATTCAGGCGGACATTCGGACAGCCGCTGCGCCGGCCGGCAACCGTTATTCGGGTTGTACTTGGGGGGGCACATAGTAAAATTGGGAGGTTGTGGCCCCCTCAGGCCCCACCCTAGTGACGCCAATGCTGGACACTGGGTTGGAGATGTTTTCCCTCCCAAAGCATTTCAAAATCTCCAAACTCCAGACCCCAATCCGGGATTACAAAAACCCGGAGAAAGCTGTAAAAAAAGTTTTCTCTGCTCAAAACTGATATTCTGGAGTCCTGCAGTTTGCATTCATGTGAGCTCTGTATCCTTTCTACACCCATTTTCCCAGTACAGGGCCTCGCACTGTAACAACGCTTTTAACAAAGAACATTAACCCTTTGATTACTCAACAAGATTATTATTTAGGCACCTGCCTACAAGTATGTTCATATGCACTGCACCCCCTGGGTGAAACACTGGGCATAGTCCACAAGGTGCACATAACCCTCACTGCTGAGAGCTGTTCACTCTGCCGCTGGTGCTGAACTGCGAAGAACCTCCCTCTTTTTGACTTTGCTCTTTTAAAATTTTGCACCCCTAAAAAATTTTGCTCCAAGGGCACCAGCCCCTGTGGCCCCACCCAAGCTACGCCACTGCCGCTAGTGTGCATGAGCCCTTACAGGGGCCATACAATAGACTGCTGGGGGTACTTACAACAGACAGCTTTTTATTTAAATGGTTTAAACTTTTTTTTTACAATTAAAAACTGTTATAACTGCCCCAAAAGTGTCAGCAGTCCTTGGATTTAATTTGTTTGCATGCTGGCAGGGGATAGGCTTTTTTTCTACTCTGATTGTGGCTGCATTGCAAAAAAAATGGACTGCACTCCTTTTGTTTTTGATGCACCTGTAAATTATTTAGCTGATTTAAAATGAAAGTTTATTTGGGCTTTCATTTTCTCTGCATTTGGACAATTATAAATACAATTCAGAAAAACAAATTTTGACGATCGATCTTGCCTCCTAATAAACGTCCTTCCCTGCTAGAAATGTTCACCAATAAATACTGTCAGTAATCCATTTTCTCCCATGATAAGATGGTGATAAAGGAATTTCACAAAGTTAATATAGTGTGTTCCCAATGCTTTTGATTATTTTTCTTTATTTTCTATTTTGTTTTTTAAACTTGGCAATTTTTTTTCTTTTATTTTTTTATTCTCTTTATTGATTTTTAATAGATTTACAAAAACAGAGCTTTGGGGCATTTCCGGGCTCAAAAAAGTACCACGTAAATCGGTACCTAACAACAGGTTATCTGCCTAAACAATGCTGTTAGCATTAGCAAAAAAAAAAAAAAAAAGTACAAACAATAAAACATCACTGCTCTCCATTTGGAGAAATTATGAAAGGAGAATGTGCTACTCGTCTGTGATAGAGGGGAGGTTTTCCAATAGGGAACTCTGGTACTAGGCCTAGAATACTAAGGGTTCAACTATAGGGTAGACATGTGCGATTAGTTTCGTACGAAAGGTTGGGCCAAATCCAAAGGCTTGTAGTACTATAAGCATGTAATCCCAAATGACAGTATCAAAAGCCTTCTCCACATCCAAGGCCACCAAGACTCTAGTCTGGGAGGAGGTTGGGGGAAGTTTCAAATGTGTCAACACTCATCTCAAATTTATGTCTGTGGATTTTCCAGGCATAAACCCAGTCTGGTCTATGTTGACAAGGGAGAGCAATACTTTAACCCAGTGTTTCTCAACTCCAGTCCTCAAGGCGCCCCAACAGGTCATGTTTTCAGGTCTTCCATTATTTTGCACAGGTGATTTGATCAGTTTCACTGCCTTAGAAATTACCACAGCCGTTTCAACTGAGGGAAATCCTGAAAACATGACCTGTTGGTGCGCCTTGAGGACTGGAGTTGAGAAACACTGCTTTAACCAAGCGAGATAGGCCTATATGAGGCACAAAGGCTCGGTTCCTTCCCAGGTTTGGGAATGAGAACTATGTGGGCCTGGTACAGGGTAGGCGGGAGAGACCCATTCTCTAGACATTGTGTGTAGAGAGCTTGTAGTCTAGGGGCCAACCTCTTTGCGTACATCCTATACCAGTCTCCCGGTAGACCGTCTGGGCCTGGCGTCTTAGCAGGGGGAAGGGATGAAATTGCTGTCTCTATCTCCAGAGTGGAAATCTGAGCGTCCAGAGCCTCCACATCTTCCCGCTCCAGAGAGGGAAGGGAGAGTCTCCGGACTTCCTTTGCCATGAGTTCAGTAGAGACAGGCGGAGATTGGCTATACAGTTCCCTGAAGTAGTTCCCAAATTCATTACGTATGGCTTTCGTGCCCACAATTGTCTCCCCGTCAGGTGTATGCAGTTCAGACACCACTGTCTGGTAGCGTGGGTCAGCAACAAGATTAGCTAACAGTCTGCCGTTCTTGTCACCTAATTCGAAAATTCTACCAGCTAATAAATTAACATCAATGTTTGTTAGAGTGGTATAGTGGAGGTTCATCTCTCTTCTCCCCTGTGCCAATAGCAGATAGGCCTCCGGAGAGGGGTTACATGTGTAGCGCCCTGCTCCCAATGACTGTGCGCTATGTCAAATTTAGTGGGTATCTGAGCCAATAGTTGGGCTCAGATGTAAATAATTAAGGCTAAATCAGCCTCTGTGCCGGCTATGGCTGTGTTGGGCAGACTTCCCACTGTTCGCCTGGAGGTGGCGTTACCACCTCAGGCCAATGTAGAAGACTGACAGGCCAGAGTGCATTGGGTACCTTCCCCGGGGAACAGCTCAGTGGGCGTGGTCTACGCGCTGAGCATGCTGGGGAAGGGTACTTAAGGGGGAGCCACCATTTTTTGGGGTCCTTCGTCCCCTTGTGGCCCTCCTGGTGCGGAGGGGTGTATTGTGTGATTTTGGCCTCAGAACCATGTTGGTCCGAGGGTGCAACTCTACCAAGTAGGCCCAGTTATGCTGACTGGGGGCTACCCTTTGAAGGTGATCCTGTGCTGTCCGTCCTGAGGGAGGAAGCCACTCAATGGAGGAAACCAGGGGAGGACCTGTCCTGGAAAAGACAGAGCGGAAGGCTGGTGTCTTGAGGAGGGCCTGGTAATTCTATTGGAGGATGCACCGTAGCTAAAGTTTACCTCGCAGTCTGCTGGGTTGGCTTAAAGGTTCTTGACTGCTTGGCTGGAAGTTCGGGCGTTAAGTCCTGTGTCAGGGGATCCTGGATTATCCAATTTGTGCACAACCGGTCTGTGGCAGAGACTGGTCCTGATCATTGTCCATGCATCATTCCGGCTGCTAGGCCAGGTGAGAGAGGCCTATCCGGGTGAGCAATACCCACTCAAGGAGGAGTGGTGAATGACTTTATAGTTGAGGAATTTTCCCCAGTGATCTGTACTGCGTACCTGAACCTACCCCTTGGCATACCTGTAGGAGCCTAATAGTGGAGTAACAGTGTCCACAGCTGTTTCATTTTGGATCCACCGTGGAGCCAATCTCCAGGTGCCTGGGTCACTCCTTTCATCCACATTGAGATGTAACTCCAAAGGGGAATGACCTGATAGCCCCGTCGAGAGATAGGAGGTCTCGGATAGCTTTGAGAGGACAGAAGCGCTGCCCAATGCCAGGTCAATCCTTGAGCTTGATTTATGAGATGAAGACAAGTGTGAAAAGGCCTTGGCAGAAGCGTGCCTCCATCTCCAAAGTTCAGTTAGGGCGAAAGTGTCAGCCCAGTGCCTGAGTTCCGGGCTCCCCTTTCGTTATGTGTTAGAGGAGTCAAGAATGGCATCTAGAATAGATTTAAAGTCACCTCCAATTAATACATGAGCAGATTGGAAGGGTGCAAGTTTTTCATATAGAGTATACAGTACGGAGAAGTCTACAGGGGGGGGGGGGGCAAATAGACATTTACCAATGCCCACAAAACTAGTACACCTATGAAAAAAAATGGTTAGCAGGAGCAGTCAGATTAATAAGTAGAGGTGTGGAGACAGATTCTGGCGGTCTAGTACTTAGGTAAATCCTGAAGTCCTGTATGTATACAGAGAGAGCAGATGGGTGGTGAGCACACTTAAACTTAAGGGTGGGTGAGCAACCCTACACATAACAAGTAACTCCCTGCCACGCAGCCGACTCCCCAACATAACTTTAAACTTGGCAATTTTTAACAAATTCTTTATACTAAGCTAGCACCCCCTCACCTCCTAAAAGCTGTTGGAAACTCCCAATGGTTCAGTGGGCTGACATTTAACCTGCCCTTGGATCCTTGCCTTTTAGTGGGTTATGAAGAGTTGTACCAGTTGCTTTTGAATGGGTTAACAGGTTTTATTAAATCGGAAAGACCCTTGCTCTTTGGAACAGTCTCTGGCAGACGAAGTTCCTCCCTGGTGCTCCTATCCAGGTTGCAGCATTTTTTCTCCCGGGTACAGTACATCCTCTGACTAGGCAGTGCAAGCTTTCAGGCTCCAAACTTAGGACTTCGTTCTTCAAGCACGTGTCCTCCTAGGACAGACATTCTAAACCTTTTCAACACAAAGGAACACTTGAAATATCTTTCCAGTCTCAGGGAACCCCTGCTAAAAATGACTATATCTACAACCCATGATACATGGTCGATAGCCAATGGGAAGAATGCTCCTTACACTTGTGGTCATTGGGAAGAAATACCCCCTTACAGATAGCTAAAAAGACCAATGTGTCAGTGGGAACTTACACTATATTGCCAAAAGTATTGGGACGCCTGCCTTTACACACACACATGAACTTTAATGGCGAAAAATTTCTTTTAAGCTCAGAGGGAGCAAAACAGAGGTCGGACTTTACAGGCAACACACGAAACAATGAAATAGAAAAAATATACTTTAATGTCACATAAATGTTAAACAAAGATTAAAAACCATACAATGTATATCTCAAATGAGAAGTCCCTTGAATATCGACGCGTTTCGCCGTAAGGCTTCGTCAGGACGGACAAAATGGGAAGGTTTTTTACATAACTTGGGACAAGATCTCACTGTCTGAAATGAGATACATAAGAATTAAAAAAAAAAAAAAACTTATACATTTGAAAAGATATACAGTTTAAAAAAGAGAGAATATTATCTGACTGAAAAGTGCATTAAGCTACCCCCTATGCACATCCTGATCAAGGAACACAACAAAAACAACAAAAACAAAAACAAAAACAAAAAAACAAACAAAGAACCAAAAACCAAGGGTAAAAGTACCTCGAAGGAGAATCCAAGACAGCAAAAAAGGTTTGTCAATTCATATATATGATATAATGTAGAAGAAGCTGCTGCATGTATGGTCTGGTTGATACATAAAATGAATTATTGTTATTGTGAATGGGGACAGAGAATATATATTCCTAGAACACTACATTCTGTGTCTACATGAATATGATTCCTACCTGCTGCTTGAAGAAAAGTTCTTGCCGGGATAAAGCTTACTATATGGAGCCTGATGCTTTCAGCTACCCAGAGTAGCTATACAGATCTAAAATAGCCAATTACTATAGTTATAGGGAGCTATGTAGACTGTGAAGAAATAGCCAAAGAAACAAGGACAAACAAAAGGGAAAAAGCAGGAGAACTCATTTCAGCCAATCCGAAAACAGGCAATATATACAAATAAATTACCAGGTATGTCCAATAAACTATGCCCGGACAGGGGTAGAGGGCGTCCTAGAATATACAGGAGGAGCGTTTCATATCCATCATGAAGTCCAAAGCATAAATGCTTGCAAGTACACAGCAGATGACACAGACAGTGAAATGACAAGTGCTGTTTGAATAGAAAGAAAAAGTTTTTCTTGCAAGAGTGACTGAATGGAGAAGGATATCTCACCAATGCTGCTGCATAGAAAAGATACATAAAGTAAACTTACCCAGTTGTTGGACGTTGATCCGCAATACCCCCGGGAGTCAGCCTAATGCTGAACACAGGGGCCAGGCTCGGCTATAGGGGCTATTTGTATTTAAAAATCGCGCCAAAAAACGGACGGCGTACGGCGCACTGACGTCATATGTGTGCGCCTTGCATATTGCGCGGTGACGTCCTCTGTCCCTGTCTCATATCAGTGGACGTATGGGCGGAAGTGTCAGATCCGCCATTTTGGAGCATGGAAAAAGGAGCCAGCCAGAGCGGACGTCCTCCAACATAGGATGTATAGGCGGAAGTATTCGTTCCACCATTTTGGTGTCTGGAAAAGTAGACACCCGGGATAAAAGGTCTCCATCAAAGGGCAGCAGGGAACCAGGGCAGGATGAAATACAATATAACTAATAATTAAATGAAGTAAGGTGAAATTAAGTGAAAAATGAATAGTATAAAACTATAATAGAATAAAATAATAAAGTTGGATGAGGAGCAAAAAGGGGAGAAAAAAAACAAAAACAAACAAACAAACTGCACCTTGATGACAATTTACATACTTGAATCAAAGATGCGCAGAAGGGCCAGATAAGCACTAGACAGACAAATAACAAGAAATAACATTTTAATGTGATAATATATAGCGTAAATATCATACATAGTTGTTTATTATAGATTCCATTCGGTGTAGTAAATGTAGTATATATAACACATATATTCTTATGTTTTTTGTCTTTTGTCATTTGGGAAATATGCATACATTTTTGACACAGAGGCCTGGGCCTCTTTTACATTAGATTGATCAGACATAGGGTATCGGATATCAATCATATAATCTAAATAGTATGGTGGAAGGATATATCATGATCGAATGATGGCAGGGGAAGGGAGGGGGGAAGGGGGGGAAAAAGGAGGGGGGGAAGGGGGGGAGGGGGGGGAAAGGAGGGGAGGGGGGCAGGGGGGGGGGGTCTTGTTGCACAGGCAATATAAAGGGATAGGCAAGCTCAAACGAAGGGGTCATAAGTTTAATTGAGCAATATGCATTTTAATGCATTTTTACAAGAATGGTTTGAAACTAACCATATCGTTGAGGCCAGGGTATCGAGTCGCTTTGAGTTTGTATATCCATTCTGTCTCGCATCGTAAAACCCTTTGGTCAAAGTTGCCACCTCGTGGGTCCTCATAGACCCGATCAAGGGCGGCAACCCTGAAGACCTGTGGTTCATATCTATGTTTAAAGGCCACATGATGGCCCATAGTGGTGTTTAAAAGGCCACTTGTAGCGTAATACACATGGTCTTTTATTCTTCTCCAGAAGGCTCGGATTGTCTTTCCTATGTAGAAAGATCCACAGCAGCAAAAGATGATATAAATTATTCCCTTCGTCTGGCAAGTGACATGATGTTTGAGGAGATGAATCTGGCCATTGGGAAGGAGTATCTTGGGGCCCTCAATTAGAAGATTACAGTAATCGCATTGGCCACATTTGTATAGTCCATGCGGTTCCTTTGGTTTGCTGTCAGACCTGGAGTAATTACTCTGTACCAGGCGGTCCCGGATGGAGCCAGCCCGTCGAAATGTAATTTCCGGGTTTGCTCCAATGTATTTATTTAGGACAGGGTCAGCAGATAGAATGTGCCAGTGCTTCTGCATGATGGACCTGACCTGGGCATGTTGGTCAGAGTACGTCGTTATAAATCTGACCGCATCAGAGGTGGATTTTTTCGGGGCTCTAGCAAGGATGGTATTTCTTGGTTTCATAAGGGTTTTGTTAAAGGCCTTTTTAAGGCAGTTCCTACTGTATCCCCTTCCTCTAAGACGTGCATAGAGTCGATCAGCCTCTTCTTTGAATTTGGTGTCGTCGGTACAGTTACGTCTTAGGCGTAGGTATTGCCCAAAAGGTATACTTTGTATCAAGGCCCGAGGATGCGAACTAGCTGCATGTAAGATGGTATTCCCGGCTGTGGGTTTACGGTAGAGAGTGGTCTTGATAGACCCTTCTTCTGTGATATAAATCAGTATATCCAGATACGCGATTGTCGTTTGGCTATGTATCATGGTGAATTTAAGGTTGTATCTGTTGATACTTAGTTTTTGAGATTCATTTCTGTCTCACTCAGAGGATGGGAGGACAGATTGATAACCTCAAGACGAGGATTATCGTTATCGGGCCCCCCATTTGAGCTGTTATCAGCTGGCAATGAGATAGTAGAAAGATCACTTGGGAAAGAGGAAGCAGACGCAGAAAGGTCAGAAGGGTTAGATTTGTCAAGTGCGCTTTTGTTGGAAATGCGAGGAAAATACTGGTCTATGCGTCATCTTCTATTGTCTTTGTCTTTCGTACTAGCACCAGAAATGGCCTGGTTATGTGTCCTAGCCATCGCCTGTGCTGATTCAATAATGTGTTGATGAATATCAGTTTCAGCCCGAGGGGTCACGGCAGAGATAGAAGGAGTTATCGAAGAGACACCCAGTGAAGAGACAGGGAACATGGAGACCCCTCTATTGTTGTGGGGGTTACAGTCTAAACGTGTAGTATCAGTAGAGTTGTTTATTCTTGGTCTTTCATTGTCACCAACTATATTTTTCTTACTTGGAGTGCCCGTCTGAGACCCACCACCATTCTGAGGTCGTTTTCTTGAGTTCCATCTCCCCTGTCGTCCTCGACCACCTGTTTGTGAGTTCTGTGAGGTGAGGGAATTAGCAGAAGAGTCAGAGTCATACTTGTCTTTATCATTTGTTCGTCTATTGTTTCTGGTTTGGCCTGGCCCCCTCCTTGTTCCCCGTTGGCTATTTGTCAGTGGCCAGTTGTAGGCATATTTTCCCGCAAAGGCCAATTTGTCACGTGCCAACTTGTCCTCCTTTTTCAGGAGTAAATCCTTTGTGAAGCTCTGTACATGCTCTTTTAAACGCATATCAAAAGGTTCGAAGTCTGTGTTGCCAAGTATGGTTACATTGTCATCATATATCCTCTTGATCTCACAGTCTACCACCTTCAATTCCTGCATATAATATTCAATCATCAATTCCATCATCTTTTTTGTACATAATTGAAGGTTTAGTTCCCATCGGGCCTTGAAGTCAGGATCAAGTGCCCAGATGTTCGGAAACACCTGTACTCTCAACCCCTTAGGGTTGAGGTTCTCCAATATATATTGCTCAAAATATCTAATATGCCAAAAAAGGCTAGACTTTCTTTCAAAGGTCTGAGTGAGTTTCTGGTATACAATTTCAAATTCGACATTATTGGGTTTTATGGAAGAGCAGGTTTGTTTGATGCCCATCATAAAGCCCTCCCAGTTGTTGCCTGCAAAGTCCGCCATGAATATTGTTTCCAAAACTTATTATTATTATATCCAAAAAGGATTCAGATATCAAAGAGTATGCATTGGATTCGTAAAGGACAGAAAACTATAATATGTATATGTAAAAAAAAGGGAGACATATATATATATATAAAAAATATAGTAGGTGGAGTCCGTAGAGAACTCAGACACCCAGGAGTGCTAATCAAACAGGGAATTGGTGTTTGCCACCCAAAATCATGTAAAAAGTGGGGAAAGGGGGAAGGGGGCACTCACATTGCCACATCCGTATATTAACAGAGAAAAATTTATTTTAAGCTCAGAGGGAGCAAAACAGAGGTCGGACTTTACAGGCAACACACGAAACAATGAAATAGAAAAAATATACTTTAATGTCACATAAATGTTAAACAAAGATTAAAAACCATACAATGTATATCTCAAATGAGAAGTCCCTTGAACGTCGACGCGGTTCGCTGTAAGGCTTCGTCAGGACGGACAAAATGGGAAGGTTTTTTACATAACTTGGGACAAGATCTCACTGTCTGAAATGAGATACATAAGAATTAAAAAAAAGAGACAGAATGGATATACAAACTCAAAGCAACTCGATACCCTGGCCTCAACGATATGGTTAGTTTCAAACCATTCTTGTAAAAATGCATTAAAATGCATATTGCTCAATTAAACTTATGACCCCTTCGTTTGAGCTTGCCTATCCCTTTATATTGCCTGTGCAACAAGACCCCCGTCCCCTGCCCCTCCCCCCTCCCCTCCTTTTTTCCCCCCTTCCCCCCCTCCTTTCCCCCCCTCCCCCCTCCCTTCCCCTGCCATCGTTCGATCATGATATATCCTTCCACCATACTATTTAGATTATATGATTGATATCCGATACCCTATGTCTGATCAATCTAATGTAAAAGAGGACCAGGCCTCTGTGTCAAAAATGTATGCATATTTCCCAAATGACAAAAGACAAAAAACATAAGAATATATGTGTTATATATACTACATTTACTACACCGAATGGAATCTATAATAAACAACTATGTATGATATTTACGCTATATATTATCACATTAAAATGTTATTTCTTGTTATTTGTCTGTCTAGTGCTTATCTGGCCCTTCTGCGCATCTTTGATTCAAGTATGTAAATTGTCATCAAGGTGCAGTTTGTTTGTTTGTTTGTTTTTTTTTTCCCCTTTTTGCTCCTCATCCAACTTTATTATTTTATTCTATTATAGTTTTATACTATTCATTTTTCACTTAATTTCACCTTACTTCATTTAATTATTAGTTATATTGTATTTCATCCTGCCCTGGTTCCCTGCTGCCCTTTGATGGAGACCTTTTATCCCGGGTGTCTACTTTTCCAGACACCAAAATGGTGGAACGAATACTTCCGCCTATACGTCCTATGTTGGAGGACGTCCGCTCTGGCTGGCTCCTTTTTCCATGCTCCAAAATGGCGGATCTGACACTTCCGCCCATACGTCCACTGATATGAGACAGGGACAGAGGACGTCACCGCGCAATATGCAAGGCGCACACATATGACGTCAGTGCGCCGTACGCCGTCCGTTTTTTGGCGCGATTTTTAAATACAAATAGCCCCTATAGCCGAGCCTGGCCCCTGTGTTCAGCATTAGGCTGACTCCCGGGGGTATTGCGGATCAACGTCCAACAACTGGGTAAGTTTACTTTATGTATCTTTTCTATGCAGCAGCATTGGTGAGATATCCTTCTCCATTCAGTCACTCTTGCAAGAAAAACTTTTTCTTTCTATTCAAACAGCACTTGTCATTTCACTGTCTGTGTCATCTGCTGTGTACTTGCAAGCATTTATGCTTTGGACTTCATGATGGATATGAAACGCTCCTCCTGTATATTCTAGGACGCCCTCTACCCCTATCCGGGCATAGTTTATTGGACATACCTGGTAATTTATTTGTATATATTGCCTGTTTTCGGATTGGCTGAAATGAGTTCTCCTGCTTTTTCCCTTTTGTTTGTCCTTGTTTCTTTGGCTATTTCTTCACAGTCTACATAGCTCCCTATAACTATAGTAATTGGCTATTTTAGATCTGTATAGCTACTCTGGGTAGCTGAAAGCATCAGGCTCCATATAGTAAGCTTTATCCCGGCAAGAACTTTTCTTCAAGCAGCAGGTAGGAATCATATTCATGTAGACACAGAATGTAGTGTTCTAGGAATATATATTCTCTGTCCCCATTCACAATAACAATAATTCATTTTATGTATCAACCAGACCATACATGCAGCAGCTTCTTCTACATTATATCATATATATGAATTGACAAACCTTTTTTGCTGTCTTGGATTCTCCCTCGAGGTACTTTTAGGCCCCATGCACACGAGACGCAGGTGCAAACTCTGCTGAACACACGTTTTTTAAACGCTGAAACCGGCGTTTATAAACGCGCGTTTTGCCGCGTTTGCGGCCGCGTTTAGCGGCGTTTAGCAGCGTTTTACCGTGTTTGCGCTTATAAGCGTTTCATCATAGACCCTCCCTAAGCTCAAAAAACAGTAAATTTTAACCATTTCAGCCAGTTTGTGAGACCAGAGTGAGTAGCAGCAGCTGAGAGAGCAGCAGTGTACTTGTATTTAGCATATCACTTGCCACATCATCTGCCACAAGTTGTGGATTGTCCACTTGCCACGTCACCTGGCCACATCACCTGGCCACGTCACCTGGCCACGTCACCTGCCACAAGTTGTGGATTGTCCACTTGCCACGTCACCTGGCCCACATCACGTGCCACGTCACCTGCCACAAGTTGTGGATTGTCCACTTGCCACGTTACCTGGCCACGTCACCTGGCCATGTTACCTGCCACGTCACCTGGCCACGTTACCTGCCACGTCAGCTGGCCACGTCACCTGCCACAAGTTGTGGATTGTACACTTGCCACGTCACCTGCCACGTCACCTGGCCACGTCACCTGCCACAAGTTGTGGATTGTCCACTTGCCATGTCACCTGGCCACATCACGTGCCACGTCACCTGGCCACGTCACCTGCCACAAGTTGTGAATTGTCCACTTGCCACGTCACCTGCCACATCACCTGGCCACGTCACCTGCCACAAGTTGTGGATTGTCCACTTGCCACGTCACCTGGCCACGTCACCTAGCCATGTTACCTGCCCACATTACCTGCCACGTCATCTAGCCACGTCACCTGCCACAAGTTGTGGATTGTCCACTTTCCACGTCACCTGGCCACATCTTGTGCCACGTCACCTGCCACAAGTTGTGAATTGTCCACTTGCCACGTCACCTGCCACGTCACCTGGCCACGTCACCTGCCACGTCACCTGGCCACGTCACCTGCCACAAGTTGTGGATTGTCCACTTGCCACATCACCTGGCCACGTCACCTGGCCACGTTACCTGCCACGTCACCTGGCCACGTCACCTGCCACAAGCTGTGGATTGTCCACTTGCCACGTCACCTGGCCACGTCACCTGGCCACATCACCTGACACAAGTTGTTGATTGTCCACTGGCCACGTCACCTGGCCACGTTACCTGCCACGTCACCTGCCACGTCACCTGGCCACGTCACCTGCCACAAGTTGTGGATTGTCCACTTGCCACGTCACCTGGCCACGTCACCTGGCCACGTCACCTGACACAAGTTGTTGATTGTCCACTGGCCACGTCACCTGGCCACGTTACCTGCCACGTCACCTGCCACGTCACCTGGCCACGTCACCTGCCACAAGTTGTGGATTGTCCACTTGCCACGTCACCTGGCCACGTCACCTGGCCACGTCACCTGCCACGTCACCTGGCCACGTCACCTGCCACGTCACCTGGCCACGTCACCTGCCACAAGCTGTGGATTGTCCACTTGCCACGTCACCTGGCCACGTCACCTGGCCACATCACCTGACACAAGTTGTTGATTGTCCACTTGCCACGTTACCTGCCACAAGTTGTGGATTGTCCACAATGCAATGCAAGCAATTACAGTTTTCTTTTATATTTTTTAATAGTTTTTCATCATTTGCCATCATTTTTGAGATTTCTAATGTTAAAAAATAGGTCACCTTTAAAAACGCTTATAAACGCAAACGCGGCAAAACGCCGGTACCGCGTTTAGCCGCGTTTAGCAGCGTTTAGCGTCTGAAACGTGGAAAACTTTTGCGTCTGAACCCATTTTTTTGCTTCTGGAAAAACGAGGTTAAACGCAACTGCTTGTAAACGCCAAAAAACGAGAGTGTGTGCATGGACACATAGGATAACATTGAATGGGTTCAGGAGCAGTTGAAAAAAGCGTCCAACTGCCTCTGAACGCGCGTTCAACAGCAAATAACAGCGTCTCGTGTGCATGGGGCCTAACCCTTGGTTTTTGGTTCTTTGTTTGTTTTTTTGTTTTTTTGTTTTTGTTTTTGTTTTTGTTGTTTTTGTTGTGTTCCTTGATCAGGATGTGCATAGGGGGTAGCTTAATGCACTTTTCAGTCAGATAATATTCTCTCTTTTTTAAACTGTATATCTTTTCAAATGTATAAGTTTTTTTTTTTTTTAATTCTTATGTATCTCATTTCAGACAGTGAGATCTTGTCCCAAGTTATGTAAAAAACCTTCCCATTTTGTCCGTCCTGACGAAGCCTTACGGCGAACCGCGTCGACGTTCAAGGGACTTCTCATTTGAGATATACATTGTATGGTTTTTAATCTTTGTTTAACATTTATGTGACATTAAAGTATATTTTTTCTATTTCATTGTTTCGTGTGTTGCCTGTAAAGTCCGACCTCTGTTTTGCTCCCTCTGAGCTTAAAAGAAAATTTTCTCTGTTAATATACGGATGTGGCAATGTGAGTGCCCCCTTCCCCCTTTCCCCACTTTTTACATGAACTTTAATGGCATCCCAGTCTTAGTCCGTAGGGTTCAATATTGAGTTGGCCCACCCTTTGCAGCTATAACAGCTTCAACTCTTCTGGGAAGGCTTTCCACAAGGTTTAGGAGAGTGTCTATGGGAATGTTTGACCATTCTTCCAGAAGCGCATTTGTGAGGTCAGGCACTGATTAGGATGAGAAGGCCTGGCTCGCAATCTCCACTCTAATTCACCCCAAAGGTGTTTTATCGGATTGAGATCAGGACTCTGTACAGGCCAGTCAAATTCCTCCACCCCAAACTTTCTCATCCACACTATTTTACCAAAAGTATTTGGCCACCCCTACAAATCATTTGGTGGAGGGGGGATTATGGTGTGGGGTTGTTTTTCAGGGGTTGGGCTTGGCCTCCTGGTTCCAGAGGGAACTTTTAAGGCGTCAGCATACCAAGACATTTTGGACAATTTCATGCTCCCAACTTTGTGGGAACAGTTTGGGGATGGCCCCTTCCTGTTCCAACTTGACTGTGCACCAGTGCACAAAGCAAGGTCCATAAAGACATGGTAGAGCGAGTCCTGACCTCAACCCAATAGAACATCTTTGGGATGAATTAGAGCGCAGACTGTGAGCCAGCCCTTCTCATCCACATCAGTGCCTGACCTCAAAAATGCACTTCTGGAAGAGTAGTCAAGCATTCCCATAGACACACTCCTAAGCCTTGTGGACAGCCTTCCCAGAAGAGTTGAAGCTCTTATAGCTGCAAAGGGTGGGCCAACTCAATATTGAACCCTACAGACTAAAGCCTCGTACACACGATCGGATTTCCTGACATGAATTGTGTGATGACAGGCTGTTGGCAGAAAATCCGACTGTTTGTATGAACCATCGGACAATTGTTGTCGGATTTGCCACGGACAAATGTTGGATGGCAGGTTTTAACAATGGTCTGTTGTCGGACAAAAGTCCAAAGTACAAACACGCATGCTCGGAAGCAATGCTCACCAAACACAACATTAGCAGAAGGTGTCCAAAGGGTGGTTCTAAAGAGCTGAAAAACTATGTAGTACGTAACTACGTTCATGTTTGTTGGCCGACAATTGTGTGCCGTTTGTATGCAAGACAAGTTTTAGGCCAACACCCTTCGGACAAAAGTCAGAGGCTTTGTTTGCGGAAAATCCAATCATGTGTACGAGGCTTAAGACTGGGAAGCCATTAATGTTTATGTGCGTGTAAAAGCAGGTGTCCCAATACTTTTGGCAATATAGTGTATCTGAAAGGCAGAAATTTCTTATTGCTCAAGGAACCCATAGCAACTTCTGAAGGAACCCTAGGGTTCTATGGCATCCTGGTTGAGAAACCCTGTCCTAGGCAGTAGGCCTGGGAGGCCATAAAGCAGCCACACACACATCTTCCCCTAAGCCTGGGAGCCAAGAAAGCTTCCACCAAATATTTATAACCATCAGTAGCATGCACCACTGCCAATAAACCTCATAGGGGCTGGGCAAGGGGATCTAAATATTCATAACGCAGGTCATTGGATCCTTTTACACTGGTTCCAATGACTGTCTCCAATAGCAGACAGAACCAATCAATGACCCAAGCTTAGGGCAAACCTACAGAAATCAGAAATATCAATTTCGGCCTGTATAAAGAGGGGGGTGGTGCTGCGCTGTTTAGTGAAATAAATTAAGTGAAATTATTCTAAAACTTTGTGTAAGATAATAAAACAAATGCAAATAAACAATTATTGCAAAACGCACATAAAATAGCAAGATCTTCCAAGATGTGAAAAACGCACAATAAATAATCTTCAAGTGGTGACCATAAAATACTATCTTCTAAAATAGTAAACAATGTGCAACAGGTCTAAACACTGTGTCAAAAAATCAAGATTGTGCAAATCGCAAAATAAATAATGAACTGTGACAGTAAATCATAGACAATGAAATCAAAAATGTGAAATGCAAAGCATTGGTGCAACCAGTGCAAAAGATGCATAAATCAATCCGAGGGGAAGTTGCACTTAAAAAAGTGCACGGTGCGACAGGTCTCTGAATATCCTCACGAGCTAGGATAACCAGGTGAATTGTAACATGCGTCTTTAAATTATAAATGTTGCAGGGCGATCGCACAGAAAATTGCAAAGCGATCGCACAAAAATTGCAGTATATGCGACTATATCAAGTGCAGGTAGAGTTCATTTGGTCAATCGTGAATGGTGAAAAAAAGGAAGCAGTTCATTTATCCTGTGCAGGAAGTGCAGTGATGCATGGAATGCAGGAGGGCCGAGGGGGGGGGGGGGTTGTGTGATGGGAATATCGTATTCCTCTTCCTGTGCTGGTGCACTCCGGTGGTGGGGACTTTTTGGTAAAGGTGGCCTCTTACCTGTAGGTAGAGAGGTAACAGCATGTAGCAAACAAGATGCTCTGTGTTCCTCTTGCCTGGTTCCTATAGGGGTCCGTGTGTTGTTTGGGATGGTTGTCTCCTAATAGCTGGATGCCGGGGTAATTGGGGTTTCCCTCTGGAGTATGCACTCATATGCCAGCCATTGTATAAGTAGAAATGAAGAGGGAAGATACTATATGGTGTAGTACGTTTTTAAAACATTTATTGTTCAACACGTTAAAAGCAGTGGTACTCATCTCCGGATGAAGTCACGTGACCGTGATGCCACGCGTAGAGACGAATCCAGGAACTAGAAGTGACGCTCAGCAGACGAGCTCGCAGCTCCATTATGAACGCTAGTTCTACCAAAACGAGCGCTCCCGTCTCATAACTTGCTTCTAAGCATGCGTGTTTTTTTCACCTCGAGAAAAACGACGACGAGAAAAAAAAGAGCACGTTCCAAATTTTTAATGCCCATTTTTCACGTCGCGAAAAATGCTCTGGAGCCTACACACGATAGTTTTTAATGACCAAATTAAAAAAATTGCATTTTTTGCACCATGAAAAACGGTCGTGTGTACGCAGCATAAGCCCAGCAGCGCTACATTTAGGATAGGGACACTCCTGCTCCAGGCAGGATCTCTACACTAATGTTTGCCATCACAATTTCCACTGATGTATGAGAAAAAAAAAAGACGCTAAATTTTGTTTTCGAAACAGCTGGGAGGCAACCCAGTAAAACCAGGAAAATTAGATTATGTGACAAGACAACATTAGTCTCACATAAACATGGAGCAACTAGAAGATATTATCTCCGGTCAGTCTGATAATTTATAACAGAATTGTAAACAGAGAAAACTGGGGGTGGGGAGGGGGGATTGGGGGCGCTTTGGGGGAGGGTGATGAAAGGACATTGAGAAAATGAGAAATTTAATAAAGAAGGAATTTTGAATATAAATTATACCAGGCTTCATTATAGGTACAAAATGTTCAAAGAAAGAATTCAGCTGACCTGAACTGACCTTGTCCTCCCAGCCATAGTTCAGTTTATAGATGGTAATGTACCGGGTATTCGGAGACATCTCAGCGATTGAGACAAATCGTGTTTTATAGCTTATGTCTGTGGATATCCAGTTTATATTAATATACTGTATATATGTCAAATTCTATCTATCTATCTATATATCTATCTATCTATATTTATCTGTAGCCCCAGTCCGCAGCGCTGACATAAGTCTGTCTCTATTGCGGTTCCTGCTTGAGCTGACAGAGGGATAGGCAAGGCTGTGAAGAGGAGACTGTTATTACAGTGCTTTGTGAGGTCAGTGTTCAATTTGACATCAAATTTCAATCTAATTTTAGTCATAGTCTTTTGATTAAAATGCCGTTTTAGTTTTAGAGTAAAACCTTGGTTTGAGAGTAACTTGGTTTGAGAGCGTTTTGCAAGACAAGCAAAATGTTTTAATAAATTTTGCCTTGATATACAAGCAATGTCTTGATATAAGAGTAGCGTCATGTCACAACTAAGTATAAAAAACAAGAGAGGAGCCTCTAAGTGTAGCAATACGGTTACATTTAATTGTAGCACTACCCCCCGTAGGAGCTGCTGGTTTAGTTTTGGGCCTGCACTCTGCCTGTCAACCCCCAGAATTTGGCTCAATCCCCTCTGGCACAAATGGGCAATAATATGATTGAGGACCCCAATTGGCTGTCAGGGACCTCAATGATGTATACACAACAATATAGGCAATTAAAGTAAATATTACCTTGATGTTGTTCACCTGCCACTCAGCTGCAAAGACAGAGTTCCACACAAATTGTAGCTTAACCAAAGGCCATATTTTTACTTGGTAAAGAAATGAGATAATGATTACACAATAGGCATTCAATACATACAGCTCCCTGTATAACTCAATGAAGAAAACACCATTGATCCAAAATATCTCTAAGATCCGACCCTGCTAACATAGCCTTATGACCAGATCTGAGCGAGGGTATGGTGGAGGAATCTCCCAGTGTGGTAACATCAACACTGGGGCACCTCTCCACCAAGTCTCACACAAGTAGCAGAAACAAAAAGTGATAAAAAAAGCTATTATTAATATGCAAAATCACAATTCTATGTCTCCCCCTAGTGGATAGTTTGATTGGTGCGTGTCCTAAAGCAACCACTTGCAAGGGTAGGAAATTAGATGACTATCCCTTTAAGAGTCAGGTATCTTCAGCTAGCCACGTTGGTGCACATAAAGATTTGTAATCCAAACGATAGGGCGCAGAAAGAACTGTTAATTGAAACACACGGACTGACAGTACAAGGGGTAATAGTTTCCCCAAGGCGTTGAGTTCCTATGTGCAACGATGCAAACGCCAGCAGACTCAAGTGAAGCTTGCTACAGTCACACTCCTGACAGTCAGTTAACTAAATTGATGGGTAAGTTCCCGCTCACCAGAATCAGGCCTTGTCTTGCTGCTTTTCCTCACTGTCCGGAACCCTCCGTGTCACGAGGCTCCTGGTCCTTCACCCGGCCGTCCTCTGAATGGCGGTGGACACAAGGCTCTGGATGCTGCAAGCTGCAGACCGATCTTCCTCCGGTTGCTCAGCGAGACTGTTACACAGGGATCCCCCTTTGGCTAGGCGATACGCTCTGTTTCTGTAGGCCCAGGCTTCTCGGGCCTAGGTATCTTCACTGCAGGCCTTAACAAAGGCCTCCTGCCGGCTTGAAGATGGCATCCAGAGAGAGCATGCTATACGGCGTGTGGGCCTTAAAAAGGTCCTCCCATCTGGCTTTGCGCGGCGCACTCCCCTCTGGTAGCACAGTGGCCTTGTGGGCAATGTAGTCTCTGTGCTACTTACTGCAACAGAGTCTTTGTCTCTTAATAACTGAATCAAACAAGTTGTAACCAATTGGTATGAAATAACCAATAAAAGAACCAAGTTCATATTCACAGCACAGATTGCAGTCCTTAACGATGCTTGCAATGGTAATAATACCTTGCTACACAATGAAGGTACAACATTTAGCAACTTATTGCTACACTTAGAGGTGCCTCTCTTCTCTTTTATACCCTGTAAAAAAATGCTTTGATATATAAGTGCTTTGGATTATAAGCATGTTTCTGGAACGAATTATGCTTGCAAACCAAGGTTTTACTGTAGTTGTATTTTAAACATCTGAATTGTTTTAGTTTTAGTACATTAAAGTTGACTCAAACATTACTACATTTTAGTCGACTAAAATCTCCAGTACATTTTAATCGACTAAAATAATTTAATCAACTAAAATCTAATGGGTTTAGTTAAATTCAAATGCATTATTTAAGCATTTATCTAGAATTTCCAAACTCATTGTATACTCTTGGAGTAAAAAAAATCAGTCTGAGGAGGCCTGCAATGCACAGCGAGGAGTGCTCTGGACAGTCTGAGGAGGCTTGTAATGCACACAGTGCTCTGGAAGGTCTGAGGAGGCCTGTAATGCTCTGAACGGTGGTCTGAGGAGGCCTGTAATGCACACAGTGCTCTGGACGGTCTGAGGACTGAGGCCTGTAATGCACACAGTGCTCTGGAAGGTCTAAGGTGGCCTGTAATGCTCTGAACGGTGGTCTGAGGAGGCCTGTAATGCACACAGTGCTCTGGACGGTCTGAGGACGGAGGCCTGTAATGCACACAGTGCTCTGGAAGGTCTAAGGTGTCCTTTAATACTCTGGACTGTGGTCTGAGGAGGCCTGTAATGTACACAGTGCTCTGGACGGTCGTCTGAGGAAGTCTGTAATGCACACAGTGCTCTGGACAGTCACCTGAGGAGGCCTGTAATGCACACAGTGCTCTGAATATTGGTTTGAGGAGGCCTGTAATGCACACAGTGCCCTGGATTATCGTCTGTCTGAGGAGCCCTATAATGCTGCAAACAGTGCTCTGGATGGTCGGGGGGGGGGGGGCCTGTAAATACTGCACAGTGTTCTGGACGGTTGTCTGAAAAGGCCTGTAATGCTGCACACAGTACTAAGCACTAGGGCTGCAACGGATCGGCGGTGATCCGTGATCCGAACGGGTCACCCTGTTCGGATCGGATCACCACTCGATCCGCGGAGTGACCCCGCGGCCTCAGCCTTAGGAAAGGCCGCGGCTTCGGCCTAGCTCCGGAGCCGCGCCCATCTTGGTACACCCGGCGGCGGCTGCCTTGTGCGTGCTGACGTCATCACCCCTCGCTGCTCGTGGATCTGAACTGGCCGGCGGGAGAGACTAAAGTAAGTGGGGAGATGGCCATTACAGTGGGAAGATTGTGGATATTACTGGGGGAGATTGTGTGGATATTACTGGGGGAGATTGTGTGGATATTACTGGGGGAGATTGTGGATATTACTGGGGGAGATTGTGTGGATATTACTGGGGGAGATTGTGTGGATATTACTGGTGGAGATTGTGTGGATATTACTGGTGGAGATTGTGTGGATATTACTGGTGGAGATTGTGTGGATATTACTGGTGGAGATGACGTGGATATTACAGGGGGAGATGACGTGGATATTACAGGGGGAGATGACGTGGATATTACAGGGGGAGATGACGTGGATATTACAGGGGGAGATGACATGGATATTACAGTGGGGGGATGACGTGGATATTACAGTGGGGGGATGACGTGGATATTAGTATTTATTTTTTATTTTTTGCCGATCCGAAAATGATCCGATCCGTGGCTCTGATCCGAGGATCGATCCGATCCGTGAGTTTTTTGATCCGTTGCACCCCTATTAAGCACACTACACCAGTAAGCACGCTACGGTCGCCTTGCTTGCTAGGAGGGGAAACACTCACGGGCTTTACAGAGGGAGCACCAAGGAAAGCAAAACGTCCCTCCTTCACATTTTTGTTCCATTTCCGCTCATTGATGAAAATTTTAATTGATTTTCCTCATAGTTTTCATCAATTGACAAAAATTTGAAGTCATTTTAGTTTAGTTTTCGTCACTGAAAACATGCCACTAATGAAAACTATGACAAAAAGAAATGAACACTGCAAAGTATATTCCCATGGGCAATAAGTTTAAAAGGCTAAAAATAAAACCTATGTGGCTCACTGACAAAGTTAAAAAAGCTATAAACTATAAGAAAAGAGCTTTTAAAAAATATAAAAATGAGGGAACACTAGTGTAATTTAAATGTTACAAAGAATATAACAGGATATGTAAAAAGGAAATCAAGGATGCAAAAATTCAAAATGAACGACAGATTGCAAAAGGTAGTAGGACAAACCCCCAAAAATTCTTCAAATGTATTAATAGTAAAAAGGTCAGGTCTGAGCATGTAGACCCTTTACAAAATAATCTAGAGTGGGTGACTGGGGACAAAGAGAAGGCTAATTTATTAAATACTTTCTTCAGTTCTGTGTATACAAAGGAGCATGGGGGAGCTCATGTCCAAAATGGGGGTGGTAGTGACACAGCCCCAAATCCACAATGGCTCAAAAGTGATATGGTCCAGAAATATTTAGATGGAATAAAGGTGGATAAAGCACCTGGACCAGATGGCATACACCCACGGATCCTAAATGAATTGAGCTCTGCAATTTCAAAGCCATTGTATTTAATTTTTAGGGACTCATTAATGACAGGAATAGTACCACTGGATTGGCGCAGGGCCAATGTGGTGCCTATATTTAAAAAGGGAACAAAGTCTTTACCAAGTAACTATAGACCTGTTAGTTTAACTTCTATAGTTTGGAAGATACTGGAGAGATTAATAAAAGACCACATAGATGAGTTCTTGCTGGAAAAAAACTATTTAAGCAACAGACAGCATGGATTCATGAAAGGCAGAAGTTGTCAAACAAACCTGATTTCTTTTTATGAAGAGGTAAGTAAAACCTTGGACAGAGGGGTGGCGGTGGACGTGGTATACTTGGACAGATGGGTGGCGGTTGGCGTGGTATACTTGGATTTTGCAAAAGCGTTCGATACAGTTCCCCACTCACGGCTCATGTGCAAGGTAAAGTCTATAGGATTGGAAATATCAGTTTGTAAATGGATAGAAAACTGGCTAAAAGACAGAATTCAGAGAGTCGTGGTTAATGATTCTTATTCTGAATGATCCAAGGTTATCAGTGGTGTACCCCAAGGTTCAGTGCTGGGACCCTTACTTTTTAATATGTTTATAAATGATATTGGGTCTGAGATCAAAAGTAACATTTCTGTCTTTGCAGATGACACCAAGCTATGCAGTGGAATAACGTCCTTACAGGATGTCGCCAATTTACAAGCCGACCTCAATGCTCTGTCTAATTGGGCGACTATGTGGCAGATGAGGTTTAATGTTGATAAATGTAAAGTTATGCACTTGGGGGCTAAGAATATGAAAGCATCATACATACTAGGGGGAGTACAACTGGGGGGATCCGTAGTGGAGAAGGATCTGGGGGTTTTGGTAGATCATAAGCTCAATAATGGCATGCAATGCCAAGTTCCAAGCTGCGGTTTCCAAAGTGAGCAAAGTCCTTTCTTGTATTAAGAGAGGTATGGACTCCAGAGAGAGAGACATCATTTTGCCCCTGTTCAAATCATTAGTAAGACCTCATCTGGAATATGCAGTTCAGTTTTGGGCCCCAGTTCTCAAAAAGGATATTGGGGAACTGGAGAAAGTGCAGAGAAGGGCAACCAAACTGATAAGAGGCATGGAGGAGCTCAGCTATGAGGAAAGATTAGAGGAACTGAATTTATTCACTCTTGAGAAGAGGAGATTAAGGGGGGATATGATCAACATGTACAAATATATAAGGGGTCCATATAGTGAACTTGGTGTTGAATTATTCGCTTTACGGTCAACACAAAGGACAAGGGGGCACTCTTTGCGTCTAGAGGAAAAGAGATTTCACCTCCAAATACAGAAAGGTTTCTTCACAGTAAGATCTGTGAAAATGTGGAATAGACTCCCTGCAGAGGTGGTTCTGGCCAGCTCAGTAGATTGCTTTAAGAACGGCCTGGATTCTTTCTTAAATGTACATAATATAACTGGGTACTGACATTTATAGGTAAAGTTGATCCGGGGAATATCCGATTGCCTCTCGGGGGATCAGGAAGGAATTTTTTCCCCTGCTGTAGCAAATTGGATCATGCTCTGCTGTGTTTTTTTGCCTTCCTCTGGATCAACTGTGGGTATAGAATTGGGTATATGGGATTGTACGATATTTCTTTTTTTTTTTTTTTTTTTATGGTTGAACTGGATGGACTTGTGTCTTTTTTCAACCTGACTAACTATGTAACTATGTAACTATGTAACTGCTTGTAGCATGTTAAGCCTGCCCACCACACTGAGGAAGAGGATCTGGACTGCTTGAACTGCTGTGAATGTTGGCAGGAAGTGAGGATTGTGGGCGATATAGTTCCTATACAGATTAAGCCTGCTTTATTGACTGGGAGAATGAACAACAAAACCCAAAGTCACTGAAGCTCTGGAGAAAAGGGGAAGAAGATTGTTTCTGTGCGGAGAGAGGGATGTGCAAAGGACATTCTGAGAGGCAGAGTGAGCAACAGATTGTTCACAGGCTGCTTACAACCACATCTGCAATGGACAGAGGTGCAGCAGCAGACATTCCCTAGCACTGGAGAAAGCTACTGGCACTGACTGAGCTTGCTGCCTGATTGCTGGGTAGAATGCTGCAGAGTCTGATTTTGTCGTGTTGCTAATGGGGAATAGAGTGAGCTCATCTGGATTCACAGAAGTCAGTAAAAGTCCACTGGCCAACCCCACTACACCTTAGTAAAGAGTAACAGTGTTGCTTGCATGGGTCACAGTGAAGGTTTATTTACCAGCGTTTGAAGGGACTTTATCCTGAGCACTCCAACATCAGATTTGGGCCCCAATGTACTGGCCAGCTGGGAAAGGAGTTTAATATAGACTGCCAGACTATTAAAAGCCATACACACAGGCTGAATACCGGGCAGCATCGTCCAGTTCAATAGAAACAGTCGACATTCGGCTGTTTTGTGTGTACAGCAGCCGGTCTGATAGAAGCCAGCCTCTGTCGAAGGGGCATGACTGAAAAAGATCTGCTGATCAGCACCCGATCAGCGTTCAGTTTTTTTATGTTCAGCTTGCTGGGTTAAAACGAAGGAAAAAAAATTCTAGTGTGTACTAGGCTTTATTGTGAAACTACCCCCTTTAGGCAGGATTACCCCTAGTATAGGATTTAGAGATTACTCTCTGTTCAAATTGTTTGATACCAACCGTATATTTCATTTGTCATTGTTTTATATATAGTATCTCACAAAAGTGAGTACACCCCTTACATTTTTGTAAATATTTTATTATATCTTTTCATGTGACAACACTGAAGAAATTACACTTTGCTACAATGTAAGTAGTGAGTGTACAGCTTGTATAACAGTCTAAATTTTCTGTCCCCTCAAAATAACTCAACACACAGCCATTAATGTCTAAACCGCTGGCAACAAAAGTGTGTACAACCCTAAGTGAAAATATCCAAATTGGACCCAATTAGCCATTTTTCCTCCGCGGTGTCATGTGACTCGTTAGTGTGACTCGTTAGTGTTACAAGGTCTCAGGTGTGAATGGGTAGCAGGTGTGTTACTGGTCACTGGAAGTTCAACATGTCACCTCATGGCACAAAAAAAAGAATTATTCCTCTACATAAAGATGGCCTAGGCTATAAGAAGATTGCCAAGACCATGAAACTGAGCTGTTGCATGGTTTCCAAGACCATACAGCAGTTTAACAGGACAGGTTCCACTCAGAACAGGCCTCGACATGGTCGACCAAAGAAGTTGAGTGCACGTGCTCAGCGTCATATCCAGAGGTTGTCTTTGGGAAATAGACGTATGAGTGCTGCCAGCATTGCTGCAGAGGTTGAAGGGGTGGGGGGTCAGCCTGTCAGTGCTTAGACCATACGCCGCACACTGCATCAAATTGGTCTGCATGGCTGTCACCCCAGAAGGAAGCCTCTTCTAAAGATGATGCACAAGAAAGCCCGCAAACAGTTTGCTGAAGACAATCAGACTAAGGACATGGATTACTGGAACCATGTCCTGTGGTCTGATGAGACCAAGATAAACATATTTGTTTCAGATGGTGTCAAGCGTGTGTGGCAACAACTAGGTGAGGAGTACAAAGACAAGTGTGTCTTGCCTAAAGTCAAGCATGGTGGTGGGAGTGTCATGGTCTGGAGCTGCATGAGTGCTGCCAGCACTGGGGAGCTACAGTTCATTGAGGGAACCATGAATGCCAACATTTACTGTGACATACTGAAGCAGAGCATGATCCCCTCCCTTCAGAGACTGGGCCACAGGGCAATATTCCAACATGATAATGACCCCAAATACACTGGCCAAGCATGTCTCCAGACCTAAACCCTATTGAGCATCTGTGGGGCATCCTCAAACGGAAGGTGGAGGAGCGTAAGGTCTCTAACATCCACGAGCTCCGTGATGTCGTCATGGAGGAGTGGAAGAGGACTCCAGTGGCAACCTGTGAAGCTCTGGTGAACTCCATGCCCAAGAGGGTTAAGGCAGTACTGAAAAATAATGGTGGCCACACAAAATATTGACACTTTGGGCCCAATTTGGACATTTATTTTCACTTAGGGGTGTACTCAGTGCTGGCCCAAGACATGGTGCTGCCTGGGACCTAGCATGAAATGCTGCCCCCCTCAAAAATAAATAAATCACACCCACCAAAAGGCCCCCACATTCATTATTTTATATCATGATCATCATCATCAACGGCACAAGTGTAGGAGATATTTACAGTATCTACTGGTAAGACTTTTTATATGTGTATAGGAAGTAATTCCGCGCTACTACTATATGAGTGATAGAAAGGTCATCTGCTTCAAAGCACTGAAAGGTGATATCCAAATCCTTTAGTGTGAATGAGTATGTGAAAGTAGTGCTGAGCTGATGAAAATAGTGTATGATGTGCTGTGACAATATTGCTACTTATCAATGAATTCCTAGGAGTTGACATCCATAAATATTATATTATACACATAAACATCAAAAATTGTGCCTTAAAAAAGTGCCAATATTAACACCAAGTGCTGTAGTAATGTTAAAGTGCAAAAGTGCAAAATAATCCGTGACTCAGAATAGAAAAATTAAATAATTGTGACAGAAATATTAAATTATATAAAGTGCATAAAGCTGTGAAGGGAATGGTACTAAGCAGTACCTATATTGTCGGTGGGGTGCTAAAGTGCATGGGTCTGTTACATAGAAAATTGCATATTCTAAGCAGTAACAGGGAAAAATGAGGAAGGGGGTGTTCCTTGCAGTAGAATGACTGTCCTTTTATATTCTGTGAAAGAAGGTAAAATCGTGCATCAAAGCAAAAAAGTTTTTGCTACAAAGAAAGTCCAAGAGTAGGGAAATCCCTTGTGGACTGAGTAGCAGTGCTGTGATCAGTGTTGGGTGATGGATGATTGGAAACTTCGTGCTTGTCCACGCCACGCTGTGATTCCTGTGGTGTTTGCATGGCCCCTTACCTCACTGCTGTGAGGTTACAGCATATATAGAAAAGAAGACCCCTCTGTAGGTCCGACCTCCTCCTGTCCGGATGGTCCTCTGGAGCCTGGGGTGGTCTGCTGTCTTGTATGGAATGGGGGGGGGGGCGAACCCTCTGGCCATGGAAACTCCAAGATAATATGCAAAGAAGTTTGGGGAAAACGAAGGAATCCCAAAATAGTGTGATATTGTTTCAATAAAAAGTATATTTATTTAAAAACAATCACAAGTACTCACATTTGGTAAGTTAAAAACGAGTGTATCAGATACGAGCGCCAAGCTCGTCCGCGTCACCTCTGGTGCTTGCACTGTCCCTACGCGTGCCGTCACAGGTCACGTGATGAAGTCACGTGACCTGTGACGACACGCGTAGGGACAGTGCAAGCATCGGAGGTGACGCGGACGAGCTCGGCGCTCGTATCTGATACACTCGTACAATAAATATACTTTTCATTGAAACAATATCACACTATTTTGGGATTCCTTCGTTTTCCCCCAAACTTCTTTGCATATTATCTTGGAGTTTCCACGGCCAGAGGGTTCGCCCCCCATTCCATACAAGGCAGCAGACCACCCCAGGCTCCAGAGGACCATCCAGACAGGAGGAGGTCGGACCTACAGAGGGGTCTTCTTTTCTATATATGCTGTAACCTCACAGCAGTGAGGTAAGGGGCCATCCAAACACCACGGGAATCACAGCGTGGCGTGGACAAGCATGAAGTTTCCAATCATCCATCACCCAACACTGATCACAGCACTGCTACTCAGTCCACAAGGGATTTCCCTACTCTTGGACTTTCTTTGTAGCAAAAACTTTTTTGCTTTGATGCACGATTTTACCTTCTTTCACAGAATATAAAAGGACAGTCATTCTACTGCAAGGAACACCCCCTTCCTCATTTTTCCCTGTTACTGCTTAGAATATGCAATTTTCTATGTAACAGACCCATGCACTTTAGCACCCCACCGGCAATATAGGTACTGCTTAGTACCATTCCCTTCACAGCTTTATGCACTTTATATAATTTAATATTTCTGTCACAATTAAGACTTTTTATATGCTTTCTTATAGGTACAAGTTTAAAATTAGACTTTAATCCCACTTTAACCACCTCAGCTCCAGAAGGTTTCACCCCCTTCATGACCAGGCCATTTTTTACTATTTAGCACTGCCCTAATTTAAGTGGTGATTGCGAGGTCATGTAACACTGTACCCAAATTTATATAATTTTTTTTCCACACAAATAGAGCTTTATATTGGTGGTATTTGATCACCTCAGTTTTTATTTTTTATTATTTAAACAAAACAAGACCAAAATTTTTGAAAAACAAACAATATTTTTTACATTCTGCTATAAAACATAACCAATAAAAAAAATCGAATTTCTTCATAAATTTTGTCCAAAATGTATTCTGCTACATTTGGTAAAAAACTGGCAATAAGTGCATATTGATTGGTTTGCATAAAAATGATAGAGTTTACAAACTATGGTACATATACCGTAAAAAAATTTTTTAGACCGCTAATGGCAGTAAACAGCGACTAATTCTAAGATAATTGGACAAAGATAGTGCGACGGACAATCTGACACTGAGCGGGGACTAACTACCACTGACATCACCAGTGACACTAATACAGTGATCAGTGATTATACTATACACTGTCACTGTACTAATGACACTGGCTGGGAAGGGGTTAACATCTCAGGTAATCAAAGGGTTAAACGTGTGCCAATTTTTTTTTTTTTGTGTAATGTGTGCTGCTTTTTACTATAGATCTCCGTTTCTTCTTCCTGCAAAGCATGGAGAAGAAACAGAGAAATGTTTTTCTTCTGTACAAAGCCCTGTGTTGATTGCCAATGCAGGGCTCTGGGCTGTGATTGGACACAGCCAATCAGCAGATCCGGGCCATGAATCATTGGCGGGGACCATGGGTGTGCGCAGCCCACTGCATTAGGGTGTACACCCCAAAGCTCAAACACATATGCCTTTCTCTGCAGCCTCAGCTGCACTGGACAGTGAATGAATGGGAAGTGCTCTGTGGCTTCCCATTCATTTAAAAACTGAAGCATATTAAACACAGTTTGCTATTCTTCAGTTATTAATGGACACAGTGAGCGAGTGTATTCACTGTGTTTATTTAGAAAAGGAAGGGGCTGGCAAATTACATATTTACTAGCCCCTTCTCCTACTATCCATCCTGAAACATCCCCCATAGCAGCCAGGGGGAGAGGATGGAAGCCAGCAGCACTGCAGAGCAGGGGGGCCAACATGGGGCAAAACCCAGAGAAGTAGGGGGAATGGGCACCACACATAATGATTAGATTGTGCCTAGGCCCACCTGGCACACCCCCTGTGCACGCCTATGGCGGGGACCATCTCCTGCTGAGTACAATCACAGTGGGTGACAGTGGGTGTGGGGGGGGGCATGCATGCATGCACCCTAAACCCAGAAACAGGCAGCAATGTACCAGTATGTTGCTGTGCCTGTACGGGCCACCCGTCCGCAGTGCATTGTGGGCAGGCGGTCTGGAAGTGGTTACAGAATAAGTGCATTTGTAAACAACTGCTCTGCTCCCATTCTAGCTGTACTCTTAGTTTGACCAACCTCAGATTAGAGGGCGGGGCAGTGGCCTGGTGACATGCCAATCCTTTTTGAGTTGTTTGAGACATGCAGTGCTAAGCAAGCATAGCTTTTCATCATAGGTCTTAATGGTAAAGCTTGAAAAGCCTTCAAGTTGATGATTTAACCATTATGGATAATGAATAATAATTTGCACATGCACAGTACCATACCATGAGCAGGAATCAAGCGCTGCCCAGCACAGGCAACAACTACTGGACTGGGTTGCCAGCTGATCTTCAGTATAGCAAGGCGGGAAAGGCGGACAGCTAGGATTAATTAGTATAAAAGTATAGTTAATCTCTATTTATCACTTCAATATACCATCATGAAGAACATAATGAAAAAATGGATTACATAGATACTCCTTCAGACAGTATTCATTCATAATGCTGAGGAGCCAACTTTATAAAAATGGCTGTGGGTCTAACATATCTCTAGTAAAACAGTTAGGACACTTTCACACTGGGGCAGGGGGCGTCGGCAGTAAAGCACCGCTATTTTTAGCGGCGCTTTACCTTAATTTTAGCTGCACGTTTCGGCCACTAGCGGGGTGCTTTTAACCCCCGCTAGCGGCCGATGAAGGGGTTAATAGTGCCCACAAAGCGCTTTGCAGGTGCTTCGGCGGCACTGCCCATTAATGCTGCTTGCAAGACTTTTTTTAACGTCCTGCAAGCGCAGCGCCCCAGTGTGAAAGCACTCGGGCTTTCACAGGGGAGTGACAGGAGAGGCGCTTTGCAGGCGCTATTTTTAGTGCTAAAATGCTTGTAAAAGTAGCTTTACATTTTCATCTGGACTGGGGGCTGTTTTCATGCTGTTTTGTTAGATCCCTTTCACACTGGAGGCATTTTTCAGGCGCTTTTGGGCTAAAAATAGCGCCTGTAAAGCGCCTCCCCTGCAGTTCCAGTGTGAAAGCCTGAGTGCTTTCACACTGGGGCGATGCGCTGGCAGGACGTTAAAAAAAGTCCTGCAAACAGCATCTATAGGGCGGTGGAGGAGCGGTGTATACACCACTCCTGCCCATTGAAATAAATGAGCAGCGCTGCTGAAGCACCTGCAAAGTGCTTCAGCAGCCGCGCTACACAGGCGCATTTAACCCTTTCTTCAGCCACTAGCGGGGGTTAAAAGCTCCCCGCGAGCGACCGAATAGCGCTGCTAAAAGAACAGTGAAGCGCCGCTACAACTAGCAGTGTTTTACCGTCAACGCCCACCTGCCCCAGTGTGGAAGCAGCCTAAATGTTTTTTAAATTGTGTTCCTTTCGCTAATGCTGTACATACAGGCAGGCATCCTGAGAAAAACACTTACAATCTGATCTATCTTGCACAGAGAGGGAGTTGAAGCACAGCAGTAATTAACCTCTTTTATGCCTGTGTAGCGCCCACCCCATTTAGGGGTGCTATATACCCAAATTTAGGGGCTGGTCTGAGATAGTAGTTGGGGTCAGACCGTTCTCATTCATAGGTTGTGCTACTTTATTTCTCCAGGTGGAATACTGGTGTGCAGTTTCCTGTGGCCTGTAGGTGGCACTGCCATGACAGGTCAGGGTTGAACTATCTGTACTAGTGCTGTGCCTTAGGGTGTCCTCTCTCAGCAGCGCTACAGTGGGCATGGTTGGCCTGCTGTGCATGCTGGGAGAGGATACATAAAGGGCAGACGCCGCCTTGGAGGGGTTTTCGGAGGAGGAGAGGAGTCGGAGTCCAAGTGCGTGGTGCACGGCCCTCCAGGCCATGGGGCCACGTGTGCATCAGTCCCAGGGCACCTTTAGCCCTGGGGCTGCATTCAACACTGGGCCCAGCACCATTAGCTGGAGCCCACTTTTGGGAAGAAGAATCCCAGGGTGTCCCTCGCGAGGGAGCCCGCTTCTAAGAAGAGGAGGCCGGGGGAGGACCTTTCTGACGGACCGGTGAGAGTTCACGGTGAAGGAAGGGGCCCGGTAACTTTCTGGAGGGATTCATCTATCCACCAAGGGCCTAGTAATATGCTGCTGCTGGCACCTGTCCTTATATACCAAAATCTGAGAAGTTCGGGGTCTGATAGATTCTGTGGCAGAGAGTCTCCCGATCGCATCTAGGAAAAGAACCTAATTAAACGTCCGAGCATCACTTCGGCTGCTAGGATCCACTTTACAGGGGACTATCCGGGTGAGCTGAACCCACTCAGGGATAGAGTAGCGATTGTTATATCTACTTGTGCCTGGACCTACCTCCCAAAACCTTGCTGTCCTGTCTCTTATCCACCCTTTCCTATCTGCTGAACATTGAGAAAATAAACTCAACGTTGGAGTTTAGAGTGGTGTGGACATTGGAATTACTTTGGGGGAAAACAGAGACTTGTCCCTATATCCTAGGAGAGGAGAACCAACTGACAGAAGAACCTAGCTGTGGGACCCAAATACATGACACCACTCAACCTCCTCAACCAGGAGGGTACGGGCATATAGTACGGTGTGCCCTTTTCCTGCAAGTGAGCCAAAGGTAGGGAAAAGGGTCTGTGTGCTACACCTGTTACCAATAAAATTCACCACTATTGTAGCACTATTGCATCTTGATTAGAAGCCATCAAAAAAATACAAATCATTTTATAGTTTTTTATTTTAAAAGCGTGTTTCTTTTGTAAATCTGCATGATCATTTTTTTTAAAAGAAGAAAGTTTTGCTTTCAATTACAAACAGTACAGAAGATAAGGCCTCATCTTAGAGAGAAGCCACTTGAAGTTGTACTCTACTACTACCAACCAACCTAACTCACCTTTTTTTTCAGATAGGCAGAGAGGCTGCCCAGGACCGGCTCACACTGTCACCGGTCACAGCCGCACAGGCAGCTCTCCTCAGACCCACTCTTCTCTCACGTAGGAGATGGAAGATGGAAGAGGTGGGCGGAACAATTGATTGGCGCGGAGGCTGAGCGCTGTGAATGCTGGGGTGGCCGTGGCCTCTGACGTCACTGGTTGCTAGGCGCCGGTCGGCAGGCGATTTTATCAACCAGTGCAGGAGACAGCACACAGCGCACCGCCGACCAGCATCCGCTCCACTCTGCTCCTAAGGCTGAGAGTCTCCTGAAAATTTCTTACCGGCCGGGCTGCCGCCCCTCCTAAATGCCGCCTGGAACTATGATCCCATTGGGTCCCATGGTAGGGACGGCCCTGGGTATACTCACTTTTGTTGCCAGCGGTTTAGACATTAATGGCTGTCTGTTGAGTTATTTTAACGGGACAGCAAATTTACACTGTTATACAAGCTGTACACTCACTACTTTACATTGTAGCAAAGTGTCATTTCTTCAACGTTGTCACATGAAAAGATATAATAAAGTATTTACAAAAATGTAAGGGTGTACTCATTTTTGTGAGATACTGTATTTGTTGTGCAATTACTACTGTTTTTTATTGTTTTAAGCTATTGGACTACTGTGTATACTTGAAATAAATATTATCTATCTATCTATCTATCTATCTATCTATCTATCTATCTATCTATCTATCTATCTATCTATCTAATCCATTTACTTATGTATCTCCAGTTATATCTACCTTTTCTCTCCATAGATAGGTCTTCTTACTATATGGTATAAATGTTATTTTACACATTGAATGAAAATCACATTGAAATTCTTCACGCTCTGTGCGCCTTCCTTGCCTTTATTGTTTTCAATGGCAGTCTGTGTTGTTGAATCTTTGCCGATCTTACATTCATTCCATGTGACTGTGCTATTTATGGAGGAGAAAAATTGCCGGGAGTCTTTTCTTTTCTTTTTTTTTTTTTTTTTTTTTTTTTACCGGCCAATGACCTGGATTTTTTTACTCATTTAATTTAACAGAGCTTCAGTACTACATATTAATCTGCAGTGCAAAATCAGCAGACATTCACACATTGCAGCAGGAAGAAAAAAGAACTGTTAGGTGCCTGTAAGGGAATATGTATGTCACATCTGAGCCTCAAGTCACAAGCCTTTAAAATTTCACCTTTACAAAATGTTCTACCCATAACCTATACTTACTGCTGGCAATACACTGTTAGTATTTTTATTCCGTCACACAAATGAGGTAGATGGAGGAATCCCTCCTGCCAGGACATTGTATTTGGACAGTGGCACTTGCAGCTGTCAGAATACACTAATCATCGGCTGCAGCTACTGATCGGATTTTTTTTTTTACAACTTGTCCCTTTGATAGAAGCCAATGAAAAGACTGAATTATGTCGAGCGGGGACTGTCACACTCTGATCGTAAGTCCACCGGTCCCTGCTGATCCGGACACATTTAAATCAGTGTATTGGCAGCTTTAGTTACCTTTCTTTACACATCAGACTTCTGTATAAACATAAAAAATGGAGCTGGAATCACCCTTTCTGGATGATAACTGCCATTTATGCATAACTTTGTACAGTGGAGGTCACTGCTACCTCCTAGAGAGAGGCAGCTCATGTAGCGAAGATTTATTTATATATACTGTATATATATTGTGACAGCAGGAAGGTAAAGTCACCTGGTTGCATCCAGGGGGGTAGATATATTTCGCCCAGATTCAGGCTTTACGCCGACTTATACAACTAGGTGGAGAGTTGTATAAGCCCAGCTGAGGCTAGTGGGCTCATGGATGACTCATACCTCTAGGGAGAGTGTGGGGCGTCGTGCAGACAGGGAGTTGATGAGACCAGCTGAAGCTTGTCAGCTCATTTAGGCCTCTATAAGAACTCCCAGCTTCATTAGATGTATGCTCATGCCTGGAACCAGACCTGTGTGGACTGTCTAGGGAGAGTGAACCCCTGTGCGGTGAGAAAAAGCCTGTGTGGCTATTTGTTTGGACATTGACTAAACCAGGGACTTAGGGACTAGGACAGCACTAGGCTGATCCCAGTTGTTAGTTAGGAAACCTGTATGTTTAGTCAGAGGTCAAGTTGACCAGGATTTATTTTGTTTATGTTTCTTTTGGCTTTGCTGTGTTTTGTCACTGTAAATAGAAAATAAACCGCACCTTTTTTTTGATTTTGAAAACCACAACCTCCGTTTGCTGGGCCTGTTTTTGTGTGGGGAGCCCATCCCGGGGGTCACACACACCCACTGCCGAGCTAACCCCCTCACAGTTGGTGGAGAACCAGTGGCAGTTTTTTTTAAGCCAGCATGGAGGAGATACTGAAGCAGCTGGCTCTAGCAAATGCCAATCAACAGCAGACAAATGCAGGTTTGCAAAAGAGCCTTGCAGCTCATCAACAGAGCCTTGCAGCTCAACAACAGAACTTCGCAGCCCAGCAGCAAGCTCATCAACAGAGCCTTGCAGCCCAGCAGCAAGCTCACCAACAGAGTCTGGAAGCTCAGCAACAAGCCCAGCAGCAATCTGAGGCCCGCTTCATAGACCTGTTACAGAAGCAAGAGCAGAGACTACAACAAATGGAAGCAGTAATGCAGCAACGTCCGCAGACCAGTGAGGAAAGCCGTCCCACTAATACCGCGTCCTTTGGGGTGAGTCGTTTATTGACAAAAATGACTGGAGAGGATGATCCAGAGGTATTTTTGACCACATTTGAAAGGACTGCTGAAAGAGAAAAGTGGCCTGAGGAGCAGTGGGCTGGACTGGTGGCTCCTCTGTTAACTGGTGAATCGCAGAAAGCTTACTATGACCTAGAGCCTAACCAAGCAAAAGACTATGTGATGCTAAAAGCTGAAATATTGGCAAGGCTGGGTGTCACCCAGGCTGTCCGGGCTCAGCGTGTGCATAACTGGACTTTCAAGCTTGGAAAACCCCCCAGGTCTCAAATGTATGATCTCATTCACCTGAGCAGAAAGTGGCTACAGCCAGAGACTTTGTCCGCACCAAAGATTGTGGAACGTGTTGTAATGGATCGGTTTTTGAGAGCTCTTCCTACTGCCATCCAAAAGTGGGTAAGCCATGGAGACCCAGAGACGGCCGATGGTCTTGTGGATCGTGTGGAGAAATACTTGGCTACAGAGAACCTGACGGCCTCTTCCAGAGACACTCGGACTTTCCACCCTAAGACCAGACCATCCCCAGGGGCGGATAAGAGGATTCCAAGGGGTGAGGGTGGAGAGAGTGAGAGGGTGGGAGCTCTACCCCAAGTTTGGCGAGAACAGCCTGGGAAATCAGCGGCTCAAGAGGCGGCAAGAAGGATCGTTTGCTACCGCTGCCGGCAAGCGGGACATATTGCAGCCAATTGCCCGGTTGTGGAGGAACCCATGCAGTGTGACTTTCTGACGGGCAGACGTCAGTCGCTGTGTGCGACAGTCGCATGCACTGCCATTCGAGGAACTGAGAAACATTTATGCAAAATGTGTGTTAATGGTAGAAATGTTGTGGTATTGCTGGATTCAGGTAGCCTTGTGACCCTGATAAAGGCTGAGTTAGTTAAAACAGAGGTCTCTGGGAATAGCAAGGTAGCTGTTATTTGTGTGCATGGGGACACCCGAGAGTATCCAGTGACTACAGTGTGTTTCGAGACCCCCAAAGGTACCCTCTCTCATCCAGTGGGCTTAGTATCTCAGTTACCGCATGACGCCATTGTGGGAAGGGATTTTCCGAAGTTCTGGGAACTGTGGGATGATCCTGAGCCCCCCACTGGTGCCCCTATGTACCGGGAATGTGATAGCCAGAACTCCCCTGAGAGTGGTGAGGACTCTCCGGAATTTCCCTTATCAGTATTGGCAGGGGAGACTCAAGAAACTGGAGAGGAGCCCACCTCCTCAGACGAAAACCTACCGTCTGTGGAGTTTTCTGATCTTGAGGTTCACAGGGAAAACTTTGCCACAGAACAGTTGAAAGACCCCGCCCTAATAAAGGCACGGGAAAACGTAGTGAAAATAGATGGCGAGTTAGTGAACCCAGATAATACCTGCACTTACCCATACTTCAGCGTAGAGAAGGACCTACTGTATCGGGTGGCAAAAAGGGCAGAAGAAACCGTTGAGCAGCTTGTGGTGCCCAAACCTTACAGGAAGTTGGTGTTGGAGTTGGCCCATGGGCACATTCTTGGAGGTCATCTGGGGACAGAGAAAACCCGAGAGAGGGTATTACAGAGATTCTATTGGCCGGGGGTGATGAAGGACATAGAAAATTATTGTTCCTCCTGCCCTGTGTGTCAGAGGTCGGCCCCGATGCCACATTTCCGTAGCCCGCTGGTCCCTCTACCCATCATTGAGGTCCCGTTTGAGAGGATCGCCATGGATTTGGTAGGTCCTATAATCAAGTCCGCTAGGGGGCACCAGTACATATTAGTTATAATGGACTATGCCACCCGTTATCCAGAAGCGATCCCTCTCCGAAATACCTCGGCCAAAACCATAGCCAAAGAGCTATCTCTTGTGTTTAGCCGGGTGGGTATTTGTAAAGAACTGCTTACGGACCAAGGTACACCCTTTATGTCCCGGGTTATGAAGGAGCTGTGTAAATTGTTCAAAGTGACGCAATTACGTACATCTGTGTATCACCCCCAAACCGATGGGCTGGTTGAAAGATTCAACAAAACCCTAAAACAAATGTTGAAGAAAGTGGTGGATAGAGATGGAAAGGATTGGGACTGTCTACTTCCTTATCTGATGTTTGCTATTAGGGAGGTGCCCCAATCCTCTACGGGATTCTCCCCCTTTGAGTTACTGTATGGGAGGCACCCAAGAGGGCTGTTGGATGTTGCAAAGGAAACTTGGGAAAGTGAGAGTTCTCCCCACAGGAGTGTGATTGAGCATGTCGCCCTGATGCAAGACCGAATTGCACAGGTAATGCCCATCGTGAAGGAACATTTGGCCCAAGCGCAGTTAGCACAGCAGAGAGTGTACAACCGTGGAGCCAAGACCCGTACCTTTTCCCCGGGGGATAGGATACTGGTACTTGTCCCTACGGTTGAAAGTAAATTCCTTGCCAAATGGCAAGGCCCCTACGAGATAATAGAAAAAGTGAGCGAAGTGAATTACAAGGTCAGACAACCAGGAAGGCGAAAGCCCGAACAGATCTATCACGTTAATCTGTTGAAAGCCTGGAGGGATAGAGAGTCCCTAGTCGCAGACACTTGGTCACCAGCTCAAACTGGTTGCATGATTCCTGAGGTTGGAATAGCAGCCACCTTGTCACAACCCCAACAACAGGAGGTTAAGGAGTTTGTGCTTCGCAACAAGGAGGTATTCTCTGAGCTGCCGGGACAAACATCTGGGGTAGAGCATGACATCATTACCCCGCCCGGTGAAAGGGTGAAGTTAAAACCCTATCGGATCCCAGAGGCCCGACGGGAGGCAATACGGGAGGAAGTACAGAAAATGCTGAACTTAGGGGTGATAGAGGAGTCCCAAAGTGATTGGTCTAGTCCCATTGTGTTGGTGCCTAAACCGGATGGGAGCTGGCGATTTTGTAACGATTTTCGTCAGTTGAACAAAGTTACAAAATTTGACACCTACCCCATGCCACGTATAGATGAGTTGATCGACCGGCTGGGAACAGCCCGATACATGACGACTCTTGACCTCACAAAAGGGTATTGGCAAATCCCCCTGGCCAAATTGGCCAAAGAGAAAACCGCATTTGTAACCCCAGACGGGGCGTTCCAATATAAAAGAATGCCGTTCGGGTTACAGAATGCGCCGGCCACATTCCAGCGGAAAATGGACCAGATGCTGAGGCCCCATCGGAAGTATGCTGCGGCTTACCTGGATGACGTAATTGTCCATAGCACAGATTGGGCCTCACATCTGCCAAAAGTGCAAGCAGTCCTGGACTCTGTTCGGGAAGCGGGGTTTACGGCTAACCCCAAGAAGTGTACCATTGGGCAGGAGGAGGCCAAATATCTTGGGTACACCATTGGGAGGGGAGTAATAAAACCCCAACTCAACAAAGTCGAGGCCATCCAGAGTTGGCCCCGTCCCAACAGCAAGAAGCAGGTACGAGCCTTTCTGGGAATCGCTGGGTATTATCGGCGATTCATTCCCCACTTTGCTTCTAAGGCTGTGCCCCTAACCAACCTGACGAAGGGGAAAGGGTCGGTCATGATTAAATGGACCCCCGAGGCTGAGGCAGCATTCCAATTCTTGAAACAAGCCTTATGTAGCCAGCCAGTGTTGTACTCACCTGACTTCTCTAAAGACTTTGTCGTACAAAGTGATGCGTCAGATGTGGGGTTAGGAGCAGTATTGTCCCAGGTCTGGAACGGGGAAGAGCACCCAGTCATTTACCTCAGCAGGAAGTTGAAGTCCCATGAGGTAAATTACGCCACCGTTGAAAAGGAGTGTTTAGCGGTGAAGTGGGCTCTAGATTCCCTTCGGTACTACCTGCTAGGTAGGCACTTTGACATGGTTACGGATCACGCTCCGTTAAAGTGGATGGCTCAAAACAAGGAACCAAATAGAAGAGTGAATAGGTGGTTCCTGGCCCTCCAGGAATTCAACTTCACAGTAAAGCATCGCCCTGGCGTTCAAATGGGGAATGTGGATGCTTTGTCTCGAGTACATGAATGCCTGATTGCTGGTGTTCCAACCCCGAGGTTAAAACAAGAGGGGGGGGGGTATGTGACAGCAGGAAGGTAAAGTCACCTGGTTGCATCCAGGGGGGTAGATATATTTCGCCCAGATTCAGGCTTTACGCCGACTTATACAACTAGGTGGAGAGTTGTATAAGCCCAGCTGAGGCTAGTGGGCTCATGGATGACTCATACCTCTAGGGAGAGTGTGGGGCGTCGTGCAGACAGGGAGTTGATGAGACCAGCTGAAGCTTGTCAGCTCATTTAGGCCTCTATAAGAACTCCCAGCTTCATTAGATGTATGCTCATGCCTGGAACCAGACCTGTGTGGACTGTCTAGGGAGAGTGAACCCCTGTGCGGTGAGAAAAAGCCTGTGTGGCTATTTGTTTGGACATTGACTAAACCAGGGACTTAGGGACTAGGACAGCACTAGGCTGATCCCAGTTGTTAGTTAGGAAACCTGTATGTTTAGTCAGAGGTCAAGTTGACCAGGATTTATTTTGTTTATGTTTCTTTTGGCTTTGCTGTGTTTTGTCACTGTAAATAGAAAATAAACCGCACCTTTTTTTTGATTTTGAAAACCACAACCTCCGTTTGCTGGGCCTGTTTTTGTGTGGGGAGCCCATCCCGGGGGTCACACACACCCGCTGCCGAGCTAACCCCCTCACAATATATATATATATATATATATATATATATATATATATATATATATGTAGCGGGGTCCTAAATTTAGGGGAAGTGTTTGAGTGGTAGTTATGCTCAAACACCCCAATTGTCAGGATTCTATCAACCACTTTTGTCCGCAGGGAGAGTATCGGTGTGTAGTTCCCTGTGGCCTGCAGGTGGCGCTGCCATGGTAGGCCAGGGTTGAACCGCTAATACAGTGCTGTGCCTTGTGTGTCCCCTCTCAGCAGCCGTACAGTGGGTGTGGCAGGCCTGCTGTGCATGCTGGGAGAGGATATAAAAGGGGCAGACGCTGCCTGTTCGGGGTTCTTCGGTCGTCGGGAGTCCTACTCCCAGGAGTTGTGTTCTTGTCCGCCCTTGGCACCTTTGGCCCAGGGGCAGAGGTTGGTGAATAGGTCCCAGGCACCTTTAGTCCTGGGGCTGCAGCAAAGGCCTTGGACCCAGCACCTTCGCCTGGGGCCCATCAAGGATCGAGGAATCCCAGGGTGCCGCCTTGCGAGGGGACCCGTATCTTAGACGAGGAGGCCGGGGGAGGAACTGTTCCGAGGGACCGGTGAGAAGTCACGGTGAAGGAAGGGGCCCGGTAACTCTCTGGAGGGATGTCTTCTCCTTACAAAGAGGTCAAGTTTTGAAACACCAAGTTCAACAGGTCTGTGGTAGAGACCAAGTTCATCCAGTCTGTGGCAGAGATCAAGTTCACCAGGTCTGTGGCAGAGACCAAGTTCACCGAGTCTGTGGCAGAGACTGTGTGGTTAAGTTAGAGTACCATTTGGCTGCTAGTCCCTACCCAGGGAGACTATCCATTTGGGCTGAGTCTGCTTGAGAAGCCGAGCAGTGAAGTGATTACGTTTGTGCCTGGACCTCTCCCACACCTTATGCTGTCCTGTCTTCTTGCTCCAATCTTTACCTATCAGAGACTGTTATTTGCAAAGAGAAAATAAACTCTACGTTGGAGTTGCTGCTGGTGTGGACATTCAAGTCACTGGGGGGAACAAGGACTTATCTCTGTCAATTGTAGAGGTGAGAGCCATTCTCTGGAGGATTCTAGTTTCTGGCTGTGGAGACCCACCAACAACACCGCTCAACCTCTTTACACAGGAGGGTACGGGCTTGTGGCATGGTGTGCCCTTTCTTCCTGCGAGGAGCCGAACAAGGCAGGTAAAGGAGGGGGATCTGTGTGCTACATATATATACATATATATATATATATATATATATATATATTAGAGGAGGCTTTGAGTCTTAGTTTTCAACTGAGATCAAAGGGAACTTTATTGCAGAAGAGATATGCTCCCTTAGGCGGCCAGCTTTCAGATAAAAGTGGTCCTAGCAACGCATTCTCGGTAGGAGAGGTGCCACCCCCTCTCCCGCCACTTCTTGGTCGTTTCCGAGCTTACCGGAGCCATCGGTAAGCCCGGAACCGATCCGATGCGGCCAATGGCTAGGCAGGAAGCCCCCACTCGGCTCTATGCCCTTGGAGGACCAGATCAACCTCTGACGTCACTTCCGGTTCATAGGCAGATAGACAGGATTTTTTTTTTTTTACCCTAGATCTCTCAATAAAGAGGACATGTCATGCTTATTTCTATTACAAGGGATGTTTACATTCCTTGTAATAGGAATAAAAGTGGTTACAACATTTTTATAAAATAAAGGGGCAGTGTAAAAATAAAAAGTTAAATAAATAAGATTTTTTTTAAAGCACCCCATCCCTCCGTGCTTGCACCCAGAAGCAAACGCATATGAAAGTCGCACCCGCATATGTAAACGGGGTTCAAACCACATATGTGAAATATCACCACGATCATTAGAGCGAGAGCAATCATTCCAGTGCAAGACCTCCTCTGTTACTCCAAGCAGGGAACCTGTAAAAAAATTTAAAGCGTCGCCTATTGAGACTTTTTTAGTAAGCTAGTTTGTCTCCAATCCATGAGCGTGTGCAATTTTAAACCATGACATGTTAGGTATCTATTTACTCAGCGTAACATCATCTTTCACATTTACAAAATTGGACTAACTTTACTGTTTTTTTTTTATTATTAATTAGTTAAAGTGTGCTTTCAAAAGACCGCTGCGCAAATACAGTGTGACATAAAATATTCCAATGACCGCCATTTTATTCTCTAGGATCTCTTCTAAACAAATATATAATGTTTGGGTGAGCGGTGTTATCTGTTTTGGGTCCTGCAGCGAGTTACCTCCTTCTGTTGGTTCTCTCCCCTAGAGTTTAGGGTAAAGTCTATTCTCTCTTTGTATTCAATAAGGCCATTGTCCAGACAGTATTAAACACAATAAAGAAAGGTTTATTTTTCTTGCGTAGAAACTTGATAGGAAAGTTGGAGATAGAGAATTTAACAGGGAGGTAGGTTCAGGCACGCGGCACTTAACTGTCATTTATCTCCACTCAGTCCTGAGTGGGCTTTGCTCACCCGGATAGTCCCCTCTCACGGTCCCAGCAGCCGGTGTGGAGCACGGAACATTCACTTTAAATTTCCTAAGGATATGATCAGGATATGAACTTCTGAATCCCGAACTTCCCAGCACTTGTAACACTTGAGACCTTAGGTGCCAGTGGGCACGTTACAAGGCTTTTGGCGGATTATGGAATCCTTCCCTCTGATAGACAACCAGGCCTCTCCTGAGACAGTGACTTCCCTCACCGAACCCCGCGGACAGGTCCTCCCCTGGTTTCCTCTCCTTCAGAGCGGGTCACCCCCACTTGGGCACCCTGGGACTCCTCTTATGGTATAGGCCTCAGCTAAAGGTGCTGGGCCTACCTGGAACGATGCAGCCTAGGGCCGAAGGTGCCCGGGACTGAATACACACACACACGTACCCCTGGCCATGAGGGCCACCGAAGGTGGGGTACATGCCTAGGACCAAGGGGTCCTCTGGATCACCCCCGAACCTAATGGCGTCCGCCCCTTAAGTACCCTCTACCCTGCATGCACAGCGGGTAGACCATGCCCACTGCACACCTGCCGAGACAGGACACCCAATCGCGCTGCAATGCTACCCGTGGCTCGACCTGGGTGACAGCGCCACCCACAGATCAAAGGGAACTGTACTGCCAGGCAACATCACAACAAAGCAGAAACCAATTTAAAGAATTCAAACAGCCTGAGCCTAACTATTTGCTCAGGCTACCCCTTAAATTTAGGCATAGCGACCCCAATTATGGGGGGTCCGCTACACACACCCCCTCCTAAACAAGACACTGTCCCAGTGGCTAGAATAAATCAAAGACCCCCTCAATCCTGAGTGGGCGTCGATTTATTCATAACTATACACCAAATTTTGAAATGGTGCCTGAACCAATTACATTTTAGGAATTGGAGAGGAAGAGAAAAAAAGAAAGACAGAGAGTAACATACAAACGGACATCCCATTCTCAATGTCACATATTAGCAATGCACAAAAACACATATCACACATCCCACCCTCTCCTAACTGACTACCCCACCCCATTCTCCGGTGGAGTTGACAGCAGATCGTACCTGCAGAGGGAGAAAAAAAAACAACAACTTGCAGAAAAATACACATCCTATTTTCTAATTTGTACAAAGAAGTGAGTCATTTCTCCGAAAAGAAATTACTTCCTTCTGTAAGTAAAGTACGCTAAGCCTAGCATCACTTTATATTATCATATAAATTATTCTCTTTTTTTTTTAAGTTCGGCAAACCGCTGCCACCTGGTGGTAGCGCAAAATCATTACATCTACCATAGCTACGCATGGGAAGGAATCACTGCACACAAACATTTCCCATCTTGACCACAACGTCTCCCGTGCTTTGGCCCTGGCTAGACTACCCCAAAGTTCAACTTAAAAGAAAAAAAAACTGTCTCTTCTTCTTTTTAAATGCAGAGGAGAGAGAAAAAAAACAGCTCTCCCATTTCCTCAATAGAGTAGACCTCCTCTGTAGCAGAGGGCAAAGTTACTGAATTCAGGGCAGTTCATCCATGGAGAAACAGGATAAAAAAACAAATTCCTGTTTCAAAGGTAAAAGTGAGGATCAGGGAGAATGAGAGTCTTCCACTGTTTATCCAGTGTTTCAATAAAGTACACAGCGTCCTCTCTCCCCTTATTACAAATCACCACTCGGTCAGCATGTATATGCCGACCATAGTTCCACTCTTTGCGGCAACCTCTGAAACGATCAGTCAAGGCAGCTGAACAGGCAAAGTACCTACGGGATTTAGGCACTTCCAGGTGATCCCAAATAAAGTCAGAGTACCACCTCTCACGGTAGGCCTCTATCTCAAACAGGTGCTCCCTAGGAACATAAGGGTACTCCCAACCATACTCATTAGCGACTCTCTTGTTGAGGAGCCGCTGCAACCGGGCAATATGTGGAAGGGTTGCACGATCTCCTGCTCCTGGTAAAACAATGGCATCCGGGGATCTTTTGACTGACACTGCATCGGACATTGGTAAGGGTGGCCGCAACGTCAGACGCCCCTCTGTAGTGGCAGGCACGGGCGATGCAGGTGCGGGCAGTGCGGGTGTGGAAACAACCTTCTCCTCTAAAGCAGGGGCTTTCATTCGGGGCGTAGTTTCCCCAGAGTCCATGTGCGATCCCTCTCTAAGGTTGCGGGTCGGGGTCACCGGAATCCTGTCCCATCCCTTCTTGACGAAGATCTCATCGATCTCCACTTCTGACGATGAGTCCAGATCCGATGTATCACACTCCTCTGCAGGCAAATAGTTTCTGGTGATCGCGGATACACTGTCCTCAGATAATAAAAGTTCCCGCGGGTTGGCATTCCACACATCCCCAGTAGTATAGGGTATGGGCTTCTTTCCCTTCCCGGGCAAACTTGTTGTCGTAGTCCCCTCAGCCTCCTTACCGTCCCCTGACATGGACTTCCCGGGGATCTCTCCGCTTCGAAGATCCGGTTCAGGAGGCGCTGGGGCAGGCTTCTTCCGTGGCCGCTGGAGGCCTTAACATATCCCACTTTCCGTTTGGCGGGTGGGATGGAAGCTTCCGTAGTGATGGAGGCAGCATCCACTGTGGCGTCCGTCGCTGGCTCCGTGGTGGCTGGAACTCCATCTTTGGCATCCGTTGTAGCCGCGGTGATGCGCGTGGCCTTGGCTGTAGGGGCGTAGTTGTCTTCCTCGGAAGTAACAGCCCCTGTAATACAGTTGACCCGGTAGGCTCGGGGTGACTCGGTGGGCTGATCACCTCAAACAGAAATTCCCTGCAGGTCAAACACCTTCTGAATGGCCGTATCTGCACAGCCAAGCTACCACATCTGGGACAGAGCACGCCCAGGGCTTCCGCATCTCTGCAAGTGTAAAGTGAGAAGCAGCCCCTAGGCTTGAGCCGGATCCCCGTATCCGTGAGGGGAGCAGTAATGGGAGCAATGTCCATGGTAGAGGTAGATGGGAACATCCGAGGTCCTGGTGAAATGGAAGTCCATGGAGTGGCAGACATATTGCTTCTCTTTACTTGTCCAGGCTCTTACAGTCCATTGGCGCCAAATGCACCAAGTGCAACTCACAATTGGCGGGGGCTCCTCCCCCTAAATTTCTTCCTACACGTAGCTCACGTTTTTTTCTTCTTTTTAGGACATGCCCACAAACTACGCAGTTAGAAAAAAATTAAAACACAGTTCTGCACCTCCTTTTATTTCGATAAAAAGTGGGCTTTGCTCACCTGGCTAGTCCCCTCTCACGGTCCCAGCAGCCAGTGTGGAGCACAGAACATTCACTTTAAATTTCCTAAGGATACGATCAGGATATGAACTTCTGAATCCCGAACTTCCCAGCACTTGTAACACTTGAGACCTTAGCAGGGCCGGCCCTACCATGAGACCAATGGTACCTCGGTCCCAGGCGGCACTTTCAGGGGGCGGCAAATTGCCGCCTGCCAGCCAGCCAGCCTGCTCCGCTGCACATGTGCCTAGGTTTCCACCCGTCGGAAACCTGGGCACACATACCTGTCCTGTGGCAGTCGAATCCCTGGCTACTGCTAGAGAGGTGCACGATCATCCAGTGCCTGCTATGTTCACACTACTGCCTACTGCCTTGGTGCGCTCTATGTTTGGGCCGAGCTCAGCTATTGGCAGCGGCGGGTGTCCTGTGATTGGCTGAGCAGGTCATGTGCAGGACGGACGTCGGACATGAGGCTCTGTGATTCGCCTGGAGGAGCTGGACACATGTGGATGCAGGCTGGACTGTGTCTGTGGGTAATCGCGCCTGCCCTACATCCTCCTAACTCGCTGTGTGTCACTATCTCCTGAGGTCTGTCTCTCTCATCCTCAATGTCAGCCGCCCCCTCCCCCTCCTCAATGTCAGCCGCCCCCTCCCCCTCCTCAATGTCAGCCGCCCCCTCCCCCTCCTCAATGTCAGCCGCCCCCCCCTCCTCAATGTCAGCCGCCCCCCCTCTCCTCAATGTCAGCCGCCCCCCCTCTCCTCAATGTCAGACGCCCCCCCTCTCCTCAATGTCAGATGCCCCCCCTCCTCAATGTCAGCCGCCCCCTCCTCAATGTCAGCCGCCCCCCCTCCTCAATGTCAGCCGCCCCCCCTCCTCAATGTCAGCCGCCCCCCCTCTCAATGTCAGCCACCCCCCCTCTCAATGTCAGCCGCCCCCCCTCCTCAATGTCAGATGTCAGCCGCCCCCCCTCCTCAATGTCAGCCGCCCCCCCCTCCTCAATGTCAGCCGCCCCCCCCTCCTCCTCAATGTCAGCCGCCCCCCCTCCTCCTCAATGTCAGCCGCCCCCCACCTCCTCTCTGTCAGCCACCCCCCTCTTCTGTCAGCTTCCCCCCTCTTCTCCGTCAGCTGTCCCCCCTCTTCTCTGTCAGCAGACCCCCCTCTTCTCTGTCAACAGACCCCCCCTCTTCTCTGTCAGCAGACCCCCCCTCCTCTTCTCTGTCATCTCTCTCCTGCCTGCCTTCACTCTGGGACACAGCAAATGGCAATCTGCTACATGTGGCAGGTGAAGTGGCAAGTGACAATCTGCAACGTGTGGCAGGTAGCGTTGTGGCAAGTGACAATCCGCAATGTGTGGAAAGTGACAATCCTCAATGTGTGGCAAGTGACGTTGTGGCAAGTGACAAAACGCAATGTGTGACATTGTGGCAAGTGACAATCTGAAATGTGTGGCAAGTGACAACCCGCAATGTGTGGCAGGTGACAGCCCGCAATGTGTGGCAGGTGGCATTGTGGCAACCCGCAATGTGTGGCAGGTGACAACCCGCAATGTGTGGCAGGTGGCATCGTGGTAGGTGAAGTGGCAAGTGAGAACCCGCAATGTGTGGCAGGTGACAACCCGCAATGTGTGGCATGTGGCGTCGTGGCAGGTGAAGTGGCAAGTGACAACCCGAAATGTGTGGCAGGTGACAACCCGCAATGTGTGGCAGGTGGCGTCGTGGCAGGTGAAGTGGCAAGTGACAATCTGCAATGTGTGGCAGGTAGCGTTGTGGCAAGTGACAATCCGCAATGTGTGGCAAGTGACAATCCGCAATGTGTGGCAAGTGACGTTGTGGCAAGTGACAAAACGCAATGTGTGACGTCGTGGCAAGTGACAATCCGCAACGTGTGGCAAGTGACAACCCGCAATGTGTGGCAGGTGGCATCGTGGCAAGTGACAATCCGCAACATGTGGCAAGTGACAATCCGCATCTGGTGGCAGGTGACGTTGGCAAGTGACACACTCAGGCTCCCACTGATTCTGCATTATGGTGAGTTGAACTATTTTATATATTATATAACAATGTAATAATAGAAATTATGCACTTCACTAATTTTGTTTTGCGATACGGCACTGCGTCGACATAACTGACAATTGCGCGGTCGTGCGACGCTGTACCCAAACAAAATTTACGTCCTTTTTTTCCCACAAATAGAGCTTTCTGTTGGTGGTATTTCTTTATCAGTTTAGGTCGATACGTATTCTTCTACATATGTTTGGTAAAAAAAAAAATGCAATAAGTGTATATTGATTAGTTTGCACAAAAGTTATAGCGTCTACAAAATAGGGGATAGACTTATGGCATTTTTATTAATATTTTTTTTTACTAGTAATGGCGGCGATCAGCGATTTTCAGTGAGACTGTGACATTGCGGTGAACAAATCGAACACTTTTGACACATTTTTGGGACCAGTGACATTTATACAGCGATTTGTGCTATAAAAATGCACTGATTACTGTGTAAATGTCACTGGCAGGAAAGGGGTTAAATGTGTTCCCTGGGGGGATGGGACTGACTGAAGGAGGAGAGAGATCTCTGTTCCTAATCACTAGGAACAGCAGATATGTCTCTCCTTCCCTGTCAGAATGGGGATCTGTCTGTTTCCATTGACAGATCCCCGTTCTGGCTCTCTGTGGAACGATCGCGGATGGCCGGCTGACATCGCGGCCACACACAGGTCCTTTTATAGTCCTTTATACATGTATGGAGCCATGACAGGTCCTCTTTATACTCCTACATACATGTATAGAGCCATGACAGGTCCTCTTTATACTCCTACATACATGTATAGAGCCATGACAGGTCCTCTTTATACTTATATATACACGTATAGTGCCATGACAGGTCCTCTTTATACTTATATATACATGTATAGTGCCATGACAGGTCCTCTTTATACTTATATATACACGTATAGTGCCATGACCGTTATACTCCTATACATGAATAGAGCCATGACAGGTCCTCTTTATACTCCTATATACATGTATAGACCCATGACAGGTTCTCTTTATACTCCTATACATGAATAGAGCCATGACAGGTCCTCTTTATTTTCCTATATACATGTATAGAGCCATGACAGGTCCTCTTTATACTCCTATATACATGTATAGAGCCATGACAGGTCCTCTTTATACTACTATATACATGTATAGAGCCATGACAGGTCCTCTTTATACTCCTATATACATGTATAGAGCCATGACAGGTCCTCTTTATACTCCTATATACATGTATAGAGCCATGACAGGTCCTCTTTATACTGCTATATACATGTATAGAGACATGACAGGTCCTCTTTATACTCCTATATACATGTATAGAGCCATGATAGGTCCTCTTTATACTCCTATATACATGTATAGAGACATGACAGGTCCTCTTTATACTCCTATATACATGTATAGAGACATGACAGGTCCTCTTTATACTCCTATATACATGTATAGAGCCATGACAGGTCCTCTTTATACTCCTATATACATGTATAGAGACATGACAGGTCCTCTTTATACTCCTATATACATGTATAGAGACATGACAGGTCCTCTTTATACTACTATATACATGTATAGATCCATGACAGGTCCTCTTAAGTTATCATGATATAAAATTATATCCTTTTGGTGGGCGTAATGTTTTTTTTGGGGGGGGCAGCATTTAATTCTTGGTACCAGGCACAATGTCTTAGGCCGGCACTGGACCTTAGGTGCCAGTGGGCACCAGTGGCGGTGCGTCCATAGAGGGCGCCGGAGCGCAGCCCCCTCTCGCTCCCGCACCGCCACTGAAAGACAATACACAGATTCATGCATTGCATGAATCTGTGTATTGTCACCGCTGCCGCGCTGCCCACTATTCATATGGCCGGCCTCCTGGTGAGCGCCGGCCATATGAATTAGAGCGGTGGCCGGCGGTGGGTGTGGCTTAGAAGTGTCTATCAGAGCCAGCGGCTCTGATAGGCTTTCCGAATACAGCTCTCACGCTGTATTCAGCTTCCAAAAACTCCTCCTAGGTACGCACGGGGGTGCGTTCCTTGGAGAAGACTGTGGAGGTTTCAGCCAATCAGGTTCACCGGATCTGGTTACCGGTGACCTGATTGGCTGAAGCGACATCGAGGGCGGGAGAAGACATCGAGGACGGCGTGGACCGAGGAAGGTAAGTGCAGGGCTGGGGAACAGGCTGCATTTGGGGGGGGGAACTGGCTGTATATGGGGGACAAACTGGCTGAATATGGGGGACAAACTGGCTGAATATGGGGGGAACTGGCTGTATTATGGGGGACAAACTGGCTGCATTTGGGGGGAACTGGCTGTATATGGGGGCACACTGGCTGCATTTGGGGGGAACTGGCTGAATATGGGGGCACACTGGCTGCATTTGGGGGGAACTGGCTGAATATGGGGGCACACTGGCTGTATATGGGGGCACACTGGCTGAATATGGGGGCACACTGGCTGAATATGGGGGCACACTGGCTGCATTTGGGGGGAACTGGCTGTATATGGGGGACAAACTGGCTGCATTTGGGGGGAACTGGCTGTATATGGGGGACAAACTGGCTGAATATGGGGGGAACTGGCTGTATATGGGGGACAAACTGGCTGAATATGGGGGGAACTGGCTGTATATGGGGGACAAACTGGCTGCATTTGGGGGGAACTGGCTGTATATGGGGGACAAACTGGCTGAATATGGGGGACAAACTGGCTGTATATGGGGGCACACTGGCTATATATATGGGGACAAACTGGCTGTATATGGGGGCACACTGGCTATATATATATGGGGGCACACTGGCTGTATATATATGGGGACACACTGGCTGTATATATATGGGGACACACTGGCTGTATATGAGGGCACACTGGCTATATATGGGGACAAACTGGCTATATATGGGGACAAACTGGTTGTATATGGGGGCACACTGGCTGTATATGGGGGCACACTGGCTGTATATGGGGGGCACACTGGCTGTATATATGGGGGCACACTGGTTATATATATATATATATATATATATATATATATATATATATATATATATATATGGGGACAAACTGGCTGTATATGGAAACAAACTGGCTGTATTTGAGGGGGCAAACTGGTGGCGTTTGGGCACAGTGGCTGCGTTTAATAGGCACAGTGGCGGCAATTGATTTTTTTTTTTCAGTTTGTTTGCGCCCCCCCAAAAATTTTGAGCACCAGCCGCCACTGGTGGGCACGTTACAAGGCTTTTGGCGAATTATGGAATCCTTCCCTCTGATAGACAACCAGGCCTCTCCTGAGACAGTGACTTCCCTCACCGATCCCCGCGAACAGGTCCTCCCCTGGTTTCCTCTCCTTCAGAGCGGGTCACCCCCACTTGGGCACCCTGGGACTCCTCTTATGGTGTAGGCCTCAGCTAAAGGTGCTGGGCCTACCTGGAACGATGCAGCCTAGGGCCGAAGGTGCCCGGGACTGAATACACACACACGAACCCCTGGCCATGAGGGCCACCGAAGGTGGGGTACATGCCTAGGACCAAGGGGTCCTCTGGATCACCCCCGAACCTAATGGCGTCCGCCCCTTAAGTACCCTCTCCCGGCATGCACAGCGGGTAGACCATGCCCACTGCACGCCTGCCGAGAGAGGACACCCAATCGCGCTGCAATGCTACCCGTGGCTCAACCTGAGACCTGGGTGACAGCGCCACCCACAGGTCAAAGGGAACTGTACTGCCAGGCAACATCACAACAAAGCAGAAACCAATTTAAAGAATTCAAACAGCCTGAGCCTAACTATTTGCTCAGGCTACCCCTTAAATTTAGGCATAGCGACCCCAATTATGTGGGTCCGCTACACAGGTGATACTCAAAAAATTTGAATATCGTGCAAAAGTTCATTTATTTCACTAATGCAACTTAAAAGGTGAAACTAATATATGAGATAGACTCATTACATGCAAAGCAAGATAGTTCAAGCCATAATTTGTCATAATTGTGATGATTATGGATTACAGCTCATGAAAACCCCAAATCCACAATCTCAGAAAATTAGAATATTACATGCAATCAATAAAACAAGGATTGTACATAGAACAATATCCAATCTCTGAAAAGTGTAAGCATGCATATGTACTCAGTACTTGGTTTGGGTCCCTTTTGCAGCAATTACTGCCTCAATGCGGCGTGGCATGGAAGCTATCAGCCTGTGGCACTGCTGAGGTGTTATGGAAGACCAGGATGCTTCAATAGCGGCCTTCAGCTCTTCTGCATTGTTCGGTCTCATGTCTCTCATCTTTCTCTTGGCAATGCCCCATAGATTCTCTATGGGGTTCAGGTCAGGCGAGTTTGCTGGCCAATCAAGCACAGTAATCCCACGGTCATTGAACCAGGTTTTGGTGCTTTTGGCAGTGTGGGCAGGTGCCAAGTCCTGCTGGAAAATGAAGTCAGCATCCCCATAGAGCTCGTCTGCGGAAGGAAACATGAAGTGCTCCAAAATCTCCTGGTAGACGGCTGCGTTGACCCTGGACTTAATGAAGCACAGTGGACCAACACCAGCAGATGACATGGCTCCCCAAATCAATACAGACTGTGGAAACTTCACACTGGACTTCAAGCATCTTGCAGTGTGCGCCTCTCCATTCTTCCTCCATACTCTGGGTCCTTGGTTTCCAAATGAGATGCAAAATTTGCTCTCATCAGAAAAGAGGACTTTGGACCACTGAGCAACAGACCAGGTCTGTTTTTCTTTAGCCCAGGTAAGACGCTTCTGACGTTGTTTGTTGTTCAGGAGTGGCTTGACAAGAGGAATACGACATTTGAAGCCCAAGTCCAGGATCCGTCTGTGTGTGGTGGCTCTTGATGCACTGACTCCAGCCTCAGTCCACTCCTTGTGAAAGTCCCCAACACTTTTGAATGGCCTTTTCCTGACAATCCTCTCCAGGCTGCGGTCATCCCTGCTGCTTGTGCACCTTTTTCTTCCACACTTTTCCCTTCCACATAACTTTCTATTAATGTGCTTTGATACAGCACTTTGGGAACATCCAACTTCTTTTGCAATTACCTTTTGAGGCTTTCCCTCCTTATGGAGGGTGTCAATGATGTTTTTTTGCACAACTGTCAGGTCAGCAGTCTTTCCCATGATTGTGATTCCTACTGAACCAGACTGAGAGACCCTTTAAAGGCTCAGAAACCCTTTGCAGGTGTTATGGCTTAATTAGCTGATTAGAGTGGGTCACTTTGAGCCTAGAATATTGCACCTTTTCACAATATTCTAATTTTCTGCGATTGTGGATTTGGGGTTTTCATGAGCTGTAAGCCATAATCATCACAATTAAAACAAATCACAGCTTGAACTATCTTGCTTTGCATGTAATGAGTCTATCTCATATATTAGTTCCACCTTTTAAGTTGCATTAGTGAAATAAATAAACTTTTGCATGATATTCAAATTTTTTGAGTATCACCTGTATGTTTGATTATAATCACCACGCATTAGCATCTCTATCGTTTTGAACTGTACGAATTCCGACGAAGATCTCTTTTTCTGGAAATAAAAATAACCTTCCTTTATCCTGTAAATTATGGACTGACTCATGTAAGGATTAAAATAGCATCCAGTCTTGATGAGACTGTGCCTGGCAGATACAGCAGCGTGAGTCGTCGAGCAACATGGCAGAACACAGCCTCTATTGTAGATGAGCCACTGAGATTTGTCTGGGAACAGAATGAGACCCAGCAAGTGACCTTTCCATCAATTCCTATGGGAAAACAACCAGAAATAGAATTTAATATGTGATACAAATAAACCACAGCACATTTCAATAAGTCTGACACTTCAGAAAGGATGATGCAGGAAATATACAGTATATAGTAGAAAAGCTGAACTCCAGGCAAACAGCTAAATGTATATTTGAAATACAGATATTATTATTATACAGGATTTATAAAGCGCCAACAATTTGAGCAGCTGTTTTACCTACCAAAGCCCTACTGGACAGCAGAGTCAGGTTGGTGATCTGCCTTTACTTTTTTGCCATTATGAAAAAAATCTTGGTCCCCTCCCTGCCCCCCCAGTCTCTGGACAACCTGGTGGGAGGGGGACACTAGTGGCCTGAGCACCCCTAGACCACCTTCTACCCGGTTCACAAATTCTTAACCAATCTGAAACCCCAACGCAATCACAAAGTCCAATCCCGATTTTCCAAGGAACTTCTGGGACATTAAAATGACCTTCCTACTTTGTTATACCATTATGTACCGAACATCACCACACCGGGCCTCTTACCAAAGAAAACAGACCACTGGATTACAGGTGGTCAAACAAGCACTATGTTACTTAGGCCTGGTTCACACTAGTCAGTTTTCAGATGTGACCTGAATCGCACAGAATCACATGACAATGGAAATTACATGATTTCTCTATGGTGCCCATTAGTGATGAGCCGAACACCCCCGGGTTCGGTTCGCACCAGAACCCGCGAACGGACCGAAAGTTCGTACGAACATTAGAACCCTATTAAATACAATGGATGCGAACGTTCGAATTCTAAAGTGCTAATTATAACGACTATTATGCATGTTATTGTCCTAAAAAGGGTTTGGGAACCCGGGTTCTGCACCAGGGGACATGTATCAATGCAAAAAGAAGTTTTAAAAACGGTCGTTTTTCGGAAGCAGTCATTTTAATGATGCATAAAGTGAAAAAAAAAAAGTCAAATATTCCTTTAAATATCGTACCTGGGGGGTGTCTAAAGTATGCCTGTGAAGTGCCACGTGTTTCCCGTGTTTAGAACTGTCCCTGCACAAAATGACACTTCTAAAGGAAAAAAAAGCCATTTAAAACTGCTTGCGGCTTTAATGTAATGTCTGGTCCCGGTAATATGGATGAAAATCTTTAAGAAAAATGGCATAGCTACCCCATGACCCCCCCCCCCCTTACCCCAGCCCATTACCAGCCCCTTTGGGTCTTGTATGGATATTAAGGGGAACCCCGCACATAAAATAAAAAAGGCCCTATATACTCTGAACAGCCGTATACAGGCGGTGCATACAAGACAGGGACTGTAGGTTTGTTCTTATGTAGAATCTGTTTGTAATTTTGAACAGGTACATTGTTTAAGTGTAGCTCCAGCCCAAAAATCTATTTTTAAACTTTTTGGAAAACATAGGTAAGGGTTATCACCCCTGTAACATTTGTTTTGCTGTCTGTGCCCCTGTTCAGAACATTTCACCTCACTTTCCGTCCCAATGGCAACTGTTTTTGAAATGTGGTGTTTTTCTTGAAACAAGGATTGGTGATAAAGCATCAGTACAGAGGAGACACCTTTCTCCCATATTAATTCTTACAGGAGAGAATTTTCCTTCCTAGGGGTAGATTTCCTCTCACTTCCTGTTGTCTTCTTGCGTTTGCAAGTAGGAGTCGTTTGTAAGTTGGATGTTTGAAAGTAGGGACCTGCCGTATATACTCTGCAGAAATAGGCCCCTTAGTTGTTGGTGTTGGCACAACACTGTAAGCACTCACAGTTACTCTTGGTTGGTGCTGGAACGCCCTGCTGTCAACTATTATATCAGGAATTGTAATTACATATAATTGTTGAACAGTGGTAGTAAAAATTGGGCCTTTGATGGTGGTGCTGGTGCCACAACACTGTAAGCCCTGACAGTTACTCTTGGTGGGTGCAGCAATGGGCCCTGCTGTGAATTATTAGATCAAGAATTGTAATTGCATGCCCCTGTTGAACAGGGGCTGAAAAATTGGGCCTTTCGTGGTGGTGGTGGTGGTGGTGGTGTTGCCACAACACTGTAAGCCCTCAGAGTTACTCTTGGTGGGTGCAGGAATGGGCCCTGCTGTGAATTATTAGATCAAGAATTGTAATTACATGCCCCTTTTGAACAGGGGCTGAAAAATTGGGCCTTTCGTGGTGGTGGTGGCGTTGCCACAACACTGTAAGCCCTCAGAGTTACTCTTGGTGGGTGCAGCAATGGGCCCTGCTGTGAATTATTAGATCAAGAATTGTAATTACATGCCCCTGTTGAACAGGGGCTGAAAAATTGGGCCTTAGGCACTGGTGGCACAACACTGCAACCCCTCACAGATACTGTACTTGGAGCACAGCAATGAGCCCTGTTGCAAAGTATTGCTTCAAAAATTGTAATTACACGCCCCTGTTAAACAGGGGCTGAAAAATTGGGCCTTAGGCACTGGTGGCACAACACTGCAACCCCTCACAGATACTGTACTTGGAGCACAGCAATGAGCCCTGTTGCAAAGTATTGCTTCAAAAATTGTAATTACACGCCCCTGTTAAACAGGGGCTGAAAAATTGGGCGTTAGGCACTGGTGGCGGCACCCATAAACAAAAATGATCTTCCAAGCTATCGGAGGAGGAGGATAGCCAGTCAACATAACAGCACAGGCACTCAGCATCAGCATCAGTCTTGAAGGGATGTGACATGTTAAAATCAATTAGTCTGTTATATCAGCATCAGGTGTGTGGTAGCTGGTGGTGATCCAAGACTGGTTCATCTTGATGAAAGTCAGTCGATCAACCGAGTCGGTGGACAGGCGCACCCTGTGATCCGTGACAAATCCTCCAGCAGCACTGAATGTGCATTCCGAAAGAACGCTGGATGCAGGACAGGCCAGTAGCTCAATTGCATACTGTGCAAGCTCTGGCCAGTGATCCATCCTCAAGACCCAGTAAGCCAGAGGATTTTCGGTGGGGAAGGTGTCCAAGTCTGACCTTGCCCCTAGATATTCCTGCACCATGTTTATCAGACGCTGGCGATGGTTGCTGGAACCGATCATACTTTGGGGCTGCGGACTAAAGAATTGTCTGAACGCATCGGTCAGACGGCCACCTTCCCCACCGCTCCTTCTTTGACTGGCCGAAGCCTCAGCAACTCGTTGTCCAGGACCAGGAGTTTGTAACCTCCCAGTCTCTGGGAACGCGTTGCACAGACCTTTCTGCAAGGCCTCCCGGAGTTGTCTCATCCTCTGCTCCCTCTGCGACGGTAACATAAGGTCCGCAACCTTACCCTTGTACCGTGGATCAAGGAGAGTGGCCAGCCAGTAATGGTCCCTCTCCTTGATCCGAAGAATACGAGGATCCTTCCGCAGACTTTGCAGGATCAGGGAGGCCATGCAGCGTAGGTTAGCTGAGGCATTCGGTCCGGAGTCCTCTGGGTCACTAAGGACGACATGATCCGCAGCCACCTCCTCCCAGCCACGTACAAGTCCACGGGTTTCTTGGGACTGTAAATCATCCCTAAAAGACTGCTGCTGTTGATGCTGCTGAGTGCCAGGCTCCACCTCCATGCTGACACAATCCTCCTCCTCCTCCTCCTCGTCCTCTTCCTGTGCGATGGGTGGGACAGAAGGAACACTGTCTGGGTAAAGGGGGCCTTGAGAGGCAAGGAAGTCCTCCTCTTCCTGCCTCTGTTCTGCCTCAAGTGCCCTGTCCATTATTCCACGCAGCGTGTGCTCCAACAGGTGGACAAGAGGTACAGTGTCACTGATGCATGCACTGTCACTGCTCACCATCCTCGTGGCCTCCTCAAATGGTGCCAGGACAGTGCATGCATCCCTGATCATGCCCCACTGGCGTGGAGAAAAAAAACCAAGCTCCCCTGACCCTGTCCTGGTGCCGTAGTCGCACAGGTACTCATTGATGGCCCTCTGCTGCGTGTGCAGCCGCTGCAGCATGGCCAACGTTGAGTTCCACCTGGTGGGCATGTCACATATAAGGCGGTTCTTGGGCAGGTTCAACTCCTTTTGCAGCTCAGCCAGGCGAGCACTGGCATTATAAGATCTGCGGAAATGCACACAGACTTTCCTGGCCTGCCTCAGGACATCCTGTAAGCCCGGGTACCTGCCCAAGAACCGCTGCACCACCAGGTTAAGGACGTGAGCCACACAGGGCACATGGGTCAGTTGTCCCTGTCGGAGGGCGGAGAGGAGGTTGGTGCCATTGTCGCAAACCACCATTCCTGGCTTAAGCTGGCGTGGCGTCAACCACCTCTCGGCCTGGCCCTGCAGAGCAGACAGGACCTCTGCCCCAGTGTGGCTTCTGTCCCCCAAACACACCAGCGCAAGCACGGCATGGCATCTTTTTGCCTGCGTACTTGCGTAGCCCCTTGAACGCCTACGGAGCACCGCTGGTTCAGAGGACAAAGCACAGGAAGAGGCCATGGAGGAAGAAGAAGAGGAGGGGGTGGAGGAGAGAGGTGTGTCACAACCAGTAGTAGCATTTTGGAGGCGTGGCGGTGGAACAACCTCCAACACTACTGCACCTTGTCCTGCATCCTTCCCAGCTGCCAAAAGAGTGACCCAATGGGCCGTGAAAGAAAGGTAACGTCCCTGTCCATGCCTGCTGGACCATGAGTCAGCGGTAATATGCACCTTACCGCTGACCGCCCTGTCCAGCGAGGCCAAGACATTGCCTTCCACATGCCGGTAGAGAGCCGGAATAGCCTTCCGTGAGAAAAAGTGGTGTTTGGGAACCTGCCACTGAGGAACCGCACATTGCACAAACTCACGGAAGGGGGCCGAGTCTACCAACTGAAAAGGCAGCAGTTGAAGCGCTAGCAATTTAGCCAAGCTAGCATTCAACCGCTGGGCATGTGGATGGCTGGGAGTGAACTTCTTTCGACGGTCCAGCAGCTGGGGCAGGGAAATTTGCCTGCTTGAATCGGACGTCGGTGTACTGCTAGCAGAGTGGCCGCAAGTACTTGGCTGTGACACACCTAATTCTACACCTTCATTCCTCTCAGTGCATGTTTCAGAGAGGACTGAAGTTATAGTGGGGTTGGAGATCCCAGCTGATGCGGTGCAAGGAGAGGTCCGCTTTGTTCTTTGGTGTGGGTCTTTGAGGTAGGCTTGCCAACGAGCTGCATGGCAGGTCAACATATGTCTGGTCAGGCATGTGGTACCCAAGCGGCTGATGTTTTGGCCACGCGATATACGCTTGAGACATATGTTGCAAACAGCAGCTGTGCGATCTGATGCACTAGCCTCAAAAAAGGCCCACACCAAAGAACTTTTTGAATGACGGGCAGAGGCAGCGCCCTGCACAGGCGGAGCTCTGCGGTGTGATTCCGTCGGTGTACTGCCCTTACGCTGGCCACCAAAGGGCATCCTGCCTCGTTGGAGATGTGCCTCCTCCTCCTCCTCCTCCTCTCTCCTATTAGGCACCCACGTGGAGTCAGTGACCTCATCATCCCCTCCCTCCTCATCACTGGAGCCAATCTGGCAGTATGCTGCAGCTGCTGGAACATGACTGCCAGATTGGTGTCCTTCTTGAGCATCCCCTCTGTCTGCTCTCACGCTACTGCCTTCCTCTAGCTGGGTTTCATCATCAGACCCTTCGAAACGCTGGGCATCCTCCTGGAGCATGTACCCAACACTGTGCTCAAACAGTTCGGGGGACTCCTCAGGAGGAGGACATGGTGGGTCTAGGGAAGGAGTGACTGATGATGAGTCTGACATTGATACCAGGGAAGAGGACGCTTTGGCAGCTGCTTTGCCAGTACCCTGAGCCTGGGTGAGAGAGGATGAGGAGGAGGAGGAGGGCTTGGTCATCCACTCTACCAAGTCTTCGGCATGATGTGGCTCAACATGTCCAGCTGCCGAAAAGAAGGACAAGCGTGTCCCATGGCCATGTGCTGATGACAATGCACCGCGTCCACGACCAGCACTGTTGCCCCCAGACACAGAGCCTGCTTGCCCTCTTTTATTGCCTCCTGACTGTCTGCCTCTCCTTGTTTGCCTTCCAGACATTCTAATGGATGGCCTGCAGGGAGATGGGAAAAAAAGCAATAAGGGCTACCTTCAGGTGTCCTTCTCTGTCCCTTTACTTAAGGATTTCTAAATATGGTTGAGGATGATTGCTTTCGCACAGAATAGCACAATGACAATTTCCCTGACTGTCCAAAAAACAAGGATTTCAAAGATGGTTGATGAGGAATGCTTTAGCACAGTATAGCACAATGAGAATTTCCCTCACTGTCCTTCCCTGTCCCTACAAACAAGGTTTAGCACAGTAAAACACACGGACACTCTCCCTACCTATAGTTTTCTGTCCCTATAAAAAATTTTTTTTTAAAGATGGTTGATGAGGAATGCTTTAGCACAGTATAGCACAATGAGAATTTCCCTCACTGTCCTTCCCTGTCCCTACAAACAAGGTTTAGCACAGTAAAACACACTGACACTCTCCCTACCTATAGTTTTCTGTCCCTATAAAAAATGTTTTTTTAAAGATGGTTGATGAGGAATGCTTTAGCACAGTATAGCACAATGAGAATTTCCCTCACTGTCCTTCCCTGTCCCTACAAACAAGGTTTAGCACAGTAAAACACACTGACACTCTCCCTACCTATAGTTTTCTGTCCCTATAAAAATTTTTTTTTTAAAGATGGTTGATGATGAATGCTTTAGCACAGTATAGCACAATGAGAATTTCCCTCACTGTCCTTCCCTGTCCCTACAAACAAGGTTTAGCACAGTAAAACACACTGACACTCTCCCTACCTATAGTTTTCTGTCCCTATAAAAAATGTTTTTTTAAAGATGGTTGATGAGGAATGCTTTAGCACAGTATAGCACAATGAGAATTTCCCTCACTGTCCTTCCCTGTCCCTACAAACAAGGTTTAGCACAGTAAAACACACGGACACTCTCCCTACCTATAGTTTTCTGTCCCTATAAAAATTTTTTTTTTTAAAGATGGTTGATGAGGAATGCTTTAGCACAGTATAGCACAATGAGAATTTCCCTCACTGTCCTTCCCTGTCCCTACAAACAAGGTTTAGCACAGTAAAACACACTGACACTCTCCCTACCTATAGTTTTCTGTCCCTATAAAAATTTTTTTTTTTAAAGATGGTTAATGAGGAATGCTTTAGCACAGTATAGCACAATGAGAATTTCCCTCACTGTCCTTCCCTGTCCCTACAAACAAGGTTTAGCACAGTAAAACACACTGACACTCTCCCTACCTATAGTTTTCTGTCCCTATAAAAATTTTTTTTTTTAAAGATGGTTGATGAGGAATGCTTTAGCACAGTATAGCACAATGAGAATTTCCCTCACTGTCCTTCCCTGTCCCTACAAACAAGGTTTAGCACAGTAAAACACACTGACACTCTCCCTACCTATAGTTTTCTGTCCCTATAAATTTTTTTTTTTAAAGATGGTTGATGAGGAATGCTTTAGCACAGTATAGCACAATGAGAATTTCCCTCACTGTCCTTCCCTGTCCCTACAAACAAGGTTTAGCACAGTAAAACACACTGACACTCTCCCTACCTATCCTTCTCTTTCCCTAAACTAAAGGAATCCAGGTTAAGCAAGAAAAAAAAAATGTCACTGTCCCTGCCTATGCTTCTCTTTCCCTGCTCCGGAACACACTACACTAGGCCGCCGTGCTGGCGGCCTTTTATAGTGTGGGGCGTGTACTAAACACCCTCAGCAATAATTGGCCACAGGCATCCTGCCTGTGGCCAATCATTGCTCTCCTCGCTGCCGGCGCTGTGATTGGCCAAGCATGCGGGGTCACAGTGCATGCTTGGCCAATCACAGCGCCTGGATGACACTGCGATGGCGTAGTGCATTGTGGGCCGTGAATTAGGCGCGAACGGCCCAAATCGTTCGTTGTTCGGCGAACGATCGAACAGCCGATGTTCGAGTCGAACGTATGTTCGACTCGAACACCGAGCTCATCCCTAGTGCCCATTCACATCAATACCACACTGAAAATCAGATCAAATCACAGCTGCACTAGTGTGATCCAAGCAGTATTGTACTGATATGTAACTTTCATTAAAAAAAGTGTCAATAAAAACATATTGGATAAAAAGTTGTAATTCCATGACGTGCATTGCCTTTATTAGCCCTCCATTCCACCAACCAGCTCAGACCAGTGTGACGCAAGGGGTGTCGGGTGTCCACAAATTAGCTTTTTTTATGTTTGTTTTTTATTGAACTCCACTGACATGTACAATGGAAAGAAAAAGTATGTGAACCCCTTGGAATTAACTGGATTTCTGCCATAATGTGCCATAAAATGTAATCTGCTCTTTAGCCACAATAGACAAATACAATGTGCTTAACCACTTCTGGACCAAGCCTCTTTTTGAGATTTGTTGTTTACAAGTTAACAGTAAATTAGCCCAATTTTTTTTTATATTGTGAAAGATGATGTTACGCCGAGTAAATTGATACCTAACATGTCACGATTCAAAGTTGCATCCGCTCGTGGAATGGCAACAAACTTTGGGGAAACCTGGTTACTTTGGGGAAACCGACCAACAGGGAGGGATCCAAATCCCCACCCCCTCGCTATCAGAGGACCTGTCACCTTTGCCAAGTACCATGCTTTTATGACTGGCTGCTATACACTTCCCACCGGCTCTTGGTTACCCTTGGCAACTGCTCTCCAACTCCACTCTCCTGCTGAGTTAACCCTTTGTAGTGGTCTTGCTTCATACCCCTTGGTGCTTTACAGACCTTGTTCTTCTGATATTCCATGTACCACCATGCACCCCTTTTAATAACTTCAGACCAGGCTTGAAACAGTTAACAACTTTACTGAAGATTTGGCAACACAGGTCAACATCACAGCACACATGAAACAGAGTCCAGCCCTAACTAACTAATGCAGGCTGCCCAGGTGTCATACCTTCCAGAGAAGCAAAGTCAATTCAGCAAAAGTCCAGTAATGGTGGGTTCCAAGTCCAGGGAGAATGCCAGAGGGGTGTCCCAGAAGGGAGCCACGTGCTTCTGTAGGACTACATGTAGCAGTTCTTCCTCTGTAGATCCCATGTGGAAGAGATTGAGCTCTGAGCCCTCCCCTGGTATTTATGAGCAGGGGGCGGACTTAGAAAGCCCGGGAAAAAGTCTAGACACAGTTAACCCCTTCCCTATTCAGAGCAGCCTGTAACTCACTATATGCATAAATAACAATGCTGTGCTCACCTTTGTTGCCAGCGGTTTAGACATTAATGGCTGTGTGTTGAGTTGATTTGAGGGGACACCAAATTTACACTGTTATACAAGATGTACACTCACTACTTTACATTGTAGCAAAGTGTAATTTCTTCAGTGTTGTCACATGAAAAGATATAATAAAATATTTACAAAAATGTGAGAGGTGTACTTACTTTTGTGAGATAGTGAATATATATATATATATATATATATATATATATATATATATATTTTAACATACTATCATGAGTCAGTGTCCCTGATCCCTGCCACACCAGTCGTATGATGATGCTGTACTACACTGGTAACAGTATGTAAAAAAAATTGAAAAAAAAATAAAAAATTTAACTTCATCATTTTCCAAAAAATTGTGACAAACAAATTGCAACTTTAAAAAACGCACCATGCCTCTTACTAAATACCTTGGACTGTCTACTTTAAAAAAAGGCGGTCATCTGAGGATATTCGTACTGTTCTGGCATTTTTGGGCTGTCTGTACATTAGGATTGATCGATTTTCAGATATATACAGTATATACAATAGTTGTGGACTCTATAACTTTCCTACAGACTAAATAATATATACTGATTTGAGTTAGGCCCCTTTCACATGGTCGGACCATTCAGGTCCGCCTGTCAGTTCTGTCGGCGGACCTGAACTGCCGCTCCATGCAAGCCTATGGAGCATCGGATGTCAGCGGTGACATGTCGGCTGACATCCGACCCGATCCGATCTGCTAAAATCAGACGTATGGCTATACGTCCCCATCCATCCATGGCAGATCGGATCGGGTGAGATCTGATGAAAATGGACATGCTTCCCGTTTTCGCCCGATCTCTCCATAGGAGACAGCGGTGCTGGACAAGCCCCTCCCGACTCAGTGAGCAGAGAAGGACTTGTCATCCCCTGGCTCAACGGAGAGATCTCCCACTGAGCTGGTGGGAGCTGGCGGACTTTGTAGCGACAGAGTCTGCCTCGTGTGAATGAGGCCTTATTCTCATCAAAGAAATGTAGCAGTATATATTTTGGCCTAAATTTATGAAGAAAGATTATTTATTTGCAAAATTTTATAACAGATTTACAAAATCTTTTAAAAATGTTAGTTTATTTTGCAAAAATACAAAAACCAGCGCTGATTAAATACCACTGAGAGAAAGCTCTATTTGTGTGAAAAAAATGATAAAAATGTCATATGGGTACAGTGTTGCATGACCATGAAATTGTCATTCAAAGCTCTGAAAGCTGAAAATTGGCCTGGGCAGGAAAGGGAGTGAAAGTGTCCAGTATTGAAGTGGTTAACACACTCACATAAAAAAAAAAAAAAAATAGTTGCGTGAAATCTCCTATTATTATTTAATAAATACCACACTAAGCTAAAAGAGAATAATTTATCAGTGGGAAACTACAAGTTGATACCTAATTATCTCTGTTAGTATCTGTAATGCCGCATACACACGATCAATTTTTTCGACGGTGAAAACACCCTCGAGAAAATCCCCCCACTCACAGCCGTTTTAAATGACATTTTTTTTTTGGTCGAAAAAAACGACCGTGTGTGGGCTCCCCGGCAGTGTTTCCCTATGGGAAAACTGCAGCGGAAAAAAACGACGGGAATCACGACGAGAAAAATTAGAGCATGTTCTAATTTTTCTCGTTGTGATTAATGCAGTTTTTCCCGTCGAGAAAAACGACAAAAAGCCCACACACGGTCGTTTTTCTTGTCCAAAGGAAAAAATTTAATTTTTCTCGACGGGAAAAATGATCGTGTGTACGCGGCATAAGACTTTACCAGACCTTTCTCCTCAATAACCTCCATCTCTAGATTTCTCTGTCTTACAAAGACTAGGTTCTAAGTACCTATTATCTGCTGTAGAAAAACACTCTGGTCTGTTTTAAATAGCATTTCGGGGCCCATTTGGGCTATTAAAAGCGGTACGGTGCAACATCTTGCATAAGTTTATATATTTTCTGCTCAAGCAAAAAGAATACCTATGAAATCAAGCTACAGAACAAAATCTGAATCCCCGTACACACGATCGGATAACCTATGGATTTTCGTCCGATGGATTTGTCCATCGGAAATCCGATGAAACTGTTTTTCATCAGTCTTGGCCACACACCATCAGTCCAAAACCGACGGCAAGAAAACGACGGCACGTACAAAATGTACGACGCGCTATAAAAGGGCCGAACAAATCTAATGGCGCCACCCCTTGGGCTGCTTTTGCTGATTTCGTGTTACTGCGTGTTAGTAAAAGTTTGGTGAGAGCCGATTCACGCTTTTCAGTCTCTGTGCTTTGCAGATCGTTTCCTGGTGTTCAGTTTGTGCTTGTGGGTTTGTATTTGTGATTCAGTGCGTGCAGTCAGGTCGTTACTGCCTTGCAGTGCCTTCTTGGCCGTTCGTTTTCTGTTTTTCAGGTCGTTCTTCTCAGGCCTTGCTGTTCCACGGTGCGTTCTGTTTGAGTGCGTTCTGACCAGGCGACCGGTTTAAAACCATGTTTGAAGTGCGTTCTCGTTCTCGAGCTCGTGCTGGCTTTGGGCTTGGTGTTGCAGTTAACACTGTAACCCGAGTTCAGTCTGTGAACAGGGTGAGGAGGAGTTCATGGACTAAGAATTGGTTGCTCCAGCGGGACCAATTCTCTCATATGCCTCTGCTGCGGGAAATCCATGAGAATAATCCTGATGATTTCAGGAATTATCTCAGGATGACGGACCCCGTATTTCACCGTCTGTTGGATTTGCTGTCCCCCTATATCACGAGGCAGGACACTGTGATGCGCCAGGCCATCACTGCCGAGCAGAGGCTCATTGCCACGTTGAGATACCTGGCGACTGGGAGAAGCTTGCAGGACCTCAAGTTCTCAACAGGCATCTCCCCCCAGGCTCTCGGGATCATTATCCCTGAGACTTGTTCGGCCATTATTCAGGTCCTGCAGACGGACTATATGAAGGTAATTTTGCTCCTTTAACCACACATTATATGTTTTTATTGTTTTAGAATCTTCTCTATTTTTTTCCTCCTAACACAAATTTGCCTGTTTGTAATATCCTGGTAATGTCCCCATTTTCCCCATGCATGTTTTTACCTGTAAAGGCCTTTTTGGGCCCTACATGCCTATTTCCCTTCACTAACCTCTCCAGCATGCTATCCTGGGTGCAAACCCAGCTAGCCTTCTATTTTCCTTTTCAAATTTTTGGGGTCAGTGCCCTCGCAGTTTGACAACCCTCCCTCCCCCCCCCCTAAAGATGTTAAAATATTTTTAGTTCTCAATCAAGCTCAGCAGAGTGGTAGAGCCTTTTTTTGGATCCCCCACAATCCCCTCAAGCCCCCCCCCCTTAGATTGGTTTAGAATGTCCACTCAGCGGGGGTGAGGCATCTGCTAAGTGGGCCTTTGTTTATTGGTAGGAAATACTCCCTTAAATAATAATGTTAGAATGATGTTGGTCAACAATGTTTTTGTGTGTAATCTGCTTGCACTGTAAACATAAACCGTACTAATGTCTTCTTTTTGTTTGACTCCACAGTTCTCTAGCACACCACAGGAATGGCTGACTGTGGCCTCCCAATTTGCCCAGTGGTGGGATTTCCCCAACTGCGGAGGGGCAATTGATGGGAAGCACGTCCACATAGTGCCGCCACCCCGTTCGGGGTCATACTATTTTAACTATAAAGGTTTCAATAGTATTGTGTTAATGGCGGTGGTGTCGGCACGGTATGAGTTCCTGTATGTGGACGTGGGGAAGAATGGCCGGATGTCCGATGGTGGAGTATTCGCTGAGACGGAGTTCGCTCACCATCTGCAGGCTGGGGGTCTCGCACTGCCTCCAGATGCAGAGAACGTGGAAGGGCTACCGTTCGTTTTCATCGCGGATGAAGCTTTTGGACTTGGACCACACCTCATGCGGCCTTTTCCCCAACGCACCCTCACCCCGGAGAGGAGGGTTTTTAATTACCGGCTGGCCAGACCCCCGAGAGTTGTGGAGAATGCCTTCGGGATAATGGCCAGCCGGTTCCGCCTGTTTCAGACAGCTATCAATTTGGCGGAATATAAACTGAACAACATTGTGTACTGCTGCTGCTTATTGCACAATTTTTCCGAAAATTCTCAGCTAATTATGTGTCATCAGTTGGGCCTGAGGCCGGTCCATCTGAACTGACAAATCTGACCGGCCTCAACACTGCCCGTACTGGCTTGGCCCCCCAAAGTGCCCGTGAAGTACGTCAGAAATACGTAGAGTACTTCACGGGTAGGGGGGCCATCGCAATGCCAGACCACATCTGATATTTTATTACCTTTTTCAAATAAAAAAAAAAATTAGATTTACTACAAACTTGTGTTGTCATTCTTGTATTTGGGGTTTATGTGTCTCCCAGGTTCTAGTAGTGCCAAGTGTATTTGTCCTTAGTAAATAGCCTCAAATCTTAGAGGTAAAAACACTGTTTTTGCATCTTCAGAACTGCTATTGAGCATAGAAAGAACAAGGCACACCTTTTTTAGACTTCCCGAATGTTTTTATTGATTGCACCACATTTTTGGTTGCTTTTCGAAATTCAAGCCTTTTTTTTGTTTGTGCGGCTTTTTTTGCAGAAACATGCATGGGTCAAAAGCCAAAAATTTTTGTCTGAAAAAGTAACAAAATAACACAGTGAAAAATACAAACATGAGATGGGGTGATGTTATCCCTGATCCAGCCCAAATGTGAAGAACCACACTTTCTTTTTGGGGCTCAAATGGGTATCTTCAACATGATCCCATGGCTAGGGTAAACATGTGCTATCTGCCATCATGGGGGATCAATGGACGTGCTTTGGGGGTGAAAACACTTCCTCTCAGCTACTTGAGGAGGGAGGAAGAGGTTGCACCCCCAAAACAGGGACATAGATATCCTGTGACGGCAGATAGCACATGTTGAGTCAGTGTGTGCATCTTCACATTTGGGCTGGTGGAAATCCCATTTGAAATTTCTGACGCATAACAAAACACAAAAACAGGGGGGGTTCACACTATTCTCCCCAAAATATCTATCATGTTTTTATATTTTTGCTCAATCACAATCATTCTCTTTCTCATAATGTCCATTTCGCTACTGCATTCCATGATTTCCTGAATGATTATTTTGGCGCTGGCACTCAAGAATGGAGGATTTGGACTTCCTGACACACCCCCACGTTCAGTTCCTAAAAACTAAAAAAATTTTTTTAAACTATGCAGGCCTTACATCTGTATTTACCTTGAAGTTGTGGTGACAGACACTGACCTGTTGTGCTGATAAGCTCCACCTCTCCTTCCTCCCCCTCCGCTTTCTCCCCCTCCGCTTCCTGAACCTGCTGATCTTGGTCTGCTTTGTGATCTTCGGGGAGTTTCTGTGGTGTTTGGTTCCTCGTCTCCTGAGCATGGTGTCCTCCCAGTCTCCTCTCCCCTATGGGAATTTAAAAAATAATGTATCCTTTAGCACACAGACTTTTTAGGCCTGAAAATGGATTCTCATTGTTTTGAAGTGGTGTCCAATTGATATTTGGCCCTGAGTTTCAAGATGAACATATGAGATCTTGCAAACTCAACAAAGCAACATGTTATTTTTGAGGACACTCACAAATACACTTGGATAACCACCAAGGTATCCACTGGACCACCTGTGTGTGACACCGTTTATAAATTTGGTCATGTGGCCCAGACTATAGTATCTGGATCCAGAAAAAAAAAAGGGTACACAACTGCTGGAGTGTCATCTCCTTTACCCAGAATACAGTTTAGCCTTTCCTTCACATTCTAGTTTTCCTTACAACACATCATCTAGCCAACAATGTGTAGATAAACATTGTTTAAGTAAAATGAGGCATGCCCACATGTAGTTTACGTGGATATGTGCCAAACATGTTTGGGGGAAGAGCAGCAATTTTTTTTTACCACACATTTACCAAATAAGTGGACTCTCCACTTAACATAAAAGTTGACATTTTAAAATGTGAAACCAGTCAAGCCAAGCACATGTTGCAAAACATGGAAGAATACATATTACAATGTGAAAGAACACAGTAAAATAAACTTACTTTTTTCTATGCTTTTTATAAGCTTCCTATACTGCTCCGGCTCCCTGAGCTTCAGGTCTGACCACCTTTTACGGAGTTGTTCCTTGGATCTCCTGACCCCATATTTTTTAAAGAGAGTCTTCGCCACTTTGTCCATAATTTGTGACTTCCGGAGATTAGGGGTGTCGTATGGGCCATGCTTGCTGTCATAATCCTTCCTCCGCAGAATGTCCACCATCTCCGCCATCTCAGAAAAAGACATATTAGTCGCCTTGTATCTTTTTTTACTGGATCGGGACGTTTCTGCCTCCGGGCTTTCCTCGTCGGTAATTTCTAATAAAGAAGCCACCTGTGTCTGCGACATGTCGCCGTCTCACACTGTGCGCCGATCGATAAGGGGCGGGGAAATGCAGAAAAAGTCCGTCATGGGCGGGCGACGAGGGCGGAGTTACACGCATGTGCAGGGTATAAAAAGGGGAAAGAAGTTATTAGGGATGCGCGGAGTAAGGACGATCGGAAGTGAACCAACGAACTGAACTAAGGTAAGAAGGGAACTCGGGCCTGCAGTGGCCTATTAATGGTTCATGATTGTAAAGGGCAATATTGTGATAAGTTGAGGAGAATCAAATCTGATCCTTTTCTTTTTTTTTACTTGTTTTTTTACTTGCTGATCCAAAAAGATGCATAAACTACGTGAGCCGGAGGTGATGCTGACTTTTATAGAAAAATATAAGGAACAGCGCAACCTGTGGGAACTGAAACACCCAGCGCACCACAAGAGTGATGTACGTCGGGCAACTATTTGCAAATTAGCAGAGGATATGAAGCCATGGATCCCAGATGCAGACTACACTATGATCAATAATAAAATCAACAACCTGCGTAATTCCTATAAAAAAAAATACAAGGAAGTGCGCCAGTCAAAGAGATCAGGAGCAGCAGCCGACGATGTAGTAAAGCCCAAGCTGTGGTACTACAGACATCTTCAATTTCTGGATGACCAGATCGAGGCCAGGGAATCTATTTCCAGCCTTCCCTCAACCCTTCCTTCCACCCTTCCCTCCAGCGTTCCTTCCACCCTTCCCTCCACCCCTGCAGAGGCGGAGCAGGAGCCACCTGAACTTGAAGAGCCAGATCTTCGCATCTTCAGCCAGGTATAGTATTTATGCTGATAATTATTGTCCACTAAGTAATATTGTGTTGAACTGTTTGGATTAGCCATAAATTATATCATCCCCCCCCCCAAAAAACAATATGCACCAGTAATGATATCCAAATTGTGGGTGATAGATTCCCCAAATAATACAATTTTTCATTTTATTTTATAAACAGGATGAGGCAAGCCTGGAGGAAGAGGCTCAGGAGTGTGGCAGGCAGGAGGAGGCAGGGCCAAGTGGGACTCAGCAGGTCCCCAGGCCTAGTGTCAGCACCGTCTCCCAAGTGCCTCCCCTCCACGTCAGACCACCAAAACAACGGCGGATGACACAAGTGGAGGAGGAGTCACTAAAGATGATTCGGGAGGCTGCTACCATCATGAGGGCCCCCCTCAACCCTACGGAGGGGTTTAGCAGCTATCTGGCGGATAAGTTGCTCCAAATGGAGGCGGGATAACGGGCCCTTTGTGAGCACCTCATATACATGGCCGTACACATGGGGGCGAGGGGGCTGCTGACTGAGGCCACCCATCTGTCACATCAGGCCAATCCCTCTCCTCCTTCTCCTCCTCCTCCTGCCACATCACCACCCACAGTGGCCCAGCCTGCACGGGTGCGAGAACGGGGCCGTGGAGGGAACACTGCAGGGAAGCGTGGAGGGAAGGCTACAGGGAAGAGCAGGAGGTGATTCTCTGGCCTCGAGCTGCTCATCCAGAAGTTGCAGGTTGATGGAGTACCACAGCTTGGGATGATGTATGTCTTTGGCTGCTGCTCCTGATTTCATGCTGTTGTTGATTTTATTATTCATCATAGTCAGGTCTGCATTTGGGATCTAATGACTTGATATTTTCTGCTAATTTCTGAATAGTTGCCCTTCGTTTTTTGTTTGCTTTTTTTCAAAAATAAATGGAAATTTGATTTCAGCCAACATACATGCCTGATGTGTTTTTTTTGGAGTAGCAATAACATTTCATAAATACAATGTGTAATTAATAACAAGGGACACCAACCTCCATGAGGAAACGATAAAAAAAAATAGGATTTTATAACAGCTTACCTGTAAAATCCTTTTCTTGGAGTACATCACGGGACACAGAGCGACATAGTCAATACTAATGGGTTATATAGTTACCGTCAGGTGCTGGCACTGGCAACTTCCAAAACCGGAAGTACCCTCCCCTATATAAGCCCCTCCCATCCGGGAGCACCTCAGTTTTGTAGCAAAGCAATAAGTGTCCCCAAAGAGGGGCGGGAGCTCTGTGTCCCGTGATGTACTCCAAGAAAAGGATTTTACAGGTAAGCTGTTATAAAAATCCTATTTTCTTTCTCGTACATCACGGGACACAGAGCGACATAGTCATTACTAATGGGATGTCCTAAAGCAATGCCAAATGAGGGGGGGGGATACACCATATATAAGCTGAGCGCTATCAGACATGAGGATCTTTTGCGGCCTGCAACACACTGCGCCCAAAGGCGACATCCTCCTGACTTCTAACGTCCACCTGGTAGAACCTAGTAAACGTGTGTACTGAAGACCATGTTGCGGCCTTACAGACTTGAGCCAGGGAGGCCTGGTGATGCACTGCCCATGAAGTTCCAACTGCTCTCGTGGAGTGCGCCCTAACTTTGAACGGAGGCGGTCTACTTCTCAAGCTATAGGCTTGTATTATGACCTGTCGAATCCACTTGGCTAAAGTAGATTTTGACGCTGCCTGACCCTTTCTGGGGCCTTCCGGCAGAATAAACAAAGTATCCGTTCTGCGAATCTGAGCAGTGGCTTTTAGATAAGCTTTAACTGCTCTTACTACATCCAAAGAATGCAATAACTTTTCCTCTACCGAAGTAGGCTTGGGGAAAAAAGAAGGAAGAACCACATCTTGGTTCAAATGAAAACTCGATACCACCTTAGGAAGAAAGGCTGGATGAGGACGTAACACTACTCTGTCCTTATGGATAACCAGATATGGCTCCTTACAGGACATAGCTGCTAATTCCGATACTCTTTTAGCCGAACAAATGGCTACTAGAAAAAACAATTTCCTGGTGAGAAGCACTAAGGAAATATGCTGTAATGGTTCAAATGGTTGTTTCTGTAGAACCGACAGAACCAAGTTTAGATCCCATGGACATATGGGAATATTAACCGGAGGACTAATACGCATCACTCCTTGTATAAAGGCTTTGACTAGTGAATGCGAAGCCAAGGGCCTTTGAAAAAATATTGACAAGGCCGAAATCTGACCTTTGATAGTACTCAAGGCAAGCTTCCTATCTACAGCCCATTGTAGGAAGTCCAGAATTCTACCTATTACGTATTTACGTGGATGCCATTTCCTGGCCTCACACCAGGCGATGTACGCCTTCCAGATTCTATAGTAGATCTGACTGGATACCGGTTTCCTGGCATTGATCATGGTAGACACCACAGCATTAGAGAGCCCTCTCCTTTTTAGAATGTGGGCTTCAATAGCCAGGCCGTCAAACCTAGGGCTGGTAAGGAAGGGTGGTATATCGGTCCCTGCGAAAGCAGGTCCGGACGATGTGGGAGGGTCCAAGGACTCCCCACAGACATTTTTACAATCTCCGCGTACCATGCTCTTCGGGGCCACGCTGGAGCCACCAGAATCACTGGTTTCTTTTCTACCCTGATTCTGCGGAGTAATCGAGGTAACAATTGTGGCGGTGGGAATGCATATATCAGCTTGAACTGATCCCAAGGGAACACTAGGGCATCCGAGCCGCACGCTAGGGGATCCCTTGTCCAAGAGACAAACCTGTCCACTTTCGTGTTGAACCTGGATGCTAGCAGATCTACATCCGGTGTTCCCCACCGCTGACATATTGTCCGGAAAACCTCGGGATGAAGGGACCATTCCCCTGGGCATAATTGTTGGCGACTTAGAAAGTCCGCCTTACAATTCTCCACCCCTGGAATGAATACCGCAGATATGGCTGGGACATATCTTTCTGCCCATCTCAGGATGTAATTTACTTCCCTTTGGGCTGCACGACTCCTGGTGCCCCCCTGACGATTGATATATGCCACTGCTGTGGCATTGTCTGACTGAACTCTGACAGGGGACCCTTGGAGTTTGGATGTCCATGCTACTAGGGCATACCGGGCTGCTCGTATCTCTAAGAGATTGATGGGCAGGGCCTTTTCCGCATCCGACCATCTGCCCTGGAGAGACCATTGCTCCAGTACTGCTCCCCAGCCTAAAAGGCTGGCATCTGTAGTGACCACCTTCCAAGAAATCGGACTGAAGGATTTCCCTCTTTCCAGATTCCGGGGAACCAACCACCAACGGAGGCTTCTGCGAACGGAAGGGGACAAGGACATTGGTACGTCCAGAGCCTGAACTTTTTTGTTCCAGGCTGACAGTATGGCCCTTTGCAACTTCCTTGAATGGAATTGACCGTAGGGTACTGCTTCGAATGATGCCACCATTTTTCCCAGCAGCCTGATGCACAGGCGTATGGATGGCTGTCTTTTTGAACCCACTAAGTGGATCAAATCTCTCAAAGACGACCCCTTTTCTCGAGACAAGAAAATTTTTCTCTGGTCTGAATCCAGCCTTAGCCCCAAGTATTCCAGACTTTTGACTGGTTTTAGGGCTGACTTGTCTCGGTTGATAATCCAACCGTGATATTCCAGATACTTGATTGTCTCGTGAACAACCACTTCTAGTTTTTCCACTGAGTGGTCTATCAGCAACAAGTCGTCTAGATATGCCATTATCGTTACACCTCGTGTTCTTAGATTGGCCAATAATGGGGCCAGAATTTTTGTGAACACTCTTGGTGCTGTGGCCAGACCGAAGGGTAAGGCTCTGAACTGAAAATGGCGCCCTTCTACTGCAAAGCGTAGAAATTTTTGGTGGACTGGAAAGATGGGAATGTGCAAATAAGCATCTTTGATGTCGATCGTGGCTAACCAATCCTCCCCTTGTAGGGCAGTGGCCACCGATCGGATCGACTCCATCGGAAAGTCCTGATATACAGGAATTTGTATAGCCCTTTTAGAATTAATATGGGCCTCCCGTCCGCGTTTGCTTCGGGACTGTAAAGAGGTTTGAGTAAAACCCGAACCCTCATTCTTCCAGGGGAACCTCCATAATTACTCCTTGGAGCAATAGTTGTTCTAGTGCCAACAGGAGGGACTCTCTCTTCCGGGGATCCCTTGGCACGTTTGACCTCAAAAATGGGAAGGAGGAGAGTCTTTTAACTCCAAACTGTATCCCAAACCTACTGCGGAGAGCACCTATCTGTCTTGATCGTGTCCCGCCAGGTCTCTTGCGAACAACTGGAGTCCTCCCCCCACCCGACTGAGTGGGGGCTTCAATGAATTTAACTTTGGGGGAGGTTTTGTACCTCCCCTGACCCAGGGTTTCTCATTACCCTGCTACTGTCCCTGTTTTTTACCCCCGGGATTTGACCGAGGAGGCCGTCGGAACTGTTACACAGCCGATGCCCCAGGGACTGGAGAAGCAGGCCTCTTAAAGAGGGACCTCTAACTCTGCTTTTAACCGGCAAGAGCGTATTTTTACCGCTGGAAATTTTCTGGATATATTTGTCCAGGTTTTCCCTGAATAAGCGTTCACCATGAAATGGGACGCTAACCAGCCATTCTTTACAGGGAGCTTCAGCAGACCAGTTTCTGAGCCATAGGAGCCTACGCATATGTACTATAGACAGCGTAAGGCGGGAGGCCTGATGGACTGAATCCTCTATGGCGTCAACCGCAAAGCCTAAGGCTCTAGGTAGATCAGCTAGGGCAAAGCCTGCTGATCTGTCAAGTCCTTCAAGACCTGTTTCAACTGATCCTTCACTGCTTAGCAGACCCCAATAGCTGCTACTGCTGGTTGTATCACCAAGCAGATTTTCATAAGGACTCCAATCTTTTATCTATTGGGTTCTTGAACATTTGGACATTATCCACTGGACATGTCAGTGATTTATACATACAAGAGATGGCTGCGTCCACTGTAGGGACCTTCCATTTTTTTTTTTTTTTGATGAACTTATCCTCCATGGGATAGACCACCGGAAATCTCTTGGGGGAATAAATATTTTCTCAGGACGTTCCCAATCCTGGTAAATGAGCCCTTTCAGTAAAGGGTGAAGTGGAAAAGAACAAACAGTCTGGGGGCTTCTAGCGACCCCAACGAGGATACAGTAGTGGTTGATGGTTCCGCAAGGTGCATTTTTAAATGCTGATCGGACCATGTTAGTCAGAGACTGAACCCATAATCTTTCAGCTTGAGATGCTGAGAAAAGGTTCCCCCACTGTTGATTCCTCTATAACAGAATCAACCTTATCCTGATCCCCTTCAGGCAGGTCGATCCCTGTATGGGACTGTTGCTCTGCTAACAGGCACTCTGAAGGAGGAGACGGAGATCGGGCGTGCTTTCCCTGACAGGGAGGCAGCGATAAATTTTGACAATCTCTCTCTAATCCTCCCAGAGCTGAGGAAAAAACCTCCTCTGTTACATACACAGGAGCAGGTGACTGAGGACAGCCACAGTACCAAGTACCCCTGCGGGGTCTCTACGGTCACTTACCTCTGAACTTCAGGGGAGACTGGTGCAGCAGGAGTATGCCCAAGATCCTCAGAGCCCGATGAGACCCCCTTCGCTTCCTGGAAGATTCAGTTCCGGAGCTACTGGACGGCATATTCCTAAGCCTAAAGCTGAGGTATTCCAGCCGTAATACACCACTTTTACTGAGAATAGTCTAGCACAATTGCTGCTATATCACAGTTGGTGTCTACTAATGTGCCTTTCTAGGGGATGCCTGTATCAACCGCTTGCTGTATGCCTTTAAATGTTGCCAGCTCTGTCTCTGTACTTCATAGCCAGCTTACTGCAATAATGTGGCTTTTTAAAAACCTGCTGGGACGCCCGCACATGCGCAGAAGCGCTGCGGCGCGCACAGAGCGTCATCCCCCAGGCCCCGCCCCTTTTTCCGGCCACCTCTATATATAGAGGCGCGTGCACGCGCACGTGCGCGGCCACGTGCGCCTCGGCGCTAATTTTCAAACATGGAAACCAGGGACAGGAGCCAGGGCCCCCTTTGCCGCAGGCCGGGGGATAGACGAACACTGCAACATGGCAGAGGAAACAGTTTCCTGTAGGAGAACTCACCAGCTGCCTGGACTTTGCTCTCTGAGAAGAAACTAGTCCATATGACAAGAAAAACATTCCACAGCGGCCTCTAGTGGACAAACACAGGTACCGCAGTTTAATATACTAAACATATATAAAAAAAACATTCTTTTTTTTTTTTTTTTTCTTGACCACCATTAAAAATTATTACATTTTTTTTTTTTTAGTAGTTACAGGCATGCACAGATATTAGCGGGAATACCGTTAGGTAACAGACAGAAAGACAAATTAGGCTTGGGGGTCCCCCAATAGAACCAAGTTCCTGGGGGCCCCCACTTACCTGTTCCCCGCCGCAGGACTTTGTTTGGTCCACAAAAGCCCAAACTTCACCTATCACGGCAGGCATTGTAATCAAACCTTCAGGGACCGGGTTCCCAAGGATTCCACTCCCCTGGACCTGTATAGCACCCTGCACAGAAAACATCTTGGTCGTGGGTATGACCAGAGCTCTGGATCCCAGGGTCCAGCTCTCCTAAGAGAAGCATTACAGGCAGAACCTTGCTCTTCTCTGCAAGGCCCGGGTACCGACCGTTTAGCTATGAAGCTTTTTTGGTCGGATCCGGAATAGCTTACTGAGGCCCAAAAGAACCTGTACGCAAGCTCAGTGAAAAACACATGTTTCTTCTTGGCCAACACCTTAGACACTGGCAAAAAACTGAGGTGCTCCCGGATGGGAGGGGCTTATATAGGGGAGGGTACTTCCGGTTTTGGAAGTTGCCAGTGCCAGCACCTGACGGTAACTATATAACCCATTAGTAATGACTATGTCGCTCTGTGTCCCGTGATGTACGAGAAAGAAAAATATATTGTTCTGAGAAATTGACACACCAAAAAATGCACAACAAATAAAAAAAAAAAAAAAAAAGGTGTAATTTGTGAGGTCGGCCTTGAAGAATTAAACTAATTATTCCTAAAATCACAAGAAAGAAGAAAGACATACGTTTGTCAGAACTCGTGATAAAGATCTGCAGCCAAAATGACATTTTAAACACCGTTCTAAAGCAACAAAACATGCGCTGCATTAAACGAAGCAATAACTTGCAGAATGCCGAATGTGCTCTCTCCATTAGGAACGCTAGTTTTACCAGAACGAGCGCTCCCATCTCCTAATTCAGTCTGAGCATGCGTGGGTTTTTTAACCGATGGACTTGCCCATAGACGATCGGAAAATCCCATCGGTTTTTTATCCATCGGAAAATTTTAAAACAAGTTCTATTTTTTACAACCGATGGAAAAAAGACCGATGGGTACCATACACGATCGGTTGGTCTGATGAAAACCATCCATCGGACGGTTTTCATCAGTCAAACCGATCGTGTGTACGGGGCTTAACACTAGACCCTCCTCATTAGAGATTAGAGCTGACCAAATAAGGTCTCTCCTATCATTACTTGATTACATTTTTACAGTACATGTCTGGCCATACACCAATACATTTCCTAACAGATTCCTCCGTGCTGTACAGCCCGGTTAGGATTTTGTATTCTGATACCTGCCAGCAGCAGCTGTCAGTATACCTGAACAGTGTCTGCATCTGATTATATGCATCTGCTGTTCAGCCAACAAGTTTTTGACCCTGTTCCTTCAATTTTTCAATTGAAGGATGTTGGGTGGAAAAGATCCATCAGGGACACCAAGCGAATTTTTGAGGGTTCAACTGTCTAAAAATCTGCACAGCGTATGGTCAGTTAAGGCCCCATTCACACCTCAGCGTTTTGTAGCTTGAAGCTCGAAGCTCCAAAACGCTGGAGGAGAAAAAGTAAATTATTCTCTAGGGGGATGGTTCACATCTCCACTCCAAGTCTCCTGAAGCTCCAAAAAGTTCTGGAGCTTTTTTGTAGCTTGGTTTGGACAGATTTGAGCACTTTCGGTGTTCTTTAAATCCCATAGGAGTGAATGGAAAGATGCCATTTGCATTTTGGTGCACAGTCACGCGTTTTAAAAAATTTCAAAAATAAAATAGTAATTATATATGAATAAATAAATGATGATGATGAAAATGAAGATGATAAAGATGAAGATGATGAAGATGAAGATGATGAAGATTAAGATGATTAAGATTAAGATGATGAAGAAGATGAAGATGATGAAGATGATTAAGATGATGAAGATGATGAAGATGAAGATGAGGAAGATGATGTAGATGATGAAGATGATGAAGATTAAGATGAAGATGATGAAATGTATTTTGTGTTAGGGTTGGGGTGCTTAGTTACTTATTATTATTATGTTATTTTTTTAAGGGTTAGGAGTTAAGGTTAATTATTTATTTATTATTTATTACTTAGTATTTATTCATTATATTTATTTCTGGTTATTTTACAAGTAGTAGTAGTAGTAGTAGTAGTAGTAGTAGTAGTAGTAGTATTAACACCCTATCTCTAACAAAAAAATACAAAAATAAATAAATAACCTTAACTCTAACCCTTACCCTAATGAAAAAAATAATAATAAATGTATAATAATAATAAAAAAATAAAATAAAAGCTAATGGAAAAGCTAAAAAAGCCATATAAAAAAGCAAAAGTCGCACATAAAAATGTGCCAAAATCATGCATAAAAACGTAAAAAAAAAAAAAAGGAAAAATTTTCAAAGACGCTACGCTCAGGTGTGAATGCAGCCTAAATGTCAAGTCACAAAAATCTATAGTACAGGTTATTGCCCTGTAACATGAAACTTATCAGGTCGAAAAAAATTCTAAAGTAACAAGGGTGATGAAGCTCAGACACCCAGCGCTGTCTGCAAAACCTTAGTTCGTTTTCAGATCCACCCTCATGTCCCCATCGAGCCACTTGAATCCTAAGCACAGACTGTACACTGGGTCTCAATTTATCTCAAACTAAGATTAGGCATCACCCCTAATGTGATTCAACTGCAAATGTCAATTGTTTACATAGTTTCCGGCAACAGAATAGCGTTGTTAAAGTCATATGATATTTAGGAATGTTAATTGGACATTTTATTAGACAAGTACTGTTAAATATAGATGTTTAAATTACCCAAACATTTTTGTAAGGCCCCATTCACATGGGGTGATTAGCTGTGTGCCCCAAGCAAGGCCGTCTTTTACCGGTACAGGGATGCACAGATGTTGTGTGCGTCCTTGTCCCATTGTTGTGCAATTCGTTTTGGTCTGAATGTAAATTCTGACTCATTTCTGGTTGTTCGGAGGTTCCACGATGCGGCGGGCATTGTGATTGATGATCGATCTACACCAGGGCACATTTAGAAAAAAATGTAGTAAAATATTTATCAAAAACTCATCTTGCGTCTTTACTTACTTTTTACACTTTTTTGGTGAATGGGTAGGCATACTCATTCACACTGGGGGCCGGGATCTGGGGGCTTCCAGGCTCCGATAAGCCCCCCCGCCCGCAGACCCCCACAACCACCGCCTAGTGTTGTGGGGAAGAGGCATTTGTCCCCATTAACAATGGGACAAGGTGCTTTGGGGTGGAGAGGCAAAGCCCCCCCCCATGTTAAGGGCATGTGGCCTGGTATGGTTCAGGAGGGGGGGGCACTTGCTCGTCCATCTCCTTTCCTGGCCTGCAAGGCTGCATGCTCAGGTAAGGGTCTGGTATAAATTTTGGGGGGACCCCATGCTGTTTCTTTTGTTTAATTTTGACGGGGGTTCCCCTTAAAATTAATTCCAGACCCGAAGGGCCTGGTATTGATTGGAGGGCAGACCCCACGCTTTTTTTTCTGAGTTTTTTATTACCGGCATTCTTTTGTTTACATTTCAGCTGTCAGTGGCGAAGCCCGCTAACAGCTAATGAGTCATTGGTTGTTAAGGACAAGGCGGCCAGCTTCCCGGCCCGCTCCTTAACAACCAGCTATTCTTCAGACAGAATTCTGCTAAATTAGCTTCAAAGGTAATTAGGAATAGGCTCCCAGCTCTGCTATAGCAGAAACCATGATGGACATCTGCAGATACCAGCAGAACTGCCTCAAAGGGGCAGCAACCCCTAGGGGTGAAACTCCTCCAACAGGACAAGAACCAAGCTGTTTCAGACCCTGAACTTTTTAAGTTCCCCCGTCCACCTACTGGGCATGCCTCCCCAGGGATTGGCTGCAGCACAATAAACATTCAAGTGTCCCATTGGACTCTCCCAGCCCTCTATGTTTTAGAAGCCTTCAGAATGCAAGGGGAAGCAATCAAGCCTGTAGCCTGTGAGATCTAGAACAGCCAAGATAAATCAATAGTTGATTTAATGATTACAGAGGAGCCAAAAAGAACAGAATTTACCTAACATCCTAACCACCTATCTAGGAGGGTGCGACATAAAAATAAAAATGAACAATGCATTTTTTAAAGCACAGTATTTGTGAATTGCTTTGAGACTCTGAAGCAAGCTGAGTGCCATCTGTTCCAATAAAAAAAAAAAAAGGTGTGTTAGCAGGGCCTCAATTCACCATCAGCCTTAACATAGGATACCGCCCAAAACTCTGTCCTCAATGTAGGTTTACATAGGTGAGTTATTGTTAAGGCTACAAGCTTACATGGCAGTATACTAGGGGTGGCCTTTTCCCATCACCCTTTGCCCCATGCTCTTCCGGCTGTAGATTGTACTTAGCTAGTCCCATCCACCATATCCACCGGGGGGTCCCTAAAAGGAGTACTAACCCCCGCTTCCAGATTTCCTGTCACGTGATCTGTCAAAGCCAGATGACCAGTCTCTTTTTCTCCACTCACAGATTTTTTTGTAGCTTTATGCTAAGGAAACTCCATAGGACACTGCAGGTGCCACACTGCTGTATATTTTATGAATGACTCAGAGCAGCCCAGATCCTCCTCTTCTCGGGTCCCTCTTCTGTGATCCTGGCCTCTCCCTCCAGTCGAGTGCCACCACAGAGAGCAGCTTCCTATGGGGACACCTGAGCTAAGTCACAGCTCCCTGTGTCCATTCAGACACAGAGCCGTGGTTCGGCCTCGCCCCTTCTCTCTCCTCATTGGCTAACTGACTTTGATTGAAAGCAGTGGGAGCCAATCCGGAGAGGGAGTCCCGGATGGCCGAGGCACTTGTGGACGTTGCTGGATCGAGAGGGGGCTCAGGTAAGTATTAGGGGTTGTTGGAGGGGCTGCTGCACACAGAAGACTTTTTATCTTAATGCATAGAATGCATTAAAATAAAAAAAAACTTCTGCCTTTACAACCACTTTAAGGGAGTGGAGCCTGCACAATACACTGTGGTGGAGGTCATGCGGTATATGTTTTCAGAAAGATACACCACAATTTCACAAGTTTGAAATTTGTGTAGCGGGCTCTTCCTCGTCTGCCAGAAACTTGAGTCACACACCGTTAAAGTCCAACACTCCTTTATTTAGCACATAACATGGACTCCCTTGGCTATAGAACAGAAAAGGAGGTGTGTGTACGAATAGGCCCAGACACAAGTCCGATCCTCCACTCTCCTCCAAAGAGTGGGTTATGGTCTCCGCACAAGGGAAATTCACCTTCCGGACGGTCTCCGACAAGAGGCTCACCCGTCACCGGCAGTATGCTGCACCGGGTCTTCGGATGAGGAGCTCTTCCCGGTCCATTACGCCTACCTCGGATTCAGGCATCCATCTCCGGAGTACCCTAGGATCCTTCCCTCGCGAAACTCAGTGTTGGGCACTGAGCTCCGGACCGCCGTCCGAGTACCTCACCCCAGGCTAAAGGTGCCTGAGATGGAACACGATCTCCGGTGGTCCTCTAGGCCTAGTCCGCCTAGAGGACAAACACGAACTCCGTCCGCAGGCTAAAGATGCCAGGGACCAACCCTCAACAACAACCCCCGTGACCAAGATGGCCGGCCCCTTTTATCCCCTCTCCCAGCAAGCACGGCGGGTTCCCCGCCCCACCATACCGCTGCCCAGAGAGGACAAAAGTAAGCTCAGCACACAGCGGTATCCGTCCGTCGGCCCACAGTGACAGCGCCACCCAGTGGACCGCCTGAGACACACCACTGGTGTCACCGAAAAATTCAAAAACTTACGGCGGGAAAGTAAGTACCCGCTACATACTCCCCCCTGTTATTTGACACTGGTCCCCAGTGTCTGGAGTAAACCACATCCTAAACAACTGACATGGTTCAGTCCAGAAACCACTAACAATTGAAACAGAAAAACTTTTAGGAAACTTTCCTAACGAAGAAGTTGTGTCTGAGCCCCTGTAATAAAAGAGGAGTGAAAGACAACACATTCAACATGAAATCACACTTCAACATTTTACTTTCCCCCCCCCCCATCCTAACTAAAGACCTCCTCAGAGTATGTAATCTTGCTAGGATGTCCTCCTGTAGGGGAAAAAGAGATAAAATTTAACATAAAAAACCCTGACACATGTATCCGTGTATATGAGGAAAATAAATTTCTCCTAAAAGAAATTCCTGTTTCTCCAAAGAGTGAATGCGTGAGAAGTGTTTATAACGTTGCACAACACTGCCACCTGGTGGCAACCTCGCGGTAACTGCACCCGTGGAACTTCTTCTCCTTTCTCTCTAACCCTATCTACCCCAGAGTCTGTGGTCTCCTTGCAGTAAGATAGAAACAAACAGGAACAGTTCCCCTTTTTTTTTTCTGTGGGCACACAAACACAATTTTCCCTGAAAATTCAGCAGCATGATAATATCGGAGTCTTTCTCTCCTAAAGGTAGAAACGGGCATGTGGCAGAATCAGTGGCTTCAAGTGCTGATCCATAGTCTCTAGATGGTACTCTACATCTTCGCCTTCTTTGCGTCTGATCACTACTTTATCTGCGTGGATGTGTCTTCCCACCATCCATTCTGCCTTGCAGTCTTTGAAGCGCTGTGAAGCCTTTGGAGAACATGTTAGGTATCTGCGGGCGTGTGGAACTTTGAGGTGGGTCCACACAAACTCATTGTACCAGCGCTCCCGGTACACTTCCACCTCATATAACAAGTCCTTCGATAAGTAAGGGTACTCCCAGCCGTACTCCGCTGCAACCTTTTGACTGAATAAACGCTGTAATCTTGCCAAAGGAGGCATAGTAGCTTTTTCCCCTTCACCAGGCAACACAACTGAATCTGGATGACGAGGTGCCTTGACCACCTCCATTCTGGGCATTGGGGGCAGCAACAACAGTCTCTTGACCCCAACGTCAGATACAGATGGTGCCGGGGATGCAGGGACAAGTTGAGGAAGGGATTCTTCTTCAGGCGCTGACGCCTCCACCCTGGGTGTGCTCTCTCCTATGGACATAGGTGAATTCCCACTTCCACGGAATGAAGCAAGCGGTATCTTGTCCCAGCCCTTCTTGGCAAACAAGTCATCTATAAAGGCATCATCTCCCGTATCTGAGAGAGATTCCAGGTCAGAGGTGTCACACTCCTCCGCGGGTATGTAGCCCTGTGTGGAAACAGAACCTCCGCACTCCGGGGACTTGCTAGGCCATGCCTTCTCGACCCCTCTTCCCTCACACCAAGTCTTCTCTGCCGGCTTACCTTGACCTTTTCTGGGACGTCCGGAACTCCCGTCAACGGATCCCTCTGGGTCTGGCGTAAGCGTGTGAGACGGTCCACCACCACCGCTGGTCGGGGCTACCACGCTGGTTCTTTTCTTCGGTGGCGGACGCTGTGAGACAACGGTGACCGAGTCAGTATCCTCGGATTTCTCCCGTTGGTGTTTCACGACCTCCTCCGCGGTCGTTGCAGTGTGCGCAGGGGTGACTCTCACAGCCGTGATTCCTCCTTTCTGAGTGGCGGTACCTGAAGCCCGGCCTGGGTAGATGGTTTTCGGCCTCTCGACCACCGGATCCACTTCAAACGTGAACTCCCCACAGGCCTCGCAACGTCTGAACGGCTTCAACAGACATACCAGTCCCGAACACCCAGGGCAAATCATGCCCAGGGCCTCAATGTCCATACATGAATATAGAGCGAATCGACCCCTCGGCTTCAGTCGGATCCCTGTATCCGTTATCGGAGCAGCAGCAGTCAATGTTGTAGTCGCCGGGTGAACCGGGATCCATGAGGCGGGTCCAAACATGGCGACCTGTTGCTGTTCCATCACACCCTGCAGAGTTTTTCGCGCCAATGTCCCACGTGTAGTCCGTCACACGTATTGGACTCCTCCCCTTTGCTCCAGTTCGCGGGCTTTTCCACTTTCTAGATTGAGACACGCCCACGAACTAAGCGGCGGGGGTTGTGTCTGGTGGCGCAGTGCAATTAAAAAACCCCACGTGTAGTCCGTCACACGGCTGGGTTTTCCCCCTTTCACCACTCTTCCTGCGTGGGCCTTTCCCCTTCTGAGGTCATGTCCACGACTTTCGAGCAGGGCTGCACTTTGGCCTATTCGCTTAACTCTGTCTGGCAGACACCTTCTTCCAAGTGATGCACAACACATATCCCGGACGCGAGCCCCCACGTGTAGCGGGCTCTTCCTCCCCTCTCCCAGTCCCCTCTATGAAAGTTCTGCTCGCTATGTCTCTGGTCTAGGGGTACGATAGGGGAGGGAGAGGGTGCGCTACGCCTGGCTTCCACCACAGATGTATAAGTGGTATCAGCAATGCCTTCCTTTACCTTCGGGCCTGTATTGTGCATCGGATCCTCCCTCCAAGAGTCTCAGAGAACCTCGTCTGCCAGAAACTTGAGCCACACACCGTTAAAGTCCAACACTCCTTTATTTAGCACATAACATGGACTCCCTTGGCTATAGAACAGAAAAGGAGGTGTGTGTACGAATAGGCCCAGACACAAGTTCGATCCTCCACTCTCCTCCAAAGAGTGGCTTATGGTCTCCGCACGAGGGAAATTCACCTTCCGGACGGTCTCCGACAAGAGGCTCACCCGTCACCGGCAGTATGCTGCACCGGGTCTTCGGATGAGGAGCTCTTCCCGGTCCATTACGCCCACCTCGGATTCAGGCATCCATCTCCGGAGTACCCTAGGATCCTTCCCTCGCGGAACTCAGTGTTGGGCACTGAGCTCCGGACCGCCGTCCGAGTACCTCACCCCAGGCTAAAGGTGCCTGAGATGGAACACGATCTCCGGTGGTCCTCTAAGCCTAGTCCGCCTAGAGGACAAACACGAACTCCGTCCGCAGGCTAAAGGTGCCAGGGACCAACCCTCAACAACAACCCCCGTGACCAAGATGGCCGGCCCCTTTTATCCCCTCTCCCAGCAAGCACGGCGGGTTCCCCGCCCCACCATACCGCTGCCCAGAGAGGACAAAAGTAAGCTCCGTCGGCCCACAGTGACAGCGCCACCCAGTGGACCTCCGGAGATACACCACTGGTGTCACCGAAAAATTAAAAAACTTACGGCGGGAAAGTAAGTACCCGCTACATTTGTTTTTCACTCACTTTTGAATATTGATTTGAGATTTGATTTGAATATGGTGTGCTTCTATGAATTATGTTAATGTTAGTATTCCACCTTGTTTTTTATGATTTTCACTTCACTATGTAGCAGCATTTGGTGGTGGTGGACATTTATTGAGTATTTAGGATATTTTATGAGCGCAGTGCTCATATTTATATTAATAGTGCACATTTATCTGTTTTTTTAAATGATCCTACCTAAACACACTGACACTAAAGCCTCTTATGCCGCGTACACACGATCGTGATTCACGGCGGTGAAAACACCGCCGTGAATCACGGCATGAAAAAAAATGAAAAACGAGGGAACGGCATGTTCCCCCACACACGACCGTTTTTCCCGTCATTTTTTTCTTTGACGAGAAAAACGACCGTCTGTGGGCTCCGCGGCAGTGTCTCCCTATGGGAAAACTGCCGCGGAAAAAAATGAGGGAAAAAACGATGAGAAAATTTAGAACATGTTCTAATTTTTCTCGTCGTTTTTCCTGCCGTTTTTCTCAACGAGAAAAACGGCATAAAGCCCACAGACGATCGTTTTTCTCGGCGAAAAAAAAAAATGATCGTGTGTACGCGGCATTACACACGATCAGATTTTCAGATGACCATTTGTTTGTTTTTGTTGCATGCTAGTCTCATGTCGAAAGTGAAGGGGTTACTCACCATACGAAAAATCTCGTACGACAGAATTCAACTTCAGTGATGTAATGTGTTGAATAGTTTTGTATGTCTTGCTCTTACGATTTTTTTTCGGACTAAAACCGTACTAATTAAATGAAATTCGGACCTTGGGTTCACGTACGACAAAAATGTTAAGGCCCGTACATACGATACGAAAATCAGATGGAAAAATTTGTCTGGATTTTCAGATGGTTAGTACGGTGCTTTCAACAGCCGATTTCACCTTTTCGTCAGACAAAAGCTGGATGTGCAGGCTATAAAATTTTTGTCGGATGTGAACTCAACGTCTGATTTTCTGATGGTCAGTACAGAAATCGTCACGCAAAAGTCGAAAGTACAAACACGCATGCTCAGCATCAAGGAAGAGTTTGGTCTTGTAAACTATTGTTCGTAATCTAGAATTAACATTCGTGACTCGGCAATTGATGAAATGTTGAAATGCAGCGCACATTCTCATCTTCTTTAATGGGATAATAATGAAGCTGCTTTGCTGGTGTTACTGATGTAGTTATGCCAAACATATTTTAAAAGGCATTTGTTTTGTAGTGATATAAATAATATTAATATTAGAGCCGGTTCACACAGGGGCGGCACGACTTTGGGGGCGACTCGGCAAGGCGATCTCAAGATGACTTGAGAGCCGATTTTCAAAATGACTTCTGTAGTGAAGTCAATGCAAGTCGCCCCGAGTCGCCCCCAAAGTCGTACAAGAACCTTTTTCTAAGTCGGAGCGACTTACGTCGCTCCTATTAGAACGCTTCTATTGAATAGAGAGGAGCGAGACTTGTCAGGCGGCTGAGTCGCCTGAAGAGTCGCTTCTGTGTGAACCGGCTCTTATGGTTGTTGTTTTGATTTTTTGGGGAAGTTACCACAACACCATTATCCCTGAGTTTTTAAGTTCAAAGATACAACTATGTTGGTATCCCATGTTAATTTTCCATTGTGTTGTTTTTAATGTAACTGCCTACTCCCAAACTGTCATTTGAAGTGTAGCGCTACCCCCAGTTAAGAGAGCCGCTGAATTTGTTTCGGGCCCTGAATACAGCACCGCCAACCCCCGGCAATCTACTCGACCCACTCTGGCACAGTTAGTCTAAAGCCCTGTACACACGATCGGATATCCTATGGATTTTCGTCCGATGGATTTGTCCATCGGATATCCGATGAAACTGTTTTCCATCAGTCTTGCCCACACACCATCAGTCAAAAAACCGACCGTTCCAAACGCAGTGACGTAAAACACTCCGATGAGCCGAGAAAAATGAAGTTTAATGCTTCTGAGCATGCGTCGACTTGATTCTGAGCATGCGTGGGTTTTTGATCCGATGGACTTGCCCATAGACGATCAGAGTTTTCGATCATTTTTTTATCCATCGGAAAAATTTAAAACATGTTCTATTTTTAAAAACCGATGGAAAAAAGACCGATGGGTCCCATACACAATCGGTTTGTCTGATGAAAAGAATCCATCGGACGAAAATCCATAGGATATCCGATCGTGTGTACAGGGCTTAAGGGTTGTTATCTTATCACAATCTAGTAATATATGCACAATGATAACACACTGAGGACGAAGTGTTAAAGTATAACTAGTTTACTTCTGTGTAAAAGGCATAGATTAACACATATCACATATATTGTCTGCAGAGCCCTGCAACGGTAAATATAGTACACACTGAGGATGCTGGCGATTACGCGCCAAGTGCAGCTATCCCTATCTATGCGCCCTTATGGCGCAGCAACAAAAAGTTCTAACTCCTGGTCAGGCCTGACTCAGATATAATTTAGTCTCTTGGGGAACAATTTCTTTGCATGCAGCTTGAACGGTGGTGCACATATAGAAAGAAACAGTATTTGTAATCCACACGATAAGTAATAGAAGAACACTTCACCGGAGACTACACGACCCAGTTCTGTTACTAGTCTCCGGTGGAACAACAGATAAAACTTGGTGGGCCAAGGCAGTCTCTAGGCCTAATCAAAGTAAAGTATTTTGATGGATTGAGCAAGTGCTCGCTCACCACTCCGGACGCAATCCCAGTCCGGGACTTCCACCGACTGTGTCTCCGCACACAGCGTCTGCAACGGCCGGGTCCCCAGTCCAACTGATGTCAGCAACTTGGTGAAGTCGGATGCCACCCAGGCTCGCAGTGGGGTGGAAGGCTCTCTGGAAGTTGTGCAAGGCCCTGGCTTCAGACCCTGTACTGCCGCAGATCCGCACGGGAAGACCTGTTGATAGCAGCGCGTTGTCCAAAAAGAGACCGAGCTCAGCCTCGCCCTCCTCTTATATAGTCCCACCCATGAGTCTCTGCGTGGCGAAAATGCACCCTGGGTGCCAAACGGGGTTATGGGTAACGTAGTCCCGGGGCCTTAAAGGAGACCCCGCTACACACTCCCCCCACTTAAACTCTTTGGTCCCCAAAGATAACTGTTAACACATACTACGCACAACATGAGACAAAGATGCGTATGACGTCGGCAAAGAAAGTTCCCACCAAAAACTAGGGGGTGGACTTCCTTGCCCACAGGTCACACTACCATTAGTGGCCTGCCTAGCTGTGCCAGCGGGTGAGTTGGGGTTGCCCCCCACCAAATGAACAGTGGAGGGATCAGGGTCTTCCACACTCCTCCTAGCAGTGACCACAGTGTCTTCCGAGCTCTTCCCCGTCTGTGGGTAAGTCAATTTTCGGGGGGACCTTATGGTCCTTCTCATCCTTCGCTCTCTCGGGATTTCTGGTTCAGACAATACAGGTTCTTCTTCTGGAACCGACGTGGGAGTTTCCACTGGTTCTGGGACACTTGACTCCGGAGCAGGGAGATACATGGAATCTCTTGGATCCCCCTCTAAGAGTAAGTCACAGGCATCTTCCCAAGAATCTGACAAAGGACTGGACGGGATGAACTCAGTAGCTTCGGCATTCAGTGTACTGTCTATGGTGTCTTCATCAGGTGGAAGATCAATAGCAGAAGTTTCTGGGGCCTGGGAAGGCCAAAGCCAATCAAGTTCTTCTCTCTCATCTTCACTTAGCTCCGAGGTCTCTGTATCCCCAATCTCAGGGGTCTGGGACCGAGTGTTCGGCCTGGGAGTATCCAGGATGGAAGTTGGCTCAGGGAAACCCATCGCAGGGGGAGTCCGAACTGCTTCAGCTAGTGGGAGTAGGTGGTTCCGATGCCAAGTCTTTAAGGGCCCCACCTTCCCTTCTGGCTTTAGTCTGTAAACAGATAGGCCCGGTAGTTTTTTGCAAATAACATAGGGTTCAGGTCTCCATCTGTCTGCAAGCTTTTGTTTTCCAGGAACCCCAAGTTCCGTAGCAACACTCTGTCTCCAGGTTGCAAATCTTGAATCCGAACTTTCAGATCAAAGTTTTTCTTGTTGCGAGCCCCCCTTTGTTCTGAGGCTGCTTGGGCCTGCTCATAGGCTCATAGGCCAATTTTAAATTGTGTCTGAGTCTATCTACATATCTGTATGTAGCGGCCTCACCCCGTCCTCTTTAGCTAGGGGTATGTCACGCGACAGAGTGAGGTGCGCTACGGCCCATGTCCTCCCCATGGCTGTGGGTGAGGTGAAGGCCAGTACCAATCTTTTCCTCGGGCCAAATGTGTGCTGGTTATGAGGGTCAGTCCTTCCGCGCCAGAATCTCCTTTTGCTCCCATTAACAGAGTCCATACACCCATCAAAGTCCAAACTCAGGTTTATTGCGTATCTCCACATACAGTCAAATACAACGGTATGATACGATGGGGAAGCAGGTCGAGGCACTGTACAGGTTCCTAGTCCCTACACTCCCTGTGCTATGACCAGGGGTTGCTGGAGCCTTGATTAGAGCTCCTCCGCTGCGCTGTAGCCCCTATCAGGGGAAGATGTCCTCCAAGGGAGTTACCGAAGGCCCATCCGTCACCGGGTTGACACTGCACCGGGTCTTCGGACGGGTGACCTCCCCAGCCTCCTCACCTCAGATGCGGGTCCCCTCGCAAGGGGAGCCCTGGAGCAACTTCACCCTCGCGGGACCCAGTCGGAGTCACCGGGTCCCAGGCCTCCTCAATAGTACCTCACCCCAGGCTGAAGGTGCCTGGGATGGACTCCATCTTCATTCCGGCCAGGCCTAAGGCGCCTAGGCCGGAACCCTGAACCGCCCGCACCCAGGCCTAAGGTGCCTGGGTGCGTGAAGAGATGATCCCCGAAGAAAAAGACCTCGTGGTGAGGGCGTCTCCCCCTTTTATATCCTCCCCGCCCCAGCCGTACCATCTCCGCAAAGGGACAAAAAGGGGTAGCACTGTGGTAGTGATTCTACCCTGAGCCAGTAGGTACACTGACACCCACTGGTCAAGGAGAATATCGCACCACCCAATCCTCCACGAATAACAAAAAGGGGTCTGAACCCTAACATAACTACACACCTGGGTCACACTACCCCCAGGTGTATCCCACTAAATTGAGGACCCCGCTACATGTAGCTCCCTCCTCACTCTCTTTTCACACGCTCGTCTGTCTCTTGTCTAGGGGTACCTTAGAGGGGAGGGAGCGGGGAACACCACGCCTGGCCTCTACCACAGATGTCAGTGCGGTATAAGCAAAGTTCTTTTCTTTTACCTTCGGGTCAGTGCTGTGCACCTGAATCCTCCACCAAGAGTTACCTTGAACAATGTCTGTCAGGAAATGAGCCCCACACCATTAAAGTCCAACACTCCTTTATTCTTCTGCAAATGAACACAATCAGTTGAACTCCCTTGGTAGAAACAGAACAGGAAAGGAGGTGTGGATGCGAGTAGGCCCAGACACAATTGGTTCTCCACTTTCTTCCCTGAAAGTGGGTTGCGGTCTCCGAGCGAGGGGGAATTTCCTTCCAGGCGGTCTCCGGTGAGAGGCTCACCTGTCACCGGCAATATGCTGGACCTGGTCTTCAAGCGAGGAGCTCCCCCCGGTCCATTGCGCCTTCCGGATTCGGGTACCCACTCCCGAGGTTCCCTAGGATCTCCTTCCCTCGCGGAACTCAGTGTTGGGCACTGAGCTCCACGACCTCCATCCGAGTACCTCACCCCAGGCCAAAGGTGCCTGAGATGGAACACAACCTCTGGTTGTCCTCTAGGCCTAGGCCGCCTAGAGGACCGACACGAACCACCGCCCACAGGCTGAAAGGTGCCTGGGACTCGACCCCGTGACAAAGATGGCCGGCCCCTTTATACCCTCTCCCAGCAAGCACGGCGGGTTCCCCGCCCCACCATACCACTGCCGAGGGAAGACAAAAAGGAGGCACAGCACACAGCAATAAATCAACCCCAGCCCAGGCCGACAACGCCACCCGCTGGGCTGCAGGGAATTACACATTACTGATGTCTCTGCCAAGTTCAAAATTACACCCGGGAAAGTACATACCCGCTACACTCTCCCCCTGGTGGTTTGACACTGGTCCCCAGTGTCTGGAGTAAACCATGCCCTCAACGGCTGACATAATCCAATCCAGAAACCGACTAACAATTGTACAAAAATAAAACTTTTTAGAAAAACTACCCTACTGGAGCAATTGTGTCTGAGCCCTGAAACAAAAAGGGAACAAAGAAACAACAGCATTTAACCATAACTTTGAATCACATGGTCACATTATACTATTTCCACCCATCCTGACTAAGATCCACCCCATTCTCAGTGATCTTGATGGGATGCTCTCCTGCAGAGGGAAAAGAAAGAGAATTAACACACAAAACCCTAACACGTGTATTCGTGTGAGAGGAAAAGAAACTTCTCCGGGAAGAAATTCCTTTTCTCCAAAGAGTGAATGCGTGAAAAGTGTTTAACGTTGCGCAACACTGCCACCTGGTGACAGCATCGCGGTAACTGCACTCGTGGAACTTTTCCTCTTTTTCTTTGGGCCCTATCTACCCCAGAGTCCATAATCTCTTGCGGGAAAAGTGAAGAACAAAACAGGAACAGTTCTTCATTCCTCTGGGCACAAAAGCAACGGTCCCAGAAAGTTCAGCAGCATAACAAACGGAGTCTTTTCTCTCCTACAGGTAAAAGTGGGGATGCGGCAGAACAAGTGGCTTTAAGTGCTGATCCATAGTCTCCAGATGATACTCCACATCTTCTCCCTCCTTGCAACGGATCAACACCTTGTCTGCATGGATGTGCCATCCCAACATCCATTCTGCCTTGCAGTCCTTAAAACGTTGAGAAGCCTTTGGGGAGCATGCCAGGTACCTGCGGGCATACGGAACCTGAAGGTGGGTCCAAACAAAGTCATTGTACCAGCGCTCCCGGCACACTTCCACCTCATAAAGCAGTTCCTTCGACAAGTACGGATACTCCCATCCGTACTCTGCAGCAACCTTCTGGCCAAATAGGCGTTGTAGTCTCTCCAAAGGAGGCATGGTAGCTTTGTCTCCTTCGCCAGGCAAAACTATTGAGTCCGGGTGGTGAGGGACCTTGATCACATCTGATCTGGGCATTGGTGCCCGCAGTAACAGTCTCTTTTCCCCGGCCTTCGGTACAGATGGCACCGGGGATGTAGGGGCAGGCTGGGGACGGGACCTCTCTTCAGGCGCTGGTGCCTCCACCCGGGGTGTACTTTCCCCTGTAGACATGGGTGGATCCCTGGTCCTCCGAGATGAAGCGAGAGTTACTTTGTCCCAGCCCTTTTCGGCAAACAGCTCTACTATTGCCACGTCGTCTCCCATGTCCGAGAGCGACTCCAGGTCGGAGGTGTCACACTCCTCCGCGGGTATGTAGCCGGTTGTAGAAACAGAGCCACCACCTCCCGTGGACTTACTGGGCCATGACTTCCCGACACCTCCGCCCACACACCAAATCTCTTCGCCTGGCTTACCTCGGCCTTTACTCGAAGCGGGACGTCCGGAACTCTTGTCGACGGATCCATCCGGGCCGGGCGTAAGGGGGGCGAGACGGTCCAACACAACCGCTGGTCGGGGCTACCATACCGGTCTTTCTCTTCGGTGGTGGACGCTGCGAGACAGTGGTGACTAAGTCAGCATCCTCGGATTTCTCCCGTTGAGTTTTTACGACCTCCTCCGCGGTCGTTGCAGTGTGCGCAGGGATGGCTGTCAAAGCTGTGATTCCTCCTCTCTGAGTAGTGTTGCCCGCAGCACGGCCGGGGTAAATGGTTTTCGGCCTCACGACCGCCGGATCCACTTCGAACAGGAACTCCCCACAGGCCTCACATCACCCGAATGGCTTCAGTTGGCACACCAGTCCCGAACAGCCGGGACAAATCACACCCAGGGCCTCAACGTCCATGCACGAATACAGGGCGAATCGACCCCTTGGCTTTAGCCGGATCCCCGTATCTGTTACCGGAGCAGCAGCAGTCAATGTCGTGGTGGAAGTATGAACTGGAATCCACGAGGTATGTCCAAACATGGCGACCTGTTGCTGATCCATCGCACACTGCAAAGTTTTTGCGCCAACGTCCCACGTGTAGTCCTTCACACGTATTGGACTCCTCCCCTTTGCTCCAGTTCGCGGGTGTCAGGAACGAGTATGGAGATCGAGATGCTAAGAGGGCTCCCCTTGCGGCTGAGTGCAGCGCGCCCCTGGAGTTGGGAACAGGGAGCGCGGTGCCCACAGAAGCACGGTTGGCCAGGTGCTTGCTTGCAGTCTGATGAGCTCAGCCACTGAGGGATGGCGGAGGCAGGCAGAACTGAGCTTGTTATATTCAGATGAACGGAGATATCGGAAGCCAGGCCGGGGGTCAAACACAGGAGATCAGTCCAGAGCATATACAGGGGCGAGCCGGGGTCATACACATGCAGGGTCCAGGTACAAGCCGAGGGTCAAGCCGGGTGGTCAGGAAGCAGAAGCAGAGTCCAGAAGCAGGCCGAGGGTCAAACACAGGAGAACAGGAAGCGAGGTTAAGGCAAGCCGGGTCACAACGGATAAGCACGGATCAGGAGACAAGGTCAAGGTACACAGGAGACTGAAGAGATAATCCAGCAATGAGCAGCTCCAGCAGCAGGCTTAAATAGACCAGGAAGTTAGTCATGTGATCTGTTCAGGTTACAAGGAGGAAGTACCGCCCACCTTAGTCATGCTGTGCACCATGGCAGCCATGATTGTCTTGGGCAGAATTGCCAGTCCTTCCTCGGCTATTTCCCTGACAGTGCCCCCCCCCCGAGGGGCAGCCTCTGGATGCCCAACCTAGACCATCTTTCTGGGTACCTGTTGCGGAAATTTTGCAAAAGTCTTGGAGCATGTAAATTATCCATTGGTTCCCAAGAATTTTCCTCTGAAGAATACCCCTTCCATTTAACAAGAAATTGAGTCTGCCTACCTCTTTTCCGGCAATCTAGGATGGCTTCAACTTCATATTCGGTATCGTTACCTATGATAACTGGTGGAGGTGGCAACTCCTCTCTTCCTGGAAATGGACTTGGCACAGCTGGTTTCAGAAGGGAGACGTGGAACACCGGATGGATCTTGTAGGAGGCCGGTAAAGCGAGTTCAAAAGCCACAGGGTTCACTTCCTTCTTGATCTCGAATGGACCCACAAACCTTGGACCAAGCTTCCTGGAAGGGCAAGAAAGTCTGAGGTTAATAGAGGACAGCCATACCTTGTCACCCACCTTGTAGATGGGATTCCCTCTCTTTCTCCTGTCATGTTGTTTCTTGAAGTCTTCCTGAGCCTTTCGCATGGTCTCCTGAAGGATTCGGTAATTGGTTTGGAAGAAGTTTATCCTATCCTGAACGGCTGGTACCGGAGATTCAGGAATGGTGTTGGGAAGAAAGGATGGGTGAAAGCCATAGTTTGCCCAAAAGGGCGACTGATTGGTGGCCGTGTGTATGGTATTATTGTATGAAAATTCCGCACAAGGTAGCAAGGAGACCCAGTCATCTTGGGAGAAAGAGCAGAAGCACCGCAGGTATTGCTCTAAGGTCTGGTTCGTTCTTTCTGTTTGGCCATTACTTTGAGGGTGGTAAGCAGAAGAAAGACATAAGTCAATTGACAAGATCTTACAAAGATTCTTCCAGAAACCAGAGGTGAATTGAACCCCTCTATCGGAGACTATATTGTCGGGTAACCCATGAAGTCTGACTATCTCCTTAATGAAAACTTTTGCAGTGTCCATGGTGGAGGGGGTGCCAAGCATGGGCAGGAAGTGGGCCATCTTTGATAGTCGGTCCACTACTACCAAGATTGTTGTAAAGTTCTCTGATGGAGGGAGATCGACTATGAAGTCCATAGAGATGTTTTTCCAAGGCTGCTCCGGAACTGGTAAGGGTCTTAATAGACCCCAAGACCTGGTCTTGGGACCCTTGTTACGCTGGCAAACCAAACAGGACTCAACATATTTTTTACAGTCTGATCTTAGGGAAGGCCACCATAGGTAACGTTGGACAAGGTCGATCGTCTTCCGGATCCCGAAATGCCCGGCCAGCTGGTGATCATGAAATCTTTTCAAGGCCTGCAGTCTGACTTCCTGGGGGACAAAGATTTTGTCCTGATGCCACAGAAATCCCTTGTGACTCCTTAAGGTAGAAATTTCCGACTCTGGGCAGTGAAGAGAGGCTTGTACAATGGATGCTTTTAGGTCTGGCTGAATCAGAAGGAAATTTTGTGTGGACAGGATTGTACCGGGAGTGGTTTCTTCAGGGGTGTCTGGGAACATCCGAGACAGAGCATCCGCCTTTCCATTTTTAGATCCGGGACGAAACGAGATGTGAAAATTGAATCTCGAAAAGAATAACGCCCACCGAGCTTGACGCGGTCTCAAACGTTTTGCAGTCCTCAGATATTCTAAATTTTTATGATCGGTAAAGATCATAATGGGATGTGCTGCACCTTCAAGTAAATATCTCCACTCTTCCAGGGCTGTTTTGATGGCCAAAAGCTCCCGATCTCCGACGTCGTAATTTCTTTCCGGTTGTGTCATTTTTCGAGAGGAAAAGGCTACAGGATGTAACAATGATTTGGGGCCCTGTCGTTGAGAAAGGATAGCTCCTGTGGCCACTTCGGAGGCATCGACTTCCAAAATGTAGGGCAATGCAGGGTCAGGATGCTGAAGAACTGGCGCTGAAACAAACACTGTTTTAAGTCTGTCGAAAGCTGCCTGAGCCTCCGGGGACCACTGGAATCTGGAATGCAAACGGGTTAGTTGGGTAATGGGTGATATAATGGCTGAAAAGTTCTTAATAAATCGTCTGTAAAAGTTTGAAAAGCCAATAAACCTTTGAACACCCTTCTTGTCGGAGGGGACAGGCCACTCCAGGATCGCTTTTACTTTCTGGGGATCCATGGCCACTCCTTTCGTAGATATGACAAGACCCAAAAACTGGATAGATTCTTTCTCAAAGTCACATTTTTCGGCTTTTACATATAGTCCATGCGTTCTTAGAATAGTTAGTACCTTTTTCATGTGCACTCGATGAATCTCCAGCGTGGCCGAGAAGACAAGGATGTCATCCAGGTATACAATGAGGAAGTTGTCAAGATGGTCTCGGAAAATGTTGTTCACAAAGTGCTGGAACGTGGCTGGAGCATTGCAGAGGCCAAAAGGCATCACCAAATATTCAAAATGTCCGAAACGAGTTTGGAAAGCTGTTTTCCACTCATCCCCTTCTCGAATGCGAACCAGATTATAAGCACCTCGTAAGTCCAGTTTGGAGAAAACTCGAGCAGAACGGAATCGTTGGAAGAGTTCCGGGATGAGAGGGAGTGGATAGCGATTTTTGATAGTGATCTTATTCAGATCTCGGTAGTCTATACAAGGCCTAAGCGTTTTATCCTTTTTTTCGACAAAAAATATGCCAGCACCTGCAGGGGAAGAAGAGGGACGAATGAATCCCTTTGCCAGGTTTTCATCGACATAGAGTCGTAATGTTTCGAGTTCAGTCTCTGATAAAGGGAAGATACGACCAAAGGGAATTTCGGAGCCTGGGAGCAAGTCAATAGGGCAGTCATAGGGACGATGAGGTGGAAGGGAGTCTGCTCCCTTCTTGTCGAATACATCCAGAAATTCTAGGTAGGCAGAGGGTACATGAGGATTGGAACTAGAAACAGGTTGTATGGTCAGGCAGCTGGTAAAGTCCTTAGGGCCAGGGGGCAGACAATTCTGCTGACAGTAAGCAGATGAAAACAGCACTTCATTCTTCAGCCAGTCAATGTGAGGGTTGTGTGCTCGTAACCAGGGGACTCCCAGAATGACCGGAAACAGAGGAGAGCACAAAACATCGAAACGTACCAGTTCCTTGTGGCCAGAGCTGGTTGTCATAGGGATTGGCAGGGTCTCATGGGTTATCAGTCCAGAACTGGGTAGAGATCCATCAGCCAAATGAACTGTTAACTGCTGCTTCTTGGTAACAAGGGGAATTCCAAGTCCTTTGGCCAAGTTGATGTCTAGGAAGCAGCTGCAGGCCCCAGAGTCGATGATGGCTGAAAGACGGATCTCTTCCCTGGCCACCGATAGGGAGATAGCGAGGACAGGGTGAGATGAGGTAAGTCCTGACACTTGACAATGTACTGGGGGTTTGAAGAATGGTTTCTTCGCCCTGAGGTGGCAATTTTGTAAGAAATGGCCATTGTCTCCACAGTAAAAGCAAAGGTTCGCCTTTCGACGGTAGAGTCTTTCCTCAGGTGATAGAGCAGGCCGAAACAGGCCCATCTGTCTGGGCTTGACTTCAGGTATGGGTGGATTGGAGGCGAGAGAAAAAGAGGATTCTGGCAGTCCTTGAGCTGATTGGAGAGTCTGAGACTTCTCGAATAGACGTTCACGTAGGCGTCTGTCCAGTCGTATGGCTAACTGGATGAGGCCCTCCAAGGTATCCGGGACTGCTACCCTGGCCAGCTCGTCCTTGAGGGACTCCGATAGGCCCAGACGATATTGGTACTTCAGGGCAGCTTGATTCCAACATGTGTCTGCGGCCCATGTGCGGAAGTCCACAGTGTAATCCTCTGCGGGAAGTTGCCCCTGCTGCAGGGTGTGCAGGGCATTCTCGGCCGTAGTCATACGATGGGGATCATCGTACAACTGGGCCATAGCTGTGAAGAAAGTGTCAACAGAGTCAGTAATGGGGCTCTTCTGTTCCAGTAGCCCGTGGGCCCACACCTGGGGGTCGTCCAAGAGTAAGGAGATAATGAAACCAACTTTAATATTCTCCAAGGAGAAAGTTCTTGGTTGAAGAGCCAGGTATAGTAGGCAGGAATTTTTAAAAGTCCTAAACTTTCTTCGGTCCCCCGAGAACCGTTCAGGGGTCGGCACACGTGGTTCAGGAAGCGGGATCGGCACGGTGAGAGGAACCTCCTGAGACATTGCAGCAGAGGGAGTACAACTGGAGGTAGGTCTTGGATCAGGAGATATAGGATTGGAAGACAAGTGATGCAGGTGACCCTCTAATTGCTCATGGGCGTCTTGTAGTCTTTGCACTGTTTGGGTAAGTGCGGTGATCTGCTGGCACATAGCCTCTATAGGGGAAGCGCCTCTGTCGATCTCTGACATGGCTGGATTATACTGTCAGGAACGAGTATGGAGATCGAGATGCTAAGAGGGCTCCCCTTGCGGCTGAGTGCAGCGCGCCCCTGGAGTTGGGAACAGGGAGCGCGGTGCCCACAGAAGCACGGTTGGCCAGGTGCTTGCTTGCAGTCTGATGAGCTCAGCCACTGAGGGATGGCGGAGGCAGGCAGAACTGAGCTTGTTATATTCAGATGAACGGAGATATCGGAAGCCAGGCCGGGGGTCAAACACAGGAGATCAGTCCAGAGCATATACAGGGGCGAGCCGGGGTCATACACGTGCAGGGTCCAGTTACAAGCCGAGGGTCAAGCCGGGTGGTCAGGAAGCAGAAGCAGAGTCCAGAAGCAGGCCGAGGGTCAAACACAGGAGAACAGGAAGCGAGGTTAAGGCAAGCCGGGTCACAACGGATAAGCACGGATCAGGAGACAAGGTCAAGGTACACAGGAGACTGAAGAGATAATCCAGCAATGAGCAGCTCCAGCAGCAGGCTTAAATAGACCAGGAAGTTAGTCATGTGATCTGTTCAGGTTACAAGGAGGAAGTTCCGCCCACCTTAGTCATGCTGTGCACCATGGCAGCCATGATTGTCTTGGGCAGAATTGCCAGTCCTTCTTCGGCTATTTCCCTGACAGCGGGCTTTTCTTCTTTTTGTTTCTGAGTCACGCCCACGAACTAAGCGGTGGGGGTGTGCCTGGTGGCGCAGTGCAAATAGAAACCCCCACGTGTACTACTTCACACGGCTGAGCTTCCCCCTTTTTCCACTCTTCTGCGCGGGCCTTTCCCTTCATTGGGTCATGTCCATGACTTCGAGCAGGGATGCACTTCGGCCAATGAAGGCCTGCCTACTCGCGTAACTCCTCCAGCAGACACGTTCAATTCCGTGGTGCACAAACACTATACCGGACCCGAGCCCCCACATGTAGCGCCCTCCTCACTCCCCTCTTTTCACACGCTCGTCTTTCTCTTGTCTAGGGGTACCTTAGAGGGGAGGGAGCGGGGAACACCACGCCTGGCCTCTACCACAGATGTCAGTGCGGTATAAGCAAAGTTCTTTTCTTTTACCTTCGGGTCAGTGCTGTGCACCTGAATCCTCCACTAAGAGTTACCTTGAACAATGTCTGTCAGGAAATGAGCCCCACACCATTAAAGTCCAACACTCCTTTATTCTTCTGCGAATGAACACAATCAGTTGAACTCCCTTGGTAGAAACAGAACAGGAAAGGAGGTGTGGATGCGAGTAGGCCCAGACACAATTGGTTCTCCACTTTCTTCCCTGAAAGTGGGTTGCGGTCTCCGAGCGAGGGGGAATTTCCTTCCAGGCGGTTTCCGGTGAGAGGCTCACCTGTCACCGGCAATATGCTGCACCGGGTCTTCAAGCGAGGAGCTCCCCCCGGTCCATTGCGCCGTCCGGATTCGGGTACCCACTCCCGGGGTTCCCTAGGATCTCCTTCCCTCGTGGAACTCAGTGTTGGGCACTGAGCTCCACGACCTCCATCCGAGTACCTCACCCCAAGCCTAAGGTGCCTGAGATGGAACACGACCTCTGGTTGTCCTCTAGGCCTAGGCCGCCTAGAGGACCGACACGAACCACCGCCCACAGGCTGAAGGTGCCTGGGACTCGACCCCGTGACAATGATGGCCGGCCCCTTTATATCCTCTCCTAGCAAGCACGGCGGGTTCCCCGCCCCACCATACCGCTGCCGAGGGAGGACAAAAAGGAGGCACAGCACACAGCAATGATTCAACCCCAGCCCAGGGCGACAGCGCCACCCGCTGGGCTGCAGGGAATTACACATCACCGATGTCTCTGCCAAGTTCAAAATTACACCCGGGAAAGTACATACCCGCTACATATCCTTTGTGAGAAGTGGCAGAACAATGGTCTATGGAGGTGCCAAAGGCCAGATCTACCGGTAGTCTTGCTTCTCTTCCGAACATAAGTCGATAGGGTGAGTACCCTGTAGCGTCACTTGTGGTGCTGTTGTATGCATGCACAACTTCTGCTATGTGGTTGCTCCAATGCTGCTTCTTTTCACTGCTTAAGGTCCCCAGCATGTTTAGCAGGGTTCGGTTGAACCTCTCCGGCTGACTATCACCTTGTGGATGGTAGGTGGTAGTACGTGTCTTCTTGATCCCCAAGGAATCCAGGAGCTTCCGGATCAGCCGACTTTCAAAGTCCCTTCCCTGATCTGAGTGAAGCCGTTGTGGTAGCCCGTAGTGTACGAAGAATTTCTCCATAAGTACTTTGGCTACAGTGGACGCCTTCTGGTCTTTTGTTGGGAAGTCCTGGGCATACCGGGTGAAATGGTCGGTTACTACCAGAACATTTCCTAGCCCACTCAAGTCGGGTTCGAGGCAGAGAAAATCAATGCATACCAAATCTAGTGGGCCTTGACTTTGCAGATGACCCATTGGGGCAGCTTGATGGGGTAAAGTCTTTCTCTGGATGCAGCGTGCACATGAGTGGCAGTATTCTTCAACTTCGGCCCTCACGCAGGGCCAATAGAAACAGTCCCTAACGAGTTGGAAGGTCCTTTCCGGCCCCAGGTGGCCATGGTTGTCGTGTAGAGCAACCAAGACAGTCTCTCTGTGTTTCTCGGGCAGAAACAATTGCCATTTGTCTTCCAGGTCATCAGAGGGGCCCCTTCGGTAGACCACTCCCTGATGCACCTGCAACCTGTCCCACTCCTTCCTCAACAGGCGAGCTTCCTTTGAAGAGTGACGCAAGAGTCTATCTGGGTCCTGCCTCTCCAAGGCTTCCAAGACCAATCTCCCCATCGGGTCTTCTAATTGGTCACATCTCAACTCCCTTTTTGACAGTTTTGGCAAGTTATCTTCCTCCAACTGGGTTACCCCACAGTACTGTTTGGGGACCCCTACTACAGTGACCCCTATTTCTTCTGCTCTTGAGCTGCCACCGGCTTGGAGTTCAGCCCCCTGACAGAGGGCCCGCACCCCGTCGGGTGCCACTTGGGTCCAGTCTTCTGTACTGCTGATGGGGACATGAGATCTTCTAGACAAAGCGTCTGCATCTCGATTTCCAGCCCCAGGCCTGTATTTCAGGCTGAAATTGAAGGCAGACAGTGCCGCCAGCCACCTATGTCCTGTGGCATCCAGCTTTGCTGTGGTGAAAAGATAGGTAAGAGGGTTGTTGTCGGTTTTCACAGTGAACTCTGCCCCATACAGATAGTCTCGGAGTTTGTCAACTACCGCCCACTTGAGGGCCAGGAACTCCAACTTATGAGTAGGGTAGTTCTTTTCAGAGGGAGTCAGACTTCTGCTCACATATGCCACAGGTCTCAGTTGCCCTTCGTGCTCCTGATAAAGCACTCCTCCCAGACCATCATGACTGGCATCTACGTGGAGTTCATAAGGCTTCTTTGGGTCTGCGTAGGCCAGGACAGGGGCAGTGGTTAGACTTTTCTTCAACATCTGGAAGGCCTCTTCACACTTCTCGTTCCACTGGTCCTTGACTGACTCCCCTGGCTTCCTGGGGCCCGAGTCATCCTCTTCCCCCTCCGTCTTGAGCAGTTCATTCAGAGGCCTTGCTATCCGAGCAAACCCTTCCACAAACCTCCTATAATAAGAACAGAATCCCAAAAAGGATCTGATTTCTGTCACAGTGGTGAGCCCTGACCAGGAGGTGACTGCCTCCAACTTTTCGGGGTCTGTAGCTACCCCATCCTCGGACACTATGTGTCCCAGATAGTTAACTGATGACTGATAGAACTGGCACTTTTCAGGTGACAGCTTGAGTCCCTCCTCACTTAGTCTTCTCAAAACTTTCTCCAGCCTCTCTTCATGTTCTTCCAAGGTTCTCCCGAAGACAATGATGTCATCCAAGTATACAAGGACTTCGATGAGGTTCATGTCTCCTACAGTCTTTTCCATGAGATGTTGGAAGGTGGCCGGGGCTCCAGACAGACCTTGGGGCATCCGGTTGAATTCAAAGAACCCCACTGGGGTTATGAAAGCTGTCTTCTCCTTGCCTTCTGGATGCATAGGGATCTGATAGTACCCACTCTTTAGGTCCATGACGCTGAACCACTTGGCTCCAGACAAGCTCTGTAGGGCATCCTCTATCCTCGGAGTGGTGTACTGGTCGGGTATGGTTCTCCTGTTGAGGGTCCTGTAGTCTATGCACAGCCTCAACGACCCATTCTTCTTCCTGACCACCACTATTGGGGAGGCATAGGGGCTTCTAGATTCTCAAATCACACCAGTTCGCTTGAGCGTGGCGAGCTGTTCCCTCAAGTCTTCGAGGTCTGCTAGCGGAACTCGCCTAACCCTCTCCCTGAAGGGCTTGACTTCCTGGAGGCGGATTCGATGGGTGGCACTCTTTGCACACCCCACATCGAACTCATCTTGGGAGAAGATCTTTTTCCACCTGGTCAACTGGGCCTTGGCTCTCTCTTTCCAAGCCCTGGGCAGGTTTGGGTTCTCCATGGAAAGTTTCTCCCACACAGTCCTTTCTCCCTCTGCCTTCTCCATGTCTGACAAAGCGACTGGGGTAGCAGGGCTCACCTGGCCCAGCAACATCCTGGCTGGGATCTCCATGAGGCCATCCGTAGTAGTACTCACAGGTACTTTACAGTGTGCCTTCTTCAGGGCCCTCAACGGGACCACTTCTGGGACTACTTCTAAGCCCGAATGTTCTCCCCCTGGGTCGGGTTCCAACATGACAAAGGGCCCAGGCTGCTCCCAAGTGAGTTTCACAGTGGCTTTTAAACAGGCTACTTCACCGGGCTGCAGCACTATTCCTCTTCTTCCCAGCCTCCAGACCTTCCCTACCCCCTGTTCTGGGGCCTTCTGTTCCAAGATCAGTCGCTGATAAGCTGTCTTCAGCATTGGGTGGATCTTGGTGACTGTGGGGTCTTTTCTTCTTGTCAGAGGGGCCAAGAGTCTTCGGACCAGATCCGTGTTGGTCCCTATTATTAGGGAACTCTTGTTAGCTCCAGGCGGTCGGGGGCATACCACAGTCAAGGTATCGAACACTTCGGCCTTCCCGGCTAAGGGCGGGTCAAAAGTCAGTTTTATAGGCAGATAGCCATCATAAGGGAAACTCTTAGTCCCAATTCCCCATATTTCCAGCTCTTCAATCTTCTGGATTGGTAGGTGACTTCGATGCTTGTCATAAAAGTCTCGGTACAACAGGGTCACTTGTGCCCCTGTATCCAATATGGCTCTGGTATAGACTCCCTCCACTTGGACAGGTACTATCGGGGAGGGGCCTACCAGCTTCTCTGGATACTGCTTCAAAGGGGTCTCTTTCTTTGGATCTTTGCGTTTCCCTTTTGAACTCTCTTTCTTCCATTTCTCTTTGGACTTAAGTCTCTCTTGGGCCTGGTATGCATTGATCTCCCTCCTTTTAATGGGTGTAACTACCCGCTGAGGGACATTATTCTCTTTCTTTGGTGTACGTTCCCACTGAGGAACCCTGTGCTTCTTCTGAGGGGTTTTGTCTACTCTTTTCCTGTGCTTCTCATTCAGTTTGGAGCTCACTGGAGATGATGGGCACCCGGTTGACTCCTTCACCGGGGCCCTCTGAAGTTTTCCGCCGGCTTGCGGTTATTCATCTTTTCTTTCTTTGGGCTGGAACACACTTTGGCGAAATTGCCAGCTCCTCCACAGTTGAAACAAATCACATCCCCCAAATCTTGCAAGGATGCGGGCGCTGAGATGTTTGGAAACAGTTCCTTCTTTGGGCTTTCCCTCTCTGGTACCCCTTGATCCTTAGCCATCATAGAGGTCAGCATCCCCAATACTTGAGACATCTGTGACTTCAAGGTATCCACCTCTGAGTCTCTCTCGAGGGTCATGGCCGTCCTGACCACCACTGCCAGAGGATTGGTTGGCTCGACTGATTGGTTCCTCCTTTTGTCTTCCAACATAGCCTCTTCTTCTCTGACCACTCAGATTAAGTCGGGGTACTCCAGGCTCTTGCCGTCCTGTCGAGTGCGTAACGCCAATGCGATGGGGTCCAAGGGCTGTGCTCCCCTCAACACCTGCTGAACACGGGCCTCATCCACCTTCCTTGGGTCGATCCCCTTCTTCAGTATAATTTTATGTAGGATCTTATCCAGACGCCTCATGAACTCTGACAGTTTCTCTCCTGTCTTCTGATAGCAATGCTCCAGCTGGTAAGTGAGCTCAGTGACTTTTTCTGTTCCACCGAACACATTCTGCAGAATGTCCAGATAATCCTGTGCATCACAGTCTTTCTTGCTCAGCTTGAGGTTGCGTATGGCCTCCAAGGCAGGCCCCTTTAGACTCTCAGAGATTCTTTGTTTCTTTCGGTGTTCTGGGACCTCCCATTCTTCTAAAGCCTGGGTGGCGCCGTCTAGCCACTCCTCAAATCCCTCTTCTCCCAAAGGTACAGGTTTCCTTCCAGAAAACATCCTGAGTTTTCTGTATCCCGACATCGGGTAGTCTGTAGGATCCTTCTTACACTGGGCTACAATCTCCCCCAGGACCGCACATAGTTCTGCGCTGAGGGTGGCCAGTGGTGACCCGGGACTCTCTTTCGCCTTCTGCTTTCCTGCTTTTGGGGACTGTGGTGGAGATGTTTGTGGAGGTGATGGTTTTGGTGTCTGAAACCATCCTCCCTTGATTGGCAGCGCATGTATTAAGCTATAGGTCTGATCATCCACTGCTTTCATGCTTGGACTTTTGAAATGCTCTGGGATTTCATTCTTCCATTCTACTAGTGCGTGAGTCAGCGAAGAATTCGACCTGACATTCATCACTCATGCTTTCTGGTGTGGGGACAGCGACATTACTAGCTGCTTTATCCCCGGGAGTTCAATAACTACTGCCGCGGCTGAATCTGTGCCAGCCACCGTGCACCACTGTTCCACTTCCAGCGGGTCCATGACGGTACTTTTGGCGCGTTGCTTGCTGTATCAGGATCCCGGACTCGGAGCCCCCACGTGTAGCGCTACCCCCAGTTAAGAGAGCCGCTGAATTTGTTTCGGGCCCTGAATACAGCACCGCCAACCCCCGGTAATCTACTCAACCCACTCTGGCACAGTTAGTCTAAGGGTTGTTATCTTATCACAATCTAGCAATATATGCACAATCATAACACACTGAGGACGAAGCGTTAAAGTATAACTAGTTTACTTCTGTGTAAAAGGCATAGATTAACACATAACACATATATTGTCTGCAGAGCCCTGCAACGGTAAATATAGTACACACTGAGGATGCTGGCGATTACACGCCAAGTGCAGCTATTCCTATCTATGCGCCTTTATGGCGCAGCAACAAAAAGTTCTAACTCCTGGTCAGGCCTGACTCAGATATAATTTAGTCTCTTGGGGAACAATTTCTTTGCATGCAGCTTGAACGGTGGTGCACATATAGAAAGAAACAGTATTTGTAATCCACACGATAAGTAATAGAAGAACACTTCACCGGAGACTACACGACCCAGTTCTGTTACTAGTCTCCGGTGGAACAACAGATAAAACTTGGTGGGCCAAGGCAGTCTCTAGGCCTAATCAAAGTAAAGTATTTTGATGGATTGAGCAAGTGCTCGCTCACCACTCCGGACGCGATCCCAGTCCGGGACTTCCACCGACTGTGTCTCCGCACACAGCGTCTGCAACGGCCGGGTCCCCGGTCCAACTGATGTCAGCAACTTGGAGAAGTCGGATGCCACCCAGGCTCGCAGTGGGGTGGAAGGCTCTCTGGAAGTTGTGCAAGGCCCTGGCTTCAGGCCCTGTACTGCCACAGATCCGCACGGGAAGACCTGTTGATAGCAGCGCAGTGTCCAAAAAGAGACCAAGCACAGCCTCGCCCTCCTCTTATATAGTCCCACCCATGAGTCTCTGCGTGGCCAAAATGCACCCTGGGTGCCAAACGGGGTTATGGGTAACGTAGTCCCGGGGCCTTAAAGGAGACCTCGCTACAGAAGTAAAACATGTATTATTCTACACAATTTTTTTATTGTGCAGAAAAAAACCTAGAAATTAAATTAGAGATGCAATCTGCCATCCAAATAAAAATAACAAAGAAGTGAGAATTAACGCTCACCGAACTTCTACTAACACGAAATTAACAGAAGGAGCCCAAAGGTTGGCGCTCGAGAACTGAACTTTCTCTTTATACTCTCGTAGTATGTCACTTTGTTCGTGTTTGTCGAAAGACAATTTGCGGATAGTTAGAATGCTAGACAAAATCCTGCACACGCACTTATGACAAAAATCAGATGCTCGGTCTTACAACCTTCAAACCGTGTGTACGAGGCTTTATAGTCTGCACATCCAGCTTTTGTCTGACGAAAAAACTGAATCGGCTGTCGAAAGCACCGTACTAACGATCCGAGAATTGGCAGATTGTTCGTCGGACGAAATTTGACTTCCGATTTTTGTATCGTGTGTACGGGCCTTAACACTTGTACTGACACTAAATATAAAAAGTTTCTTCTCTACCTAAAACACACTGACACTAATGGCCCGTACACATGATACAAAATCAAATGGAAAAATTTGTACGACGAGCTGTATGCCGATTTTCGGATCGTTAGTACGATGCTTTTGACAGCCAATTTTGCTTTTTCGTCAGACAAAAGCTGGATGTGCAGACTATAAAATTTTTGTTGGATGTGAACTCAACATCCGATTTTCGTTTTATTAGTACAATTTTCATACGAAAAAAATTGTAAGAGCAAGACTACGCATGCTCAGAAACCAAAGAATACATACAAAACTATTCAACACATTACATCACTTCTGACGTTGTTTTGTGTCGTACGAAAATTTTTGTATTGAGAGTAACCTCTTTACTTTCGACATGAGACTAGCATGCCACAAAAAGCAGACATTCGGTTGTCTGAAAATCTAAGCGTGTGTACGAGGCTGATACTAATACGAACCCAGATCAAGCTCTGGCTGAACTATTTCATACAAAAACTATACAAGAAAGCCCACATCTGTGATGCAGCATATACAGCAGGGGTCTCAAACTGGCGGCCCTCCAGCTGTTACGAAACGAAAGTCCCATGAAGCATTGCAAGGCTGACAGTTAACAAGCATGACTCCCACAGGCAAAGGCATGATGGGACTTGTAGTTTCGCAACAGCTGGAGGGCCGCCAGTTTGAGACCCCTGATATACAGTATACTAGGTTACAGCATAAAGAGGGCATCCCTGACAAACCCGAATGGCACCCCAGGGTGCCACAGCACCCCTGTTGATAAAGGCGAGGGAGGACATGCTGTTGCGTATATAAAATATAACTATGAAAATATTATATGCATAATATACAAATTATGTAAAAAAAAAAAATCATACATTCCTTTCTGGCAGGCATTACAAAATTAACTCATAAAGTGTTCTCGCAGTAAATACTCCATATTTTCTTTTACTAGACTGCAATTGACCACAGTTTTACAATGTTTTACAATGTTAGCATGTTATCATAATCCTGTTGCCGAGGAATATGGCCGCATTTTCTGCTTGTCTGGAGTGCACTCGATACTCTGGATCTATATCGACCTCATTAGAGCTTTGCTGCAATGCTTCCATAAACAAATTACAGTTTTCAGTAACACATTAGTTATCAGTAAAGATGAATGAGTAATGTGGCCTTGTATAGGCCAGCTGCTTTCCTCTTATCTAAATGTCAAACACCCCTAATTATTACTTTAAAGCTGCTTTTCTGTGTTGGAGCTACAGCTGTATGAAAGAGTTGGCTCAAACGTTAATTAAAGGGATGTTGCAGCTAAAGTTCAACTTTCTTAGATGCAGGAAATATTTTTTAGTTGTTAGATATGGCGTGGGCTAAATGGATAAAAAATAACCTACATTAAAAGAATGTACATTACCCAAAATACCACCCAAACTTTAGCTGTACTTAGACCCCTCTCACACTGGGGCGGTTTTTTAGGCGCTTTAGCACTGAAAATAGCCTCTGCTAAGCGCCTGAAAACCGCCTCTCATTCATTCAAGTGTGACTTTTCACACTGGAGCGGTGCGCTTGCGGGACGTTCCGAAAAGTTCTGCAAGCAGCATCTTTGGGGCGGGATGGGAGCGCTGTATTTAGCACTCCCAAAACACCCTGTCCATTGGAATGAATGGGCAGCGCTTCCGTAGCGCCTGAAAAGCGCTTCGGAAACGCCATAACACTGACATTTTTCAACCCCTCCCTTAGGGTTAAAAGCGCCCCACTACGGTTGAAAAGTGTCGCATAAACAGCAGTAAAATGAGCAGTGCTTTACTGCAATTGCGGCCGCGGCCCCAGTGTGAAAGGGGAATAACTTGCCAACCACTGGTGGAGAAATAACATTGCAATTGGCCATGACCATCCTGTCCAGTTGCTAAAGAGAAATGACAATGTAGAAATACTCCCGCAGGGGCCGCTGGTTTAAGATTTTGGGCCTGCCGTTACCTTACTTTTCACCACGTCCATCTTAGGGGTCTTCCTTTAAGAGTTGTTCACAAATGTCTGCACCAAACACTTATGCCGTGTACACACGATCGGTTTTACCGATGAAAACAGTCCGATGGACTTTTCTCATCGGACAACCGATCGTGTATGGGCCCCATTGGCCTTTTTTCCATCGGTGAGAAAAAATAGAACATGTTTTAAATTTATCCGATGGAAAAAAAACAATAGCAAATTCCGATCGTCTGTGTGGAACTCCATCGGACAAAAAACCCACGCATGCTCAGAATCAAGTCGACGCATACTCAGAAGCATTGAACTTAATTTTTCTCGGCTTGTCGGAGTGTTTTACGTCACAGCGTTTGGGACGGTCGGATTTTTGACTGATGGTGTGTAGGCAAGACTGATGGAAGTCAGCTTCATTGGATTTCCGATGGAAAAATGCATCGGATTAGAATCCATAGGAAATCCGATCGTGTGTACAGGGGCTTTAGTCTCTTTTTCTCAAGGGTTTTATTAAAGAACTTCCAGACAGAGGGATGGATGGTTAGGGGAGATTCAGGTACCTTACTTTTGCGGATCATGGGTACTTCCTTTAATCCAGAGGACAAACAGCTTCCACGCTGGACCTAGCCACCACCGGATAGGCCTCTCTCACTGACCTAGCAGCCGGTGTGAGCTTGTTCAAAAGTCTCTGCCACAGACTTGTGTAAACACACGCTTGGTAAAGTTCTGAAAACATAACACACAGTGCCAGGAACTTTCGGCCAGCCGGCAACACTGTGAGGGATATTTTTATCCGGATGCGTCCTCCAATTGAGCCCTCAATTGTTCGGTCCCTTCCCGCAGGCAAGGCGACACAGGACCATCCCGGATCAGTAGGCCCCAGAAACTCCTGGGCCTACTCTCAGTAACGGAGCCTCGGGCCTGCAAGCCCCGAGGCAGAAAAAACTGCTAACACATCCCTGAGGCCAGGAGGGCTGTCAGGTCAGGATCGGAAGACCCCGAGAAACGGTGTCTGCTCCTTAAATACCCTCCCCCAGAATGCACAGCGGGGAGACCAATCCCACTGAGCTGCTTGTGGGCAAGAGGTACCCAATACATCCAGCCTGCTGCATTTCCAACCCTGACCTGTGGTGACAGCGACACCCATAGTCAGGTGGAAAATGTGCAACCCAGCTGGACTGGAACAGAGACCAATAATTTGGTATAATTATTCTGAGCTAAACTACAGCTCAGACAACTAAATTTACACTAGCGCCTACCCAATAGGAGCAGGGCGCTACAACAATTTTCCAGAGATGTTCACAAAGTGCAGTGTTGTCAACCTACCAGATTGAAATTTACTGACGCGACACCCAACATTTACTGGCACAGCCAAGTTTCTACTGACATTTCCAAAAGTTACCAAATTACAGTTTTAAGTGCAAATTTCAGTATTTAGGCTACAAACAAGTAAAATATGCAATTAGCAATGAGATTTAGGCCGGGTTCACACTGGGGCGACAAACACTCCGACATTGGGAGCTCATGTCGCATGACGTGTGAAAATCAATGTTTCCCTATGAGAGCCGTCTTAACTGGTCCGACACATGTCGGTCCGACTTTGAAAATGCTCCCTGTACTACTTCGGTCCAACTTTGATCCGACTTCAGCCCATTGACTATCATTGAAGTCGGATCAAAGTCGGACTGCAGTCTTGCATGATCCGACTTTGGCATGCGACTTGTGCTGTGCTGCTCTTGAGGGGGAACTCCAGGCCAAATTTTAAATAAAAAAACGGCATGGGTTCCCCCTCCAGGAGCATACCAGGCCCTTGTGTCTGGTCTGGATTTGAAGGGGAACCCCTGCGCCGGAAAAACGGCGTGGGGGTCCCCCCAAGATCCAAACCAGACCCTTATCCGAGCACGCAACCTGGCAGGCCGCAGGGGAAGAGGGGGGGGACGAGAGAGCGGCCCCCCTCCCTCCTGAACCATACCAGGCCGCATGCACTCAACATGGGGGGTTTGGTGCTCTGGGGCAGGGGGGCGACCTGCGGCCCCCCCCACCCCAAAGCACCCTGTCCCCATGTTGATGAGGACAGGGCCTTTTCCCGACAACCCTAGCCGTTGGTTGTCGGGGTCTGCGGGCTTATCGGAATTTAATAAGGGGGCCCCAGATCCCGGCCCCCACCCTATGTGAATGAGTATGGGGTACATTGTACCCCTACCCATTCACCTGGTGGAAAAAAATGGCAATAAAAACACAACACAGCTTGTGTAAATTAATTTATTGCACAGCTCCGGGGGTCTCCGCGCTCTCCGGTTCTTTCTTCTGCCGGGCTTCCGCTATCTTCTTGGAGCTCTTTTGCTAGCGGGGCCCGGTCTTCCCGTCGCCTTCTTCTTCTCCCGCTCTCCGGTTCTTCTCTCGCTCTCCGGTTCTTTCTTCCGCTGGGCCTCCGCTATCTTCTTACAGCTCTTTTGCTAGCGGAGAGGCCCGGTCTTCCCGTCGTCTCGTCCGGCTCTCCGTTGTCCTTCTGCCGGCCCCTCCACTATCTTCTTCCAGCTCTTTTGCTAGTGGAGGGGCCGGTCTTCCCGTTGCCGTCTTCTTCTCTCTTCTCCTCCTCGATGTTGACTCGTCGCTTCCTCCCGCTGTAATACTGGCTGTTCGCTCCGCTCCGCATTAATATAGGCTTCTCATGACGTCACAGTCACATGCTCCGGGTGGCCCCGGAGCATGTGACTGTGACGTCATGGGAGCATGTGACTGTGATGTCATGAGAAGCCTATATTAATGCGGAGCACAGCGAACAGCCAGTATTACAGCGGGAGGAAGCGACGCGTCAACATCGAGGAGGAGAAGAGAGAAGAAGACGGCGACGGCGACGGGAAGACCGGCCCCTCCACTAGCAAAAGAGCTGGAAGAAGATAGTGGAGGGGTCGGCAGAAGGACAACGGAGAGCCGGACGAGACGACGGGAAGACCGGGCCTCTCCGCTAGCAAAGGAGCTGTAAGAAGATAGCGGAGGCCCGGCGGAAGAAAGAACCGGAGAGCGAGAGAAGAACCAGAGAGCGGGAGAAGAAGAAGGTGACGGGAAGACCGGGCCCCGCTAGCAAAAGAGCTGCAAGAAGATAGTGGAGGCCCGGCAAAAGAAAGAATCGGAGAGCGCGGAGACCCCCGGAGCTGTGCAATAAATTTATTTAAAAAGCTGTGTGTGTTTTTATTGCCATTTTTTTCCACCAGGTGAATGGGAAGGGGTACAATGTACCCCATACTCATTCACATAGGGTGGGGGCCCCCTTATTAAAGGGGGCTCCCGGATTCCAATAAGCCCCCCGCCCGCAGACCCCGACAACCAACGGCCAGGGTTGTCGGGAAGAGGCCCTGTCCTCATCAACATGGGGACAGGGTGCTTTGGGGTGGGGGGGCGCAGGTCGCCCCCCTGCCCTGAAGCACCCACCCCCCCATGTTGAGGGCATGCAGCCTGGTAGGGTTCAGGAGGGAGGGGGGCCCGCTCTCTCGTCCCCCCCTCTTCCCCTGCAGCCTGCCAGGTTGCGTGCTCGGATAAGGGTCTGGTTTGGATCCTGGGGGGGACCCCCACGCCGTTTTTTCGGCGTAGGGGTTCCCCTTCAAATCCAGACCAGACCCAAGGGCCTGGTATGCCCCTGGAGGGGGAACCCACGCCGTTTTTTTATTAAAAATTTGGCCTGGAGTTCCCCCTCAAGATTCATACCAAACACAGTGCCTGCTATTGGCGGGGATCAAAGTCGGATCCCCGTTCATTGAAAGTCGGACATATGTCGGCTTCATGTCACGGGGCAAAGTCGGATCCAAAGTAGGACGGCTGTCGTGTCGCACTAGTTTGAACCCAGCCTTAAGGTAGATATTAGGCCCCTTTCACACGAGCTATCTGATTAGGTCCACCTGTCAGTTTTTCAGGAGGATCTGATCAGACCCTCCATTCACTCCTATGGAGCGGCGGATGTCAGCTGACACCCGCTGCTATCGGATCCGATCCTGTCCACCAAATCCAGACAGATGGTGACCCTATCTACTAATCGTCTGGCAGACTGGATCGGACGAACATGGACAGGTGGTCCATTTTCATCCAATCTCCCCATAGAGGAGAGCGGGACTCTGACAGGTCCGTCTCTGTACAGTGAGCGGAGACAGACTTGTCATCCGCCTGCTCAGCAGGGATCAGCAGAACGATCCCCCGCTGAGCAAGCGTAATGTGTTAAATGGATCTGCCCTATGTGAAAGGGGCCTAAAGGCAAAAAATGTTTTATTATTTTTGTAGCGGCCTCACCCCTCTCCCTTGCTTCATCGGTTATATGGCTGTTGTCTAGGGTACCTGGGGATGAGAGATGATACACACCACGGCCCATGTCCTCCTGTAACTAGGAGGTGAAGGCCAGAGATTGGGCTTTTGTGTAGGTGTCCTAGAGCCAAGTCCAGTCCTTCGCTTAGTAACCCAAGTTCCACACAGTGAGTAGGTACAACTCAGTTTTATTCTTCTTGCCAAGCAATAAAACAGTCTTTCTCCTTTTGAATAATGGGGGGGGGGGGGGGAACAGATCGAGGCACAATCATTTCCCTCCTTGCTGCTGCCCACTGTGCTGTCACCAGTGGTGAATAGTCACTGCCACTGACTAGGTAATATAGAACGTGAATTTACCTTCGCTCACTTTGCCCCTGTCAGAGGAAGAAATCCGTCCAAGGGAGAAGTGGAGGCCTCTCAGTCACCAGCGATGCTGCGCCGGACTCTTCGGAGAAGTTACTGCGCACCAGTCCTCACGAACTCAGACACGGGCACCCAAGGCATTAGGGCCCCCTCGGATTCCTCCACCCTCACGGAACTCAGTCGAAGGTACTGAGCCCCAGGCATCCGCCATAGTACCTCACCCCAGGCTAAAGGTGCCTGAGATGGACTCCATCTCCGCTCTTGCTAGGCCAAGGGCGCCTAGGCCTGGAACACCGGAATGCCAGCACCCAAGCTGAAGGTGCCTGGGTGCGGCCACGTCCTCCGACTCTCCACCCAAAATCAGGGCCTCTGCCCCTTTTATGACCTCTCCCTTTGCATCCCAGCGGGTTCCCCGCCCCGCTGTACCAGCTCCAGGGGAGGACAAAAAGGCACAGTTCGCGGTGTGTGTTCAGCTTGGGCCCAAGGCAACAGCGCCACCCAGGGGCCCCAAGGAACCTCACACCACCAGAGTCCTCACATAATTCAAATAACCGCTACATTTTATTTTATGATATAGTTAAATAGCTCAGGGACAGGACAGAATGGGCGGGCACACACACATGAAACTGACTCTCACAGTGACAGCAGTGTGCAGCAGCACAGATGATAATGACACCTCACTGACATGACACGTCCTCTCCTGAGTCACAGCGACAGTCTCTTGCCACGCCAGGTGGTCTCTTCAGTCCATCTTTAGTCCAAACAGTACTGACAGTCCCGCTCATGGCTTGCCTTGCTCTCATCCTGCAGACCCGCACATGAGGCTCCGGCTGCTCCATTTGGCTGCCTTGCACCATAACATCACACAACACACTCAGGCACTGCCTCCATCAGACCCATGCCCCACCCGAACTTCAGTGGTCTCGGCCTGCTCCAGACTGGAATTGTACATGCGCACCTGAGCCGAGCGCCACAGTCATATTATTTACTGTCAATCTTTTCCTGTCCATACTCTACTCCAGCTTGTTCACACCTATGCAGTTTGCTTTTGATCCCTTTCTGCAGTGCTCTTTGTGGTATGTTTTGCATTTTCGCACACGTTTTTGATGCGTTTTTCCCACGTTTTTTTTTACGTTTTGCTTCTCTTTTTTTTGCCAATTTGTTGTTGGGCAGATTAAAAAACGAAAATTGCTGCAAAAACGCACTACATGCTTTTCTGCAGCTTCTCCATTGAAGTTTATTGAACCAAAAATGCATCGTTTTGCATTTTAAAAGTCCCTAACCCTTTCCAAAAACGCAATGGCTGAAAAAATCATAAATGTGAACATGTTAAAGGGACTGTAGTGCATTTCTGCAAAATGCAAAAAGCACAAAAAAACGTATAGGTAGAAAAAGAACTGAAAAAATTCAAGTTCATAAAATGGGTCACACCCAGCCATTAATAGATAGAATTAGGAAAAGGTATACCTTTCTAGAGAAATGTAGGAAGTGGATAACACCAATCTAAAGCAAAGAAAAAAAGAACTAACACCATTTCAAGCAGAGATCATAAAATGGGTCACACCCAGCCATTAATATATAGCATAAGGAAAATGTATACCTTTCTAGAGAAATGTAGAAAGTGAATAATACCAATATAATGAAAAAAAAAAAATGAACTAACACCTGTAGCGCACCCACCCCAGCCTTTACCTGCTTTTCTTATAGTTGGAAAGACTGAGGCACACCGTACCACAAGCCCGTACCCTCCTGGATGGGGAGGTTGAGCAGTGTTAGTTCTGTCACCACGACTCTGCGCTGGGTCTTCAGAAAGGGTCACCTCCCTGGCCTCCTCGATCCTGGATACGGGTCCCCTTGCAAGGCAGATCCCTGGGAGCCTTGATCCTTAGCGGACCCCAGCCAAAGGTTGCTGGGTTCCAGGCCCTCGTCAAAGTACCTCACCCCAGACTGAAGGTGTCTGGGATGGAAACTGTAGCTCCGTCTCCGGGTCTTGGGCACCCGGAGACAACACACACGCCCAGGCCTAAGGTGCCTGGGCACGAAACCACGACAACGACCCAGGCCTCCGGGCCTAGGGCACCCGGAGGCGACACACACACCCAGGCCTAAGGTGCCTGGGCGTGGACCCCGACTGGAAGATGGCCGCCCTTTTATATACCCTCTCCCGACAGGCACAGCAGGTTCCCCGCCCTGCCGTACTGCTGCCGAGAGCGGACAAGAAAAGGCACCACCCTGTACCACGGTTCAACCCGGGCGGCCTATGGCAACAGCGCCACCTATAGGCCCTAGGGAACTGCACATCAGTACTATCTCCCAGGGACAGAAATGGTCCATGAAACCTAACAATTAGTGCATCTGAGCCTAGTTACCACTCAGATGCTCCCCCTAAATATAGCACCCCGCTACACACCATTTCAAACAGAGATCACAAAATGTGTGACAACAAGACATGAACATTACTCCGGTGCATTAAGAAAGGGGACACCTGCCAAAGTGGGCCATGGCTGCATACAGCAGTAAATCAGGACTCCAGTGTAAAAAGGAAAGAGCTTTTCAGCAGCAGTATTTTTCCTATAAAAAAAAAATCCTGGGCCCAGTCCAAGCAGCAATGAGTATATATGCCTATTGAACTGTCTGCATTGGACTTACGAGTGCAGGTGTCTGAGTGTTTTATTAGTGTGTTATATAAACTTGTCTGTGGCTCATGTCCACCATAATCATCAAAATATAATAGGACAGAAAAGCTTGCATCAGGATGGGAAAACTCTGTAATATGCAGGGTTCACATGAAGCACAGGAATAACTTCTTAAAGTAGTTGTATACCCGCTGACATTTTTTTTTTTACACCTGTAAAGGAAAAGGCATAATGAGCTAGTATGCACCGCAGCTCATTGTGAAATACTTACCTTAGAATGAGGCGTCGGTGTCCCTCCCGGTCCACATAAAGGAAGCTGACATTATGCCTCGGCGTGTCTTCCGGGTATCGCGGCTCCAGCGCTGTGAGTGGCTGGAGACGCGATGTCGTCACTCCCGCGCATGCGCGTGGGAGACCTCTTTTCGGCAAGGTCCGCCAGGCCTTCAGCCGAGAATCCCCTGTGCGCATGCGCCGCTGCAGTCAGTAAAGGTTTAGGCCCCTTTCACACGGAGGGTCCGTTCAGGTCCGCCTGTCAGTTTTTTAGGCGGACCTGGACGGACGCTCCATGTAGCCCTATGGAGCCACGGATGTCAGCGGTGACATGTCCGCTGACATCCACTCCGCCAAAGTGTGACGGAGGAAAACCCTATTTTTCCTTCCGTCGGCGGAGCGGATCGGATGACAACGGACTCTACGGTCCGTCGTCATCCGATTCCTCATAGGGGAGAGCGGCGCTCTGACAGGGCGGTCCCTGCACAGTGTGCGGGGACCGCCCAGTCATCCGCCGGCTCAGCGGGGATCAACGGAGCGATCCCCGCTGAGCAAGCGGAGCTTCACGGGGCGGATCATGACTGATCCGCCCCGTGTGAAAGAGCCCTTAGGAGATTTTTTTTTACCTACAGGTAAGCCTTAGTATAGGCTTACCTGTAGGTAAAAGTAAATAAAAAAAGACTATACAACCTCTTTAAACTATATTGTGCAAACAAACAACTGAGAAAGAAAGAAAGAAAGAAAGAAAGAAAGAGAAATGTATTTTTTATTTTGCTGTCTAATAAACATGCATCAATTATAGCAAAGTATAAAGATGGGGAATTTTTGGAGAATTATGACAAAAAAGTTTTTTGGCCATACTTCTCTTGTGGATCACAGGTGTACACAGGAGCTGAAGCAGGATCTGGAAGGATCCCAACAATATTGTTGGGATCCTCCTGCCTACCTGATTAATCGTCGACAACATATATTAGCATGCAGCTAAGAGCAGGAGCCAGCTGCACCTGTCCCCTGTCCAGCCCGGCGCTCTAGTGACTGCTGAAGGAGCAGAGTGGAGAGTGGTGGCTGATAGGTTGACATTCACTGCTCTCTACTTCGAGCAGACCAAGAACTGAATGATCATCAGTCATGTGATCTCTCAGTTTTGGTGTTAGAGCTGTAACACCCTTTAGTGTGTGCTAGAAGTAGTGTAGGTTGTGTTAGAGTAGGTACATTTAGTTTAGCTCAGGGCTAAGCCAGAGCTATAGAATCTGGATCAGGGTTCAGGATGACTCATCCTGACAGCTCCTCTGGTGCCTCCTCCTGTTTCTGGGACATTGGAGAATGTTCAAGAGCTAGTGGGTGGAGGTTGGGAGGAGCTGTCTGGAATATTTTCGAGGCCTCGACCAATCCCCAGTAGTGGGCTGGCAGGGGGCAGAGCTTACCTCATAAATAGCCATGAGCCATGCCAGCAGGGGCAGTCAGGTGGAAGATGGAGATACAGTGCTGAGGAAACTGTTGGTGGCCCTCAGGGGTGCCCCCTAGTCTGGGGGGGGGGGGTCCTGCCTTGTGCTGGGGCTAGGGTGCTGCAAGGATCCTGCCAAAACACACGGGAGGAAGCCCTTCCTGGAGGCATGGGAGCAAGAGAGGACAGCGTGAGTAGATCAGCACTGCTGGTGACTAACAAGGGGGAGACTGCCACATGTAGCCAGTCTCCCTGAAGACAGTGGTGTGCTTATATCTTCATCCTTCCCCAGGAGATCTCCTGAGAGTCAGCCGGGTAGGCTGGTAAACTGTCAGTCTGGAGGACTGCGGGGCTAGCAAAAGTGGCAGCTGCAAACAGGTGGGTTATCAGTGCCTGAAGAGGTGGTGCTGGGACCAGTAGCCACAGAGGAAGAGTACAAGCTTTTTACTGTATTTTTGCTACACAAAAAAGGGGCTGCGAGTACCTGTCTGTAAAGGGCCATTGCTTAAATCTGACTGAGAACCTGTCAGATCAACTAACAGTGATTCAGCTGGAGCCAGCAAGCAAGTGTGTGCAGGAGCAGAGTAAAGGATACTGTCTATAGACTGTATACAAAGCCGGACTGGCCTACCGGGATACCGGAAATTTCCCGGTGGGCCGGCTGCCTGGCTGCTCCTGGGGCCGCTGTGAGGGCAGCAGCACCTGAAAAAAATATGGCTGCCGGGCCGGGCCGACATGCAACTGCGCATGCGCCAGCACAGTTCCGAAACTAGCCGTGCTCGGGAAAGCCCGTACACGCTCGGCAATTTTCGGAAAGGCGGGCGCATGCGCAGTGCAACGATGGCGCAGAGCGGTGCCATTTTTAAAAGTAAAAGCAGTACCGCGCCACTCAGTGAGGTCTCGTCTGGCATGTGCCTCTGACCTCCTGTCCTCCCCCGCAGCCCCTGACCTCCTGTCCCCCCCTCCGCAGCCTCTGAACTCCTGCCCCCCCCCTCCGCAGCCTCTGAACTCCTGCCCCCCCCCCCTCTGCAGCCTCTGACCTCCTGTCCCCCCCCCCTCTGCAGCCTCTGACCTCCTGTCCCCCCCCCTCCGCAGCCTCTGACCTCCTGTCCCCCCCTGCAGGCTCTGACCTCCTGTCCCCCCCTCCGCAGCCTCTGACCTCCTGTCCCCCCTCCGCAGCCTCTGACCTCCTGCCCCCCCTCTGCAGCCTCTGACCTCTTCTGTACCATCCACAGCCTCTGACCTCTCCTGTACCATCCGCAGCCTCTGACCTCTCCCGTACCATTCGCAGCCTCTGACCTCTCCCGTACCATCCGCAGCCTCTGACCTCTCCTGTACCATCCGCAACCTCTGACCTCCTCTGTACTATCTGCAGCCTCTGACCTCTCCTGTACCATCTGTAGCCTCTGACCTCTCCTGTACCATTCGCAGCCTCTGACCTCTCCTGTACCATTCGCAGCCTCTGACCTCTCCTGTACCATTCGCAGCCTCTGACCTCTCCTGTACCATCCGCAGCCTCTGACCTCTCCTGTACCATTCGCAGCCTCTGTCCTCTCCTGTACCATTCGCAGCCTCTGACCTCTCCTGTACCATCCGCAGCCTGTGACCTCTCCTGTACCATCCGCAGCCTCTGAACTCTCCTGTACCATCCGCAGCCTCTGACCTCTCCTGTACCATCCGCAGCCTCTGACCTCTCCTGTACCATCCGCAGCCTCTGACCTCTCCTTTACCATCCGCAGCCTCTGACCTCTCCTGTACCATTCGCAGCCTCTGACCTCTCCTGTACCATTTGCAGCCTCTGACCTCTCCTGTACCATCCGCAGCCTCTGACCTCTCCTGTACCATCCGCAGTCTCTGACCTCTCCTGTACCATCCGCAGCCTCTGACCTCTCCTGTACCATCTGCAGCCTCTGACCATCTCTTGTCTTATATCAACGTCTGCAGTCTGGAGAGGAGTCAAGAGTGGGAGTGCCGCCAGGATGAGGATCATGGGAGAAGTCAAACATGTATGGACTGTGGAGAGGAAACTATGGGATAAAACCAGAGCCACCAAGCTGGAGCCGACTGACTGAGCCCTGCACGGTGCACCTGAGAGGAGGTCAGTGACAGCACCACCAGGCCAGTCTGAGGGGGAGTCAATACAATATTGTAAAGGGGCACTGATATAAAGGTTTCCCCCTTATATCAGTAAACCCCGTTACCTTAGTGTTTTCTTTCTGCGGAAGGTGGTCCCTGGTCACCAGAGTCCTCCCCACATTCCCATAGTTCCCCTTTATATCATAGTCTGCAGGATTCCATCTTACAGTGCAAGGGGGCACTCTGATGTAAAGGGGAATGCAGTAAAGAGGAATGCAGTGGACTCTGATATAAGTGGGGTCTCTGGTCACCAGTGCCCCCCTTTATATCAGAATTCGACCCCTTTCACATTGAGGCGCTTTGCAGGCGCTTTAACGCTAAAAATAGCGCCTGCAAATCGCCCTGAAAGAGCCGCTCCTCACACTCCAGTGTGAAAGCCCGAGGGCTTTCACACTGGAGCGGTATGCTGGCAGGACGCTAAAAAATGTCCTGCTAGCAGCATCTTTGGAGCGATGAAGGAGCAGTGTGTATACCGTTCCTGCCCATTGAAATGAATGGGCACCGCGGCTATACCGCCGGCAAAGTGCATTTTGCCGGCGCTTTGCGGGTGGTTTTAACCCTTTTCGGCCTTTATCGGGGGTTAAAAGCGCCCCGCTAGCGGCCAAATAGTACCGCGAAATTGACGGTAAAGCGCCGCTAAAAATAGCAGCGCTTTACCGCCAATGCACCCACCGCCCCAGTGTGAAAGGGGCCTTCCCACTTTGATCATGATCTGCAATGTCCCCCTTTATGTCAGAGTTCCCTTGTCCTGCAGACTCCTGATATATGGGGGAATTCTGTGCTGGCTGGGTTATATTAATCTGACCTTCGTGTAAATGGAGAAATATGGTTTTTGACTTTTGTTTAACTTAAACACATTGCTAATAGCTTTAGCTACATGTTTATAGCTTAAATATTGATATTTGCACTGAAAACTGCCATTTTAGGCACCTTTTTTTTGTGTTTGTAAATTCCATGTCTCTCTTCTCTATATATAATACACTCTTCAAATGTGCTTTAAAATGCATGGTTTTCCCTTTCGTGAACAAGAAAATAATGACGTTATGATGGTTATGATGTTGGGCTGGTATAATAATGCTATGGGGCTGGTATGAAATTTTTTCCAGGGCTGGTTTTTATTCCCAGTCCGGCCCTGACTTTATATAGGAAGATGTCCCTGAAGTTGTTGTCAAAGTTATGCTAAAGTCAAGTGGGCATCCCATAACCTCCCATCCGTAAAGTTATTAACCCCTAATAAATAACAAAAACATCGTCACGGACAGTTCTCTGACTCTAGAGTACCTGTGAAAATTTGGTGTGCCTGGCTGTGCAGGAGTGGGGGATCCAAGTTCATCAGCAGTCCTTACGGGGGTGTGCAACAGAGCCGACAGGGTACAGCTGCAGCAAAGAGGTGAGTATGTATGTTTATTTTTTCCAAACCCATTCTTCTCCTTTAACCACTTCCTTACTGGGCACATATACCCCCTTCCTGCCCAGGCGAAATTTCAGCTTTCAGCACTGTCACGCTTTGAATGACAATTGCGCGGTCGTGCGACGTGGCTCCCAAACAAAATTGACGTCCTTTTTTTCCCACAAATAGAGCTTTCTTTTGGGGGTATTTGATCATTTCTGCGGTTTTCATTTTTTGCGCTATAAACAAAAAAATACTCACAATTTTGAAAAAAAAAAACACAATATTTTTTACTTTTTGCTATAATAAATATCCCAATTTTTTTTTTTTTCTCAGTTTAGGCCGATATGTATTCTTCTACATTTTTTGGGTAAAAAACATTGCAATAAGCGTATAGTGATTGGTTTGCGCAAAAGTTATAGCGCCTACAATATAGGGAATAGAATTATTTACTAGTAATGGCGGCGATCTGCGATTTTTATTGTGACTGCGACACTATGGCGGACACATCGGACACTTTTGACACATTTTTGGGACCTTTTACATTTATACAGCGAACAGTGCTATAAATATGCACTGATTACTGTATAAATGTGACTGGCAGTGAAGGGGTTAACACTAGGGGGCGAGGAAGGGGTTAAATGTGTTCCCTATTAGTGATTCTTACTGTGGGGGGAGGGGACTGACTGGGGGAGGAGACCGATGGTTGTCCCTATGTACAAGGGACACACCATCGGTCTCCTCTCCCTAGCAGGACGTGGATTTCTGTGTTCACACACAGAGATCCACGTCCCTGGCTCTGTGACAGCCGATTGCGGGTACCTGGCAGACATCGTGGCCACCAGGCACGCGCATCGGCACCCGCGTGATACGGCGGGCACAGCTTTTCCCCAATGCGCGCCCGTGGCGGCGTGCATCGTGGAAGTAAACAGGAGGACGTCCATGGACGTTCTCCCGGCAGGAAGGCGCCGCGCTGTAGACGTCTTTTGTCTATAGTGCGGGCGTCAAGTGGTTAAAGATAAAACACTGGGATATTTGTACTAAAATCAGCAAGAATGTGTTTTTATCTAAAATAATTTTATTCTAGTTATGTATTTTTAGCACGGGTCTTGGCATTATGGTTGTGAGACCTGTGCATGTAATTTGTAAAAAAGATGTTTGGTGAACATTTTATTATATGTTTGCATACAACATGTCCATTAACACATACCTCACTTTAAAGCTGAACTCCAGTTCTAAGATTTACACAGCTCTGTCACACAACACAGCCCTGTTCGGCAATACGACCAGGTGAAGGGAGAAGGGAGTGGGGGCATGGCTGAGCCGCGATGTATGTGTCTATGGAAACACACAGCCCAGCTCAGAGTGGTCTCCGAGTGGTCTCTGAGCGTCGCCGAGTGGTTACGTGTGTCTACGGCGCCCCCCCCCCATCTGGCCACATGCGGTACTGAATAAACTAGCAGTAACACTGGAGTGAATTATCTGAGTTTCCATTGATTCCTATGGGGAAACTCGCTTTGATATACAAGTGCTTTGGATTACAGGCATGCTTCTGGAATGAATTATGCTCGTAATCCAAGTACTACTGTACTGTATTTTTTTTTTCTCATGAAGGTGCTTACCCTTTAAACATGCATTACCCTATTAGTGAACTTGTATTTACCAAACACTTTGAAGAGAACCTGTCACCAGGATACTTATGCCGTGTACACACGATCGGTTTTACAGATGAAAACAGTCCGATGGACTTTTCTCATCGGACAAACCGATCGTGTATGGGTCCCATCGGTCTTTTTTCCATCAGTGAGAAAAAATAGAACATGTTTTAAATTTATCCGATGGGAAAAAAAAACGATAGCAAATTCCGATCGTCTGTGTGGAACTCCATCGGACAAAAAACCCACGCATGCTCAGAATCAAGTTGACACATGCTCAGAAGCATTGAACTTAATTTTTTCGGGTTGTCGGAGTGTTTTACGTCACGGCGTTTGGGACGGTCGGATTTTTGACGGATGGTGTGTAGGCAAGACTGATGGAAGTCAGCTTCATCGGATTTCCGATGGAAAAATCCATCGGATTAGAATCCATAGGAAATCCGATCGTGTGTACAGGGCTTTAGAACTGCACACATCTCATTAGTTGTTCCCCTTACATCTCTACACACATTGATGTTACAAAAACACGTTCTTTTACCCATCTTTACAGCAGTTTTTTTCCTCTTATTTAGATACAATTTTAAAAAGCTAAAAATAAGTTTTTATTCCTGATAGCAAATTGTAAAAAAAAAAGCTTCCTCTTTATTATCTTCATCTTTTTTTATGTCTGTACTAAAGTCCATAGGCAAAAGCAAATAAATTACTCTAATGACATTCTAATTTACAGCACTAAGTACTGTTGAGTTTACTACCTGTTATCATATTATCTAAAAGTGAGAAGGTAGTTGATTATCAGGTATGGCAAAAATAATGTAACCTACATGTAGTACATGTAGTACCCTCCTAGATAGGTGCTAGGATTAGTTAGATTTAGTGCTGGCTCACTGTGTTCAGTGGAGCTGTATTTTTGTTTTCTAGGTAAATTTAGCTTGACTCACTGTAACCAGCCTACAGTGCCTTGAAAAAGTGTTCACACCCCTTGAAATTTTCCACATTTTGTCATGTTCCAACCAAAAAACGTAAATGTATTTTATTGGGATTTTATGCAATAGACCAGTGATGGCCAACCTTGGCACCCCAGATGTTTTGCAACTACATTTCCCATGATGCTTTACTACACTGCAGAGTGCCTGAGCATCATGGGAAATGTAGTTCAAAAACATCTGGGGTGCCAAGATTCACCATCACTGCAATAGACCAACACAAAGTTGCACATAATTGTAAAGTGGAAGGAAAATGATAAATGGTTTTCAATTTTTTTTGCAAATAAATATGTGAAAAATATGTGGCGTGCATTTGTATTCAGCCCACTTCACTCTGATACCCCTGACTAAAATCTAATGGAAACAATTGCCTTCAGACGTCACCTACCTGTAGAGTCCACCTGAGTGAAATTTAAGCCTGGTTCACACTTATGAATTTGTTAGTGCATTTTCAGTTTTGCAGAAACATACTACAGTCCATTTAACCTGGTTTCCTATGGATATTCACATCTCTGCATTTTATGGAAAGGGCCCAGGACTTTTTTCTGGTTTTTGGTTCCATAGACTTCAATGGATCAAAAGCGTGTATTGAAAAACGCAAAATGCACCTGCAATATGCAAACTGCAACCTGCATAGGTGTGAATCAGGCCTTATTCTCAGTATAAATACAGCTGTTCTGTGAAGCCCTCAGAGATTTGTTAAAGAACCTTAGTGAACAAACCGCATCATAAAGGCCAAGGGACACGCTAGACAGGTCATTGATAAAGTTGTGGAAAAGTTTAAAGCAGGGTTACGTTACTAAAAAAATATCCCAAGCTTTGAACATCTCATGGAGCACTGTTCAATCCATCATTCAAAAATGGAAAGAGTATGGCACAGCTGCAAGACCTGGCCGTCCACCTAAACTGACAGGTCGGGCAAAGAGAACATTAATCAGAGAAGCAACCAAGAGGCCCATGGTAACTCTGGAGGAGCTGCGCAAATCCACAGCTCAGGTGGGAGAATCTGTCCACAGGACAACTATTAGTCGTGCACTCCACAAATCTGGCCTTTATGGAAGAGTGGCAAGAAGAAAGCCATTGTTGAAAGAAAGCCATAAGAGGTCCCGTTTGCGAGAAGCCATGCGGGGGACACAGCAATCATGTGGAAGAAGGTGCTCAGGTCAGATGAGACCAAAATTTAACTTTTTGGCCTAAAAGCAAAATGCTATGTGTGGCGGAAAACTAAAACTGCACTTCACCCTGAACACATTACACCGTGAAACATGGTGGTGGCAGCATCATGTTGTGGGGATGCTTTTCTTCAGCAGGGACAGGGAAGCTGGTCAGAGTTGAGGGGAAGATGGATGGAGCTAAATACAGGGCGATCTTAGAAGAAAACCTGTTAGAGTCTGTAAAAGACTTGAGCCTGGGGTGGAGGTTCACCTTCCAGCAGGACAACGACCCTAAACATACAGCCAGAGCTACAATGGAATGGTTTAGATCAGGGATGTGCAATTAGCAGGCCACCAGCTGTTGTAGAACTACAAGTCCCATGAGGCATAGCAAGACTGACAGCCACAAGCAAGACACCCAGAGGCAGAGAATGATGGGACTTGTAGTTTTGCAACAGCTGGAGGTCCGCTAATTGCATATTACTGGTTTAGATCAAAGCATAGGCATGGGTTAAGTCTCATAGGTGGTTTTGAACATCTACCACTACGGGTGAAGACTGGCCCTTGTGCAAGGATTCCTTTAGCCCTTTCTGAAGTTACTGGGCTCCTCTCATCACGTACTGGCATGCTCTGCGCTTGACAGCTGTCGGGTATACTTGCTTGCCCAGAACTGTCATTGCCGTTGGTATGAGGCATTCCCTCTGTACATGCCTCACTGTCAATGGGTGAGTCTGATCTATCAACGGGATACTGAGAATCAGGCTGCTCTGCCACTCTCAAATCCACTCGATTGCGGCGATAGAGAGTTCCTTCAACGTCCACAAGATAGGAGCGTGGTGCAACCTTTTGCAGACAAGTACCTATTCTCCAACGGCCTGTTCGATCTCCAGGTAATGGTTTTATACGGATTCGTTCTCCAATATTTAATTCTGGCAAATCTCTGGCCGATGTGTCATATCGTGCCTTTGACACCTGTCTCTTAATCCTCATCTTTTCTGGAACACCTTGTATAACAGAGGGTTCAAGCAGCCTATTTGATACTGGTAAGGACGTCTTTAATCTCCTTGACATCAGTCTTTGTGCCGGGCTACTATCCATGCCTTCAGTCGGAGTGTTTCTCCAATGTAAAATGGCCTTCCATGGGTCTTTACCATCACTCTGTGCTTTCTTGCATAAATTTTTAACAATCTTTACAGCTGATTCAGCTTTGCCATTAGCCTGTGGATGACGTGGTGAGGAAGTAACATGCTCAAACTCCCATTCAAATTTGGCAAATTGGCAAATTTTCTGAATTGTAGGCTTGCAAACTGAGGGCCATTGTCGGAGATCACTGTATCTGGTTGGCCATGACGTGCAAACTGAGCCTTGCACCTCTTAATTGTAGCTTCAGTGGATAAGTCGGGAAGAAGGTCTATTTCCCAGAAGTCTGAATAATGATCGACTAAAAGCAGGTATTCCTTGCCTGCGTAGTTGAATAAGTCCATACTGATAATCTGCCACGGACGTGTAGGTATCTCATGTGACATCATGGTTTCTTTCTGTTGCAAATGGGCATATTCATTGCAGGTGGGACAATTACTGACAAAGTCTTTGATTTCACCATGCATGTTGGGCCAGTAAAGAGTATCACGAGCTTGCCTGTAGCATGCTTCACCACCAATATGGCTGGAGTGTATGCGTAATAACATCTCTGCTCTCAGTGACTTCGGTACGATGACCCTTGGACCTTTGTACAAGATACCATTTTGTATGCTGATCTCATATCTAAAGGACCAGTATTCCCTTACAATTCCAGGTACTGCATCTTTTTCATCTGGCCACCCACTCAAAACAATAGACTTCAAAGCTTGTAAAGTTGCATCACTGTCAGTGTGCTGTATGAGTTGATGTAGTCGTTGATCTGTGACATTAAGATAGTCTGCTTGATTGATATCGGCAAATAAATTTTGTTCCTGTTCCAGCAGACAAATTGTACGATGCTCATGCTCACCTCCAGGTGCCACATTATCTGACGTAGCTCTGCTCAGGGTATCGCTGATATACATTTCACATCCTGGCTTGTAGACAACATTGAGGTTGTAATGCTGCAATGTAAGCATCATGCTCTGCAAACGCTTGGGAGCACACAAAAGGGGCTTTTTGAATATGGCTATCAAAGGTTTGTGATCAGTTTCAGCTGTAATTGAATCCCGTCCATAAAGATAATGATGGAAACGCTGGCAAGCAAATACAATGCTTAAACATTCCTTCTCAATTTGAGCATAATTTTGCTCAGCTGATGAAAGAGCTCTGGACGCATATGCAACTGGCTGACCTTTTTGCAAAAGGCAACAGCCTAGACCATTTTTACTGGAGTCACTTTGTATGGTAACAGGCTTTGTGACATCATAGTATTTCAACACTGGGGCAGAGGTGACCAAGTGTTTTATATCCTCTACTGCCCGGTCATGCTTGGGAAGCCAGTGCCAAACTGCATCTTTGTCCAGAAGTCGTCTTAGTGGCTCACACACCTCAGATAAGTGTGGCACCTGGAGGTGAGCATGAGCATCGTACAATTTGTCTGCTGGAACAGGAACAAAATTTATTTGCCAATATCAATCAAGCAGACTATCTTAATGTCACAGATCAACGACTACATCAACTCATACAGCACACTGACAGTGATGCAACTTTACAAGCTTTGAAGTCTATTGTTTTGAGTGGGTGGCCAGATGAAAAAGATGCAGTACCTGGAATTGTAAGGGAATACTGGTCCTTTAGAGATGAGATCAGCATACAAAATGGTATCTTGTACAAAGGTCCAAGGGCCATCGTACCGAAGTCACTGAGAGCAGAGATGTTATTACGCATACACTCCAGCCATATTGGTGGTGAAGCATGCTACAGGCAAGCTCGTGATACTCTTTACTGGCCCAACATGCATGGTGAAATCAAAGACTTTGTCAGTAATTGTCCCACCTGCAATGAATATGCCCATTTGCAACAGAAAGAAACCATGATGTCACATGAGATACCTACACGTCCGTGGCAGATTATCAGTATGGACTTAAGCTTCTAATGCATCCAGAATGGTTTTGGTGTCACTCTTTTGCTCCTCTGTGAGGTTCAGATTATGCTTGTAAACATGGAGGCATTCACTGCCCATTATCCTTCTCAGCGTGGCTGCTTGCACTGCTGCAGACTTCTCATTTAACCCTGTGGCTAGGGAATAGTCCTGAAACTCAGCCCTGAAATTGTCCCAGTTACTACCAACATCTCCACTCACCCTCATTGCCTCAGGCAGTGGAATGCTGTTAGCTGCCATGATGCTGTTTTCCTTGCTGCAAACACTCAGCATCCAGGACAGGACTGCAATTGTCAGGAGGCACAATCAGTTCCAAGAACACTCACATGAAGGCTGGCAGGCTCTCAACATCAAATGTGTAGAAAGAGCATGGATCCAAATCTTCTGACACCATGTTTGTCGTGATATATATAGAGCAGGGGTCTCAAACTCAAATTACCTGAGGGCCACAAGACAAGTTTTCATATCCCATGGGGGGCCGCATGCAAACATTCAAACTTCAAAAACAGCAGCACTGGTGTCAGCAGATGCACTATTAACCCCCAGCACTGGTGTCAACAAACGCATTATTAAACCTGACCACTACACTGCACACTGAACAATACACACTGACCACTGCACACTGACCACTGCGCACTGACCAATACACACTGACCAATAACACACTGACCACTGAACAATACACACTGACCACTGCACACTGACCACTACACTACACACTGACCACTACACTGCACACTGACCACTACACTGCACACTGACCACTACACACTGACCACTACACTGCACACTGAACAATACACACTGACCACTACACTGCACACTGACCACTACACTACACACTGACCACTACACTGCACACTGACCACTACACACTGACCACTACACTGCACACTGACCACTACACTACACACTGACCACTACACTGCACACTGACCACTACACTGCACACTGACCACTACACTGCACACTGACCACTACACTACACACTGACCACTACACTGCACACTGACCACTACACTGCACACTGACCACTACACACTGACCACTACACACTGACCACTACACTGCACACTGAACAATACACACTGACCACTACACTGCACACTGACCACTACACTACACACTGACCACTACACTGCACACTGACCACTACACTGCACACAGAACAATACACACTGACCACTACACACTGACCACTACACTGCACACTGACCACTACACTACACACTGACCACTACACTGCACACTGACCACTACACACTGACCACTACACACTGACCACTACACTGCACACTGAACAATACACACTGACCACTACACTGCACACTGACCACTACACTACACACTGACCACTACACTGCACACTGACCACTACACACTGACCACTACACTGCACACTGAACAATACACACTGACCACTACACTGCACACTGACCACTACACTACACACTGACCACTACACTGCACACAGAACAATACACACTGACCACTACACGCTGACCACTACACTGCACACTGAACAATACACACTGACCACTACACTGCACACTGACCACTACACTACACACTGACCACTACACTGCACACTGACCACTACACACTGACCACTACACACTGACCACTACACTGCACACTGAACAATACACACTGACCACTACACTGCACACTGACCACTACACTACACACTGACCACTACACTACACACTGACCACTACACACTGACCACTACACTGCACACTGAACAATACACACTGACCACTACACTACACACTGACCACTACACTACACACTGACCACTACACTACACACTGACCACTACACACTGACCACTACACTGCACACTGACCACTGCACACTTACCACTACACTGCACACTGACCACAACACACTGACCACTACACACTGACCACTACACTGCACACTGAACAATACACACTGACCACTACACTGCACACTGACCACTACACTACACACTGACCACTACACACTGACCACTACACTGACCACTGCACACTTACCACTACACTGCACACTGACCACAACACACTGACCACTACACACTGACCACTACACTGCACACTGAACAATACACACTGACCACTGCACACTGACCACAACACTGCACACTGACCACTACACTACACGCTGACCACAACACACTGACCACTACACTGCACACTGACCACAACACACTGAGCACTGCATACTGACCACTACACTGCACACTGACCACTACACTGCACACTGACCACTACACTGCACTTCACATTACACTGCACACTGACCACTAACCATTAGGGCACAGCACATCAGGGCACAGAGCCCAGCACATCAGGGCACAATCAGGGTACATGGGGCACATCAGGGCACATTCAGGGTACATGGGGCACATCAGGGCACATTTAGGGTACATGGGGCACATCAGGGCACAATCAGGGTACATGGGGCACATCAGGGCACATTCAGGGTACATGGGGCACATCAGGGCACATTTAGGGTACATGGGGCACATTTAGGGTACATGGGGCACATCAGGGCACAATCAGGGTACATGGGGCACATCAGGGCACATTTAGGGTACATGGGGCACATTTAGGGTACATGGGGCACATCAGGGCACAATCAGGGTACATGGGGCACATCAGGGCACAATCAGGGTACATGGGGCACATCAGGGCACAATCAGGGTACATGGGGCACATCAGGGTACAATCAGGGTACATGGGGCACATCAGGGCACAATCAGGGTACATGGGGCACATCAGGGCACAATCAGGGTACATGGGGCACAGGTCAGCATTTACTTGTTGTTGTTTTCTTCAAATGCAGAGTAGCGCAGGAAGCGTCTGTCATAAGTTCACTTCTCTCTCATGTCACGCTGTTGCTCCCCGGCGGCCCCTCCTCTCTTCGTCCATCCCAGATGATGTCACAAGCAAATAGGGATGGACGAAGAGAGGAGGGGCCGCCGGGGAGCAACAGCGTGACATGAGAGAGAAGTGAACTTATGACAGACGCATCCTACGCTACTCTGCATGCATCTCGATCTACCGTCAGGCGCCAGCAGTAGGCGATTGACGGGTAAATCGCTGCGGATCTCCGGCCAGTACATGCCTGGCAGTAGAACACTGACAATTTGCGCCCCCCCCTTCCGCGACACCCCCGCGTTGCCTGCAGGCCATTTATAACCGGCCCGCGGGCCGCAAATGGCCCGCGGGCCGGTACTTTGAGACCCCTGATGTAGAGAGACAGCACAAACCATTACTGTACATAAGCCATGTTTACTGAAAGAACCAGCAGGAAACAGGAAACACAACACAGGAAGAAGTACAACAGAGATGCACCATAGAGTTGCATTTAAAGAAACATGTCATCCATAACAGCATGTGTTAGAATGGCCCAGTCAAAGTCCAGACCTAAATCCAATTGAGAATCTGTGGCAAGACTTTAATATTGCTGTTCAGAGATGCTCTCCAACCAATCTGACAGAGCTTGAGCTATTTTGCAAAAAAGAATGGGCAAAAAATGTAATCTCTAGATGTGCAAAGCTGGAGGATCTAGTGTGGTATTACTGAAGAAAGGTGTGGCTTGGAAGATTGAAGGAGGCAACCAGCTGTCTCTGGACATTTTATGAGTACAGACTGCTGTGAGAGATCTTAGAGACTTTTGGGCTGCTGCCACCCCTGTTGTGCAAGAGCGTCAGCTGTGTGTGTTTAACCAAAGGGGACATCGGCTGGTGCCCTGAGGTGCTTAGGCTATTCAGTTATTTGTGAAGGGACTCTGCTCTTGGTGCCCTAAAGAAAGAAGCCTGCTTTTCACTGCTCCTACTACGACTAAGCCAAGTCCACAGTTTACTATTGCAAGGACTTCTGCTTCAGATTTTCTGGCAGGAGTTTACTGTCCTCGGCCAGTACATACAGCAGTTTATATTTTTTCACCCAATTCCCATAACCCATCCCAGTTACTCCAAAAACACAACCAACAAAAAGAACATCCCTGGACTTGTTATTGAGCCAAAAAGTGCCTGTGAACATTTGCCTAGCTGCAGGGCAATCCGCTGGGAATAGAACCAACGGCTCCTTCGGGGATAGCACTACATACAAATAATGTAAAATGTATAATAACCTAGTAAATGTCTGAAAGTTTAAAGAAATTTTTAAGCAACAACTAAAACTAGGAAATGTACTTCTTGTAAAAAAAAACAACTAGGAAATGTAGCCTCTATGCTAACATTTTAAATAAAAATAAATCCACCCAAATTACCATAACTGTAGTGTAGCGGGTATGTACTTTCCCGGGTGTAATTCAAACTGGCAGAGACACCAGTGATGTGCAGTTCCTTGTGGTCCAGTGGGTGGCGCTGTCGCCTCGGGCTGCGGTTGAACCATCATTGTGTGCTGTGCCTCCTTTTTGTCCTCCCTCGGCAGCGGTATGATGGGGCGGGGAACCCGCCGTGCTTGCTGGGAGAGGGTATAAAGGGGCCGGCCATCTTTGTCACGGGGTCGAGTCCCAGGCACCTTCAGCCTGAGGGCGTGTGGTTCGTGTCGGTCCTCTAGGCGCCCTAGGCCTAGAGGACATCCGGAGATCGTGTTCCATCCCAGGCACCTTTAGCCTGGGGTGAGGTACTCGGATGGAGGTCTGGAGCTCAGTGCCCAACACTGAGTTCCGCGAGGGAAGGAGGTCCTAGGGAACCCAGGGATTGGGTACCCGAATCCAGAAGGCGTAATGGACCGGGGGGAGCTCCTCACTTGAAGACCGGGTGCAGCAGATTGCCAGTGACAGGTGAGCCTCCCATCGGAGGCCGTCTGGAAGAAAAATCCCCCCTCGCTAGGAGACCTCAGCCCACTTTCAGGAAGGAAAGTGGAGAGTTCATTGTGTCTGGGCCTACTCGCATCCACACCTCCTTGTTTGTTCTGTTCTTTAAGGAAGTCTAACTGATTATGCTGTTCACTCGAGAAGAATAAAGGAGTGTTGGACTTTAATGGTGTGGGGCTCTTTTCTGGTGGACGTTGTTCGAGGTAACTCCAGGTGCACAACACTGACCCGAAGGTAGAGAAAGAACTTTGCTTACACCGCACGGACACATGTGGTGAAGGCTTGGCGTGGTGACCCCGCTCTCTCCCCTCTAAGGTACCCCTAGACAAGAGAAAGACGAACTGATGCAAAGAGGGGGGTGAGGAGGCCGCTACACGTGGGGGCTCGGGTCCGGTATAGTGTTTGTGTACTACGGAATTGAACGTGTCTGCCCGGAGGAGTTACGAGTAGGCAGGCCTTCATTGGCCGAAGTGCATCCCTGCTTGAAGTCGTGGACATGACCCAATGAAGGGAAAGGCCCGCGCAGAAGAGAACGAGGAAAGGGGGAAGCTCAGCCGTGTGAAGGACTACACGTGGGGGCTTCTATTTGCACTGCGCCACCAGGCACACCCTCACCGCTTAGTTCATGGGCGTGACTCAGAAACAGAAAAGAAGAAAAGCCCGCGAACTGGAGCAAAGGGGAGGAGTCCAATACGTGTGAAGGACTACACGTGGGACATTGGCGCAAAAACTTGGCAGTGTGCGATGGATCAGCAACAGGTCACCATGTTCGGACATACATTGTGGATTCCGGTTCACCCTTCTACCACGACACTGACTGCTGCTGCTCCGGTAACAGATACGGGGATCCGGCTAAAGCCAAGGGGTCGATTCGCCCTGTACTCATGCATGGACGTTGAGGCCCTGGGTGTGATTTGTCCCAGCTGTTCGGGACTGGTGTGCCAACTGAAGCCATTCAGGCGATGTGAGGCCTGTGGGGAATTTCTTTTTGAAGTGAATCCAGCGGTTGAGAAGCCGAGAACCATTTACCCCGGCCGTGCTGCAGGCAAGACCACTCAAGGAGGAAGAATCACTGCTTTGACAGCCATCCCTGCGCACACTGCAGCGACCGCTGAGGAGGTCGTGAAAATTCAACGGGAGAAATCCGAGGATGCTGACTCGGTCACCACGATCTCGCAGCATCCACCACCGAAGAGAAAGGCCGGCACGGTAGCCCCGACCAGCGGTTGTGGTGGACCGTCTTGCCCGCTTACACAAGGCCGGGATGGATCCGTCGGCAAGAATTCCGGACGTCCCGGTTCAAGTAAAGGCCAAGGTAAGCCAGGCGGAGAGATTTGGTGTGTGGGAAGAGGTGAAAACTCAGTCTCCACTACAGGGTACCTGCCCGCGGAGGAGTGTGACACCTCTGACCTGGGGTCGCTCTCGGACATGGGAGACGACGTTGCTATAGAAGAACTGTTTGCAGAAAAGGGCTGGGACAAAGTACCTCTCGCTTCATCCCGCAGAACCAGGGATCCACCCATGTCTACAGGGGAAAGTACACCCCGGGTGGAGGCACCAGCGCCCGAAGAGGGGTCCCGTCCCCCGCCTGCCTCTACATCCCCGGTACCATCTGTACCGAAGACCGGGGAAAATAGACTGCTGTTGCGGGCACCTATGCCCAGATCAGATGTGATCAAGGTCCCTCGCCACCCGGACTCAATAGTTTTGCCTGGCGAAGGGGACAGAGCCACTATGCCTCCTCTGGCCAGACTACAACGCCTATTTGGCCAGAAGGTTGCTGCAGAGTACGGATGGGAGTATCCATACTTGTCCAAGGAGCTGCTCTATGAAGTGGAAGTGTGCCGGGAGCGCTGGTACAATGACTTTGTGTGGACTCACCTTCAGATTCCACACGCCCGCAGGTACCTGGCATGCTCTCCCAAGGCCTCTCAACGTTTTAAGGACTGCAAGGCAGAGTGGATGTTGGGACGGCACATCCATGCAGACAAAGTGCTGATCCGGCGCAAGGAAGGAGAAGATGTAGAATATCATCTGGAGACCATGGACCAGCATTTGAAGCCACTTGTTCCTGCCGCATCCCCGCTTCTACCTGTAGGAGAAAAAAGACTCAGTTTATGTTATATGCTGCTGAACTTTCTGGGGCCCGTTGTCCTTGTACCCAGAGGAAGAAGGACTGTTCCTGTTTTTTCTTCACTTTCCAGCAAGAGATCACAGACTCTGGGGTAGATAGGGCCAAAGAGAAGAGGAAAAGAAGTTTCACGAGTGCAGTTACCGCGATGCTGTCACCAGGTGGCAGTGTTGCGCAACGTTAAACACTTTTCACACACTCACTCCTTGGAGAAAAGGAATTTCTTCCCGGAGAAGTTTCTTTTCTCTCACACGAATATATGTGTCAGGGTTTATGTGTGGTAATTTTCTTTCTTTTCCCTCTGCAGGAGAGCATCCCATCAAGACCACTATGTGGGTGGGTCTTAGTCAGGATGGGTGGGAAAAGTATAATGTGAATATGTGATTCAAAAAGTTATGGTTAAATGTTGTTGTTTCCCTTCCTTTTTTTTTTTATATAGGCTCAGACACAATTGCTTTAGTTGATCAAGTTTTTCAAAAGTTTTATATTTTTGTATAATTGTTAGTTGGTCTCTGGATTGGATCATGCCAGCCCTTGAGGGTATGATTTGTTCCAGACACTGGGGACCAGTGTCAAATTACCAGGGGGAGAGTGTAGCGGGTATGTACTTTCCCGTGTGTAATTCAAACTGGCAGAGACACCAGTGATGTGCAGTTCCTTGCGGTCCAGTGGATGGCGCTGTCGCCTCGGGCTGGGGTTGAACCATCATTGTGTGCTGTGCCTCCTTTTTGTCCTCCCTCGGCAGCGGTATGGTGGGGCGGGGAACCCACCGTGCTTGCTGGGAGAGGGTATAAAAGGGCCGGCCATCTTTGTCACGGGGTCGAGTCCCAGGCACCTTCAGCCTGAGGGCGTGTGGTTCGTGTCGGTCCTCTAGGCGCCCTAGGCCTAGGGGACGTCCGGAGATTGTGTTCCATCCCAGGCACCTTTAGCCTGGGGTGAGGTACTCGGATGGAGGTCTGGAGCTCAGTGCCCAACACTGAGTTCCGCGAGGGAAGGAGGTCCTAGGGAACCCAGGGATTGGGTACCCAAATCCAGAAGGCGTAATGGACCGGGGGCAGCTCCTCACTTGAAGACCGGGTGCAGCAGATTGCCAGTGACAGGTGAGCCTCCCATCGGAGACCGCCTGGAAGGAAAATCCCCCCTCGCTAGGAGACCTCAGCCCACTTTCAGGAAGGAAAGTGGAGAGTTCATTGTGTCTGGGCCTACTCGCATCCACACCTCCTTGTTTGTTCTGTTCTTTAAGGAAGTCTAACTGATTATGCTGTTCACTCGAGAAGAATAAAGGAGTGTTGGACTTTAATGGTGTGGGGCTCTTTTCTGGTGGACATTGTTTAAGGTAACTCCAGGTGCACAACACTGACCCGAAGGTAGAGAAAGAACTTTGCTTACACCGCACAGACATATGTGGTGAAGGCTTGGCGTGGTGACCCCGCTCTCTACCCTCTAAGGTACCCCTAGACAAGAGAAAGACGAACTGATGCAAAGAGGGGGGTGAGGAGGTCGCTACAGTAGTTCTATACATTTTCCCATTATTTTCTTTAGGTTTGCTTGTGAAAGAACCTTGGGGCTGCCTTTCATATGGAGACTCCTGTAGGGATGGGTCAGAGGTGTGAATAATACGTTTCCTAAAAAAAACTGTGGATGTGCAAAATTTAAGTAGGGTTTTCATGGATTGTAAATAATTATAGTGCATGCAGAATCTGATGTTTGTGATTGGGAACACTGAAGCCCCGTACACACGATCGGTTTGACTGATGAAAACCGTCCGATGGATGGTTTTCATCAGACCAACCGATCGTGTATGGTACCCATCGGTCTTTTTTCCATCGGTTGTAAAAAATAGAACTTGTTTTAAAATTTTCCGATGGATAAAAAACCGATGGGATTTTCCGATCGTCTATGGGCAAGTCCATCGGTTAAAAAACCCACGCATGCTCAGAATCAAGTCGACGCATGCTCAGAAGCATTAAACTTCATTTTTCTCGGCTCATCGGAGTGTTTTACGTCACCGCGTTTGGAACGGTCGGTTTTTAGACTGATGGTGTGTGGCCAAGACTGATGAAAAACAGTTTCATCGGATTTCCGATGGACAAATCCATCGGACGAAAATCCATAGGTTATCCGATCGTGTGTACGGGGCTTAAATCTGCAGAACCATAAACTGGAGATAAGGTGACTTTTAGACTGCCAAGAATAAATAAAAACTTTGTTCCTGCCAAATCATGTACTATGTATTCACCAAGAAGGTGTAGGTACTTAATTGAGTATTCTGGATTTTTTTTTTCTCGGATAGAAATGAAAAGGATTAGAACCTCTGTCAGTGTCCTCGGGGAGATTTTCCTTCACTTCCTGTCCTGGTAATAAGGCATTAATAAATAATAATAATAATAAAATAAATCTTAAGCCTGGTACAAACGATCAGATTTTCTGCGGTCAAAGCGTCGGGTTTTTGTCCGAAGGGCGTTGGCCATGAACTTGTCTTACATACAAACGACAAAGAATTGTCGGCCAACAAACACGAAACTACGTGGTTTTTCAGCTCTTTAGCACACCCCTTTGGGCAACTTCTGCTAATGTTGTGTTATGGTTAGCATTGCTTCTGCGCATGCGTGTTTGCACTTTGGATTTTTTTCCGAAGGACTTCTGTACACACGATCGGATAATTCGACAACACACATTTGTTGTCGGAAAATTTTAAAACATGCTATCCAACATTTGTTGGCGGATGGAGCATACAAACGGTCGGATTTTCCAACAACAGCCTGCCATCACACAATTCCTGTCGGAAAATCCGATCATGTGTACGGGCCTTTACAGTGACACAGTGCAGCATCAAAAATGTATCCAAGCTTTCAGTCTTTCCCACTCTATCAAAATCAAAAGAAAGATTTGGCTGGAGTTGTACACTTTTAATAGAAGTTTTTCAATGACAACATAAAAAAATGTGTAAAAATAAAATAAAAAATGAAATCAGCATTCAATGTAAGCATTTTAAAACACATTTTACAGTAGAAATGTGGCAGGGCAAAAGACCTTTCAAATATGTTTATGTTTTGAAAAAGCAGGAAATTAGCTTTAAAACAAGCCCTCACTGACTTCTCTTTTTTTTTTTTACCAACAAAAATGTGTTTATTGATTCAAAGGTGGTACAAAGTCATATACATCAAAAACAATAATCAGCACTTCCATGCTCATGACCGATTGATACAAAACAGGGTTAAAGTAGCAACCTCATAATATTTCTCTTCCTACAATATAGCATTCACAGGCAGAGTGTTCCCCCCCCCCCCCCCCATAACTAGCCCAATAATCTGCCCGCGACCAGGTCCACCGGGGCAAGCCCCGGTGTATCCAGCCACAGTGCCCAGAGATTTTCATATTTCTGCATACTCCCCCTGTGCTGGTAGATGAGCTTTTCCATACGTAACATATCCCCTATCTTACATATCCATTCCCTCGAAGTTGGGGGCACCTCCGATTTCCAATACAACATAATCAGCCTCCTGGCTTGGAACATCACCCTCTGAACTGCTTCTCTAGGATTTGCTTCTATCACATGCTCTTCCACCACCCCCAAGAGGCATACCTTGGGATCTACTGGTAAAGATATCTGGAACACAGAATTGACCACAGTTACCACCTCATTCCAATATAAATGCAGTTTGGGGCAGCGCCACAGGAGGTGAATAAGATCCCCATGGTCCCTCCTACATCTGGTACAGGTACCATCCGTCTGCAACCCCATCAGCTGTAGTCTATGCGGCGTGTAGTATACCCTCAGAATAATATACAGTTGCGTGAGCCGCTGGGCCACATTTAAAGAGCATACACTTACCCCCTGAAATATCTCCTCCCACTCCTCCCCGTCCATTTGACCCACATCTCTCTCCCACCGCTCCCTCACCTTCAGGGGATGCTGCCCCAGGAAGTATTGTAAAAGGATATTGTAGCTTTGGGAAATAAATCCCTTCGAGGTCACAGCATCTCTGATGAGGCCGAATACAGGAGTTGGAGACAAGTGCCACTCTGAAGATCTACTCTCTGCTCTAACCGCATGCTGAAGTTGCAGATATTGGAAGAACATTGGGGACGGCAGGCCAAACTCCGCCTGCAGATCCGCAAATGTCCTAAGAATACCGTTCTTAAAGACGTGCTTAACATGGGTAATCCCGTGTGCTATCCATCTAGTCCCTCCCTGCAACTTAGCCAGTTCCGTATAAGTCTCGTTATGCCAGAGAGGGCTATATTCAGTGTACCCCTCGGCCTGTTGTATATACTTGCACTTATTCCACACTTTTTGCATAAGGTTGTACGTAGGATACTTCTTATTCGGCCTGGCAAATGCCAGGGCCTCCAGTGCCAGAGGGATGGGACCTGCATCTATTGTTTGGAGCATGAGTGCCCGGGAAGAACCAGCCGGCTCAGTCCCAAAGCACCCCACCAGGTGCTGTAACTGGGCAGCCAGGTAGTACAACCACGGGTTGGGCAGTGCCAGCCCGCCATCGTCCTTAGGCCTTTGAAGATGTTCTAATTTTATCCTCGGGGGTTTATTCTTCCATATTAACCACTTAAGCCCCGGACCATTTCGGGCCATTAGGACCAAGCCTGTTTTTGGGATTCGGCACTGCGCTGCTTTAACTGTAAATTGTGCGGACATGCAATGTTGTACCTAAATGAAATTTGCGTCCTTTTCTTCCCACAAATAGAGCTTTCTTTTAATGGTATTTGATTGCCTCTGCGATTTTTATTTTTTGCGATATAAACAGAAAAAGACCGAAAATTTTGAAAAAAAATGATATTTTCTACTTTTTGTTATAAGAAAAATCGAATAAACTCAATTTTAGTCATACATTTAGGCCAAAATGTATTCAGCCACATGTCTTTAGTAAAAAAAATGTCAATAAGCGTATATTTATTGGTTTGCGCAAAAGTTATAGCGTTTACAAACTAGGGTACATTTTCTGAAATTTACACAGCTTTAAATTTATGACTGCCTATCTCATTTCTTGAGGTGCTAAAATGGCAGGGCAGTACAAAACCCCCCCAAATGACCCCATTTTGGAAAGTAGACACCCCAAGGAAATTGCTGAGAGGCATGTTGAGCCCATTGAATATTTTTTTTTTTGTCCCAAGTGATTGAATAATGACAAAAAAAATAAAAAATTACAAAAAGTTGTCACTAAATGATATATTGCTCACACATGCCATGGTTATATGTGGAATTGCACCCCAAAATACATTCTGCTGCTTCTCCTGAGTACGGGGATACCACATGTGTGGGACTTTTTAGGAGCCTAGCCACGTACGGGACCCCGGAAACCAAGCACCGCCTTCAGGATTTCTAAGGGCGCAAATTTTTGATTTCACTCCTCACTACCTATCACAGTTTCGAAGGCCATAAAATGCCAAAATAGCACAAAACCCCCCCAAATGACCCCATTTTGGAAAGTAGACACCCCAAGCTATTTACTGAGAGGCATGTTCAGTCCATGGAATATTTTATATTTTGCCACAAGTTGCGGGAATATGACAAACTTTTTTTTTTGTGCACAAAGTTGTCACTAAATGATATATTGCTCACACATGCCATGGGCATATGTGAAATTACACCCCAAAATACATTCTGCTGCTTCTCCTGAGTACGGGGATACCACATGAGTGGGACTTTTTGGGAGCCTAGCCGCGTACGGGACCCCAAAAACCAAGCACCGCCTTCAAGGTTTCTAAGGGCATAAATTTTTGATTTCACTCCTCACTACCTATCACAGTTTTGAAGGCCATAAAATGCCAAGATGGCACAAAACCCCCCCAAATGACCCCATTTTGGAAAGTAGACACCCCAAGCTATTTGCTGAGAGGCATGTTGACCCCATTGAATATTTTTTTTTTTTTGTCCCAAATGATTGAATAATGACAAAAAGAAAAAAAAAATGTACAAAAAGTTGTCACTAAATGATATATTGCTCACACATGCCATGGTCATATGTGGAATTGCACCCCAAAATACATTCTGCTGCTTTTCCTGAGTACGGGGATACCACATGTGTGGGACTTTTTGGGAGCCTAGCCGCGTACAGGGCCCCAAAAACCAAGCACCGCCTTCAGGATTTCTAAGGGCGTAAATTTTTGATTTCACTCCTCACTACCTATCACAGTTTGTCACTAAATGATATATTGCTCACATATGCCATGGTTATATGTGAAATTACACCCCAAAATACATTCTGCTGCTTCTCCTGAGTACGGGGATACCACATGTGTGGGACTTTTTGGGAGCCTAGCCGCGTACGGGACCCCAAAAACCAAGCACCGCCTTCAAGGTTTCTAAGGGCATAAATTTTTGATTTCACTCCTCACTACCTATCACAGTTTTGAAGGCCATAAAATGTCAAAATAGCCCAAAACCCCCACAAATGACCCCATTTTGGAAAGTAGACACCCCAAGCTATTTGCTGAGAGGCATGGTGAGTATTTTACAGCTCTCATTTGTTTTTGAAAATTAAGAAAGACATTTTTTTTTCTTTTTTTTTTCTTTTTTTACATTTTCAAAACTTTGTGACAAAAAGCGAGATCTGCAAAATACTCAACATACCTCTCAGCAAATAGCTTGGGGTGTCTACTTTCCAAAATGGGGTCATTTGGGGGGGTTTTGTGCCATCTGGGCATTCCATGGCCTCCGAAACTGTGATAGGCAGTGAGGAGTGAAATCAAAAATTTACACCCATAGAAATCCTGAAGGCGGTGCTTGGTTTTTGGGGTCCCGTACGCGACTAGGCTCCCAAAAAGTCCCACACATGTGGTATCCCCGTACTCAGGAGAAGCAACAGAATGTATTTTGGGGTGTAATTCCACATATGCCCATGGCATGTTTGAGCAATATATAATTTAGTGACAACTTTTTGTACATTTTTTTTTTTTTTGGTCATTATTCAATCACTTGGGACAAAAAAAAAAATATTCAATGGGCTCAACATGCCTCTCAGCAAATAGCTTGAGGTGTCTACTTTACAAAATGGGGTCATTTGGGGGGGTTTTGAACTGTCCTGGCATTTTATGCACAACATTAGGAAGCTTATGTCACACATCATCCACTCTTCTAACCACTTGAAGACAAAGCCCTTTCTGACACTTTTTGTTTACATGAAAAAAAAAAATTTTTTGCAAGAAAATTATGTTGAACCCCCAAACATTATATATTTTTTTAAAGCAAAGGCCCTACAGATTAAAATAGTGGGTGTTGCATTTTTTTTTTCCACACAGTATTTGCACAGCGATTTTTCAAACGCATTTTTTGGGGGAAAAACACACTTTTTTTATTTTTAATGCACTAAAAAACACTATATTGCCCAAATGTTTGATGAAATAAAAAAGATGATCATAGGCCGAGTACATGGATACCAAACACGACATGCTTTAAAATTGCGCACAAACGCGCAGCGGCGACAAACTACATTCATTTTTAAAAGCATTTAAAAGCCTTTACAGGTTACCACGTTAGATTTACAGAGGAGGTCTACTGCTAAAATGACTGCCCTCGATCTGACCTTCACGGTGATACCTCACATGCATGATGCAATTGCTGTTTACATATGACGCTAGACCGACGCTTGCGTTCGCCTTTGCGCAATAGCAGGGGGGGGACAGCGGTGCTTTTTTTTTTATTTTTATTTTTTTATTATTTATTTGGCTTTTTTATTTTATTTTTAAACTGTGCCTTCCATATTTTATTTTTTTACCATTTTTATCGTTATCTCAGGGAATGTAAATATCCCCTATGATAGCAATAGGTAGTGACAGGTACTCTTTTTTTGAAAAAAATTGGGGGGTTAGACCCTAGATCTTTCCTCTGCCCTCAAAGCATCTGACCACACCAAGATCGGTGTGATAAAATGCTTTCCCAATTTCCCAATGGCGCTTTTTATATCCGGGGGGGGGGACATTTCCTCCCACTGCTTGTAAAAGCAGTCTAGAGGCTAATTATCTGCTAGAATTGCTTTTACATGAAAGCCGGCTGCTGGCTGAAAAGAATGATACCAAGATGATACCTAAACCCGCAGGCATCATTCTGGTATAAACATTCAAAGTCCAGCAACATACCAGTACGTTGCTGGTCCTTGTTGGACATGTATTGTAATCTTTTTTTTCATACAGCCTATTGGCTGAACGAAAAAAAGAGATTGATTGGTGGGTATGCCCACCATTAGAATACCTCCCTTCATCCACCCACTTCTAATGATGGGCATATATGCCGAAGCATGGGGGCATCCTCCCGCAAAAAAGTTATGCCGCGTACACACGGTCAAGCCTTCGTCGGAATTTCGACCGTATGTACGCGGCATAAAAGGTTATGCCGCGTACACACGGTCGGACTTTTCCACGGGCAAGCCTCCGTTGGAATTTCGACCGTATATACGCGGCATTAGGAGCAAAATCGCTCCTCCGCCCCTGCTGCCCCCATGCTTCGGCATATATGCTCTTTTTTTTAACTGTGGTGGTGAAATCACCTCCTACAGCGTTGGAGTCACGGCTTTATGTATCGTGGGAGCAAACGCTGTTGCTGTCAAGATAAATAGATCCGCGCTGCAACTGAATGGCGTACCTGCTAAGCAAATGGTGGTTAACATTAAAACAAAGTAACATTACAGTACAACAGTAAGACCTTACCATGCCATACGTGCAAAGCAAATACCAAAACAAAACCTAGTAAAAAATAAAAAAATGTTTTAACGCAACCTGTGCCTAAAATATATATATGCCGAAGCATGGGGGCATCCTCCCGCAAAAAAGTTATGCCGCGTACACACGGTCGGAATTTTCCACGGGCAGGCCTCCGTCGGAATTTCGACCGTATGTACGCGGCATTAGGAGCAAAATCGCTCCTCCGCCCCTGCTGCCCCCATGCTTCGGCATATATGCTCTTTTTTTTAACTGTGGTGGTGAAATCACCTCCTACAGCGTTGGAGTCACGGCTTTATGTATCGTGGGAGCAAACGCTGTTGCTGTCAAGATAAATAGATCCGCGCTGCAACTGAATGGCGTACCTGCTAAGCAAATGGTGGTTAACATTAAAACAAAGTAACATTACAGTACAACAGTAAGACCTTACCATGCCATACCTGCAAAGCAAATACCAAAACAAAACCTAGTAAAAAATAAAAAAATGTTTTAACGCAACCTGTGCCTAAAATATATATATGCCGAAGCATGGGGGCATCCTCCCGCAAAAAAGTTATGCCGCGTACACACGGTCGGAATTTTCCACGGGCAGGCCTCCGTCGGAATTTCGACCGTATGTACACGGCATTAGGAGCAAAATCGCTCCTCCGCCCCTGCTGCCCCCATGCTTCGGCATATATGCTCTTTTTTTTAACTGTGGTGGTGAAATCACCTCCTACAGCACTGGAGTCACGGCTTTATGTATCGTGGGAGCAAACGCTGTTGCTGTCAAGATAAATAATTCCGCGCTGCAGTTGAATGGCGCACCTGAAAACAAAAAATTACATACCTGAAAAGCAAGCATGATAAAACATTGCAGAATAGAATACAGTAAAAAAGAGCAGAACAATAGAGAGAAAATAGAGAGAGAGAGAACAATAAAACGACAACTATTTTTGGTTTTTTTATTTTATATTTTTTTTGTGTTTTGTTTTTTACGTTTTTTTTTCTTTTTTACACTTTTTTTTGTAACTTTACAACTGTAATGGTTCGGGTCTCTCAAAATGTAATGGCATCTTGGGAGACCCTGTGTAAGTGTGTCCTTGTCTGTGAAATGCTGTACCCTACGCTAAAACTTCACTTTTGAGTGGTAGCGTTCAAAACATTCACCTTGGCAAAGACCAGGCTTGTCAGGACAGAGTGGACAAAAACTACGGGTGTCACGCCTAAATCCGCGCTTGCTACAGACACGATATCTTTTTTGGGGGTGGTTTTGGGTAGGGGTACTCGGGAGGACATACGAATAATGCCTCTCATGCAGCCGGCTTACTGCATTTGGTTGGGGATGGTGAGGTGCAGAACCGCCTGGATACAGGAGTTCTGTGACTATCTCATTCTGGAATTTTAGAAGAGATAACGTCCCGCCTGAAGCTCTGTATAGCACATGAGCGTTCAGCAAAGCCAATTGGAATAATGATAGAGACACTTTTTTGTACCAGCGTCTCGCCTTACGGTCAATTAGATACGGCGCCATCAACTGGTCGTTGAGGTCCACCCCTCCCATATTTTGGTTATATTCGTGGACACAGAGGGGTTTCTCCACAACACCAGTCGCCGTACGAATTTGGACTGTCGTGTCTGCATGAAGGGAGGTAAGAAGGAAAACATTCTTATTGTCCCTCCACTTCATAGCGAGCAAGTTATTACACTTCAAGCAGGCTCTCTCCCCCAGCCTAAGACGGGCATCTACAAGCCGCTGGGGAAAGCCCCGGCGATTAGGTCGCACGGTGCCACATGCTCCAATCTTATGATCAAACAAGTGACTAAACAGTGGCACGCTCGTGTAATAATTGTCCACATACAAGTGGTACCCCTTTCCGAATAAGGGTGACACCAAGTTCCACACTATCTTGCCAGCGCTCCCTATGTAATCCGGGCAGTTGACCGACTCAATCTGACTCTCTTTTCCCTCATAAACCGTAAAGTTCACTACATAGCCTGTTGCCCTGTCACAGAACTTGTAGAGCTTGACCCCGTATCTGGCACGCTTGCTGGGAAGGTACTGCTTGAAAGACAAGCGGCCAGAAAATTTAATCAGGGACTCATCAACGCAGACAACTTGATCGGGAGTAAACAAGGCTGCAAAACGTTCGTTGAAGTGGTTTATGAGGGGCCGAATTTTATAGAGCCGGTCGTATTCAGGGTCCCCACGTGGACGACAAAGTTCATTGTCGTTGAAGTGCATGAACCGCAAAATCTGCTCGAATCGTGCCCTGGACATGGAGGCAGAGAACATGGGCATGTGGTCAATTGGGTGCGTGGACCAATAAGCACGCAATGACGGAAATTTATGTGTGCCCATGTTGAGGGAAAGGCCCAGAAAGGTCTTAAATTCGGAAACCGTAATTGGTTTCCAATTTCTGGCAATTTTAGGCAACTGGGGGTTAGCGGCGATAAATTGACCAGCATATAAATTACTCTGGTCCACAATAGATCTATAGAGATCTTCCGTGAAAAACAGCGAATAAAAATCAATTGGAATAAAATCAGCTGTTTCCACCTGAATACCGGGTTGGGCAGTGAATGGGGGAAGTACGGGTTCTGCAGAAGTGGTGGGGACCCAATCAGGATAGGCGAATTTTGCAGGAAGGGCAGTATGGGCACGACGGGCCTGCCTTTGTCTTCTTGGTGGCAGCGGGACACTACTTGTGCTTGCCACCTCGCCAGCTTGAACTGCACTTATGGGACTCGCCACGTCACCAAGTGTTACTGCAGTGCTGGATGTACGTCCAGGCTGTACTAGGCCGCTGGTGCTTGCCAGTTCACCAGAAGGAATAGCGGCGCTAGTACTACTCTGCTCCATGATACGAGAGACCTGCGGTTCTTGCTCCTCAACAACCTCAGAAGATCGGGATCGGGTACGCCTGACCTTAGCAGGGACCTCAACTTCGTCGTCAGAGCTATCTGACGTGGGGCCGCTGACGTCACTGTCTTCTACGGGAAGATATTCTGAGCCTGAATCTGACAGATACCTGACCTCCTCTTCACTATCTGTCATGCTCAGAATCTCGTAGGCCTCTTTACTAGTGTACCTTCGTCTTGCCATTTTGGGCTCTAAATTTAGGGGTACACTAGTAAGATTCACAGGAAAAAAAGCACCTGACTGTCGTCAGCAAATATATCAAACGCTACAAAAAAACTGTTAGCGATCGCAGGGATCAGGCCTGTCTCTGCGAACGCTGCAGTTATGTGTGTTGTGTTTGGTAAGTGACAGTGATCGATCGATACTGCACTTGGGTGGGCTGGGCTGGGCTGGGCTGGGCGGAGGGGCTAAACGCAGGCGCTAGCAGGTATCTGGGCTGATCCCGCTAACACTGCGTTTTTGGGAACCCTAAACCGCTGGGGATGCTAGTATAGATCTGATCAGATACTATACCACTAAGGGGGGTGTATGCTTTGCGCGTGGGTGTTAGCGTTACTGGCACTAACCTAACACTGCCTGGGGTGACGCAGACCCTCTCTGGCGCTAAAACCTAATTGATCTCACCCGCCGGGCGATCAGGGGGGTTAAACCTTTATTGGGTTATATACGGCGGGTGCCCTGATGCTATAAAAAGCAAACTAATCAACCAGCGTCACCCGTAACCTTTATATGGTGATCACTGGTGAAAGGGTTAACTAGGGGCAATCAGGGGGTTAAAACCTTTATTAGGTTAAATATGGGGGTACCTGACACTATATAAAAACCTGACGGGTAACCTAAATAACTTACTGGCTAACCAGTGATACCAGTGACACTTATACGGCGATCACTGGTGAAAGGGTTAACTCTAGGGGCAATCAGGGGGTTAAAATAATATATGGGGGTACCTGACACCAATAAAAACCTGCGGCGAACCTAAAAAAAAAATAACTGCCTATCTAAAACACCAGCGACACGAATACAGCGATCGGAAAAACAATCGCTTAGTGACGCTGAAGTTAGGGGGTGAAAGGGTTACCTGGGGGGTGATCAAGGGGTTAAACCTTTATTAGGGGGGGTTAGGGGGCTACCCTGGACCTAAAGGGGCCTAATCCTAACTGCCCTGCAACTTTTTACAATCACAGATGACACTAAATGCAGTGATCAGTAAAATAAATGATCACTGCAATCAGTGACACTGTGATTGGGGGCTTTGGGGTGACCTGGGGGGTGATCTGGGGGTGACTGGGGGGTGATTTGTGTGCCTATGTGTACCTACGTGTCAGTGGACTGTTGGAGCACTAACCTCTGTCTTCACTCCTCGGCGCCGGGAACGAAAAGACCGCGGCGAGGGAGATGACATCACTTCCTCCAGCCTGTGTTTACATCACATGGCGGAGGAAGCAATTTCATTGGCCGGGAGCGATCGCGAGGGGGGGGCGGAATCGAGCGGCCGCCCCCTCATGCCTGATCGCTCCCGAACACTTAACGGCCGCTCACTGCAGTGAAGGGGGGTCCGGATGGACCCCCCAACTGCACAAAGGCGATCACGTAGATCTACGTGATTCTGCCTGTCCGTGCCATTCTGCCAACGTAAATCGGCGGTGGGCGGTCGTTAAGTGGTTAAAGTACGAAAGATGGAGTTAACCATTCTAAAAATTTTAAAAAGGGACCACTACCGGGGCATTGTGAAGACAGTAGAGTAATTGAGGCATAAGGATCATCTTCACCAAATTTACTTTGCCCGCCACCGACATGTGAAGGCCGTTCCACGTCCTAACTCTCTCCCTAAACCTCTGAAGCAGGGGCGAGATATTCAACCGGCTAAAATCCCTCGGGTTAGAAGTGATCTGAATCCCCAAGTATTTAAAGGAAGTAGTGACTGGGATAGGGCACGATGGGGCTATCGCCTGTGTGGCATCCCCGTCTAACAGTAACAGGGCAGATTTTGACCAGTTAATTTGTAAGCCTGAGTAGACCCCAAATTTTGTAATGGTTGCCATGGCCTCCCGCAGGGACTCGTCAGTATCTCCCAGCATAAGCAGGGTGTCATCTGCGTATAGCATTATCTTCTCCTGCAGGGGCCCATAGCAAAATCCCACAATGCGCTCATTCGCCCTTATCTCCATGGCCAGGGGTTCAATAGCCAATGCAAAGAGCAGAGGGGACAGCGGGCATCCTTGCCTCGTCCCCCTCCTCAATGCAAAATCCTGTGACAGGAAACCGAAGGCCCGAATAGCAGCCTCAGGTCCGCTGTACAGGAGGCGCACCCACGCTATATACGCTTCGCCGAATCCAAAACGCTCCAGCACCGCCCACAAGTATGTCCAATCAATACTGTCAAATGCCTTAGTGGCATCTAAGGACAGCAGGGCCCTGCTTCCCGGATTATCGACGTCCGATTGCATATTCAAAAATAACCGCCGCAGGTTAATGGCCGTGGATTTATTTGGCATAAACCCCGCCTGGTCTTCGTGTATGAGGGAGGCTATAACCTTATTGAGTCGCATTGCTAGCACTTTCGCAAGAATTTTAATATTGCAATACAATATTGGCCTTTGCCATAGAAGGTGGAAGGACTCCCACCTCCAAGGCAGCGTTAAACACCCTCAATAAGCGTGGTAGCAATACTTCCACATGCTGCTTGTATACTTCCATGGGAATCCCGTCCTCCCCCGGTGCCTTACAATTAGGGAACAGGCCCACTGCCTCCTGCAATTCCTCCACCGTAAGAGGCGCATCTAACTCCACCCTCTGTCCCGCATTAAGCCTAGGGAAGTTCAGCTCAGTTAAGTACCGGTCCAGATCCGCCCGATCATAGGCTGTGCCGGGGCGGTACAACTCCTCATAAAACCCCGCCAACTCCTGCATGATAAGTTCCGGGGATCTGACCAGCGGCCCAGCCTTGGATTTAATAGCCCCTATAGTTGGAGACCTCTGCTGGGCATTTGCTATTCTAGCCAACAAGCGCCCCGTTTTCTCCCCCTCCTCAAAGAAGGCCTGTTTGGTAAAAAAACGTTTTTTCTCGGCAGTTGAGGAGAGCACCCGCTCGTAAGCTGACTGAGCAGCTTGCCACTCCTCCCTTGCCGAGTCAGATGGGTCCATGACAAAGCGTTGTTCAAGTTCCTTCACCCTATTCTCCAGCTCCACTACAAAGGCAGAAGAATCTCTTTTCACTTTAGTCATTTCAGTGGTCAAAATCCTCCTCAAAAATGCCTTAAAGGCCTCCCACTGCTGCATACAGGGACCCTCAGGTTCCTGAGCAATGAAAAACCCACACATGCTCTCCTCTATAATTTCAGGGGATTTAAATAGTTTCAGCCAGAACGCATTGAATTTCCACGGTGACCTTGGGAGCGCCACCGGTTGAGAAACCACCAGGTGCACTATCAATGGGGAATGGTCTGACACACTACGGGGCCTGTATTCCATAGCGTCTACATATTGGAGCACGTGTGCATTTTCTCACTGACTTCTCTACTTGTAGTCACTGTCAGTCAATTCATCCTCAATTTCTACATAAGAAGCATGTAAGTTGTTCTCTCAGCAGCTCAGCTATCCCTGCTCCCTCCACCAAGCAGGGACTCAGCAGCTCAGCTATCCTTGCTCCCTCCACCAAGCAGTGACTCAGCAGCTCAGCTATCTCTGCTCTCTCCAACAAGCAGTGACTCAGCAGCTCAGCTATCCCTGCTCCCTCCACCAAGCAGTGACTCAGCAGCTCAGCTATCCCTGCTACCTCCACCAAGCAGTGACTCAGCAGCTCAGCTTGCCCTGGCAAATGGTAAAGAGCTGAGAGTTAGTTTAAATGTATTTCAGTTTATTCAGTCCTGAGAGTAATACAGCTCTGCCCACAAAACACCCTGTCTATCAGGGGAGGGTATCTGATTTATTTCTCCTCTGCTGCAGATTCACTTTAACTTAAAGATACCCCCCTCATGATAGTCCTGTGACCGAACTATGAGAAGAGAAGCTGTACACTGAAGAGATAATTTCTTTGTCACTTTCCTCTCTCCTTAAAGGCTGTCCAGAAATTTGCCAGGACCCAATACTAAACCAAATTCAGGGGCTAAAGGCCCATACACACAATCAGATTTTCCGACAGGAATTGTGTGATAGCAGGCTGTTTGTATGCTCCATCGGACAATTGTTGTTGGATTTTCCGCCAACAAATGTTGGATAGCATGCTTTAATTTTCCGACAACAAATGTGTGTGTTGTGTGTTGTCCGATTATCTGATCGTGTGTACAAAAGTCCTTCGGAAAAGTATTTGTTGGCCGACAATTCTTTGCCGATATAAATGTTAATTTAAACAACAAGCATGCCAGATAGTCTTGGTAAATCATCAATATGTAGTTGGACCAAACAATCAAGTAAGCCAAAATACCAGTCCTTAGAAGAAAGAGGGGAGCTGCTCGCCATTGTAAAAGCCAAAATTCAAATGCGCTATGAATAGGCTCCATGTGGGAGTAAAACACATTAGAATTTGGAAGCACCAGGTGTATAGGGTGTGCAACGGATTACCTAATGAATTCAAATGTTGTCTTTTTTTGGGGGGATTCAGAATAGGTCTTTATTGAAATAACATTAGATCTTACAATCTAATAACAATACAATAGCGGAGAGTTCACACACAGAAAGTATCCAAGATTGCATATCTCAGGCACTAGTACATACACAGAATAAAGAATGCTAACAACATACCCAGCTCACTTTTCCCTCAGAACCAAGTGTAGCGGGTATACACTTTTCTGTGTGTTTAAAACTGGCAGAGACACCAGTGATGTGCAGTTCCCTGCAGTCCCACGGGTCGCCTTGGGCTGGGGTTGAACCATCGCTGTGTGCCGTGCTCCCTTTTTGTCCTCCCTCGGCAGCGGTATGGTGGGGCGGGGAACCCGCCGTGCTTGCTGGGAGAGGTTATAAAGGGGCCGGCCATCTTTGTCACGGGGTCGAGTCCTGGGCACCTTCGGCCTGAGGGCGGTGGTTCGTGTCGGTCCTCGAGACGGCTTGGGCCTAGAGGGCGTTCGGAAGTCGTGTTCCATCCCGGGCGCCTTTGGCCTGGGGTGGGGTGCTCGGATAGAGGTCTGGAGCTCAGTGCCCCCGGCTGGGTTCCGCGAGGGAAGGAGATCCTAGGGAACCCTGGGAGTGGGTACCCGAATCCGGAGGGCGTAATGGACCGGTGGGAGACACTTGCTTGAAGACCCGGTGCAGCATATTGCCGGTGACAGGTGAGCCTTCCATCGGAGACCGCCTGGAAGGAAATTCCCCCTCGCTCGGAGACCGCAACCCACTTTCAGGAAGGAAAGTGGAGAGTTCATTGTGTCTGGGCCTACTCGCATCCACACCTCCTTGTCTGTTCTGTTCTCTAAGGAGTCCAACTGATGGTGTTCACTTTTGCATTGAGAAGAATAAAGGAGTGTTGGACTTTAATGGTGTGGGGCTCGTTTTCTGGCAGACATTGTTCAAGGTAACTCTCTTTGGAGGTTCCAGGTGCAGAACACCGACCCGAAGGTAACATAAGAACTTTGACCCCGCACTCTCTCCTCTAAGGTACCCCTAGACAAGAGATAGACGAGCTGATAAAGAGAGGAGAGAGAGGAGGCCGCTACACAAATATAATGAAATAAAACAATAAATGCAAGGGGAACTAAAACAAATGCACAGTAACCCAAGAAGTATTATTTTCAAGCAATAGTCTACCCAACACCAGGTCAACCGGAGCCAGACCTTGAGTAGCCAGCTTCCCCATAGTTTCTCACATTTACGCGGGTTATCCCTATGTTGCTGTATCAATTTCTCATAGTGTAAAGTCGTACCCATATGCTCAAGCCACATCTGTGATGTAGGGGGGATCTGCAAGGTCCAATGGAGCAATAATAGCCTACGAGCCTGGAACAGGCCCTAGACACCGCCTCTTTTACATACACATCTATTATCACTTCTTCTAGGATACCCAGGATTACATTTTTAGTTTCTGATAGATAATAACTTGAAAGGTGTTGTTAACTGTAGTCATAATTGTTTCCCAGTAGCGGTGCAGCTTTGGGCACCTCCAAAGTAAATGTATAATGTCCCCCCTTTCTCAACCACATTGAGCACAGATAGGATCCGGCATAAGCCTATATTCTGTAATTTAAGGGGGGTGTGATATGCTCTCAATATGATATACAACTGAGACAGTCATTGGGCGACGTTCAGGGAGCACAGGCATACATATTCTTTTTTTTAAATCAGAAAAATAATTTTATTTGGTTTTCCACAGTGCCACATACAGGTTATACAAAGCAATGACATAAAGATAGGAGACGTCATACAGCACATGAGTTTCTTTGAATCTGTCAAAAGTCAGCTATACATAAAAAAGTCCCATATTTTGAATGGCAGTGCGGAGCAAAAAAGAAAACAAAAAAGAAGAAAAAACAGAAACATTTAAAACACAACACATATAGTACAACAGAGGGTTGGATCTATTCCCAGAACCCTGGGAACATATCTCAACCAATTAGGCTGCCCAGCCCATCTTCACCAGCAGTCTCCATGCAGAAGTCATATAACTATCAATTAGCCCGGACTTATCCCCTTTAACTTGACGCCTATCCTTGTAACAGTCTGTCTTTGACCAGCTGATGGGGTGCTAGGCACGGTACATCCAACCACTCCTGCTACATTGTGTAAAATTTACGGGTGCATTTCTGTGTTGGTATGTCAGTTTTTCTTGTATAACCATTTTGTAGGCATACATATTCTAATGCCTCTTCCCATTGTTCTTCAGGAATTTTACCCGCACCTCTCTCTCATTTCTCAAACACTGAGGTAGGGAATCTCTTCAAAAATGTCACCAATAGCATGGCAAAGCATGTGGAGATATAGCCTTTTGTGGAGCTGGTCTGCTGCATTAGATTGAAGACAGGCATTGGTGACAAACCTAGGGTATCTATAGTTTGTTGGGCTTTAACCACATACTGTAGTTGGAAGTAGTAGAAATGTGTTGTAGGTGGAATACCGTATCGGGACTGTAATTGGGCAAAGGAAAGTAAATTTGTGCTATTAAATATATGTCTTAAGCCTCGTACACACGGTCGGACTTCCATCAGACTTTTCCGTGAATTTTTGTCCGAACGGAGTTGGCCGGTCACACCCATAGCATACACACCACAGGACTTTTCTGCAAACTTTTCCAAAACTATTTGCAACATCACATGGTTTTTCTGCTCTTTTCTGCTCTTTACCGCCACCCTTTGGTCAACTTCTGCTATTTGTTGGTTGATTTTAACATTAGTTGTTTTGTCCATCGGACAAAAGTCCTATGGTTTTCTGTACACACGGTAGGACTTTGCTCCATCTGACTTTTGTTGGGCAAAAGTTTGTCCGTTTGCAGACCCAACTTTTGTCCGATGAAAACAAAACCCAAGAAAAAAAGTTTGTCCGATGGAGCGTACACACGGTCGGATTGTTGGTCCAACTTGCTTAAAACGACGTTTTTTGGGCAAAAGTCTGACCGTGTGTACGGGGCATTAAGATGCATCACACCAAACTCTCGCCACCTAGCTGCACATTGTAGCTTTGCTAACTTTGGATAGGTCTGATTATGCCATATAGGGCTAGATCTGGTATAACCTGTGACCTTTTGCAACTGTTTTACCTTCGCCCATATCTTATGTAGGAGCCTATATTTTGGGCATTGTTTATTAGATTTAGAAAAAAGCTGTACTTTCAGGCCCTCTGCAAGGGTGTCTGTGTCACTAAATGCAGCATAATGGACAGGATAGAATCCACCCCTCAGTCTCAGGGTTCATTATCAAGCCGCCCACCATATGATGCAATTGGGAAGACAAGTAATAAAGCCATGGATTCGGAAGGGCTAGCACCCCCATCTTTCGACTTCTGTAATTGTTCTAATCTATTCTTATGCCCCGTACAGACGATCGGACATTCCGACAACAAAACCGTGGATTTTTTTCCAACGGATGTTGGCTCAAACTTGTCTTGCATACACACGGTCACACAAATGTTGTCGGAAATTGCGAACGTCAAGAACGCGGTGACGTACAACACGTACGACGAGCCGAGGAAAATTAAGTTCAATAGCCAGTGAGGCTCTTCTGCTTGATTCCAAGCATGCATGAAATTGTGTGCATTAGATTTGTAAACACACGCTTTCCGACAACAAGTTTTGTTGTCGGAAAATTTGAGAACCAGCTCTCAAATTTTTGTTGTCGGAAATTCCAACAGCAAATGTCCGATGGAGCCTACACACGGTCAGAATTTCCAAGCTCCCATCGAACATTTGTTGTTGGAAATTCTGAGCGTGTGTACGCGGCATTACACTAACCTATTCCAAAGTAAAGAACAGAATTTAGAGAGAACTACCCTAAAAAGGTTTAACAAGATAACTACAGGGGGGTTGTGGAGAAGATATAGAAGTTGGGGCATCAGAATCATTTTATTCAAGTTGGCCATCCCTGCCACTGAGAGACAAAGTTTGGTTAACAAATCTTGTGAGCAGTGGCAAGACATTCAGGCGACAGTAGTCTGTTAGAGTGGAGAGATCACAATTTTACAGATATTTAAAGGAAGTGACATCTTACATTGGGCAAAATGACGCCAGGTGAGGATTGACTGTTTGGGCAAAATCTGCTTTGGTACAAGTTGACCAGTTAATTGTAAGCCCCAAATTCATGAATGGAAAGGCATTTATTAGAAAGGACTCTCTGGGCAGATATTCAGATGGAATCTACCAATGAGTGGAGTTTAAGGGGCTATGGTACAGTGTGGAGGCTCAGGGTAGGACTGAGTGAGGTACTAAGGATGTAGCCTGCTCCATGGGTACCCATAGTTCAAGTTTAAGATTGCACCAGTCATGTCTGCACCAGTCATTGATGTGGGCTAAGCATATTGCTGCATGACATAGTCTAAAGGGCCAGACTTCCTGTAGTTTTGGGGATCACACTGCCCACACAGCAAAGATAACTTGCCACAAATTTGTGGCAGTGTTGAATTGTAAATCTGTCAACTTGCTGCATATTTTATTTGGCAAGTTGTACACTTGCCAAGCACTTGAAGCACAAGTTCTAGTTGACACTTTTCCAATTTTTAGCAAATATGCGTGCAAGAATCTAGCAAGAGCAAGGCTGCAGTGGTGGGTCTACAGCAAGAGCTCTGCAAGTCTACAGCATGAAAATTCAGCCACAGTGACCCCGGGATGACTATTGCACAACATAACTGAACCAAAACTTGCAACAGACTTGCAGAATGTTTGCAAAGAAGGGTGATCTGGAGTCATGCCATGCAGACTTGCTGCCGTTGTGCAACAAACTTGTGAAGCCTGGCGAGTCTAGCAATAGCTTAGCAAGTCATTTTCAAACTTGCAACACAATTGCTTGTGTAGCGCCCTGCTCCTGTTGGGTAGGCGCTATATGTTAAATTTAGTTGTCTGAGCTGTAGTTTAGCTCAGAAGGATTACGCTAAATTGTTGGCTCTGTTCCAGTCCAGCTGGGTTGCACGTTTTCCACTTGACAGTAGGTGTCACTGTCACCACAGGTCAAGGTTGGAGATGCAGCAGGCTGGATGTATTGGGTATTCCTTTCCCAGAAGTGGCTCAGGGGGCATGGTCAACCTGCTGTGCATTCTGGGAAGGGGTACTTAAGGGACAGAGACAGCTCTAGCGGGGTTCGTTTGCCGGATCCTGACCTGAGGGCCCTCCTGGCCTTAGGGATGTGCAAGACATTTTTCGGCCTCTGGGCCTGCTGGCCCGAGGCTCTGCAACTGAGAGTAGGCCCAGGAGTTTCAGGGGCCTACTAGTCGAGGGATGGTCCTACGCGGTCTTGCCTGCAGGAAGAAGCGGAACAATTAGGGACTCAATTGAAGGACGCATCTTGGCCAATTTACCTCACGGTGCTGCCTTTGAGAGACTTTAAACGAGCTTCGCAACGGTTGCTAGGCCAGTGAGAGTAGGCCTATCTGGTGGTTGTTGAATCCAGTGTGGAACTGATTTGACCTCTGGATCTAAGATTGTGCCCGTTATCCGCAAAGCAAGGTACCTGAACCTCCCCTATCCCTCTACCCCTCTGTTGGAACTGTTTAATAAAACTCTTGAAGATAAAGAAACCAAGTGTTGGTGTGGACATTCATGAAAGCTCTTCAAGTGGGACCCCTGAGACGAGTGTGGTGAACAGAAAGGTAACGGCAGGCCAAAATCTAAACCAGCAGCTCCTACGGGGGTAGTGCTACACTTGCTATCTGGGTGTATCTTGTTTTTTATGGCTGGTTTATTAGCCCAAAAGAATTTGTTGAGAAGTGACTGTGTAGATGTCAGGAAAGATTGCGGAATAGGACTGGTAATCTTTGCAAGGGGTACAGAAGTCTCAGTAGGATGTTCTGTTTCAAAATATTACATCCAGCAGTCTACGAGAGAGAATTCTGTGAACAGTGTTGAAGGTCAGTTTTACATTTCTGTTACAGTGGGGGGAGACAAGCATGAATATTCGGGTGAGGTCCCTGGGCTGGCAAATACCCACCTCTGCCGGGTTAGCCCCCCCTTATCAAAATTTTTGAAAAAATCTTATGCAGTTTGTTAGATCTTTGTTAGATCAGGTTAGATCAACCGTTGTTTGCGTTAGATCTCACACAGAAGAAGCAATATTAACAGTTATTTGCTGGGGGGGCTAAAGCGTCATCAGCCCCCCCTTATCAAAAAATTGACCAAACAGTTAGCTATTTTGGAAGCTATTTGTTAGATCCGGTAAGATCAAGTGGTTTTAACGTTAGATCTCACATAATTAGAGACTTATTAAGTGATTAATGAGGGGGGGCTGGCCCCCCCTTATCAAATTTTCTGGCCAAAAATCATTAAGGCTAATAGATATTCGTTAGATCCGGTAAGATCAAGTGGTTTTAACGTTAGATCACACATAATTTCAGAGATATTCCACATAAAAATACTGATATTAGGTGGTACATAAGGACGGGTTGGCCCCCCCTTATCAAATTTTCGGCCCAAAATCCTTCAGGCTAAAAGATATTAGTTATAGTATAAATATGTAAACTAGGCTAAATTGTAATATACCATGTGAGAGCACAAAATATGTAAAGTAACCACTGTTCAGCCCCTATCTGCATAAACAAAAACTATCCAATCAAGAGATTGGAAAAAGAGGAGGCTCATGAACAGTTTGTGCAAACTTATCAAAATAGATTTATTGAGAGATGTTACATGGTAACGTGGACTATATCCAGGATACTGGACAACGTGTATATAAAAACGATGACAGTCAAGATTGACTGATCAACACATAATGCACATACACAACAGGACAGACAGTAAAGTTTCTCTATTTCTTTATTTCTTTGTCTCTTTTTTGCCTTATCGTATACATTACTTCCAATCATCCGGGCAATATAATATATTATATATGGTACCGGATGGTAATTCGGGTCTATCTTCTGTTTGGCACAATTTAGACAACTATAATGCCCTCAATGGGCAGGGTGCCCCTTATAGATTCATAATGATTGTATAATCATTACAACGGGTGTCCGTTTGAGCCTCCTATCATGTGGACTTGAGTAGTGTCTCTACTCCACTTACTGACCGTTATAATTTGTGCTGATTATATTGCAATAATGTACCATCTACCTCAAACATGTATTTAACTACTGTGTGTTATGGCGGTTATGGGTCTGCCATGGCACCTGCTATACTTCTCCCAAAAACCCCCCAAGCTACAAACCCTGCTCCCTTGTCCTAGATAATGGGGGGGGGGGGTTTGTTTGTACTTGTATTTATGTGGGTTTGTATTTGCATATATTTGGCGCCATGTCTGTCTATTAGCTGTCTGTGGTCTGCTATGTGTGTGTGTTTTTTCCTATCACCCACTCCCATACATATCCAAGCCATTTTTCACAACCACTATCATTAACATTGTTCATTGTTCCCAGATATTGGTACTTGTTCATTAACGCATCAAAATATAAACTATCATGTATTGGACCTTTAATGAAGTTTGGAGATATATGCACTCAATGCTTTCTGTCCTCCGACATGATATGGAATTAATATATTCTACTTATACTCAGGGGGGACCTGGTCTATAGCCAAACACTATCTATGTTTGCGCACATACACCGCAATGTCCTTTTTTTCTCCTTTAAAATACATGTACAGGGCGGAGTGAGACGAGGGAGGGACGCTATAAGAAGGACCCCTCGCCCTCCGTCACTTATACGTCCAGATGAAGCTACGCACACATCATATGCGAAACTAGTCGACGTCACTTCCGCCCGGACGCCACGCTGCGACGCGGCTTCATGCCCGCACAGTGACGACGAGCCCCGGAGGGGAGGGAAGAGGAGGAGGAGGAAAGCCAAACAGTCGTGAGTATCAGCTGTGGGACATGAAAAGGACTTAACAAATCCCTCTACACGTACCGCTAAACACAGCAGTACCCTGACACGATTCATGTAAGCCAGGAAGGAGCAGCAAAGTGACTCTATGCGGACGTGGCAGTGCATCCGAGCATCGGAGAAGGGGTAATTTCACTGACAGCCACTATACTTTACTACGTGCAGGTTCACACGTCTTTACCCCTGGTTACTGGCTACTCCAGTATGCTTTACTATCACTAGCAGTGAGGACTGTTCTTATTTGCATCACATCTGTCCCCAGCTGTACTTCACATGTGTTTCTCTGCTTGCCTCCAGGAAGATATTATCTCATGGACACAGCATCCCAACGCTTAGACTATTTTCATTTGAATTGTTCTTTCTCCTCATGACATTACAGTTGGTGAAACGGGACTGCAGCTATCTCCTCACGGATCCATCCAGCTGGCCTTCACCCCTTCTTTCCTCCCCCCCCCCTCCCCACCCTTCCATCAATTAGGGCTCGAGCTCCCAGGGCCTTTTAGGGAGTGGTCTCTCGGCTTACACACAGCTTTGCTGTTGCCATAATTTTTGATTGTATTGCAATCATCACTTAGACCTCTCCCTGAAACTACCTGGCGTCCGGACGTGTCTTATATGTTTAGGTCACTTTATGTCTGTCCTGTTGTGTATGTGCATTATGTGTTGATCAGTCAATCTTGACTGTCATCGTTTTTATATACACGTTGTCCAGTATCCTGGATATAGTCCACGTTACCATGTAACATCTCTCAATAAATCTATTTTGATAAGTTTGCACAAACTGTTCATGAGCCTCCTCTTTTTCCAATCTCTTGATTGGATAGTTTTTGTTTAAAAGATATTAGTTAGATCCGGTAAGATCAAGTGGTTTTAACGTTAGATCTCACATAATTAGAGACTTATTAAGTGATTAATGAGGGGGGGCTGGCCCCCCTTATCAAATTTTCGGGCCAAAAATCATTCAGGCTAATAGATATTCGTTAGATCCGGTAAGATCAAGTGGTTTTAACGTTAGATCACACATAATTTCAGAGATATTCCACATAAAAATACTGATATTAGGTGGTACATAAGGACGGGTTGGCCCCCCTTATCAAATTTTCGGCCCAAAATCCTTCAGGCTAAAAGATATTAGTTAGATCCGGTAAGATCAAGTGGTTTTAACGTTAGATCTCACATAATTAGAGACTTATTAAGTGATTAATGAGGGGGGGCTGCCCCCCCTTATCAAATTTTCTGGCCAAAAATCATTCAGGCTAATAGATATTCGTTAGATCCGGTAAGATCAAGTGGTTTTAACGTTAGATCACACATAAAAATACTGATATTAGGTGGTACATAAGGACGGGTTGGCCCCCCCTTATCAAATTTTCGGGCCAAAAATCATTCAGGCTAATAGATATTCGTTAGATCCGGTAAGATCAAGTAGTTTTAACGTTAGATCACACATAATTAGAGACTTATTAAGTGATTAATGAGGGGGGCTGCCCCCCTTATCAAATTTTCGGGCCAAAAATCATTCAGGCTAATAGATATTCGTTAGATCCGGTAAGATCAAGTGGTTTTAACGTTAGATCTCACATAATTTCAGAGATATTCCACATACAAATACTGATATTAGGTGGTACATAAGGACGGGTTGGCCCCCCTTTTCAAATTTTCGGGCCAAAAATCATTCAGGCTAATAGATATTCGTTAGATCCGGTAAGATCAAGTGGTTTTAACGTTAGATCTCACATAATTTCAGAGATATTCCACATACAAATACTGATATTAGGTGGTACATGAGGACGGGTTGGCCCCCCCTTTTCACATTTTTGGGCCAAAAATCATTCAGGCTAATAGATATTCGTTAGATCCGGTAAGATCAAGTGGTTTTAACGTTAGATCTCACATAATTAGAGAGTTATTAAGTGATTAATGAGGGGGGGCTGACCCCCCCTTATCAAATTTTTTGGCCAAAAATCATTCAGGCTAATAGATATTCGTTAGATCCGGTAAGATCAAGTGGTTTTAACGTTAGATCTCACATAATTTCAGAGATATTCCACATACAAATACTGATATTAGGTGGTACATAAGGACGGTTTGGCCCCCCCTTATCAAATTACACAGTACACACCTGACAGTGACACAAGGCCTGTCTGGTGCCCCAGCCACCTTCCAAAGGCTAATGGAGAAGACCGTGGGTGACATGAAACTGATCGAGGTGTTGGTGCACTTAGACGACATCATCGTTTTCGGCAAGACCCTGGAAGAGCACAAAGAGCATCTGGAGAAGGTCCTGAAGAGACTGCATGATGAGGAGGTTGAAGCTGTCTCTGGAAAAATGCCAGTTTTACCAACCCTCAGTCAACTACCTTGGCCATATTGTGTCTTACGACAAAGTGGCCACCGACCCCCAGAAGCTGGAAGCTGTCACCTCCTGGCCAAGGCCTACCAACGTAACTGAGCTTAGGTCATTTCTGGGATTCTGCTGTTATTACAGAAGATTTGTCAAGGGATTCGCTAAGACGCTGACCCTGATCTGGCGAAGCCTGTCAGACCAGCTGGAGGGCCCAGAAAACCCAGAGAGTCCATTCAGGAACAATGGACTCCGAAGTGTGAAGAGGTTTTAGGCAGCTGAAGTGAAGCCTAACAACCGCTTCTGTTCTGGCCTATGCAGATCCAACCAAGCCATATGAGCTACATGTTGACGCCAGTCGAGATGGGTTAGGTGGGGTGCTATATCATGAGCATGACGGTCATCTACGGCCTGTTGCCTACATGAATCAGAACTTGGCCCCCCGCCGAGAAGAACTACCCCATGCACAAACTTGAGTTCCTGGCCTTGAAGTCGGTGGTGGTGGATAAGCTGAGGGATTATCTATATGGAGCGGAGTTCGTGATCAAGACTGACAACAATCCTCTCACCTACATCCTCACTACCACCAAGTTGGATGCCACGGGTCACAGATGATTGGCTACTCTATCAGGGTTTATTTTCAGCCTGAAACAAGATGCGTATGCTTTGTCAAGAAGGCCCCATTGTTCCAGAGACCCCCCAGCTGACACCTGAAGGGGTACGAGCCTTATGTCAAGGAGCAGAACATCAAGCTGGAGAAGGATCCAGGGCCGAAGACATTGGAGTGTCAGCCGCTGGTGTCCCCAGATGTTATTGCAATGTCACCCAAGTCGGGGATAAAGGTCTGCCCGAAGCTGTTAAAGAATGACCTGCAGAGGGACCAGTTGGAGGACCCTCCCTGCAGCTTGGCATTGGAGGCCTTGGAGAGCCAACGCCCTGACTTGCTCCTCACTGACTCCCCAAAGGAAACCCGTCTGCTGCACCGAGAGTGGGATCAGTTTCAGGTGCACCAAGGGTTGGTCTACCGAAGGGGCCCCTCTGACAATTCTGAAAAAAAATTGCAGCTATTCCTACCTGAAAAACATAGGGAGACAGTATTAACTGCCCTACATGACAACCATGGCCACCTAGGGCCCAAAAGGACTTTTGACCTGGTGAGGGACAGGTTCTACTGGCCCTGCATGCAGGCTGAAGTTGAGGACTATTGCCACTCCTGCATCAGATGTATCCAAAAGAAGACTTTGCCTCACGAGCTGCCCCAATGGGCCATCTTCGGAGTCGGGGACCCATGGAGCTGGTGTGCATTGACATTCTGTGCTTGGAGCCTGATTTTAGCAGGCAGGAAAATATCCTGGTAGTGACTGACCATTTCACTCGGTATGCCCAGGCGTTTTCCACGAGGGACCAACAAGCATCCACGGTGACCAAGATCTTTGTGGAGAAATTCTTTGTGCACTATGGTCTGTCCCAACGCATCCACTCTGATCAGGGGAGAGATTTTGAGAGTAGTCTCATCAAGAGACTTTTAGACCTGTTGGGCATCAGGAAGTCTAAAAAACCCCCGTATCATCCTCAAGGAGATCCTCAACCAGAGAGATTCAACCAAACCCTCCTGGATATGCTCGGAACTCTAAATTCAGAACAAAAACAGCACTGGAGCAAGCATATAGTGGCTATTGTGCATGCTTATAACAGCACCGCCAATGATGCCACAGGTTACGCTCCCTATAGTTTGATGTTCGGACGGTAGGCCTGGCTGCCAGTTGACTTGGCCTTCGGCACATCCCTCGACCATACCTCAGCAACTTCCCGCTGGAAGTCGCAGCCCTATGTCATTTGCAAGCATCTGCCTGGACTCCCAGTATATCAAATCCGGCCAGAGGGAAGCACAGGACTTGGCATCGCAATCATCTGTTGCCTCTGTCAGAAGCAGTTCATGTGCCACCACAGCCAGATTTACAGTCCACACCCACGGCCTCTCAAAGATCCCAGCCAGTGACTAGATCTCACTCTCAGTCTGTACCCCTTGCTGAAGATGAAAACCGCGAGGCAGGACAACCTCCCCTCCTATGCTAATTGGTTGGATGTTCCTCTGCCATGGTTTTATGCAGATGCAAATTGTATGGTTTCCTGTGCACACTAACCTGTTTTTTTTTTTTTACGTGTGTATATCAAAAGCATGTAACAGGTCATAGACTCTTTACCACCTTTGGCGGACCTAAGGTTTTTTGGTGGGGAGAGTGTGTAGCGGGGGCTGCTCTGTCACCCATGGTCCCACACCTCCCTCCATTCCCGCCAGGAACCGTCGGACTGAATAGACACTGACACAGGCACTTACTGAGGGAGAGCACGCCTGTCAGTACCTGTGGGGGATTTCTCCCCCTAACTCTACTCTTCCTTGAGTGACGAGCAGCGCTCACTCATGGGCATCAGTCGGCTCTGCTCTCTTCTCTGTGTTCCTATTGGCAGGGAGAGGAAGTCAATCAAGCAGCAGCAGAGGACCACAGGACATAAAGGCTCATCACAAAATGGCACCATTGATTTTTACTGGGGATGGAGCTACTACTTCTGCTTTGAAAGAAGGGGGCTAGCTAAAGACTTAAGCTTGTTGGTCTGAAAAGAGATCACCATGAGGCTGGGAGGTGAACGGAGGTGTGAGAAGAGACTACAGGCATCCGCTAAAGAACCATCCAAAGACGGTTCCAGAGACCATCCAAAGACGGTTGAAGATGGATGTACCTTCTGTAAAACCTAATATCTCTATTTTTATGTGAAATATCTCTGAAATTATGTGAAATCTAACGTTAAAACCACTTGATCTTACCGGATCTAACGAATATCTATTAGCCTGTGTAGCGCCCTGCTCGTATTTGGCAGGTGCTAGTGTAAATTTAGTTATCTGAGCTGTCGTTTAGCTCAGAACAATTGTACCAAATTATGGTCTCTGTTCCAGTTTAGCTGGGCTGCACATTTTCCACCTGACTGTAAGTCTCGTTGTTACCACAGGTCAAGGCTGGAATTGCAGTAGGCTGGATGCATTGGGTATTCCTTTCCCAGAGACAGCGCAGTGGGAGTGGTGACCCCGCTGTGCATTCTGGGAGAGGGTACTTAAGGAGCAGACACCGTTTTCCGGGGTATTCCGATCCTGACCTGACGGCCCTCCTGGCCTCAGGGATGTGTTAGTAGTTTTCTGCCTCGGGGCCTGTAGGCCCGAGGCTCTGTTGCTGAGAGTAGGCCCAGGAGTTTCTGGGGGCCTACTGATCTGGGGATGGTCCCGTGTCACCTTGCCTGAGGGAAGGGACCGAACAATTGAGGGCTCAATTGGAGGACGCATCCGGATAAAAATTTGCCTCGCAGTGCTGCCGGCTGGCTGAAAGATCCTTGGCACTGTGTGTTATGTTTTCAGAACTTTATCAAGTGAGTGATTACCCAAGTCTGAGGCAGAGACTATTTGTATTCTTCAAGTCTGGCAGAAACTATTTGTATTCTTCAAGTCTGTGGCAGAGACTTTTGGCCGAGCACCGCACCGGCTGCTAGGTCAGTGAGAGAGGCCTATCCGGTGGTTGCTATATCCAGTGTGGAGACTGTTTGTCCTCTGGATTAAGAAGTACCCGTGATCCGCAAGCAAGGTACCTGAATCCCCCCCTAACCCTCCATCTCTCTGTTAATAAAACCCTTGAGAAAAAGAGACTAAGTGTTTGGTGCAGACATTTGTGAGAAATTCTTCAAGGAAGACCCCTAGGACGGACGTGGTGAACAGTAAGGTAATGGCAGACCCAAATCTTAAACCAGCAGCCCCTGCGGGGGTATTGCTACACCTGATATAGACACTAGTATGGATATCCGTGCATCGATACCAAATATCCATAATATCCCTGTTAGATAAATTTAAAATTATACTTTATATGTCAACTATCAAGATGCATATTAATCTTCTAAAGTTAAAATGTTTGTTTTATATAACTCTATTATACATAAATATGCTGAATAGCTCTAATAGTCCTAATTACTGGAATAAGTCATATGACCATATTCTATTTGTGCAAAAGATGTGCTGACTTATAGTAAAACTGTATTTTGCTTACATCTGCCAAACATGGGCTGTGAACCATGAAATAATTTATGTGTCTATTGTATGAGATAATTTATGTATCCATTGTATGAAATATCCTGTCATAAGGTTAGGCTGAAAAAGGATATTTCCCTCTTTCCTGCTAAAACGTCAGAATAAAGGTTGAAATTATACACATGATCAGGACGTTACGAGCAGGAAAGGGGAAGGTTTAAGGGTTATAAAAGCAGAATGTAAATCTATGACAGGCAGAAAATGGATCTCTGAAGCCGCAAATATACTTTAACCATTTTCTCTGCATATGCAATAAAACATCTTGACTTGTAACGAGAGGCGGTCCGAAATTTCTTTGACATTTTGGTCCTTCAAGACGGAAGTCCAAATTCCTGGAAAGCACTAGGGATGAGCTCGGTGTTCGAGTCGAACATACGTTCGACTCGAACATCGGCTGTTCGATCGTTCGACGAAGATCGAACGATTTGGGCCGTTCGCGCCTAATTCGAGTGAAGCGAACGGCCCACAATGCACTACGCCATCGCAGTGTCATCCAGGCGCTGTGATTGGCCAAGCATGCACTGTGACCCCGCATGCTTGGCCAATCACAGCGCCGGCAGCGAGGAGAGCAATGATTGGCCACAGGCAGGATGCCTGTGGCCAATTATTGCTGAGGGTGTTTAGTACACGCCCCACACTATAAAAGGCCGCCAGCACGGCGGCCTAGTGTAGTGTGTTCCGGAGCAGGGAAAGAGAAGCATAGGCAGGGACAGTGACATTTTTTTTCTTGCTTAACCTGGATTCCTTTAGTTTAGGGAAAGAGAAGGATAGGTAGGGAGAGTGTCAGTGTGTTTTACTGTGCTAATCCTTGTTTCTAGGGACAGGGAAGGACAGTGAGGGAAATTCTCCTTGTGCTATACTGTGCTAAAGCATTGATCATCAACCATCTTTAAAAAAACATTTTTTCTAGGGACAGAAAACTATAGGTAGGGAGAGTGTCAGTGTGTTTTACTGTGCTAATCCTTGTTTCTAGGGACAGGGAAGGACAGTGAGGGAAATTCTCCTTGTGCTATAGTGTGCTAAAGCATTGATCATCAACCATCTTTAAAAAAACATTTTTTCTAGGGACAGAAAACTATAGGCAGGGAGAGTGTCAGTGTGTTTTACTGTGCTAATCCTTGTTTCTAGGGACAGGGAAGGACAGTGAGGGAAATTCTCCTTGTGCTATAGTGTGCTAAAGCATTGATCATCAACCATCTTTAAAAAAACATTTTTTCTAGGGACAGAAAACTATAGGTAGGGAGAGTGTCAGTGTGTTTTACAGTGCTAATCCTTGTTTCTAGGGACAGGGAAGGACAGTGAGGGAAATTCTCCTTGTGCTATAGTGTGCTAAAGCATTGATCATCAACCATCTTTAAAAAAACATTTTTTCTAGGGACAGAAAACTATAGGTAGGGAGAGTGTCAGTGTGTTTTACTGTGCTAATCCTTGTTTCTAGGGACAGGGAAGGACAGTGAGGGAAATTCTCCTTGTGCTATAGTGTGCTAAAGCATTGATCATCAACCATCTTTAAAAAAACATTTTTTCTAGGGACAGAAAACTATAGGTAGGGAGAGTGTCAGTTTCTTTCACTGTGCTAATCCTTGTTTCTAGGGACAGGGAAGGACAGTGAGGGAAATTCTCCTTGTGCTATACTGTGCTAAAGCATTGATCATCAACCATCTTTAAAAAAACATTTTTTCTAGGGACAGAAAACTATAGGTAGGGAGAGTGTCAGTGTGTTTCACTGTGCTAATCCTTGTTTCTAGGGACAGGGAAGGACAGTGAGGGAAATTCTCCTTGTGCTATACTGTGCTAAAGCATTGATCATCAACCATCTTTAAAAAAAAAATTTTCTAGGGACAGAAAACTATAGGTAGGGAGAGTGTCAGTGTGTTTCACTGTGCTAATCCTTGTTTCTAGGGACAGGGAAGGACAGTGAGGGAAATTCTCCTTGTGCTATACTGTGCTAAAGCATTGATCATCAACCATCTTTAAAAAAACATTTTTTCTAGGGACAGAAAACTATAGGTAGGGAGAGTGTCAGTTTCTTTCACTGTGCTAATCCTTGTTTCTAGGGACAGGGAAGGACAGTGAGGGAAATTCTCCTTGTGCTATACTGTGCTAAAGCATTGATCATCAACCATCTTTAAAAAAACATTTTTTCTAGGGACAGAAAACTATAGGTAGGGAGAGTGTCAGTTTCTTTCACTGTGCTAATCCTTGTTTCTAGGGACAGGGAAGGACAGTGAGGGAAATTCTCCTTGTGCTATACTGTGCTAAAGCATTGATCATCAACCATCTTTAAAAAAACATTTTTTCTAGGGACAGAAAACTATAGGTAGGGAGAGTGTCATTTTCTTTCACTGTGCTAATCCTTGTTTCTAGGGACAGGGAAGGACAGTGAGGGAAATTCTACTTGTACTATACTGTGCTAAAGCATTGATCATCAACCATCTTTAAAAAAAATTTTTTCTAGGGACAGAAAACTATAGGTAGGGAGAGTGTCAGTTTCTTTCACTGTGCTAATCCTTGTTTCTAGGGACAGGGAAGGACAGTGAGGGAAATTCTCCTTGTGCTATACTGTGCTAAAGCATTGATCATCAACCATCTTTAAAAAAACATTTTTTCTAGGGACAGAAAACTATAGGTAGGGAGAGTGTCAGTTTCTTTCACTGTGCTAATCCTTGTTTCTAGGGACAGGGAAGGACAGTGAGGGAAATTCTCCTTGTGCTATACTGTGCTAAAGCATTGATCATCAACCATCTTTAAAAAAACTTTTTTTCTAGGGACAGAAAACTATAGGTAGGGAGAGTGTCAGTTTCTTTCACTGTGCTAATCCTTGTTTCTAGGGACAGGGAAGGACAGTGAGGGAAATTCTCCTTATGCTATACTGTGCTAAAGCATTGATCATCAACCATCTTTAAAAAAACATTTTTCCTAGGGACAGAAAACTATAGGTAGGGAGAGTGTCATTTTCTTTCACTGTGCTAATCCTTGTTTCTAGGGACAGGGAAGGACAGTGAGGGAAATTCTCCTTGTGCTATACTGTGCTAAAGCATTGATCATCAACCATCTTTAAAAAAAAAATTTTTCTAGGGACAGAAAACTATAGGTAGGGAGAGTGTCAGTTTCTTTCACTGTGCTAATCCTTGTTTCTAGGGACAGGGAAGGACAGTGAGGGAAATTCTCCTTGTGCTATAGTGTGCTAAAGCATTGATCATCAACCATCTTTAAAAAAACATTTTTTCTAGGGACAGAAAACTATAGGTAGGGAGAGTGTCAGTTTCTTTCACTGTGCTAATCCTTGTTTCTAGGGACAGGGAAGGACAGTGAGGGAAATTCTCCTTGTGCTATACTGTGCTAAAGCATTGATCATCAACCATCTTTAAAAAAACATTTTTTCTAGGGACAGAAAACTATAGGTAGGGAGAGTGTCAGTTTCTTTCACTGTGCTAATCCTTGTTTCTAGGGACAGGGAAGGACAGTGAGGGAAATTCTCCTTGTGCTATACTGTGCTAAAGCATTGATCATCAACCATCTTTAAAAAAACATTTTTTCTAGGGACAGAAAACTATAGGTAGGGAGAGTGTCAGTTTCTTTCACTGTGCTAATCCTTGTTTCTAGGGACAGGGAAGGACAGTGAGGGAAATTCTCCTTGTGCTATACTGTGCTAAAGCATTGATCATCAACCATCTTTAAAAAAACATTTTTTCTAGGGACAGAAAACTATAGGTAGGGAGAGTGTCAGTTTCTTTCACTGTGCTAATCCTTGTTTCTAGGGACAGGGAAGGACAGTGAGGGAAATTCTCCTTGTGCTATACTGTGCTAAAGCACTGATCATCAACCATCTTTAAAAAAACATTTTTTCTAGGGACAGAAAACTATAGGTAGGGAGAGTGTCAGTTTCTTTCACTGTGCTAATCCTTGTTTCTAGGGACAGGGAAGGACAGTGAGGGAAATTCTCCTTGTGCTATACTGTGCTAAAGCATTGATCATCAACCATCTTTAAAAAAACATTTTTTCTAGGGACAGAAAACTATAGGTAGGGAGAGTGTCATTTTCTTTCACTGTGCTAATCCTTGTTTCTAGGGACAGGGAAGGACAGTGAGGGAAATTCTCCTTGTGCTATACTGTGCTAAAGCATTGATCATCAACCATCTTTAAAAACACATTTTTTCTAGGGACAGAAAACTATAGGTAGGGAGAGTGTCAGTTTCTTTCACTGTGCTAATCCTTGTTTCTAGGGACAGGGAAGGACAGTGAGGGAAATTCTCCTTGTGCTATACTGTGCTAAAGCATTGATCATCAACCATCTTTAAAAAAACATTTTTTCTAGGGACAGAAAACTATAGGTAGGGAGAGTGTCAGTTTCTTTCACTGTGCTAATCCTTGTTTCTAGGGACAGGGAAGGACAGTGAGGGAAATTCTCCTTGTGCTATACTGTGCTAAAGCATTGATCATCAACCATCTTTAAAAAAACATTTTTTCTAGGGACAGAAAACTATAGGTAGGGAGAGTGTCAGTTTCTTTCACTGTGCTAATCCTTGTTTCTAGGGACAGGGAAGGACAGTGAGGGAAATTCTCCTTGTGCTATACTGTGCTAAAGCATTGATCATCAACCATCTTTAAAAAAACATTTTTTCTAGGGACAGAAAACTATAGGTAGGGAGAGTGTCATTTTCTTTCACTGTGCTAATCCTTGTTTCTAGGGACAGGGAAGGACAGTGAGGGAAATTCTCCTTGTACTATACTGTGCTAAAGCATTGATCATCAACCATCTTTAAAAAAACATTTTTTCTAGGGACAGAAAACTATAGGTAGGGAGAGTGTCAGTTTCTTTCACTGTGCTAATCCTTGTTTCTAGGGACAGGGAAGGACAGTGAGGGAAATTCTCCTTGTGCTATACTGTGCTAAAGCATTGATCATCAACCATCTTTAAAAAAAAAAAAAATTCTAGGGACAGAAAACTATAGGTAGGGAGAGTGTCAGTTTCTTTCACTGTGCTAATCCTTGTTTCTAGGGACAGGGAAGGACAGTGAGGGAAATTCTCCTTGTGCTATAGTGTGCTAAAGCATTGATCATCAACCATCTTTAAAAAAACATTTTTTCTAGGAACAGAAAACTATAGGTAGGGAGAGTGTCAATTTCTTTCACTGAGCTAATCCTTGTTTCTAGGGACAGGGAAGGACAGTGAGGGAAATTCTCCTTGTGCTATACTGTGCTAAAGCATTGATCATCAACCATCTTTAAAAAAACATTTTTTCTAGGGACAGAAAACTATAGGTAGGGAGAGTGTCAGTTTCTTTCACTGTGCTAATCCTTGTTTCTAGGGACAGGGAAGGACAGTGAGGGAAATTCTCCTTGTGCTATACTGTGTGTGACAGCAGGAAGGTAAAGTCACCTGGTTGCATCCAGGGGGGTAGATATATTTCGCCCAGATTCAGGCTTTACGCCGACTTATACAACTAGGCGGAGAGTTGTATAAGCCCAGCTGGGGCTAGTGGGCTCATGGATGACTCATACCTCTAGGGAGAGGGCTGGGCGTCGTGCAGGCAGGGAGTTGATGAGACCAGCTGAAGCCTGTCAGTTCGTTTAAGGCCTCTATAAAAACTCCCAGCTTCATTAGATGTTAGCTCATGCCTGGAACCAGACCTGTGTGGACTGTCTAGGGAGAGTGAACCCCTGTGCGGTGAGACAAAGCCTGTGTGGCTATTTGCTTGGACATTTAAAACCAGGGACTTAGGGACTAGGACAGCACTAGGCTGATCCCAGTTGTTAGTTAGGAAACCTGTATGTTTAGTTAGAGGTCAAGTTGACCAGGATTTATTTTGTTTATGTTTCTTTTGCTTTGCTGTGTTTTGTCACTGTAAATAGAAAATAAACCGCACCTTTTTGATTTTGAAAACCACAACCTCCGTTGGCTGGGCCTGTTTTTGTGTGGGGAGCCCATCCCGGGGGTCACCCACACCCGCTGCCGAGCTAACCCCCTCACAGTTGGTGGAGAACCAGTGGCAGTTTTTTTTTAAGCCAGCATGGAGGAGATACTGAAACAGCTGGCTCTAGCAAATGCCAATCAACAGCAGACAAATGCAGGTTTGCAAAAGAGCCTTGCAGCTCATCAACAGAGCCTTGCAGCTCATCAACAGAGCCTTGCAGCCCAGCAGCAAGCTCATAAACAGAGCCTTGCAGCCCAGCAGCAAGCTCATCAACAGAGCCTTGCAGCCCAGCAGCAGACAAACGCAACTTTGCAACAGAGTCTGGAGGCTCAGCAACAAGCCCAGCAGCAATCTGAGGCCCGCTTCATAGACCTGTTGCAGAAGCAAGAGCAGAGACTACAACAACAGATGGAAGCAGTAATGCAGCAACGTCCGCAGACCAGTGAGGAAAGCCGTCCCACTAATACCGCGTCCTTTGGGGTCAGTCGTTTATTGACAAAAATGACTGGAGAGGATGATCCAGAGGTATTTTTGACCACATTTGAAAGGACCGCTGAAAGAGAAAAGTCGCCTGAGGAGCAGTGGGCTGGACTGGTGGCTCCTCTGTTAACTGGTGAATCGCAGAAAGCTTACTATGACCTAGAGCCTAACCAAGCAAAAGACTATGTGATGCTAAAAGCTGAAATATTGGCAAGGCTGGGTGTCACCCTGGCTGTCCGGGCTCAGCGTGTGCATAACTGGACTTTCCAGCTTGGAAAACCCCCCAGGTCTCAAATGTATGATCTCATTCACCTGAGCAGAAAGTGGCTACAGCCAGAGACTTTGTCCGCACCAAAGATTGTGGAACGTGTTGTAATGGATCGGTTTTTGAGAGCTCTTCCTACTGCCATCCAAAAGTGGGTAAGCCATGGAGACCCAGAGACGGCCGATGGTCTTGTGGATCGTGTGGAGAAATACTTGGCTACAGAGAACCTGACGGCCTCTTCCAGAGACACTCGGACTTTCCACCCTAAGACCAGACCATCCCCAGGGGCGGATAAGAGGATTCCAAGGGGTGAGGGTGGAGAGAGTGAGAGGGTGGGAGCTCTACCCCAAGTTTGGCGAGAACAGCCTGGGAAATCAGCGGCTCAAGAGGCCGCAAGAAGGATCGTTTGCTACCGCTGCCGGCAAGCGGGACATATTGCAGCCAATTGCCCGGTTGTGGAGGAACCCATGCAGTGTGACTTTCTGACGGGCAGACGTCAGTCGCTGTGTGCGACAGTCGCATGCACTGCCATTCGAGGAACTGAGAAACATTTATGCAAAATGTGTGTTAATGGTAGAAATGTTGTGGTATTGCTGGATTCAGGTAGCCTTGTGACCCTGATAAAGGCTGAGTTAGTTAAAACAGAGGTCTCTGGGAATAGCAAGGTAGCTGTTATTTGTGTGCATGGGGACACCCGAGAGTATCCAGTGACTACAGTGTGTTTCGAGACCCCCAAAGGTACCCTCTTTCATCCAGTGGGCTTAGTATCTCAGTTACCGCATGACGCCATTGTGGGAAGGGATTTTCCGAAGTTCTGGGAACTGTGGGATGATCCTGAGCCCCCCACTGGTGCCCCTATGTACCAGGAATGTGATAGCCAGAACTCCCCTGAGAGTGGTGAGGACTCTCCGGAATTTCCCTTATCAGTATTGGCAGGGGAGACTCAAGAAACTGGAGAGGAGCCCACCTCCTCAGACGAAAACCTACCGTCTGTGGAGTTTTCTGATCTTGAGGTTCACAGGGAAAACTTTGCCACAGAACAGTTGAAAGACCCCGCCCTAATAAAGGCACGGGAAAACGTAGTGAAAATAGATGGCGAGTTAGTGAACCCAGATAATACCTGCACTTACCCATACTTCAGCGTAGAGAAGGACCTACTGTATCGGGTGGCAAAAAGGGCAGAAGAAACCGTTGAGCAGCTTGTGGTGCCCAAACCTTACAGGAAGTTGGTGTTGGAGTTGGCTCATGGGCACATTCTTGGAGGTCATCTGGGGACAGAGAAAACCCGAGAGAGGGTATTACAGAGATTCTATTGGCCGGGGGTGATGAAGGACATAGAAAATTATTGTTCCTCCTGCCCTGTGTGTCAGAGGTCGGCCCCGATGCCACATTTCCGTAGCCCGCTGGTCCCTCTACCCATCATTGAGGTCCCGTTTGAGAGGATCGCCATGGATTTGGTAGGTCCTATAATCAAGTCCGCTAGGGGGCACCAGTACATATTAGTTATAATGGACTATGCCACCCGTTATCCAGAAGCGATCCCTCTCCGAAATACCTCGGCCAAAACCATAGCCAAAGAGCTATCTCTTGTGTTTAGCCGGGTGGGTATTTGTAAAGAACTGCTTACGGACCAAGGTACACCCTTTATGTCCCGGGTTATGAAGGAGCTGTGTAAATTGTTCAAAGTGACGCAATTACGTACATCTGTGTATCACCCCCAAACCGATGGGCTGGTTGAAAGATTCAACAAAACCCTAAAACAAATGTTGAAGAAAGTGGTGGATAGAGATGGAAGGGATTGGGACTGTCTACTTCCTTATCTGATGTTTGCTATTAGGGAGGTGCCCCAATCCTCTACGGGATTCTCCCCCTTTGAGTTACTGTATGGGAGACACCCAAGAGGGCTGTTGGATATTGCCAAGGAAACTTGGGAAAGTGAGAGTTCTCCCCACAGGAGTGTGATTGAGCATGTCGCCCTGATGCAAGACCGAATTGCACAGGTAATGCCCATCGTGAAGGAACATTTGGCCCAAGCGCAGTTAGCACAGCAGAGAGTGTACAACCGTGGAGCCAAGACCCGTACCTTTTCCCCGGGGGATAGGATACTGGTACTTGTCCCTACGGTTGAAAGTAAATTCCTTGCCAAATGGCAAGGCCCCTACGAGATAATGGAAAAAGTGAGCGAAGTGAATTACAAGGTCAGACAACCAGGAAGGCGAAAGCCCGAACAGATCTATCACGTTAATCTGTTGAAAGCCTGGAGGGATAGAGAGTCCCTAGTCGCAGACACTTGGTCACCAGCTCAAACTGGTTGCATGATTCCTGAGGTTGGAATAGCAGCCACCTTGTCACAACCCCAACAACAGGAGGTTAAGGAGTTTGTGCTTCGCAACAAGGAGGTATTCTCTGAGCTGCCGGGACAAACATCTGGGGTAGAGCATGACATCATTACCCCGCCCGGTGAAAGGGTGAAGTTAAAACCCTATCGGATCCCAGAGGCCCGACGGGAGGCAATACGGGAGGAAGTACAGAAAATGCTGAACTTAGGGGTGATAGAGGAGTCCCAAAGTGATTGGTCTAGTCCCATTGTGTTGGTGCCTAAACCGGATGGGAGCTGGCGATTTTGTAACGATTTTCGTCAGTTGAACAAAGTTACAAAATTTGACACCTACCCCATGCCACGTATAGATGAGTTGATCGACCGGCTGGGAACAGCCCGATACATGACGACTCTTGACCTCACAAAAGGGTATTGGCAAATCCCCCTGGCCAAGTCGGCCAAAGAGAAAACCGCATTTGTAACCCCAGACGGGGCGTTCCAATATAAAAGAATGCCGTTCGGGTTACAGAATGCGCCGGCCACATTCCAGCGGAAAATGGACCAGATGCTGAGGCCCCATCGGAAGTATGCTGCGGCTTACCTGGATGACGTAATTGTCCATAGCACAGATTGGGCCTCACATCTGCCAAAAGTGCAAGCAGTCCTGGACTCTGTTCGGGAAGCGGGGTTTACGGCTAACCCCAAGAAGTGTACCATTGGGCAGGAAGAGGCCAAATATCTTGGGTACACCATTGGGAGGGGAGTAATAAAACCCCAACTCAACAAAGTCGAGGCCATCCAGAGTTGGCCACGTCCCAACAGCAAGAAGCAGGTACGAGCCTTTCTGGGAATCGCTGGGTATTATCGGCGATTCATTCCCCACTTTGCTTCTAAGGCTGTGCCCCTAACCAACCTGACGAAGGGGAAAGGGTCGGTCATGATTAAATGGACCCCCGAGGCTGAGGCAGCATTCCAATTCTTGAAACAAGCCTTATGTAGCCAGCCAGTGTTGTAATCACCCGACTTCTCTAAAGACTTTGTCGTACAAAGTGATGCGTCAGATGTGGGGTTAGGAGCAGTATTGTCCCAGGTCTGGAACGGGGAAGAGCACCCAGTCATTTACCTCAGCAGGAAGTTGAAGTCCCATGAGGTAAATTACGCCACCGTTGAAAAGGAGTGTTTAGCGGTGAAGTGGGCTCTAGATTCCCTTCGGTACTACCTGCTAGGTAGGCACTTTGACTTGGTTACGGATCACGCTCCGTTAAAGTGGATGGCTCAAAACAAGGAAACAAATAGAAGAGTGAATAGGTGGTTCCTGGCCCTCCAGGAATTCAACTTCACAGTAAAGCATCGCCCTGGCGTTCAAATGGGGAATGTGGATGCTTTGTCTCGAGTACATGAATGCCTGATTGCTGGTGTTCCAACCCCGAGGTTAAAACAAGAGGGGGGGTATGTGACAGCAGGAAGGTAAAGTCACCTGGTTGCATCCAGGGGGGTAGATATATTTCGCCCAGATTCAGGCTTTACGCCGACTTATACAACTAGGCGGAGAGTTGTATAAGCCCAGCTGGGGCTAGTGGGCTCATGGATGACTCATACCTCTAGGGAGAGGGCTGGGCGTCGTGCAGGCAGGGAGTTGATGAGACCAGCTGAAGCCTGTCAGTTCGTTTAAGGCCTCTATAAAAACTCCCAGCTTCATTAGATGTTAGCTCATGCCTGGAACTAGACCTGTGTGGACTGTCTAGGGAGAGTGAACCCCTGTGCGGTGAGACAAAGCCTGTGTGGCTATTTGCTTGGACATTTAAAACCAGGGACTTAGGGACTAGGACAGCACTAGGCTGATCCCAGTTGTTAGTTAGGAAACATGTATGTTTAGTTAGAGGTCAAGTTGACCAGGATTTATTTTGTTTATGTTTCTTTTGCTTTGCTGTGTTTTGTCACTGTAAATAGAAAATAAACCGCACCTTTTTGATTTTGAAAACCACAACCTCCGTTTGCTGGGCCTGTTTTTGTGTGGGGAGCCCATCCCGGGGGTCACCCACACCCGCTGCCGAGCTAACCCCCTCACATGTGCTAAAGCATTGATCATCAACCATCTTTAAAAAAACATTTTTTCTAGGGACAGAAAACTATAGGTAGGGAGAGTGTCATTTTCTTTCACTGTGCTAATCCTTGTTTCTAGGGACAGGGAAGGACAGTGAGGGAAATTCTCCTTGTGCTATACTGTGCTAAAGCATTGATCATCAACCATCTTTAAAAAAACATTTTTTCTAGGGACAGAAAACTATAGGTAGGGAGAGTGTCAGTTTCTTTCACTGTGCTAATCCTTGTTTCTAGGGACAGGGAAGGACAGTGAGGGAAATTCTCCTTGTGCTATACTGTGCTAAAGCATTGATCATCAACCATCTTTAAAAAAACATTTTTTCTAGGGACAGAAAACTATAGGTAGGGAGAGTGTCAGTTTCTTTCACTGTGCTAATCCTTGTTTCTAGGGACAGGGAAGGACAGTGAGGGAAATTCTCCTTGTGCTATAGTGTGCTAAAGCATTGATCATCAACCATCTTTAAAAAAACATTTTTTCTAGGGACAGAAAACTATAGGTAGGGAGAGTGTCAGTTTCTTTCACTGTGCTAATCCTTGTTTCTAGGGACAGGGAAGGACAGTGAGGGAAATTCTCCTTGTGCTATACTGTGCTAAAGCATTGATCATCAACCATCTTTAAAAAAACATTTTTTCTAGGGACAGAAAACTATAGGTAGGGAGAGTGTCAGTTTCTTTCACTGTGCTAATCCTTGTTTCTAGGGACAGGGAAGGACAGTGAGGGAAATTCTCCTTGTGCTATACTGTGCTAAAGCATTGATCATCAACCATCTTTAAAAAAACATTTTTTCTAGGGACAGAAAACTATAGGTAGGGAGAGTGTCAGTTTCTTTCACTGTGCTAATCCTTGTTTCTAGGGACAGGGAAGGACAATGAGGGAAATTCTCCTTGTGCTATAGTGTGCTAAAGCATTGATCATCAACCATCTTTAAAAAAACATTTTTTCTAGGGACAGAAAACTATAGGTAGGGAGAGTGTCAGTTTCTTTCACTGTGCTAATCCTTGTTTCTAGGGACAGGGAAGGACAGTGAGGGAAATTCTCCTTGTGCTATAGTGTGCTAAAGCATTGATCATCAACCATCTTTAAAAAAACATTTTTTCTAGGGACAGAAAACTATAGGTAGGGAGAGTGTCAGTTTCTTTCACTGTGCTAATCCTTGTTTCTAGGGACAGGGAAGGACAGTGAGGGAAATTCTCCTTGTGCTATACTGTGCTAAAGCATTGATCATCAACCATCTTTAAAAAAACATTTTTTCTAGGGACAGAAAACTATAGGTAGGGAGAGTGTCAGTGTGTTTCACTGTGCTAATCCTTGTTTCTAGGGACAGGGAAGAACAGTGAGGGAAATTCTCCTTGTGCTATACTGTGCTAAAGCATTGATCATCAACCATCTTTAAAAAAAAAAATTTCTAGGGACAGAAAACTATAGGTAGGGAGAGTGTCAGTGTGTTTCACTGTGCTAATCCTTGTTTCTAGGGACAGGGAAGGACAGTGAGGGAAATTCTCCTTGTGCTATACTGTGCTAAAGCATTGATCATCAACCATCTTTAAAAAAACATTTTTTCTAGGGACAGAAAACTATAGGTAGGGAGAGTGTCAGTTTCTTTCACTGTGCTAATCCTTGTTTCTAGGGACAGGGAAGGACAGTGAGGGAAATTCTCCTTGTGCTATACTGTGCTAAAGCATTGATCATCAACCATCTTTAAAAAAACATTTTTTCTAGGGACAGAAAACTATAGGTAGGGAGAGTGTCAGTTTCTTTCACTGTGCTAATCCTTGTTTCTAGGGACAGGGAAGGACAGTGAGGGAAATTCTCCTTGTGCTATACTGTGCTAAAGCATTGATCATCAACCATCTTTAAAAAAACATTTTTTCTAGGGACAGAAAACTATAGGTAGGGAGAGTGTCATTTTCTTTCACTGTGCTAATCCTTGTTTCTAGGGACAGGGAAGGACAGTGAGGGAAATTCTCCTTGTACTATACTGTGCTAAAGCATTGATCATCAACCATCTTTAAAAAAACATTTTTTCTAGGGACAGAAAACTATAGGTAGTGTGACAGCAGGAAGGTAAAGTCACCTGGTTGCATCCAGGGGGGTAGATATATTTCGCCCAGATTCAGGCTTTACGCCGACTTATACAACTAGGTGGAGAGTTGTATAAGGCTAGTGGGCTCATGGATGACTCATACCTCTAGGGAGAGTGTGGGGCGTCGAGCAGACAGGGAGTTGATGAGACCAGCTGAAGCTTGTCAGCTCATTTAGGCCTCTATAAGAACTCCCAGCTTCATTAGATGTTAGCTCATGCCTGGACCCAGACCTGTGTGGACTGTCTAGGGAGAGTGAACCCCTGTGCGGTGAGACAAAGCCTGTGTGGCTATTTGCTTGGACATTTAAAACCAGGGACTTAGGGACTAGGACAGCACTAGGCTGATCCCAGTTGTTAGTTAGGAAACCTGTATGTTTAGTCAGAGGTCAAGTTGACCAGGATTTATTTTGTTTATGTTTCTTTTTCTTTGCTGTGTTTTGTCACTGTAAATAGAAAATAAACCGCACCTTTTTGATTTTGAAAACTACAACCTCCGTTTGCTGGGCCTGTTTTTGTGTGGGGAGCCCATCTCGGGGATCACACACACCCGCTGCCGAGCCAACCCCCTCACAGTTGGTGGAGAATGCGGGCAGTTTTTTTTTAAGCCAGCATGGAGGAGATTCTGAAGCAGCTGGCTCTAGCAAATGCCAATCAACAGCAGACAAATGCAGGTTTGCAAAAGAACTTTGCAGCCCAGCAGCAAGCTCATCAACAGAGCCTTGCAGCCCAGCAGCAGACAAACGCAACTTTGCAACAGAGTCTGGAGGCTCAGCAACAAGCCCAGCAGCAATCTGAGGCCCGCTTCATAGACCTGTTGCAGAAGCAAGAGCAGAGACTACAACAACAGATGGAAGCAGTAATGCAGCAACGTCCGCAGACCAGTGAGGAAAGCCATCCCACTAATACCGCGTCCTTTGGGGTGAGTCGTTTATTGACAAAAATGACTGGAGAGGATGATCCAGAGGTATTTTTGACCACATTTGAAAGGACCGCTGAAAGAGAAAAGTGGCCTGAGGAGCAGTGGGCTGGACTGGTGGCTCCTCTGTTAACTGGGGAATCGCAGAAAGCTTACTATGACCTAGAGCCTAACCAAGCAAAAGACTATGTGATGCTAAAAGCTGAAATATTGGCAAGGCTGGGTGTCACCCAGGCTGTCCGGGCTCAGCGTGTGCATAACTGGACTTTCCAGCTTGGAAAACCCCCCAGGTCTCAAATGTATGATCTCATTCACCTGAGCAGAAAGTGGCTACAGCCAGAGACTTTGTCCGCACCAAAGATTGTGGAACGTGTTGTAATGGATCGGTTTTTGAGAGCTCTTCCTACTGCCATCCAAAAGTGGGTAAGCCATGGAGACCCAGAGACGGCCGATGGTCTTGTGGATCGTGTGGAGAAATACTTGGCTACAGAGAACCTGACGGCCTCTTCCAGAGACACTCGGACTTTCCACCCTAAGACCAGACCATCCCCAGGGGCGGATAAGAGGATTCCAAGGGGTGAGGGTGGAGAGAGTGAGAGGGTGGGAGCTCTACCCCAAGTTTGGCGAGAACAGCCTGGGAAATCAGCAGCTCAAGAGGCCGCAAGAAGGATCGTTTGCTACCGCTGCCGGCAAGCGGGACATATTGCAGCCAATTGCCCGGTTGTGGAGGAACCCATGCAGTGTGACTTTCTGACGGGCAGACGTCAGTCGCTGTGTGCGACAGTCGCATGCACTGCCATTCGAGGAACTGAGAAACATTTATGCAAAATGTGTGTTAATGGTAGAAATGTTGTGGTATTGCTGGATTCAGGTAGCCTTGTGACCCTGATAAAGGCTGAGTTAGTTAAAACAGAGGTCTCTGGGAATAGCAAGGTAGCTGTTATTTGTGTGCATGGGGACACCCGAGAGTATCCAGTGACTACAGTGTGTTTCGAGACCCCCAAAGGTACCCTCTCTCATCCAGTGGGCTTAGTATCTCAGTTACCGCATGACGCCATTGTGGGAAGGGATTTTCCGAAGTTCTGGGAACTGTGGGATGATCCTGAGCCCCCCACTGGTGCCCCTATGTACCAGGAATGTGATAGCCAGAACTCCCCTGAGAGTGGTGAGGACTCTCCGGAATTTCCCTTATCAGTATTGGCAGGGGAGACTCAAGAAACTGGAGAGGAGCCCACCTCCTCAGACGAAAACCTACCGTCTGTGGAGTTTTCTGATCTTGAGGTTCACAGGGAAAACTTTGCCACAGAACAGTTGAAAGACCCCGCCCTAATAAAGGCACGGGAAAACGTAGTGAAAATAGATGGCGAGTTAGTGAACCCAGATAATACCTGCACTTACCCATACTTCAGCGTAGAGAAGGACCTACTGTATCGGGTGGCAAAAAGGGCAGAAGAAACCGTTGAGCAGCTTGTGGTGCCCAAACCTTACAGGAAGTTGGTGTTGGAGTTGGCCCATGGGCACATTCTTGGAGGTCATCTGGGGACAGAGAAAACCCGAGAGAGGGTATTACAGAGATTCTATTGGCCGGGGGTGATGAAGGACATAGAAAATTATTGTTCCTCCTGCCCTGTGTGTCAGAGGTCGGCCCCGATGCCACATTTCCGTAGCCCGCTGGTCCCTCTACCCATCATTGAGGTCCCATTTGAGAGGATCGCCATGGATTTGGTAGGTCCTATAATCAAGTCCGCTAGGGGGCACCAGTACATATTAGTTATAATGGACTATGCCACCCGTTATCCAGAAGCGATCCCTCTCCGAAATACCTCGGCCAAAACTATAGCCAAAGAGCTATCTCTTGTGTTTAGCCGGGTGGGTATTTGTAAAGAACTGCTTACGGACCAAGGTACACCCTTTATGTCCCGGGTTATGAAGGAGCTGTGTAAATTGTTCAAAGTGACGCAATTACGTACATCTGTGTATCACCCCCAAACCGATGGGCTGGTTGAAAGATTCAACAAAACCCTAAAACAAATGTTGAAGAAAGTGGTGGATAGAGATGGAAAGGATTGGGACTGTCTACTTCCTTATCTGATGTTTGCTATTAGGGAGGTGCCCCAATCCTCTATGGGATTCTCCCCCTTTGAGTTACTGTATGGGAGACACCCAAGAGGGCTGTTGGATATTGCCAAGGAAACTTGGGAAAGTGAGAGTTCTCCCCACAGGAGTGTGATTGAGCATGTCGCCCTGATGCAAGACCGAATTGCACAGGTAATGCCCATCGTGAAGGAACATTTGGCCCAAGCGCAGTTAGCACAGCAGAGAGTGTACAACCGTGGAGCCAAGACCCGTACCTTTTCCCCGGGGGATAGGATACTGGTACTTGTCCCTACGGTTGAAAGTAAATTCCTTGCCAAATGGCAAGGCCCCTACGAGATAATGGAAAAAGTGAGCGAAGTGAATTACAAGGTCAGACAACCAGGAAGGCGAAAGCCCGAACAGATCTATCACGTTAATCTGTTGAAAGCCTGGAGGGATAGAGAGTCCCTAGTCGCAGACACTTGGTCACCAGCTCAAACTGGTTGCGTGATTCCTGAGGTTGGAATAGCAGCCACCTTGTCACAACCCCAACAACAGGAGGTTAAGGAGTTTGTGCTTCGCAACAAGGAGGTATTCTCTGAGCTGCCGGGACAAACATCTGGGGTAGAGCATGACATCATTACCCCGCCCGGTGAAAGGGTGAAGTTAAAACCCTATCGGATCCCAGCGGCCCGACGGGAGGCAATACGGGAGGAAGTACAGAAAATGCTGAACTTAGGGGTGATAGAGGAGTCCCAGAGTGATTGGTCTAGTCCCATTGTGTTGGTGCCTAAACCGGATGGGAGCTGGCGATTTTGTAACGATTTTCGTCAGTTGAACAAAGTTACAAAATTTGACACCTACCCCATGCCACGTATAGATGAGTTGATCGACCGGCTGGGAACAGCCCGATACATGACGACTCTTGACCTCACAAAAGGGTATTGGCAAATCCCCCTGGCCAAGTCGGCCAAAGAGAAAACCGCATTTGTAACCCCAGATGGGGCGTTCCAATATAAAAGAATGCCGTTCGGGTTACAGAATGCGCCGGCCACATTCCAGCGGAAAATGGACCAGATGCTGAGGCCCCATCGGAAGTATGCTGCGGCTTACCTGGATGACGTAATTGTCCATAGCACAGATTGGGCCTCACATCTGCCAAAAGTGCAAGCAGTCCTGGACTCTGTTCGGGAAGCGGGGTTTACGGCTAACCCCAAGAAGTGTACCATTGGGCAGGAGGAGGCCAAATATCTTGGGTACACCATTGGGAGGGGAGTAATAAAACCCCAACTCAACAAAGTCGAGGCCATCCAGAGTTGGCCACGTCCCAACAGCAAGAAGCAGGTACGAGCCTTTCTGGGAATCGCTGGGTATTATCGGCAATTCATTCCCCACTTTGCTTCTAAGGCTGTGCCCCTAACCAACCTGACGAAGGGGAAAGGGTCGGTCATGATTAAATGGACCCCCGAGGCTGAGGCAGCATTCCAATTCTTGAAACAAGCCTTATGTAGCCAGCCAGTGTTGTACTCACCCGACTTCTCTAAAGACTTTGTCGTACAAAGTGATGCGTCAGATGTGGGGTTAGGAGCAGTATTGTCCCAGGTCTGGAACGGGGAAGAGCACCCAGTCATTTACCTCAGCAGGAAGTTGAAGTCCCATGAGGTAAATTACGCCACCGTTGAAAAGGAGTGTTTAGCGGTGAAGTGGGCTCTAGATTCCCTTCGGTACTACCTGCTAGGTAGGCACTTTGACTTGGTTACGGATCACGCTCCGTTAAAGTGGATGGCTCAAAACAAGGAAACAAATAGAAGAGTGAATAGGTGGTTCCTGGCCCTCCAGGAATTCAACTTCACAGTAAAGCATTGCCCTGGCGTTCAAATGGGGAATGTGGATGCTTTGTCTCGAGTACATGAATGCCTGATTGCTGGTGTTCCAACCCCGAGGTTAAAACAAGAGGGGGGGGGGTATGTGACAGCAGGAAGGTAAAGTCACCTGGTTGCATCCAGGGGGGTAGATATATTTTGCCCAGATTCAGGCTTTACGCCGACTTATACAACTAGGTGGAGAGTTGTATAAGGCTAGTGGGCTCATGGATGACTCATACCTCTAGGGAGAGTGTGGGGCGTCGAGCAGACAGGGAGTTGATGAGACCAGCTGAAGCTTGTCAGCTCATTTAGGCCTCTATAAGAACTCCCAGCTTCATTAGATGTTAGCTCATGCCTGGACCCAGACCTGTGTGGACTGTCTAGGGAGAGTGAACCCCTGTGCGGTGAGACAAAGCCTGTGTGGCTATTTGCTTGGACATTTAAAACCAGGGACTTAGGGACTAGGACAGCACTAGGCTGATCCCAGTTGTTAGTTAGGAAACCTGTATGTTTAGTCAGAGGTCAAGTTGACCAGGATTTATTTTGTTTATGTTTCTTTTTCTTTGCTGTGTTTTGTCACTGTAAATAGAAAATAAACCGCACCTTTTTGATTTTGAAAACTACAACCTCCGTTTGCTGGGCCTGTTTTTGTGTGGGGAGCCCAACTCGGGGATCACACACACCCGCTGCCGAGCCAACCCCCTCACAGTAGGGAGAGTGTCAGTTTCTTTCACTGTGCTAATCCTTGTTTCTAGCGACAGGGAAGGACAGTGAGGGAAATTCTCCTTGTGCTATACTGTGCTAAAGCATTGATCATCAACCATCTTTAAAAAAACATTTTTTCTAGGGACAGAAAACTATAGGTAGGGAGAGTGTCAGTTTCTTTCACTGTGCTAATCCTTGTTTCTAGGGACAGGGAAGGACAGTGAGGGAAATTCTCCTTGTGCTATACTGTGCTAAAGCATTGATCATCAACCATCTTTAAAAAAACATTTTTTCTAGGGACAGAAAACTATAGGTAGGGAGAGTGTCAGTTTCTTTCACTGTGCTAATCCTTGTTTCTAGGGACAGGGAAGGACAGTGAGGGAAATTCTCCTTGTGCTATACTGTGCTAAAGCATTGATCATCAACCATCTTTAAAAAAACATTTTTCCTAGGGACAGAAAACTATAGGTAGGGAGAGTGTCATTTTCTTTCACTGTGCTAATCCTTGTTTCTAGGGACAGGGAAGGACAGTGAGGGAAATTCTCCTTGTGCTATACTGTGCTAAAGCATTGATCATCAACCATCTTTAAAAAAACATTTTTTCTAGGGACAGAAAACTATAGGTAGGGAGAGTGTCAGTTTCTTTCACTGTGCTAATCCTTGTTTCTAGGGACAGGGAAGGACAGTGAGGGAAATTCTCCTTGTGCTATAGTGTGCTAAAGCATTGATCATCAACCATCTTTAAAAAAACATTTTTTCTAGGGACAGAAAACTATAGGTAGGGAGAGTGTCAGTTTCTTTCACTGTGCTAATCCTTGTTTCTAGGGACAGGGAAGGACAGTGAGGGAAATTCTCCTTGTGCTATACTGTGCTAAAGCATTGATCATCAACCATCTTTAAAAAAACATTTTTTCTAGGGACAGAAAACTATAGGTAGGGAGAGTGTCAGTTTCTTTCACTGTGCTAATCCTTGTTTCTAGGGACAGGGAAGGACAGTGAGGGAAATTCTCCTTGTGCTATACTGTGCTAAAGCATTGATCATCAACCATCTTTAAAAAAACATTTTTTCTAGGGACAAAAACTATAGGTAGGGAGAGTGTCAGTTTCTTTCACTGTGCTAATCCTTGTTTCTAGGGACAGGGAAGGACAGTGAGGGAAATTCTCCTTGTGCTATACTGTGCTAAAGCATTGATCATCAACCATCTTTAAAAAAACATTTTTTCTAGGGACAGAAAACTATAGGTAGGGAGAGTGTCAGTTTCTTTCACTGTGCTAATCCTTGTTTCTAGGGACAGGGAAGGACAGTGAGGGAAATTCTCCTTGTGCTATACTGTGCTAAAGCACTGATCATCAACCATCTTTAAAAAAACATTTTTTCTAGGGACAGAAAACTATAGGTAGGGAGAGTGTCAGTTTCTTTCACTGTGCTAATCCTTGTTTCTAGGGACAGGGAAGGACAGTGAGGGAAATTCTCCTTGTGCTATACTGTGCTAAAGCATTGATCATCAGCCATCTTTAAAAAAACATTTTTTCTAGGGACAGAAAACTATAGGTAGGGAGAGTGTCAGTTTCTTTCACTGTGCTAATCCTTGTTTCTAGGGACAGGGAAGGACAGTGAGGGAAATTCTCCTTGTGCTATACTGTGCTAAAGCATTGATCATCAACCATCTTTAAAAAAACATTTTTCCTAGGGACAGAAAACTATAGGTAGGGAGAGTGTCATTTTCTTTCACTGTGCTAATCCTTGTTTCTAGGGACAGGGAAGGACAGTGAGGGAAATTCTCCTTGTGCTATACTGTGCTAAAGCATTGATCATCAACCATCTTTAAAAAAACATTTTTTCTAGGGACAGAAAACTATAGGTAGGGAGAGTGTCAGTTTCTTTCACTGTGCTAATCCTTGTTTCTAGGGACAGGGAAGGACAGTGAGGGAAATTCTCCTTGTGCTATACTGTGCTAAAGCATTGATCATCAACCATCTTTAAAAAAACATTTTTTCTAGGGACAGAAAACTATAGGTAGGGAGAGTGTCAGTGTGTTTTACTGTGCTAATCCTTGTTTCTAGGGACAGGGAAGGACAGTGAGGGAAATTCTCCTTGTGCTATAGTGTGCTAAAGCATTGATCATCAACCATCTTTAAAAAAACATTTTTTCTAGGGACAGAAAACTATAGGTAGGGAGAGTGTCAGTGTGTTTTACTGTGCTAATCCTTGTTTCTAGGGACAGGGAAGGACAGTGAGGGAAATTCTCCTTGTGCTATAGTGTGCTAAAGCATTGATCATCAACCATCTTTAAAAAAACATTTTTTCTAGGGACAGAAAACTATAGGTAGGGAGAGTGTCAGTTTCTTTCACTGTGCTAATCCTTGTTTCTAGGGACAGGGAAGGACAGTGAGGGAAATTCTCCTTGTGCTATACTGTGCTAAAGCATTGATCATCAACCATCTTTAAAAAAACATTTTTTCTAGGGACAGAAAACTATAGGTAGGGAGAGTGTCAGTTTCTTTCACTGTGCTAATCCTTGTTTCTAGGGACAGGGAAGGACAGTGAGGGAAATTCTCCTTGTGCTATACTGTGCTAAAGCATTGATCATCAACCATCTTTAAAAAAACATTTTTTCTAGGGACAGAAAACTATAGGTAGGGAGAGTGTCAGTTTCTTTCACTGTGCTAATCCTTGTTTCTAGGGACAGGGAAGGACAGTGAGGGAAATTCTCCTTGTGCTATACTGTGCTAAAGCATTGATCATCAACCATCTTTAAAAAAACATTTTTTCTAGGGACAGAAAACTATAGGTAGGGAGAGTGTCATTTTCTTTCACTGTGCTAATCCTTGTTTCTAGGGACAGGGAAGGACAGCGAGGGAAATTCTCCTTGTGCTATACTGTGCTAAAGCATTGATCATCAACCATCTTTAAAAAAACATTTTTTCTAGGGACAGAAAACTATAGGTAGGGAGAGTGTCAGTTTCTTTCACTGTGCTAATCCTTGTTTCTAGGGACAGGGAAGGACAGTGAGGGAAATTCTCCTTGTACTATACTGTGCTAAAGCATTGATCATCAACCATCTTTAAAAAAACATTTTTTCTAGGGACAGAAAACTATAGGTAGGGAGAGTGTCAGTTTCTTTCACTGTGCTAATCCTTGTTTCTAGGGACAGGGAAGGACAGTGAGGGAAATTCTCCTTGTGCTATAGTGTGCTAAAGCATTGATCATCAACCATCTTTAAAAAAACATTTTTTCTAGGGACAGAAAACTATAGGTAGGGAGAGTGTCAGTTTCTTTCACTGTGCTAATCCTTGTTTCTAGGGACAGGGAAGGACAGTGAGGGAAATTCTCCTTGTGCTATACTGTGCTAAAGCATTGATCATCAACCATCTTTAAAAAAACATTTTTTCTAGGGACAGAAAACTATAGGTAGGGAGAGTGTCAGTTTCTTTCACTGTGCTAATCCTTGTTTCTAGGGACAGGGAAGGACAGTGAGGGAAATTCTCCTTGTGCTATACTGTGCTAAAGCATTGATCATCAACCATCTTTAAAAAAACATTTTTCCTAGGGACAGAAAACTATAGGTAGGGAGAGTGTCATTTTCTTTCACTGTGCTAATCCTTGTTTCTAGGGACAGGGAAGGACAGTGAGGGAAATTCTCCTTGTGCTATACTGTGCTAAAGCATTGATCATCAACCATCTTTAAAAAAACATTTTTTCTAGGGACAGAAAACTATAGGTAGGGAGAGTGTCAGTTTCTTTCACTGTGCTAATCCTTGTTTCTAGGGACAGGGAAGGACAGTGAGGGAAATTCTCCTTGTGCTATAGTGTGCTAAAGCATTGATCATCAACCATCTTTAAAAAAACATTTTTTCTAGGGACAGAAAACTATAGGTAGGGAGAGTGTCAGTTTCTTTCACTGTGCTAATCCTTGTTTCTAGGGACAGGGAAGGACAGTGAGGGAAATTCTCCTTGTGCTATACTGTGCTAAAGCATTGATCATCAACCATCTTTAAAAAAACATTTTTTCTAGGGACAGAAAACTATAGGTAGGGAGAGTGTCAGTTTCTTTCACTGTGCTAATCCTTGTTTCTAGGGACAGGGAAGGACAGTGAGGGAAATTCTCCTTGTGCTATACTGTGCTAAAGCATTGATCATCAACCATCTTTAAAAAAACATTTTTTCTAGGGACAGAAAACTATAGGTAGGGAGAGTGTCAGTTTCTTTCACTGTGCTAATCCTTGTTTCTAGGGACAGGGAAGGACAGTGAGGGAAATTCTCCTTGTGCTATACTGTGCTAAAGCATTGATCATCAACCATCTTTAAAAAAACTTTTTTTCTAGGGACAGAAAACTATAGGTAGGGAGAGTGTCAGTTTCTTTCACTGTGCTAATCCTTGTTTCTAGGGACAGGGAAGGACAGTGAGGGAAATTCTCCTTGTGCTATACTGTGCTAAAGCACTGATCATCAACCATCTTTAAAAAAACATTTTTTCTAGGGACAGAAAACTATAGGTAGGGAGAGTGTCAGTTTCTTTCACTGTGCTAATCCTTGTTTCTAGGGACAGTGAAGGACAGTGAGGGAAATTCTCCTTGTGCTATACTGTGCTAAAGCATTGATCATCAACCATCTTTAAAAAAACATTTTTTCTAGGGACAGAAAACTATAGGTAGGGAGAGTGTCATTTTCTTTCACTGTGCTAATCCTTGTTTCTAGGGACAAGGAAGGACAGTGAGGGAAATTCTCCTTGTGCTATACTGTGCTAAAGCATTGATCATCAACCATCTTTAAAAAAACATTTTTTCTAGGGACAGAAAACTATAGATAGGGAGAGTGTCAGTTTCTTTCACTGTGCTAATCCTTGTTTCTAGGGACAGGGAAGGACAGTGAGGGAAATTCTCCTTGTGCTATACTGTGCTAAAGCATTGATCATCAACCATCTTTAAAAAAACATTTTTTCTAGGGACAGAAAACTATAGGTAGTGTGACAGCAGGAAGGTAAAGTCACCTGGTTGCATCCAGGGGGGTAGATATATTTCGCCCAGATTCAGGCTTTACGCCGACTTATACAACTAGGTGGAGAGTTGTATAAGCCCAGCTGGGGCTAGTGGGCTCATGGATGACTCATACCTCTAGGGAGAGTGTGGGGCGTCGTGCAGACAGGGAGTTGATGAGACCAGCTGAAGCTTGTCAGCTCATTTAGGCCTCTATAAGAACTCCCAGCTTCATTAGATGTTAGCTCATGCCTGGACCCAGACCTGTGTGGACTGTCTAGGGAGAGTGAACCCCTGTGCGGTGAGACAAAGCCTGTGTGGCTATTTGCTTGGACATTTAAAACCAGGGACTTAGGGACTAGGACAGCACTAGGCTGATCCCAGTTGTTAGTTAGGAAACCTGTATGTTTAGTCAGAGGTCAAGTTGACCAGGATTTATTTTGTTTATGTTTCTTTTGCTTTGCTGTGTTTTGTCACTGTAAATAGAAAATAAACCGCACCTTTTTGATTTTGAAAACCACAACCTCCGTTTGCTGGGCCTGTTTTTGTGTGGGGAGCCCATCCCGGGGGTCACACACACCCGCTGCCGAGCTAACCCCCTCACAGTTGGTGGAGAACCAGTGGCAGTTTTTTTTTAAGACAGCATGGAGGAGATACTGAAACAGCTGGCTCTAGCAAATGCCAATCAACAGCAGACAAATGCAGGTTTGCAAAAGAGCCTTGCAGCTCATCAACAGAGCCTTGCAGCTCAACAACAGAACTTCGCAGCCCAGCAGCAAGCTCATCAACAGAGCCTTGCAGCCCAGCAGCAAGCTCATCAACAGAGCCTTGCAGCCCAGCAGCAGACAAACGCAACTTTGCAACAGAGTCTGGAGGCTCAGCAACAAGCCCAGCAGCAATCTGAGGCCCGCTTCATAGACCTGTTGCAGAAGCAAGAGCAGAGACTACAACAACAGATGGAAGCAGTAATGCAGCAACGTCCGCAGACCAGTGAGGAAAGCCGTCCCACTAATACCGCGTCCTTTGGGGTGAGTCGTTTATTGACAAAAATGACTGGAGAGGATGATCCAGAGGTATTTTTGACCACATTTGAAAGGACCGCTGAAAGAGAAAAGTGGCCTAAGGAGCAGTGGGCTGGACTGGTGGCTCCTCTGTTAACTGGTGAATCGCAGAAAGCTTACTATGACCTAGAGCCTAACCAAGCAAAAGACTATGTGATGCTAAAAGCTGAAATATTGGCAAGGCTGGGTGTCACCCTGGCTGTCCGGGCTCAGCGTGTGCATAACTGGACTTTCCAGCTTGGAAAACCCCCCAGGTCTCAAATGTATGATCTCATTCACCTGAGCAGAAAGTGGCTACAGCCAGAGACTTTGTCCGCACCAAAGATTGTGGAACGTGTTGTAATGGATCGGTTTTTGAGAGCTCTTCCTACTGCCATCCAAAAGTGGGTAAGCCATGGAGACCCAGAGACGGCCGATGGTCTTGTGGATCGTGTGGAGAAATACTTGGCTACAGAGAACCTGACGGCCTCTTCCAGAGACACTCGGACTTTCCACCCTAAGACCAGACCATCCCCAGGGGCGGATAAGAGGATTCCAAGGGGTGAGGGTGGAGAGAGTGAGAGGGTGGGAGCTCTACCCCAAGTTTGGCGAGAACAGCCTGGGAAATCAGCGGCTCAAGAGGCGGCAAGAAGGATCGTTTGCTACCGCTTCCGGCAAGCGGGACATATTGCAGCCAATTGCCCGGTTGTGGAGGAACCCATGCAGTGTGACTTTCTGACGGGCAGACGTCAGTCGCTGTGTGCGACAGTCGCATGCACTGCCATTCGAGGAACTGAGAAACATTTATGCAAAATGTGTGTTAATGGTAGAAATGTTGTGGTATTGCTGGATTCAGGTAGCCTTGTGACCCTGATAAAGGCTGAGTTAGTTAAAACAGAGGTCTCTGGGAATAGCAAGGTAGCTGTTATTTGTGTGCATGGGGACACCCGAGAGTATCCAGTGACTACAGTGTGTTTCGAGACCCCCAAAGGTACCCTCTTTCATCCAGTGGGCTTAGTATCTCAGTTACCGCATGACGCCATTGTGGGAAGGGATTTTCCGAAGTTCTGGGAACTGTGGGATGATCCTGAGCCCCCCACTGGTGCCCCTATGTACCAGGAATGTGATAGCCAGAACTCCCCTGAGAGTGGTGAGGACTCTCCAGAATTTCCCTTATCAGTATTGTCAGGGGAGACTCAAGAAACTGGAGAGGAGCCCACCTCCTCAGACGAAAACCTACCGTCTGTGGAGTTTTCTGATCTTGAGGTTCACAGGGAAAACTTTGCCACAGAACAGTTGAAAGACCCCGCCCTAATAAAGGCACGGGAAAACGTAGTGAAAATAGATGGCGAGTTAGTGAACCCAGATAATACCTGCACTTACCCATACTTCAGCGTAGAGAAGGACCTACTGTATCGGGTGGCAAAAAGGGCAGAAGAAACCGTTGAGCAGCTTGTGGTGCCCAAACCTTACAGGAAGTTGGTGTTGGAGTTGGCCCATGGGCACATTCTTGGAGGTCATCTGGGGACAGAGAAAACCCGAGAGAGGGTATTACAGAGATTCTATTGGCCGGGGGTGATGAAGGACATAGAAAATTATTGTTCCTCCTGCCCTGTGTGTCAGAGGTCGGCCCCGATGCCACATTTCCGTAGCCCGCTGGTCCCTCTACCCATCATTGAGGTCCCGTTTGAGAGGATCGCCATGGATTTGGTAGGTCCTATAATCAAGTCCGCTAGGGGGCACCAGTACATATTAGTTATAATGGACTATGCCACCCGTTATCCAGAAGCGATCCCTCTCCGAAATACCTCGGCCAAAACCATAGCCAAAGAGCTATCTCTTGTGTTTAGCCGGGTGGGTATTTGTAAAGAACTGCTTACGGACCAAGGTACACCCTTTATGTCCCGGGTTATGAAGGAGCTGTGTAAATTGTTCAAAGTGACGCAATTACGTACATCTGTGTATCACCCCCAAACCGATGGGCTGGTTGAAAGATTCAACAAAACCCTAAAACAAATGTTGAAGAAAGTGGTGGATAGAGATGGAAAGGATTGGGACTGTCTACTTCCTTATCTGATGTTTGCTATTAGGGAGGTGCCCCAATCCTCTACGGGATTCTCCCCCTTTGAGTTACTGTATGGGAGACACCCAAGAGGGCTGTTGGATATTGCCAAGGAAACTTGGGAAAGTGAGAGTTCTCCCCACAGGAGTGTGATTGAGCATGTCGCCCTGATGCAAGACCGAATTGCACAGGTAATGCCCATCGTGAAGGAACATTTGGCCCAAGCGCAGTTAGCACAGCAGAGAGTGTACAACCGTGGAGCCAAGACCCGTACCTTTTCCCCGGGGGATAGGATACTGGTACTTGTCCCTACGGTTGAAAGTAAATTCCTTGCCAAATGGCAAGGCCCCTACGAGATAATGGAAAAAGTGAGCGAAGTGAATTACAAGGTCAGACAACCAGGAAGGCGAAAGCCCGAACAGATCTATCACGTTAATCTGTTGAAAGCCTGGAGGGATAGAGAGTCCCTAGTCGCAGACACTTGGTCACCAGCTCAAACTGGTTGCGTGATTCCTGAGGTTGGAATAGCAGCCACCTTGTCACAACCCCAACAACAGGAGGTTAAGGAGTTTGTGCTTCGCAACAAGGAGGTATTCTCTGAGCTGCCGGGACAAACATCTGGGGTAGAGCATGACATCATTACCCCGCCCGGTGAAAGGGTGAAGTTAAAACCCTATCGGATCCCAGAGGCCCGACGGGAGGCAATACGGGAGGAAGTACAGAAAATGCTGAACTTAGGGGTGATAGAGGAGTCCCAAAGTGATTGGTCTAGTCCCATTGTGTTGGTGCCTAAACCGGATGGGAGCTGGCGATTTTGTAACGATTTTCGTCAGTTGAACAAAGTTACAAAATTTGACACCTACCCCATGCCACGTATAGATGAGTTGATCGACCGGCTGGGAACAGCCCGATACATGACGACTCTTGACCTCACAAAAGGGTATTGGCAAATCCCCCTGGCCAAGTCGGCCAAAGAGAAAACCGCATTTGTAACCCCAGACGGGGCGTTCCAATATAAAAGAATGCCGTTCGGGTTACAGAATGCGCCGGCCACATTCCAGCGGAAAATGGACCAGATGCTGAGGCCCCATTGGAAGTATGCTGCGGCTTACCTGGATGACGTAATTGTCCATAGCACAGATTGGGCCTCACATCTGCCAAAAGTGCAAGCAGTCCTGGACTCTGTTCGGGAAGCGGGGTTTACGGCTAACCCCAAGAAGTGTACCATTGGGCAGGAAGAGGCCAAATATCTTGGGTACACCATTGGGAGGGGAGTAATAAAACCCCAACTCAACAAAGTCGAGGCCATCCAGAGTTGGCCACGTCCCAACAGCAAGAAGCAGGTACGAGCCTTTCTGGGAATCGCTGGGTATTATCGGCGATTCATTCCCCACTTTGCTTCTAAGGCTGTGCCCCTAACCAACCTGACGAAGGGGAAAGGGTCGGTCATGATTAAATGGACCCCCGAGGCTGAGGCAGCATTCCAATTCTTGAAACAAGCCTTATGTAGCCAGCCAGTGTTGTACTCACCCGACTTCTCTAAAGACTTTGTCGTACAAAGTGATGCGTCAGATGTGGGGTTAGGAGCAGTATTGTCCCAGGTCTGGAACGGGGAAGAGCACCCAGTCATTTACCTCAGCAGGAAGTTGAAGTCCCATGAGGTAAATTACGCCACCGTTGAAAAGGAGTGTTTAGCGGTGAAGTGGGCTCTAGATTCCCTTCGGTACTACCTGCTAGGTAGGCACTTTGACTTGGTTACGGATCACGCTCCGTTAAAGTGGATGGCTCAAAACAAGGAAACAAATAGAAGAGTGAATAGGTGGTTCCTGGCCCTCCAGGAATTCAACTTCACAGTAAAGCATCGCCCTGGCGTTCAAATGGGGAATGTGGATGCTTTGTCTCGAGTACATGAATGCCTGATTGCTGGTGTTCCAACCCCGAGGTTAAAACAAGAGGGGGGGGTATGTGACAGCAGGAAGGTAAAGTCACCTGGTTGCATCCAGGGGGGTAGATATATTTCGCCCAGATTCAGGCTTTACGCCGACTTATACAACTAGGTGGAGAGTTGTATAAGCCCAGCTGGGGCTAGTGGGCTCATGGATGACTCATACCTCTAGGGAGAGTGTGGGGCGTCGTGCAGACAGGGAGTTGATGAGACCAGCTGAAGCTTGTCAGCTCATTTAGGCCTCTATAAGAACTCCCAGCTTCATTAGATGTTAGCTCATGCCTGGACCCAGACCTGTGTGGACTGTCTAGGGAGAGTGAACCCCTGTGCGGTGAGACAAAGCCTGTGTGGCTATTTGCTTGGACATTTAAAACCAGGGACTTAGGGACTAGGACAGCACTAGGCTGATCCCAGTTGTTAGTTAGGAAACCTGTATGTTTAGTCAGAGGTCAAGTTGACCAGGATTTATTTTGTTTATGTTTCTTTTGCTTTGCTGTGTTTTGTCACTGTAAATAGAAAATAAACCGCACCTTTTTGATTTTGAAAACCACAACCTCCGTTTGCTGGGCCTGTTTTTGTGTGGGGAGCCCATCCCGGGGGTCACACACACCCGCTGCCGAGCTAACCCCCTCACAGTAGGGAGAGTGTCAGTTTCTTTCACTGTGCTAATCCTTGTTTCTAGGGACAGGGAAGGACAGTGAGGGAAATTCTCCTTGTGCTATACTGTGCTAAAGCATTGATCATCAACCATCTTTAAAAAAACATTTTTTCTAGGGACAGAAAACTATAGGTAGGGAGAGTGTCAGTTTCTTTCACTGTGCTAATCCTTGTTTCTAGGGAAAGGGAAGGACAGTGAGGGAAATTCTCCTTGTGCTATACTGTGCTAAAGCATTGATCATCAACCATCTTTAAAAAAACATTTTTTCTAGGGACAGAAAACTATAGGTAGGGAGAGTGTCAGTGTGTTTTACTGTGCTAATCCTTGTTTCTAGGGACAGGGAAGGACAGTGAGGGAAATTCTCCTTGTGCTATAGTGTGCTAAAGCATTGATCATCAACCATCTTTAAAAAAACATTTTTTCTAGGGACAGAAAACTATAGGTAGGGAGAGTGTCAGTGTGTTTTACTGTGCTAATCCTTGTTTCTAGGGACAGGGAAGGACAGTGAGGGAAATTCTCCTTGTGCTATAGTGTGCTAAAGCATTGATCATCAACCATCTTTAAAAAAACATTTTTTCTAGGGACAGAAAACTATAGGTAGGGAGAGTGTCAGTTTCTTTCACTGTGCTAATCCTTGTTTCTAGCGACAGGGAAGGACAGTGAGGGAAATTCTCCTTGTGCTATACTGTGCTAAAGCATTGATCATCAACCATCTTTAAAAAAACATTTTTTCTAGGGACAGAAAACTATAGGTAGGGAGAGTGTCAGTTTCTTTCACTGTGCTAATCCTTGTTTCTAGGGACAGGGAAGGACAGTGAGGGAAATTCTCCTTGTGCTATACTGTGCTAAAGCATTGATCATCAACCATCTTTAAAAAAACATTTTTTCTAGGGACAGAAAACTATAGGTAGGGAGAGTGTCAGTTTCTTTCACTGTGCTAATCCTTGTTTCTAGGGACAGGGAAGGACAGTGAGGGAAATTCTCCTTGTGCTATACTGTGCTAAAGCATTGATCATCAACCATCTTTAAAAAAACATTTTTTCTAGGGACAGAAAACTATAGGTAGGGAGAGTGTCATTTTCTTTCACTGTGCTAATCCTTGTTTCTAGGGACAGGGAAGGACAGTGAGGGAAATTCTCCTTGTGCTATACTGTGCTAAAGCATTGATCATCAACCATCTTTAAAAAAACATTTTTTCTAGGGACAGAAAACTATAGGTAGGGAGAGTGTCAGTTTCTTTCACTGTGCTAATCCTTGTTTCTAGGGACAGGGAAGGACAGTGAGGGAAATTCTCCTTGTGCTATACTGTGCTAAAGCATTGATCATCAACCATCTTTAAAAAAACATTTTTTCTAGGGACAGAAAACTATAGGTAGGGAGAGTGTCAGTTTCTTTCACTGTGCTAATCCTTGTTTCTAGGGACAGGGAAGGACAGTGAGGGAAATTCTCCTTGTGCTATACTGTGCTAAAGCATTGATCATCAACCATCTTTAAAAAAAAAAATTCTAGGGACAGAAAACTATAGGTAGGGAGAGTGTCAGTTTCTTTCACTGTGCTAATCCTTGTTTCTAGGGACAGGGAAGGACAGTGAGGGAAACTCTCCTTGTGCTATACTGTGCTAAAGCATTCCTCATCAACCATCTTTGAAATCCTTGTTTTTTGGACAGTCAGGGAAATTGTCGTTGTGCTATTCTGTGCGAAAGCAATCATCCTCAACCATATTTAGAAATCCTTAAGTAAAGGGACAGAGAAGGACACCTGAAGGTAGCCCTTATTGCTTTTTTCCCATCTCCCTGCAGGCCATCTATTAGAATGTCTGGAAGGCAAACAAGGAGAGGCAGACAGTCAGGAGGCAATAAAAGAGGGCAAGCAGGCTCTGTGTCTGGGGGCAACAGTGCTGGTCGTGGATAGGGATGAGCTTCGTGTTCGAGTCGAACATACGTTCGACTCGAACATCGGCTGTTCGATCGTTCGACGAAGATCGAACGATTTGGGCCGTTCGCGCCAAATTCGAGTGACGCGAACGGCCCACAATGCACTACGCCATCGCAGTGTCATCCAGGCGCTGTGATTGGCCAAGCATGCACTGTGACCCCGCATGCTTGGCCAATCACAGCGCCGGCAGCGAGGAGAGCAATGATTGGCCACAGGCAGAATGCCTGTGGCCAATTATTGCTGAGGGTGTTTAGTACACGCCCCACACTATAAAAGGCCGCCAGCACGGCGGCCTAGTGTAGTGTGTTCCGGAGCAGGGAAAGAGAAGCATAGGCAGGGACAGTGACATTTATTTTTTTCTTGCTTAACCTGGATTCCTTTAGTTTAGGGAAAGAGAAGGATAGGTAGGGAGAGTGTCAGTGTGTTTTACTGTGTGAATCCTTGTTTCTAGGGACAGGGAAGGACAGTGAGGGAATTCTCCTTGTGCTATAGTGTGCTTTAAAAAAACATTTTTTCTAGGGACAGAAAACTATAGGTAGGGAGAGTGTCAGTGTGTTTTACTGTGCGAATCCTTGTTTCTAGGGACAGGGAAGGACAGTGAGGGAATTCTCTTTGTGCTATAGTGTGCTTTAAAAAAACATTTTTTCTAGGGACAGAAAACTATAGGAAGGAAGAGTGTCAGTTTCTTTCACTGTGATAATCCTTGTTTCTAGGGACAAAGAAGGACAGTGAGGGAATTCTCCTTGTGCTATAGTGTGCTTTAAAAAAAAAAAATTCTAGGGACAGAAAACTATAGGTAGGGAGAGTGTCAGTGTGTTTTACTGTGCGAATCCTTGTTTCTAGGGACAGGGAAGGACAGTGAGGGAATTCTCCTTGTGCTATAGTGTGCTTTAAAAAAACATTTTTTCTAGGGACAGAAAACTATAGGTAGGGAGAGTGTCAGTGTGTTTTACTGTGCAAATCCTTGTTTCTAGGGACAGGGAAGGACAGTGAGGGAATTCTCCTTGTGCTATAGTGTGCTTTAAAAAAACATTTTTTCTAGGGACAGAAAACTATAGGTAGGAAGAGTGTCAGTTTCTTTCACTGTGATAATCCTTGTTTCTGGGGACAAAGAAGGAAAGTGAGGGAAATTCTCCTTGTGCTATAGTGTGCTTTAAAAAAAAAAATTTCTAGGGACAGAAAACTATAGGTAGGGAGAGTGTCAGTGTCTTTTACTGTGCGAATCCTTGTTTCTAGGGACAGGGAAGGACAGTGAGGGAATTCTCCTTGTGCTATAGTGTGCTTTAAAAAAACATTTTTTCTAGGGACAGAAAACTATAGGAAGGAAGAGTGTCAGTTTCTTTCACTGTGATAATCCTTGTTTCTAGGGACAAAGAAGGACAGTGAGGGAATTCTCCTTGTGCTATAGTGTGCTTTAAAAAAACATTTTTTCTAGGGACAGAAAACTATAGGTAGGGAGAGTGTCAGTGTGTTTTACTGTGTGAATCCTTGTTTCTAGGGACAGGGAAGGACAGTGAGGGAATTCTCCTTGTGCTATAGTGTGCTTTAAAAAAACATTTTTTCTAGGGACAGAAAACTATAGGTAGGGAGAGTGTCAGTGTGTTTTACTGTGCGAATCCTTGTTTCTAGGGACAGGGAAGGACAGTGAGGGAATTCTCCTTGTGCTATAGTGTGCTTTAAAAAAACATTTTTTCTAGGGACAGAAAACTATAGGTAGGGAGAGTGTCAGTGTGTTTTACTGTGCGAATCCTTGTTTCTAGGGACAGGGAAGGACAGTGAGGGAATTCTCCTTGTGCTATAGTGTGCTTTAAAAAAACATTTTTTCTAGGGACAGAAAACTATAGGAAGGAAGAGTGTCAGTTTCTTTCACTGTGATAATCCTTGTTTCTAGGGACAAAGAAGGACAGTGAGGGAATTCTCCTTGTGCTATAGTGTGCTTTAAAAAAACATTTTTTCTAGGGACAGAAAACTATAGGTAGGGAGAGTGTCAGTGTGTTTTACTGTGCGAATCCTTGTTTCTAGGGACAGGGAAGGACAGTGAGGGAATTCTCCTTGTGCTATAGTGTGCTTTAAAAAAACATTTTTTCTAGGGACAGAAAACTATAGGAAGGAAGAGTGTCAGTTTCTTTCACTGTGATAATCCTTGTTTCTAGGGACAAAGAAGGACAGTGAGGGAATCTCCTTGTGCTATAGTGTGCTTTAAAAAAACATTTTTTCTAGGGACAGAAAACTATAGGAAGGAAGAGTGTCAGTTTCTTTCACTGTGATAATCCTTGTTTCTAGGGACAAAGAAGGACAGTGAGGGAATTCTCCTTGTGCTATAGTGTGCTTTAAAAAAACATTTTTTCTAGGGACAGAAAACTATAGGTAGGGAGAGTGTCAGTGTCTTTTACTGTGTGAATCCTTGTTTCTAGGGACAGGGAAGGACAGTGAGGGAATTCTCCTTGTGCTATAGTGTGCTTTAAAAAAAAAAAATTCTAGGGACAGAAAACTATAGGAAGGAAGAGTGTCAGTTTCTTTCACTGTGATAATCCTTGTTTCTAGGGACAAAGAAGGAAAGTGAGTGAAATTCTCCTTGTGCTATAGTGTGCTTTAAAAAAACATTTTTTCTAGGGACAGAAAACTATAGGTAGGGAGAGTGTCAGTGTGTTTTACTGTGCGAATCCTTGTTTCTAGGGACAGGGAAGGACAGTGAGGGAATTCTCCTTGTGCTATAGTGTGCTTTAAAAAAACATTTTTTCTAGGGACAGAAAACTATAGGAAGGAAGAGTGTCAGTTTCTTTCACTGTGATAATCCTTGTTTCTAGGGACAAAGAAGGACAGTGAGGGAATTCTCCTTGTGCTATAGTGTGCTTTAAAAAAAAATTTTTTATAGGGACAGAAAACTATAGGTAGGGAGAGTGTCAGTGTCTTTTACTGTGCAAATCCTTGTTTCTAGGGACAGGGAAGGACAGTGAGGGAATTCTCCTTGTGCTATAGTGTGCTTTAAAAAAACATTTTTTCTAGGGACAGAAAACTATAGGTAGGGAGAGTGTCAGTGTGTTTTACTGTGCGAATCCTTGTTTCTAGGGACAGGGAAGGACAGTGAGGGAATTCTCCTTGTGCTATAGTGTGCTTTAAAAAAACATTTTTTCTAGGGACAGAAAACTATAGGTAGGAAGAGTGTCAGTTTCTTTCACTGTGATAATCCTTGTTTCTAGGGACAAAGAAGGAAAGTGAGGGAAATTCTCCTTGTGCTATAGTGTGCTTTAAAAAAACATTTTTTCTAGGGACAGAAAACTATAGGTAGGGAGAGTGTCAGTGTCTTTTACTGTGCGAATCCTTGTTTCTAGGGACAGGGAAGGACAGTGAGGGAATTCTCCTTGTGCTATAGTGTGCTTTAAAAAAACATTTTTTCTAGGGACAGAAAACTATAGGAAGGAAGAGTGTCAGTTTCTTTCACTGTGATAATCCTTGTTTCTAGGGACAAAGAAGGAAAGTGAGTGAAATTCTCCTTGTGCTATAGTGTGCTTTAAAAAAACATTTTTTCTAGGGACAGAAAACTATAGGTAGGGAGAGTGTCAGTGTCTTTTACTGTGCGAATCCTGGTTTCTAGGGACAGGGAAGGACAGTGAGGGAATTCTCCTTGTGCTATAGTGTGCTTTAAAAAAACATTTTTTCTAGGGACAGAAAACTATAGGAAGGAAGAGTGTCAGTTTCTTTCACTGTGATAATCCTTGTTTCTAGGGACAAAGAAGGAAAGTGAGTGAAATTCTCCTTGTGCTATAGTGTGCTTTAAAAAAACATTTTTTCTAGGGACAGAAAACTATAGGTAGGGAGAGTGTCAGTGTCTTTTACTGTGCGAATCCTTGTTTCTAGGGACAGGGAAGGACAGTGAGGGAATTCTCCTTGTGCTATAGTGTGCTAAAGCATTCCTCATCAACCATCTTTGAAATCCTTGTTTTTTTGGACAGTCAGGGAAATTGTCGTTGTGCTATTCTGTGCAAAAGCAATCATCCTCAACCATATTTAGAAATCCTTAAGTAAAGGGACAGAGAAGGACACCTGAAGGTAGCCCTTATTGCTTTTTTCCCATCTCCCTGCAGGCCATCTATTAGAATGTCTGGAAGGCAAACAAGGAGAGGCAGACAGTCAGGAGGCAATAAAAGAGGGCAAGCAGGCTCTGTGTCTGGGGGCAACAGTGCTGGTCGTGGACGCGGTGCATTGTCATCAGCACATGGCCATGGGACACGCTTGTCCTTCTTTTCGGCAGCTGGACATGTTGAGCCACATCATGCCGAAGACTTGGTAGAGTGGATGACCAAGCCCTCCTCCTCCTCCTCATCCTCTCTCACCCAGGCTCAGGGTACTGGCAAAGCAGCTGCCAAAGCGTCCTCTTCCCTGGTATCAATGTCAGACTCATCATCAGTCACTCCTTCCCTAGACCCACCATGTCCTCCTCCTGAGGAGTCCCCCGAACTGTTTGAGCACAGTGTTGGGTACATGCTCCAGGAGGATGCCCAGCGTTTCGAAGGGTCTGATGATGAAACCCAGCTACAGGAAGGCAGTAGCGTGAGAGCAGACAGAGGGGATGCTCAAGAAGGACACCAATCTGGCAGTCATGTTCCAGCAGCTGCAGCATACTGCCAGATTGGCTCCAGTGATGAGGAGGGAGGGGATGATGAGGTCACTGACTCCACGTGGGTGCCTAATAGGAGAGAGGAGGAGGAGGAGGATGAGGAGGAGGCACATCTCCAACGAGGCAGGATGCCCTTTGGTGGCCAGCGTAAGGGCAGTACACCGACGGAATCACACCGCAGAGCTCCGCCTGTGCAGGGCGCTGCCTCTGCCCGTCATTCAAAAAGTTCTTTGGTGTGGGCCTTTTTTGAGGCTAGTGCATCAGATCGCACAGCTGCTGTTTGCAACATATGTCTCAAGCGTATATCGCGTGGCCAAAACATCAGCCGCTTGGGTACCACATGCCTGACCAGACATATGTTGACCTGCCATGCAGCTCGTTGGCAAGCCTACCTCAAAGACCCACACCAAAGAACAAAGCGGACCTCTCCTTGCACCGCATCAGCTGGGATCTCCAACCCCACTATAACTTCAGTCCTCTCTGAAACATGCACTGAGAGGAATGAAGGTGTAGAATTAGGTGTGTCACAGCCAAGTACTTGCGGCCACTCTGCTAGCAGTACACCGACGTCCGATTCTAGCAGGCAAATTTCCCTGCCCCAGCTGCTGGACCGTCGAAAGAAGTTCACTCCCAGCCATCCACATGCCCAGCGGTTGAATGCTAGCTTGGCTAAATTGCTAGCGCTTCAACTGCTGCCTTTTCAGTTGGTAGACTCGGCCCCCTTCCGTTAGTTTGTGCAATGTGCGGTTCCTCAGTGGCAGGTTCCCAAACGCCACTTTTTCTCACGGAAGGCTATTCCGGCTCTCTACCGGCATGTGGAAGGCAATGTCTTGGCCTCGCTGGACAGGGCGGTCAGCGGTAAGGTGCATATTACCGCTGACTCATGGTCCAGCAGGCATGGACAGGGACGTTACCTTTCTTTCACGGCCCATTGGGTCACTCTTTTGGCAGCTGGGAAGGATGCAGGACAAGGTGCAGTAGTGTTGGAGGTTGTTCCACCACCACGCCTCCAAAATGCTACTACTGGTTGTGACACACCTCTCTCCTCCACCCCCTCCTCTTCTTCTTCCTCCATGGCCTCTTCCTGTGGTTTGTCCTATGAACCAGCGGTGCTCCGTAGCCGTTCAAGGGGCTACGCAAGTACGCAGGCAAAAAGATGCCATGCCGTGCTTGCGCTGGTGTGTTTGGGGGACAGAAGCCACACTGGGGCAGAGGTCCTGTCTGCTCTGCAGGGCCAGGCCGAGAGGTGGTTGACGCCACGCCAGCTTAAGCCAGGAATGGTGGTTTGCGACAATGGCACCAACCTCCTCTCCGCCCTCCGACAGGAACAACTGACCCATGTGCCCTGTGTGGCTCACGTCCTTAACCTGGTGGTGCAGCGGTTCTTGGGCAGGTACCCGGGCTTACAGGATGTCCTGAGGCAGGCCAGGAAAGTCTGTGTGCATTTCCGCAGATCTTATAATGCCAGTGCTCGCCTGGCTGAGCTGCAAAAGGAGTTGAACCTGCCCAAGAACCGCCTTATATGTGACATGCCCACCAGGTGGAACTCAACGTTGGCCATGCTGCAGCGGCTGCACACGCAGCAGAGGGCCATCAATGAGTACCTGTGCGACTACGGCACCAGGACAGTGTCAGGGGAGCTTGGTTTTTTTCTCCACGCCAGTGGGGCATGATCAGGGATGCATGCACTGTCCTGGCACCATTTGAGGAGGCCACGAGGATGGTGAGCAGTGACAGTGCATGCATCAGTGACACTGTACCTCTTGTCCACCTGTTGGAGCACACGCTGCGTGGAATAATGGACAGGGCACTTGAGGCAGAACAGAGGCAGGAAGAGGAGGACTTCCTTGCCTCTCAAGGCCCCCTTTACCCAGACAGTGTTCCTTCTGTCCCACCCATCGCACAGGAAGAGGAGGAGGAGGAGGAGGAGGATTGTGTCAGCATGGAGGTGGAGGCTGGCACTCAGCATCATCAGCAGCAGTCTTTTAGGGATGATTTACAGTCCCAAGAAACCAGTGGACTTGTACGTGGCTGGGAGGAGGTGGCTGCGGATCATGTCGTCCTTAGTGACCCAGAGGACTCCGGACCGAATGCCTCAGCAAACCTACGCTGCATGGCCTCCCTGATCCTGCAAAGTCTGCGGAAGGATCCTCGTATTCTTCGGATCAAGGAGAGGGACCATTACTGGCTGGCCACTCTCCTTGATCCACGGTACAAGGGTAAGGTTGCGGACCTTATGTTACCGTCGCAGAGGGAGCAGAGGATGAGACAACTCCGGGAGGCCTTGCAGAAAGGTCTGTGCAACGCGTTCCCAGAGACTGGGAGGTTACAAACTCCTGGTCCTGGACAACGAGTTGCTGAGGCTTCGGCCAGTCAAAGAAGGAGCGGTGGGGAAGGTGGCCGTCTGACCGATGCGTTCAGACAATTCTTTAGTCCGCAGCCCCAAAGTATGATCGGTTCCAGCAACCATCGCCAGCGTCTGATAAACATGGTGCAGGAATATCTAGGGGCAAGGTCAGACTTGGACACCTTCCCCACCGAAAATCCTCTGGCTTACTGGGTCTTGAGGATGGATCACTGGCCAGAGCTTGCACAGTATGCAATTGAGCTACTGGCCTGTCCTGCATCCAGCGTTCTTTCGGAACGCACATTCAGTGCTGCTGGAGGATTTGTCACGGATCACAGGGTGCGCCTGTCCACCGACTCGGTTGATCGACTGACTTTCATCAAGATGAACCAGTCTTGGATCACCACCAGCTACCACACACCTGATGCTGATATAACAGACTAATTGATTTTAACATGTCACATCCCTTCAAGACTGATGCTGATGCTGAGTGCCTGTGCTGTTATGTTGACTGGCTATCCTCCTCCTCCGAGTCCTCAATGATACGATTGATGATGATAGCTTGGAAGATCATTTTTGTTTATGGGTGCCGCCACCAGTGGCTAAGGCCCAATTTTTCAGCCCCTGTTTTACAGGGGCGTGTAATTACAATTTTTTTAGCAATAATTTGCCATAGGGCTCATTGCTGTGCTCCAAGTACAGTATCTGTGAGGGGTTGGAGTGTTGTGGCACCAGTGCCTAAGGCCCAATTTTTCAGCCCCTGTTTAACAGGGGCGTGTCATTACAATTTTTGAAGCAATACTTTGCAACAGGGCTCATTGCTGTGCTCCAAGTACAGTATCTGTGAGGGGTTGTAGTGTTGTGCCACCAGTGCCTAAGGCCCAATTTTTCAGCCCCTGTTCAACAGGGGCATGCAATTACAATTCTTGATCTAATAATTCACAGCAGGGCCCATTGCTGCACCCACCAAGAGTAACTCTGAGGGCTTACAGTGTTGTGGCAACGCCACCACCACCACCACCACGAAAGGCCCAATTTTTCAGCCCCTGTTCAAAAGGGGCATGTAATTACAATTCTTGATCTAATAATTCACAGCAGGGCCCATTCCTGCACCCACCAAGAGTAACTCTGAGGGCTTACAGTGTTGTGGCAACGCCACCACCACCACCACCACGAAAGGCCCAATTTTTCAGCCCCTGTTCAAAAGGGGCATGTAATTACAATTCTTGATCTAATAATTCACAGCAGGGCCCATTCCTGCACCCACCAAGAGTAACTCTGAGGGCTTACAGTGTTGTGGCAACGCCACCACCACCACCACCACCACGAAAGGCCCAATTTTTCAGCCCCTGTTCAAAAGGGGCATGTAATTACAATTCTTGATCTAATAATTCACAGCAGGGCCCATTCCTGCACCCACCAAGAGTAACTCTGAGGGCTTACAGTGTTGTGGCAACACCACCACCACCACCACCACCACGAAAGGCCCAATTTTTCAGCCCCTGTTCAACAGGGGCATGCAATTACAATTCTTGATCTAATAATTCACAGCAGGGCCCATTGCTGCACCCACCAAGAGTAACTGTCAGGGCTTACAGTGTTGTGGCACCAGAACCACCATCAAAGGCCCAATTTTTACTACCACTGTTCAACAATTATATGTAATTAAAATTCCTGATATAATAGTTGACAGCAGGGCGTTCCAGCACCAACCAAGAGTAACTGTGAGTGCTTACAGTGTTGTGCCAACACCAACAACTAAGGGGCCTATTTCTGCAGAGTATATACGGCAGGTCCCTACTTTCAAACATCCAACTTACAAACGACTCCTACTTGCAAACGCAAGAAGACAACAGGAAGTGAGAGGAAATCTACCCCTAGGAAGGAAAATTCTCTCCTGTAAGAATTAATATGGGAGAAAGGTGTCTCCTCTGTACTGATGCTTTATCACCAATCCTTGTTTCAAGAAAAACACCACATTTCAAAAACAGTTGTCATTGGGATGGAAAGTGAGGTGAAATGTTCTGAACAGGGGCACAGACAGCAAAACAAATGTTACAGGGGTGATAACCCTTACCTATGTTTTCCAAAAAGTTTAAAAATAGATTTTTGGGCTGGAGCTAGACTTAAACAATTGTGACAGCAGGAAGGTAAAGTCACCTGGTTGCATCCAGGGGGGTAGATATATTTCGCCCAGATTCAGGCTTTACGCCGACTTATACAACTAGGTGGAGAGTTGTATAAGCCCAGCTGAGGCTAGTGGGCTCATGGATGACTCATACCTCTAGGGAGAGTGTGGGGCGTCGTGCAGACAGGGAGTTGATGAGACCAGCTGAAGCTTGTCAGCTCATTTAGGCCTCTATAAGAACTCCCAGCTTCATTAGATGTTAGCTCATGCCTGGACCCAGACCTGTGTGGACTGTCTAGGGAGAGTGAACCCCTGTGCGGTGAGACAAAGCCTGTGTGGCTATTTGCTTGGACATTTAAAACCAGGGACTTAGGGACTAGGACAGCACTAGGCTGATCCCAGTTGTTAGTTAGGAAACCTGTATGTTTAGTCAGAGGTCAAGTTGACCAGGATTTATTTTGTTTATGTTTCTTTTGCTTTGCTGTGTTTTGTCACTGTAAATAGAAAATAAACCGCACCTTTTTGATTTTGAAAACCACAACCTCCGTTTGCTGGGCCTGTTTTTGTGTGGGGAGCCCATCTCGGGGGTCACACACACCCGCTGCCGAGCCAACCCCCTCACAGTTGGTGGAGAACCAGTGGCAGTTTTTTTTTAAGCCAGCATGGAGGAGATACTGAAGCAGCTGGCTCTAGCAAATGCCAATCAACAGCAGACAAATGCAGGTTTGCAAAAGAGCCTTGCAGCTCAACAACAGAACTTCGCAGCCCAGCAGCAAGCTCATCAACAGAGCCTTGCAGCCCAGCAGCAGACAAACGCAACTTTGCAACAGAGTCTGGAGGCTCAGCAACAAGCCCAGCAGCAATCTGAGGCCCGCTTCATAGACCTGTTGCAGAAGCAAGAGCAGAGACTACAACAACAGATGGAAGCAGCAATGCAGCAACGTCCGCAGACCAGTGAGGAAAGCCGTCCCACTAATACCGCGTCCTTTGGGGTGAGTCGTTTATTGACAAAAATGACTGGAGAGGATGATCCAGAGGTATTTTTGACCACATTTGAAAGGACCGCTGAAAGAGAAAAGTGGCCTGAGGAGCAGTGGGCTGGACTGGTGGCTCCTCTGTTAACTGGTGAATCGCAGAAAGCTTACTATGACCTAGAGCCTAACCAAGCAAAAGACTATGTGATGCTAAAAGCTGAAATATTGGCAAGGCTGGGTGTCACCCAGGCTGTCCGGGCTCAGCGTGTGCATAACTGGACTTTCCAGCTTGGAAAACCCCCCAGGTCTCAAATGTATGATCTCATTCACCTGAGCAGAAAGTGGCTACAGCCAGAGACTTTGTCCGCACCAAAGATTGTGGAACGTGTTGTAATGGATCGGTTTTTGAGAGCTCTTCCTACTGCCATCCAAAAGTGGGTAAGCCATGGAGACCCAGAGACGGCCGATGGTCTTGTGGATCGTGTGGAGAAATACTTGGCTACAGAGAACCTGACGGCCTCTTCCAGAGACACTCGGACTTTCCACCCTAAGACCAGACCATCCCCAGGGGCGGATAAGAGGATTCCAAGGGGTGAGGGTGGAGAGAGTGAGAGGGTGGGAGCTCTACCCCAAGTTTGGCGAGAACAGCCTGGGAAATCAGCGGCTCAAGAGGCCGCAAGAAGGATCGTTTGCTACCGCTGCCGGCAAGCGGGACATATTGCAGCCAATTGCCCGGTTGTGGAGGAACCCATGCAGTGTGACTTTCTGACGGGCAGACGTCAGTCGCTGTGTGCGACAGTCGCATGCACTGCCATTCGAGGAACTGAGAAACATTTATGCAAAATGTGTGTTAATGGTAGAAATGTTGTGGTATTGCTGGATTCAGGTAGCCTTGTAACCCTGATAAAGGCTGAGTTAGTTAAAACAGAGGTCTCTGGGAATAGCAAGGTAGCTGTTATTTGTGTGCATGGGGACACCCGAGAGTATCCAGTGACTACAGTGTGTTTCGAGACCCCCAAAGGTACCCTCTCTCATCCAGTGGGCTTAGTATCTCAGTTACCGCATGACGCCATTGTGGGAAGGGATTTTCCGAAGTTCTGGGAACTGTGGGATGATCCTGAGCCCCCCACTGGTGCCCCTATGTACCAGGAATGTGATAGCCAGAACTCCCCTGAGAGTGGTGAGGACTCTCCGGAATTTCCCTTATCAGTATTGGCAGGGGAGACTCAAGAAACTGGAGAGGAGCCCACCTCCTCAGACGAAAACCTACCGTCTGTGGAGTTTTCTGATCTTGAGGTTCACAGGGAAAACTTTGCCACAGAACAGTTGAAAGACCCCGCCCTAATAAAGGCACGGGAAAACGTAGTGAAAATAGATGGCGAGTTAGTGAACCCAGATAATACCTGCACTTACCCATACTTCAGCGTAGAGAAGGACCTACTGTATCGGGTGGCAAAAAGGGCAGAAGAAACCGTTGAGCAGCTTGTGGTGCCCAAACCTTACAGGAAGTTGGTGTTGGAGTTGGCCCATGGGCACATTCTTGGAGGTTATCTGGGGACAGAGAAAACCCGAGAGAGGGTATTACAGAGATTCTATTGGCCGGGGGTGATGAAGGACATAGAAAATTATTGTTCCTCCTGCCCTGTGTGTCAGAGGTCGGCCCCGATGCCACATTTCCGTAGCCCGCTGGTCCCTCTACCCATCATTGAGGTCCCGTTTGAGAGGATCGCCATGGATTTGGTAGGTCCTATAATCAAGTCCGCTAGGGGGCACCAGTACATATTAGTTATAATGGACTATGCCACCCGTTATCCAGAAGCGATCCCTCTCCGAAATACCTCGGCCAAAACCATAGCCAAAGAGCTATCTCTTGTGTTTAGCCGGGTGGGTATTTGTAAAGAACTGCTTACGGACCAAGGTACACCCTTTATGTCCCGGGTTATGAAGGAGCTGTGTAAATTGTTCAAAGTGACGCAATTACGTACATCTGTGTATCACCCCCAAACCGATGGGCTGGTTGAAAGATTCAACAAAACCCTAAAACAAATGTTGAAGAAAGTGGTGGATAGAGATGGAAAGGATTGGGACTGTCTACTTCCTTATCTGATGTTTGCTATTAGGGAGGTGCCCCAATCCTCTACGGGATTCTCCCCCTTTGAGTTACTGTATGGGAGACACCCAAGAGGGCTGTTGGATATTGCCAAGGAAACTTGGGAAAGTGAGAGTTCTCCCCACAGGAGTGTGATTGAGCATGTCGCCCTGATGCAAGACCGAATTGCACAGGTAATGCCCATCGTGAAGGAACATTTGGCCCAAGCGCAGTTAGCACAGCAGAGAGTGTACAACCGTGGAGCCAAGACCCGTACCTTTTCCCCGGGGGATAGGATACTGGTACTTGTCCCTACGGTTGAAAGTAAATTCCTTGCCAAATGGCAAGGCCCCTACGAGATAATGGAAAAAGTGAGCGAAGTGAATTACAAGGTCAGACAACCAGGAAGGCGAAAGCCCGAACAGATCTATCACGTTAATCTGTTGAAAGCCTGGAGGGATAGAGAGTCCCTAGTCGCAGACACTTGGTCACCAGCTCAAACTGGTTGCGTGATTCCTGAGGTTGGAATAGCAGCCACCTTGTCACAACCCCAACAACAGGAGGTTAAGGAGTTTGTGCTTCGCAACAAGGAGGTATTCTCTGAGCTGCCGGGACAAACATCTGGGGTAGAGCATGACATCATTACCCCGCCCGGTGAAAGGGTGAAGTTAAAACCCTATCGGATCCCAGAGGCCCGACGGGAGGCAATACGGGAGGAAGTACAGAAAATGCTGAACTTAGGGGTGATAGAGGAGTCCCAAAGTGATTGGTCTAGTCCCATTGTGTTGGTGCCTAAACCGGATGGGAGCGGGCGATTTTGTAACGATTTTCGTCAGTTGAACAAAGTTACAAAATTTGACACCTACCCCATGCCACGTATAGATGAGTTGATCGACCGGCTGGGAACAGCCCGATACATGACGACTCTTGACCTCACAAAAGGGTATTGGCAAATCCCCCTGGCCAAGTCGGCCAAAGAGAAAAACGCATTTGTAACCCCAGACGGGGCGTTCCAATATAAAAGAATGCCGTTCGGGTTACAGAATGCGCCGGCCACATTCCAGCGGAAAATGGACCAGATGCTGAGGCCCCATCGGAAGTATGCTGCGGCTTACCTGGATGACGTAATTGTCCATAGCACAGATTGGGCCTCACATCTGCCAAAAGTGCAAGCAGTCCTGGACTCTGTTCGGGAAGCGGGGTTTACGGCTAACCCCAAGAAGTGTACCATTGGGCAGGAGGAGGCCAAATATCTTGGGTACACCATTGGGAGGGGAGTAATAAAACCCCAACTCAACAAAGTCGAGGCCATCCAGAGTTGGCCACGTCCCAACAGCAAGAAGCAGGTACGAGCCTTTCTGGGAATCGCTGGGTATTATCGGCGATTCATTCCCCACTTTGCTTCTAAGGCTGTGCCCCTAACCAACCTGACGAAGGGGAAAGGGTCGGTCATGATTAAATGGACCCCCGAGGCTGAGGCAGCATTCCAATTCTTGAAACAAGCCTTATGTAGCCAGCCAGTGTTGTACTCACCCGACTTCTCTAAAGACTTTGTCGTACAAAGTGATGCGTCAGATGTGGGGTTAGGAGCAGTATTGTCCCAGGTCTGGAACGGGGAAGAGCACCCAGTCATTTACCTCAGCAGGAAGTTGAAGTCCCATGAGGTAAATTACGCCACCGTTGAAAAGGAGTGTTTAGCGGTGAAGTGGGCTCTAGATTCCCTTCGGTACTACCTGCTAGGTAGGCACTTTGACTTGGTTACGGATCACGCTCCGTTAAAGTGGATGGCTCAAAACAAGGAAACAAATAGAAGAGTGAATAGGTGGTTCCTGGCCCTCCAGGAATTCAACTTCACAGTAAAGCATCGCCCTGGCGTTCAAATGGGGAATGTGGATGCTTTGTCTCGAGTACATGAATGCCTGATTGCTGGTGTTCCAACCCCGAGGTTAAAACAAGAGGGGGGGGTATGTGACAGCAGGAAGGTAAAGTCACCTGGTTTCATCCAGGGGGGTAGATATATTTCGCCCAGATTCAGGCTTTACGCCGACTTATACAACTAGGTGGAGAGTTGTATAAGGCTAGTGGGCTCATGGATGACTCATACCTCTAGGGAGAGTGTGGGGCGTCGTGCAGACAGGGAGTTGATGAGACCAGCTGAAGCTTGTCAGCTCATTTAGGCCTCTATAAGAACTCCCAGCTTCATTAGATGTTAGCTCATGCCTGGACCCAGACCTGTGTGGACTGTCTAGGGAGAGTGAACCCCTGTGCGGTGAGACAAAGCCTGTGTGGCTATTTGCTTGGACATTTAAAACCAGGGACTTAGGGACTAGGACAGCACTAGGCTGATCCCAGTTGTTAGTTAGGAAACCTGTATGTTTAGTCAGAGGTCAAGTTGACCAGGATTTATTTTGTTTATGTTTCTTTTGCTTTGCTGTGTTTTGTCACTGTAAATAGAAAATAAACAGCACCTTTTTGATTTTGAAAACCACAACCTCCGTTTGCTGGGCCTGTTTTTGTGTGGGGAGCCCATCTCGGGGGTCACACACACCCGCTGCCGAGCCAACCCCCTCACACAATGTACCTGTTCAAAATTACAAACAGATTCTACATAAGAACAAACCTACAGTCCCTGTCTTGTATGCACCGCCTGTATACGGATGTTCAGAGTATATAGGGCCTTTTTTATTTTATGTGCGGGGTTCCCCTTAATATCCATACAAGACCCAAAGGGGCTGGTAATGGGCTGGGGTAGGGGGGGGGGTCATGGGGTAGCTATGCCATTTTTCTTAAAGATTTTCATCCATATTACCGGGACCAGACATTACATTAAAGCCGCAAGCAGTTTTAAATGGCTTTTTTTTCCTTTAGAAGTGTCATTTTGTGCAGGGACAGTTCTAAACACGGGAAACACGTGACACTTCACAGGCATACTTTAGACACCCCCCAGGTACGATATTTAAAGGAATATTTGACTTTTTTTTTTTCACTTTATGCATCATTAAAATGACTGCTCCCGAAAAACGACCGTTTTTAAAACTTCTTTTTGCATTGATACATGTCCCCTGGTGCACAACCCGGGTTCCCAAACCCTTTTTAGGACAATAACATGCATAATAGTTGTTATAATTAGCACTTTAGAATTCGAACGTTCGCATCCATTGTATTTAATAGGGTTCTAATGTTCGTACGAACTTTCGGTCCGTTCGCGGGTTCTGGTAAGAACCGAACCCGGGGGTGTTCGGCTCATCACTAGTCGTGGACGCGGTGCATTGTCATCAGCACATGGCCATGGGACACGCTTGTCCTTCTTTTCGGCAGCTGGACATGTTGAGCCACATCATGCCGAAGACTTGGTAGAGTGGATGACCAAGCCCTCCTCCTCCTCCTCATCCTCTCTCACCCAGGCTCAGGGTACTGGCAAAGCAGCTGCCAAAGCGTCCTCTTCCCTGGTATCAATGTCAGACTCATCATCAGTCACTCCTTCCCTAGACCCACCATGTCCTCCTCCTGAGGAGTCCCCCGAACTGTTTGAGCACAGTGTTGGGTACATGCTCCAGGAGGATGCCCAGCGTTTCGAAGGGTCTGATGATGAAACCCAGCTACAGGAAGGCAGTAGCGTGAGAGCAGACAGAGGGGATGCTCAAGAAGGACACCAATCTGGCAGTCATGTTCCAGCAGCTGCAGCATACTGCCAGATTGGCTCCAGTGATGAGGAGGGAGGGGATGATGAGGTCACTGACTCCACGTGGGTGCCTAATAGGAGAGAGGAGGAGGAGGAGGATGAGGAGGAGGCACATCTCCAACGAGGCAGGATGCCCTTTGGTGGCCAGCGTAAGGGCAGTACACCGACGGAATCACACCGCAGAGCTCCGCCTGTGCAGGGCGCTGCCTCTGCCCGTCATTCAAAAAGTTCTTTGGTGTGGGCCTTTTTTGAGGCTAGTGCATCAGATCGCACAGCTGCTGTTTGCAACATATGTCTCAAGCGTATATCGCGTGGCCAAAACATCAGCCGCTTGGGTACCACATGCCTGACCAGACATATGTTGACCTGCCATGCAGCTCGTTGGCAAGCCTACCTCAAAGACCCACACCAAAGAACAAAGCGGACCTCTCCTTGCACCGCATCAGCTGGGATCTCCAACCCCACTATAACTTCAGTCCTCTCTGAAACATGCACTGAGAGGAATGAAGGTGTAGAATTAGGTGTGTCACAGCCAAGTACTTGCGGCCACTCTGCTAGCAGTACACCGACGTCCGATTCTAGCAGGCAAATTTCCCTGCCCCAGCTGCTGGACCGTCGAAAGAAGTTCACTCCCAGCCATCCACATGCCCAGCGGTTGAATGCTAGCTTGGCTAAATTGCTAGCGCTTCAACTGCTGCCTTTTCAGTTGGTAGACTCGGCCCCCTTCCGTGAGTTTGTGCAATGTGCGGTTCCTCAGTGGCAGGTTCCCAAACGCCACTTTTTCTCACGGAAGGCTATTCCGGCTCTCTACCGGCATGTGGAAGGCAATGTCTTGGCCTCGCTGGACAGGGCGGTCAGCGGTAAGGTGCATATTACCGCTGACTCATGGTCCAGCAGGCATGGACAGGGACTTTACCTTTCTTTCACGGCCCATTGGGTCACTCTTTTGGCAGCTGGGAAGGATGCAGGACAAGGTGCAGTAGTGTTGGAGGTTGTTCCACCGCCACGCCTCCAAAATGCTACTACTGGTTGTGACACACCTCTCTCCTCCACCCCCTCCTCTTCTTCTTCCTCCATGGCCTCTTCCTGTGCTTTGTCCTCTGAACCAGCGGTGCTCCGTAGCCGTTCAAGGGGCTATGCAAGTACGCAGGCAAAAAGATGCCATGCCGTGCTTGCGCTGGTGTGTTTGGGGGACAGAAGCCACACTGGGGCAGAGGTCCTGTCTGCTCTGCAGGGCCAGGCCGAGAGGTGGTTGACGCCACGCCAGCTTAAGCCAGGAATGGTGGTTTGCGACAATGGCACCAACCTCCTCTCCGCCCTCCGACAGGGACAACTGACCCATGTGCCCTGTGTGGCTCACGTCCTTAACCTGGTGGTGCAGCGGTTCTTGGGTAGGTACCCGGGCTTACAGGATGTCCTGAGGCAGGCCAGGAAAGTCTGTGTGCATTTCCGCAGATCTTATAATGCCAGTGCTCGCCTGGCTGAGCTGCAAAAGGAGTTGAACCTGCCCAAGAACCGCCTTATATGTGACATGCCCACCAGGTGGAACTCAACGTTGGCCATGCTGCAGCGGCTGCACACGCAGCAGAGGGCCATCAATGAGTACCTGTGCGACTACGGCACCAGGACAGGGTCAGGGGAGCTTGGTTTTTTTTCTCCACGCCAGTGGGGCATGATCAGGGATGCATGCACTGTCCTGGCACCATTTGAGGAGGCCACGAGGATGGTGAGCAGTGACAGTGCATGCATCAGTGACACTGTACCTCTTGTCCACCTGTTGGAGCACACGCTGCGTGGAATAATGGACAGGGCACTTGAGGCAGAACAGAGGCAGGAAGAGGAGGACTTCCTTGCCTCTCAAGGCCCCCTTTACCCAGACAGTGTTCCTTCTGTCCCACCCATCGCACAGGAAGAGGAGGAGGAGGAGGAGGAGGAGGATTGTGTCAGCATGGAGGTGGAGGCTGGCACTCGGCATCATCAGCAGCAGTCTTTTAGGGATGATTTACAGTCCCAAGAAACCAGTGGACTTGTACGTGGCTGGGAGGAGGTGGCTGCGGATCATGTCGTCCTTAGTGACCCAGAGGACTCCGGACCGAATGCCTCAGCAAACCTACGCTGCATGGCCTCCCTGATCCTGCAAAGTCTGCGGAAGGATCCTCGTATTCTTCGGATCAAGGAGAGGGACCATTACTGGCTGGCCACTCTCCTTGATCCACGGTACAAGGGTAAGGTTGCGGACCTTATGTTACCGTCGCAGAGGGAGCAGAGGATGAGACAACTCCGGGAGGCCTTGCAGAAAGGTCTGTGCAACGTGTTCCCAGAGACTGGGAGGTTACAAACTCCTGGTCCTGGACAACGAGTTGCTGAGGCTTCGGCCAGTCAAAGAAGGAGCGGTGGGGAAGGTGGCCGTCTGACCGATGCGTTCAGACAATTCTTTAGTCCGCAGCCCCAAAGTATGATCGGTTCCAGCAACCATCGCCAGCGTCTGATAAACATGGTGCAGGAATATCTAGGGGCAAGGTCAGACTTGGACACCTTCCCCACCGAAAATCCTCTGGCTTACTGGGTCTTGAGGATGGATCACTGGCCAGAGCTTGCACAGTATGCAATTGAGCTACTGGCCTGTCCTGCATCCAGCGTTCTTTCGGAACGCACATTCAGTGCTGCTGGAGGATTTGTCACGGATCACAGGGTGCGCCTGTCCACCGACTCGGTTGATCGACTGACTTTCATCAAGATGAACCAGTCTTGGATCACCACCAGCTACCACACACCTGATGCTGATATAACAGACTAATTGATTTTAACATGTCACATCCCTTCAAGACTGATGCTGATGCTGAGTGCCTGTGCTGTTATGTTGACTGGCTATCCTCCTCCTCCGAGTCCTCAATGATACGATTGATGATGATAGCTTGGAAGATCATTTTTGTTTATGGGTGCCGCCACCAGTGGCTAAGGCCCAATTTTTCAGCCCCTGTTTAACAGGGGCGTGTAATTACAATTTTTGAAGCAATACTTTGCAACAGGGCTCATTGCTGTGCTCCAAGTACAGTATCTGTGAGGGGTTGGAGTGTTGTGCCACCAGTGCCTAAGGCCCAATTTTTCAGCCCCTGTTTAACAGGGGCGTGTCATTACAATTTTTGAAGCAATACTTTGCAACAGGGCTCATTGCTGTGCTCCAAGTACAGTATCTGTGAGGGGTTGGAGTGTTGTGCCACCAGTGCCTAAGGCCCAATTTTTCAGCCCCTGTTTAACAGGGGCGTGTCATTACAATTTTTGAAGCAATACTTTGCAACAGGGCTCATTGCTGTGCTCCAAGTACAGTATCTGTGAGGCGTTGTAGTGTTGTGCCACCAGTGCCTAAGGCCCAATTTTTCAGCCCCTGTTCAACAGGGGCATGTAATTACAATTCTTGATCTAATAATTCACAGCAGGGCCCATTGCTGCACCCACCAAGAGTAACTCTGAGGGCTTACAGTGTTGTGGCAACGCCACCACCACCACCACCACGAAAGGCCCAATTTTTCAGCCCCTGTTCAAAAGGGGCATGTAATTACAATTCTTGATCTAATAATTCACAGCAGGGCCCATTCCTGCACCCACCAAGAGTAACTCTGAGGGCTTACAGTGTTGTGGCAACACCACCACCACCACCACCACCACCACCACGAAAGGCCCAATTTTTCAGCCCCTGTTCCTGTAAGAATTAATATGGGAGAAAGGTGTCTCCTCTGTACTGATGCTTTATCACCAATCCTTGTTTCAAGTAAAACACCACATTTCAAAAACAGTTGTCATTGGGACGGAAAGTGAGGTGAAATGTTCTGAACAGGGGCACAGGCAGCAAAACAAATGTTACAGGGGTGATAACCCTTACCTATGTTTTCCAAAAAGTTTAAAAATAGATTTTTGGGCTGGAGCTACACTTAAACAATGTACCTGTTCAAAATTACAAACAGATTCTACATAAGAACAAACCTACAGTCCCTGTCTTGTATGCACCGCCTGTATACGGCTGTTCAGAGTATATAGGGCCTTTTTTATTTTATGTGCGGGGTTCCCCTTAATATCCATACAAGACCCAAAGGGGCTGGTAATGGGCTGGGGTAGGGGGGGGGGGGGTCATGGGGTAGCTATGCCATTTTTCTTAAAGATTTTCATCCATATTACCGGGACCAGACATTACATTAAAGCCGCAAGCAGTTTTAAATGGCTTTTTTTTCCTTTAGAAGTGTCATTTTGTGCAGGGACAGTTCTAAACACGGGAAACACGTGGCACTTCACAGGCATACTTTAGACACCCCCCAGGTACGATATTTAAAGGAATATTTGACTTTTTTTTTTTCACTTTATGCATCATTAAAATGACTGCTCCCGAAAAACGACCGTTTTTAAAACTTCTTTTTGCATTGATACATGTCCCCTGGTGCAGAATCCGGGTTCCCAAACCCTTTTTAGGACAATAACATGCATAATAGTGGTTATAATTAGCACTTTAGAATTCGAACGTTCGCATCCATTGTATTTAATAGGGTTCTAATGTTCGTACGAACTTTCGGTCCGTTCGCGGGTTCTGGTGCGAACCGAACCCGGGGGTGTTCGGCTCATCACTAGAAAGCACTAGCCAACAACCCAGTGAACCGATGTCCGTACGGCAAAAAACTGTAAGTCCTCCGTCTTAAATTTGACGTTAACAGAGGCCAGCTCACTGAACTAGTGCCTCCCGGGCAGCGACTTACCGGATCAGCACAAGAGACCGTTCTCGGGGCAAGGTAAGATATTTTCATTTATTATATTATACCTTTAGGCCTAAATGTGATTAGGGATTTAATGAATTAAGGGATTTTTGTTAAATACATATAATATAGAGATGAATTGAATGTTTATCTGTTGTGTATATGTTTTGCTTTATCCGAGTTGAGGGAATATAAGTAGATACGTCCGTAGTTTAAATCCCTTTGATATAGGAGTATGGTCCCATTCTAATACCCGGGTGCAGATAAAGGAAATTTGTCGACAAAGGACCTAGGTCCCGACAGCCTTGTAAACTGCAGGAATTCCCGTGGGGGACACATAAATATTCCTACATCAAAAACATGAACCCCTGTTAATACAAAGGTATGGCCTGATAGATTTCCAGGTAACAAATAGAGGTAATTTGACGAGCCCTTGCGCTCAGCCAGCCTCGTATGTTGTGTAAAAAACCTGTACAGGCATTTATAAATACCGTTGAATCAACAAATATTAATGTTTTGATAAAGTGTGGGAACAACAGTCGAGAGAAATTAAGTCTCTTTTGTAATTCTGTTCATGCTCCCTACAGTTTACTGAAATATTAATGTTTTGATCAGGGGGGGTTGACCAGTCAGGTGAATTTACGTTCGCCTTGTAATTCTGTTCATTCTCCCTATAAATGAATAAAACATTAAGTAAGAAGACAAGACACCAGTATTATAGCAGCACACAAGATCAATAATATCTAGAAGTGATATGTCACGACTAGAAAGTTTGTGAGTAGCTGCAGAAGTGATAAGATACTGTGTGCAGGTATTGTGTCAGTGTGAGAAGACCTTACAAAAAAAAAAAAACTCTGTGTGCACGTTAAAATGGGTGTGATCCATGGAAAATCTGTTAGTTTGAATGAAGATGCTAAGTATATGTGTAGTCTAGACAAAGAGAATGTGAAATTTCTTAAGATGTGGGAAACAAAATATGATTTTGATACTTCCTTAAATAAGGATGGTTGTGTAATGCTGTGTAGAAAGCTTAAAAATAAGGCCGGCCTGAAAAAAAAAGGAAACAGAAGAAATTAGGTCTTCCCCAGGCAAAAAAATGGCTTGAGGAGGCTAATCGTAGGGTAAATTCAGAAAACCATAAAAAAAACTATGTTTTTAGACAAAGAGGAGGACAATAATATGACCGTCCTCCGAAGCTTAGTTCAGCAAGTATTGACTGAACAAAACTCAACAAATCAAATGCACCCAACAGCCCCCACACACCCTTTAGAAGATACCCCAAACCCACTGACAGTTGCCGCTCCCCCTTTAACCACAACTCCCACTCCCAAATCCCTATACCCTATTGCAGACTTACATTCCCCACCACCATACGGGACAGAGGCATGCAATAGGCCACCTCGACTGACCCCCCGACTATCGGCAAACAACCCTTTTTCCATGCAATGTGACCCCCCACTGTTTGCTGTCCCTTCGTGGTCACCTGGGTCACCCCCAGATGCAACCGTTTCTCCTATGGCTGCAGCAAAACCCCCTCTCAAAATGACCCTTGCTGTCCAGAGAAGTCCACAAGGGACCCCCCTTACAGCAACGGTTACAAAACTCGTCGGCCACCTGCTCAATAAATTAATATCCCCCGCAGCTGGGGAACAAACAGAATTTGGGGAGGAAGAGTTCCCATTAATTGAAGTTCCCAACCCTAGGGCAGGACAAGATGTAGGAGGTGTACCAGCCCCCAACACTATGATGGTCTATCGCCCCTGGACCCCCGAGGATGTTAAGAAAGCTATTGAAGGGATACCACATCCCAAAGTTAACATAGCTCAATTCAGGGATGGTATGATGGGAATGATTGCTAGCTATCATCTCAATGGGAGGGAAATAGAGCAGGTCATCCGACAGGTACTGGGACCTGACTGGCATCATGTAGTGGGAGATTGGAGTGGATTAAACAACCAGGGAAGGGTGTTGCCTCATGATGATGCAGCACTCGAAGTCAGGAGAAATGCTCTTATAGCAAGGATAGAAAATAGATGGGTACGTCGAGCCGACTGGTCCATTATAAATCAGTGTATGCAAGGAGAAGAGGAAACAGTGGATAATTTCATTGTTAGGATGAGGGAAATTTTCAATAACCACTCTGGGATAGAAATCCCAGCAGACCAAGGGAACGATAGCCCATATGAGCAACAGCTAAAGAATGCAATCCTGAAGGGGCTGATAGCCCCTATATCATAGGATTTGCAGACTTCAGGAGCTAATTGAGTATGCAAGGCATGCTGAAAGGCACTTCCAATCAAAAAAGAAAGTAAAAAAAAGGGAAGGTGTTTATGATGGGTGAAAGTAATGATGTGTATGTTGTTGAGAATCGGAACAAAAGATTGGGGAACACTCGAACAAGGCCCCGCATTCAGGATTATGAGGGGAAAAAGAAGAGGGGGGAGTGTTTCCTGTGTGGTAAAAGAGGTCACTTAGCGAGAGCATGTGAGTCAAACAGAGAGGAAGAAGCATGACTAGAAAATGTTGGTATGTCCACAGAGAGAGATACAGAGGGAAATGAGGAGAAAGAGTCTGAGATCTTGGATGTGTGTAATGTTGAAGCTTGTTTGCATGCTGAAGTCAAGCCAGAAATAACATTGATTGTAAAGGGTAGTTGGGTAACATTTCTCTGTGACACCGGGGCTTGCAGGACCCTAATACACCCACTGGATATGCCACCAGGGGTAAAGAAAACAGGTGTAGTATATGTAAAGTCTGCAAATGGGTTAATGCACCAGGAGGCCGTGTCTGAAGGCCTTACTGTGGAAGATCCACAGACAGGTAAAAAGGCTCAGTGTAAAATTGTAATTTCAACTAAATGTCCTGTTAATTTGTTGGGTAGAGACATGTTGCATGCTCTCGATATTTCTGTCATACCAGTGGAGGGGGGCCTCAAAGCCCATCGGCTGTGTGAAAAACGAATCACAGCCGTGGATAATGAGCCCCGATACTGGTATAGCTTGGATTTGCAAACTGAGGGGTTAAAGATGCCCAAAACCCTGACAGAAATAGTTGAAGAAGAGCCTGTGAGGAGCGGGTACAAGGTCCAGACGAACCTCCATTGCACTGTACTACAAAAAGACCTCAGGGCCTGATAAGTCTTATGAGAAACAGTTAATGAGTCTCACTAACACTGAAGTGCTTTTAAGATACCTGTACTGTGATAAGGAAGGAAATAGTGTGGCTACTTGTCTCCTACCACAACCAATTCTGCAAATATACAGGCAGGATACTGTACCTCATGTTTCGGTCACCCGGAACCCTGGGGTATCATGGTATGAGCTGGGAGAACTTATCACAGACTGGGTTCTACTAACAGATGAGGAACTAGAATCCAAAGGGATTCGGAGGTGCAGATTAGCATGGTTTGTTGAATGTACACCCAGAATCCACATGATTGAAGTTTGTGACAAAAGACAGTGACTGACACTTTTGACCCAAGCAGAAGAGGATGCCTTAAAAGACGTCCCCGATTTCTTGTGGTCAAAAGGAAAAACAGACGTTGGACTAATTAAAACAGCCAGTGAGGTCCAAATAACCCCTAAAAGTACAATGAGGCCTCATCAAAAACAATATCCACTAAGGAAAGATGCCGAAGAGGGAGCAGACCACTTGATAATGGAATTACTAAAAAATGGTGTCATCATTGAATGTCCGGATTCACCATGTAACAAGCCCCTGTTCCCAGTCAGGAAGCAGAAGGGAGGGGAAGATGGGTGGAGACTTGTACAGGATTTACAGGCGGTCAATAGGGCCGTATTACCGAGGGCCCCGGTGGTCCCAGACCCGCATGTACTTCTGAACGACCTTCACCCAGATAACAAGGTATTTTCTGTCATTGATATCAGTAACGCTTTCTTTTCTATTGCCTTACACAAAGACAGTCAGTTCTGGTTCGCTTTTACACATAAAAAGAAAAAATACACATACACCAGGTTACCCCAGGGATATTGTGAAAGTCCAACTATTTTCTCACAAGAAATGTCCAATAATTTGTCTCGGTTTATACCTCCCTGTGGGAGTCAAATTCTCTTGTATGTGGATGACATTTTGGTAGCAGCTCCTTCAGAGCAACAATGCAAACTTGACACCTTGGCTCTGATGCATTTCCTCGCAGAACAAGGTCACAAAGTCAGCAAGCATAAACTACAACTATGGAAAGAAAAGGTGACATACTTGGGTTATATTTTGTCTCAAGAAGGCAGACATCTGGATGAGATCCGAAAAGAGGCCATCCTTCAAGTCCCCAAACCACGCACCAAAAAAAGAAATGATGTAATTTCTTGGTATGGCAAATTTTTGTAGAGCATGGATAGCTAATTATGCTACGGAGGTGGCGCCTCTTTCTGATCTCATCTATGGTACACAAATGTCTGCGAAAGATTGCATCCAGTGGAATGTACAAGCAGAGGATGCATTTACAAAAGTGAAGCACCTCATTGTGGGTTCCTCTGTGCTCAGCTTACCCAATTACAGTAAAATATTTTATCAGACTGTAGACTGTAAAGAGGGGTACATGACTTCTGTTCTCACTCAGGTTTATGGGGACAAACACAAACCAATTGCATTTTACTCAACTAAATTAGATCCAGTGGCACGGAGTTTGCCCCACTGTGTACAAGCTGTAGTAGCAGCCTCATTGGCCATACGGTCCTCTGCATTGATAGTATTGTTCCATCCCCTGGTACTTAAGGTCCCACATGCCACCTCAGTGATCTTACTACAAGACAAGATCTCCTATTTATCTCCAGCCAGACATTTATCATGCATGACTACACTTCTGGGACAGCCACACCTTACAATTGAGAGGTGCACTACATTGAATCCCGCTACACTAATGCCAACACCTGGTGACGGGGATCCACATGATTGTATAGCTCAAATTGATGAACGGGTACTCCCTAGAAAGGATCTCACTGATGTTCCCTTTCTAGATGCTGACATTACCTTCTTTGTTGATGGGTCATGTAGAAAAAACGATAAAGGGATAAATCAAACAGCTTATGCTATAGTGACACATGACCAGGTCATTGAAGCCAGATCCCTTCCCAATTCCTATTCTGCACAACAAGCTGAAATTATAGCCCTGTCTAGGGCTTGCAGTCTAGGGGAAGGAAAATAAATAAAAAATAAATAACAAAATAAATAAATATTTATACTGACAGCCAATACGCTTTCTCCACTATACACATATTTGCCCAGCAATGGAAAAATAGGGGTATGATTACGTCCACAGGTAAACCGATCACACATAGAGATCTCATTCTTGCCCTTCTAGAAAATGTACAAAAACCAGCACAAGTTGCTATTTGTAAATGTGCAGCACATAGAAAGGGGACAGATCCAATTACCCTAGGGAATGCACTAGCAGACAAGACAGCAAAAGCAGCTGCTGAAGGACAGCAAATAACGTACATATGTTATACAAATCTCCAAGTAAATGGTGAGGTACGGAAAGCTATTGATGAAACATGGTTATCAGAAATGCAGAAGGCATCACCGGAAGGTGAAAAACAAAAGTGGTTATCAAAAGGGGCAACACTGGTCAATGATGTATATACAAGTACAGACGGTAAACCCATCTTACCTACATCATTATTAAGGTATGCTGCATTATTGAGCCATGGGCAAGCCCATACCTCAAAAGGAGGGATGGTACAGGTGATCAACAAGGTATTCACAACATATGGATTTACGAACTACTCCAAAAAAAATTTGTCTCACATGTCCGATTTGTAACAGATACCATGCACAAGGTGCCCTACGACCCTTACGAGGTCATTTCCCACAACCCCCTTATCCCTTTCACACAATATGCATGGATTTTATTGAATTGAACAAATGTGAGAATAAAAAGTACTGTCTGGTTATTGTTGATATGTTTACAAAGTGGGTGGAAGCTTTTCCTATGACACACCCGGATGGGCAGTCAGTAGCCAAAGTACTAATCAAAGAGGTGATTCCACGACAAGGGATCCCCTCGGTAATTTACAGTGTCAATGGCTCCCATTTTGTGAACCGAACAATACAACAGATTGGTAAATGGTATAATATTGACCTGAAAAACCACTGTGTCTACCACCCACAATCTGCAGGCACAGTGGAAAGACATAATGGTACCTTAAAGAGTAAACTAAGAAAATTGATGGAGGAAACAGGAAAAAACTGGGTTCAGTGTTTGCCAATGGCATTGTTAAGTACAAGAATTACCCCTACTGCTAAAGGCCTAACACCGTATGAAATGTTGTATGGTAAACCTTATTATATTCCTCTCCCAGAAGAGGAAACAGATTTAGCTTGCATAATAAGACTGTTTTCAGAAAATATTACTGGGTCTGAATGTGCAAATGAGAAAAAGAGATACCCTAAAACTAAAATGCGAAGTATACCCCCTTCAGTACAAGCATTACCAGGAAATTTTTCTTGTTTCTCTAACATAGACAAGGATGGTTCAAAGGTTGGCACCCTATCTCCTGAATACTGTGCGACCACAACATCAACTACAGACATTAAGTACCAACTAAAATGGTTTCAGGAACAGAAACGGCAACTGGCTGATGTTTGGTGGCTGTGTGGGGACATGAAACTAAGACCCAGACTGCCACCTAGATGGGAGGGTAGTTGTGCCCTTACCCGCCTGTTGCTTCCCTTTTATATTGTTCCTATGACTAACAAATTGATGAAACTACCAGGTAAACACTATTTTAAACGGTTTAAGCGAGAAACACCCCAAGGATCCTTTGACAACCGGGTTTATATAGACTCAATAGGTGTTCCACGAGGAATTCCGGATGAATTTAAAGCACAGAATCAAGTAACAGCAGGACTCACCTCACTCTTCCTATGGGTACAGCCCAATAAGAATGTCGACTGGATAAACTACATTTACTACAACCAGCAGAGGTTTGTGAATTACACCAGAGATGCTATCAAAGGTATAGCAGCACAATTGGACGCCACCTCTTTGACAGCGTGGCAGAACCGTATAGCATTGGATATGTTGTTGGCAGAAAGGGGCGGGGTATGCGAAATGTTCGGCACCTTCTGCTGCACTTTTATTCCAAATAATACGGCACCTGATGGAAGTATCACCAAGGCTTTGCAAGGCCTACAAATGTTATCCCAGGAACTAACTTAGAACTCTGGTGTAGAGAACCCCTTAACAGGACTCTTTGAAAAATGGTTTGGTAAATGGGGTGATCTTGCAAAAGGTTTGCTCATCTCTGTTGTCATGGCAGCCACGGTCCTTACGCTGTGTGGCTGTTGCTGCATTCCTTGTATTAGAGGAATTCTTCAAAGACTGATTGACACATCACTAACAAAGACTATGTTTTTCCAGAACAACACTGAACTATACCCGGAACCTGATGAAGATGAACTTACAGTCCTTTCAAAAGACCTATTTGTCTAAATGATAATACCTGGTAAAATAAAGAACCTGGATATTTGAAGTATTGACATTATAATTATAATAAGGAGGGAATGTTAGATAAATTTAAAATTATACTTTATATGTCAACTATCAAGATGCATATTAATCTTCTAAAGTTAAAATGTTTGTTTTATATAACTCTATTATACATAAATATGCTGAATAGCTCTAATAGTCCTAATTACTGGAATAAGTCATATGACCATATTCTATTTGTGCAAAAGATGTGCTGACTTATAGTAAAACTGTATTTTGCTTACATCTGCCAAACATGGGCTGTGAACCATGAAATAATTTATGTGTCTATTGTATGAGATAATTTATGTATCCATTGTATGAAATATCCTGTCATAAGGTTAGGCTGAAAAAGGATATTTCCCTCTTTCCTGCTAAAACATCAGAATAAAGGTTGAAATTATACACATGATCAGGACGTTACGAGCAGGAAAGGGGAAGGTTTAAGGGTTATAAAAGCAGAATGTAAATCTATGACAGGCAGAAAATGGATCTCTGAAGCCGCAAATATACTTTAACCATTTTCTCTGCATATGCAATAAAACATCTTGACTTGTAACGAGAGTCGGTCCGAAATTTCTTTGACATTTTGGTCCTTCAAGCCGGAAGTCCAAATTCCTGGAAAGCACTAGCCAACAACCCAGTGAACCGATGTCCGTACGGCAAAAAACTGTAAGTCCTCCGTCTTAAATTTGACGTTAACAGAGGCCGGCTCACTGAACTAGTGCCTCCCGGGCAGCGACTTAACGGATCAGCACAAGAGACCGCTCTCGGGGCAAGGTAAGATATTTTCATTTATTATATTATACCTTTAGGCCTAAATGTGATTAGGGATTTAATGAATTAAGGGATTTTTGTTAAATACATATAATATAGAGATGAATTGAATGTTTATCTGTTGTGTATATGTTTTGCTTTATCCGAGTTGAGGAAATATAAGTAGATACGTCCGTAGTTTAAATCCCTTTGATATAGGAGTATGGTCCCATTCTAATACCCGGGTGCAGATAAAGGAAATTTGTCGACAAAGGACCTAGGTCCTGACAGCCTTGTAAACTGCAGGAATTCCCGTGGGGGACACATAAATATTCCTACATCAAAAACATGAACCCCTGTTAATACAAAGGTATGGCCTGATAGATTTCCAGGTAACAAATAGAGGTAATTTGACGAGCCCTTGCGCTCAGCCAGCCTCGTATGTTGTGTAAAAAACCTGTACAGGCATTTATAAATACCGTTGAATCAACAAATATTAATGTTTTGATAAAGTGTGGGAACAACAGTCGAGAGAAATTAAGTCTCTTTTGTAATTCTGTTCATGCTCCCTACAGTTTACTGAAATATTAATGTTTTGATCAGGGGGGGTTGACCAGTCAGGTGAATTTACGTTCGCCTTGTAATTCTGTTCATTCTCTCGCCCTGTAATTATGTATAATCAACCATTCAAACCACTTGATCTTACCGTATTTAACGAATATCTATTAGCCTGAAGGATTTTTGGACAGTAAATTGCATGTGGGGGGGCCAGCCTGTCTATATGTACCACCTAATATCAGTATTTTTATGTGGAATATCTCTGAAATTATGTGAGATCTAACGTTAAAACCACTTGATCTTACCGGATCTAACGAATATCTATTAGCCTGAATGATTTTTGGCCCGAAAATTTGATAAGGGGGGGCCAACCCGTCCTTATGTACCACCTAATATCAGTATTTGTATGTGGAATATCTCTGAAATTATGTGAGATCTAACGTTAAAACCACTTGATCTTACCGGATCTAATGAATATTTATTAGCCTGAATGATTTTTGGCCCGAAAATTTGATAAGGGGGGGCCAGCCCCCCTCATTAATCACTTAATAAGTCTCTAATTATGTTAGATCTAACGTTAAAACCACTTGATCTTACCGGATCTAACGAATATCTATTAGCCTGAATGATTTTTGGCCCAAAAATTTGATAAGGGGGGGCCAACCCGTCCTTATGTACCACCTAATATCAGTATTTTTATGTGGAATATCTCTGAAATTATGTGAGATCTAACGTAAAACCACTTGATCTTACCGGATCTAACGAATATCTATTAGCCTGAATGATTTTTGGCCCGAAAATTTGATAAGGGGGGCCAACCCGTCCTTATGTACCACCTAATATCAGTATTTTTATGTGGAATATCTCTGAAATTATGTGAGATCTAACGTTAAAACGACTTGATATTACCGGATCTAACGAATATCTATTAGCCTGAATGATTTTTGGCCCGAAAATTTGATAAGGGGGGGCCAACCCGTCCTTATGTACCACCTAATATCTGTATTTGTATGTGGAATATCTCTGAAATTATGTGAGATCTAACGTTAAAACCACTTGATCTTACCGGATCTAACGAATATCTATTAGCCTGAATGATTTTTGGCCCGAAAATTTGATAAGGGGGGGCCAGCCCCCCTCATTAATCACTTAATAAGTCTCTAATTATGTGAGATCTAACGTTAAAACCACTTGATCTTACCGGATCTAACAAATAGCTTCCAAAATATCTAACTGTTTGGTAAATTTTTTGATAAGGGGGGGCTGATGACGGGTTAGCCCCCCCAGCAAATAACTGTTAATATTGCTTCTTCTGTGTGAGATCTAACGCAAACAACGGTTGATCTAACCTGACCTAACAAAGATCTAACAAACTGCATAAGATTTTTTCAAAAATTTTGATAAGGGGGGGCTAACCCGGCAGAGGTAAATACCCTGGTATTAATTTAATGGAATGAAGAAGCAACTTAAATTAAAAAATCTTATATAATCTCATTGCTTGAATTAGGCTATAAGGTTTAGAATATCTATGTCTAGGGAGAGACAAAACAGAAGGCTGTACACCTGACATGTTGCATGGGATGAACATGTGTGCGTTGTAACTATTCTATAGAATTAAAAGAACATTTCTGCGTATCATGACGTGTCTTATTTAACTCATCCAGAAATAGATTAATTGAAACATTTATTTAAGACGACATCCGTAAAACATTCAGTGGTTTATAATACAGTGCAATGAATACTCTCTATATGTTTACATAAACTATCTCCAGATCTCATATAATCAGCCAATATCACTTGGCATTTATACATCTGTTGAATGTCTAAGCACAGAATGTTAACCTGGGACTAAACACAAGATTGCAGAGATTTCACCTCCCTAGAGATGAATAATAGAAGTCAGAACAAACACAGAGACATGTCTTTACATCATACTGGCTGTCAGCAAACTCCTGGGAACAGGCTAGAAGGCACCTGGGGCGCACCACGCTTTATCACACTCCTGGAGGCTTTAATGTGTACGTTGAAAGCCTATTTCCCTCATCATTTTATTTATTTGTGTGTTTATTTTTAAGAAGGTCTTATGTTGGATAGCAGTTGATAATATGTAGAAATCACTAAAAGCAGAAGTGAATATGCCTCATGTCCCCGGAGCTCTTGCTATAATTTGTTAGTATTCACAGCATACTTGCACAATATGGCAGACTTCCCCTCTAGAGTGCTCTCCGCCAGCAATATGAGGTTCTCGCTCTACCTTGTGGCTCTGTTGCTGCCATCTTTTTCTAGGTTTGGTGTCTTATATGTTTAGCCATTGGCCAGCCACTGATGACATATCAAACACATAAGGTAGGGTGACCAGACATCCCCGGTTTCCGGGGACAGTCCCCGGATTGAGGACACTGTCCCCGGTTTTGTCTCCGGATTGGATTTGAACAGGAGCTGGGGCAATTTCAAAGACAGTCAACGCAAAATAAAATCTAAAAATCTAAAATACACAACCCCGCTCCGCCGCTCCTACTAGCTTAGGGGGGTGTATTTTTTCCATGATCTGTGCCCCTTTCTGATGATCATGTGCTGGTCGGAGCAGAGGGACTATTTCTTCAGTTTCGGTTGCATGCCCATTCAGCTCCGCTCGCATGTTCTTCTGCCTTGGCTCAAGTGACTGCTTATCTCCATACCTTCCCTGGCGGAGTGATCTTCCTCAGCTTCCCACCCACTAGTATCCAGAGCCTGGAGAGTAAGACTTGACAGGCTGTGAGGCGGGCGGCGGAGGCGATGGGCAGAGAGTCGCTGATTGCCGCCATTACTAGTAAAAAAAAAGAATATGTCCCGGATTAAAAAATTTAAAATCTGGTCACCTTAACATAAGGGCAGAAGAATTACATTGTCCAAGCACATGGATCTTGCTCGTGAAAACCTCACTGCACATGTGCAGTAGTCAGTGTACAATTTAAAAACAATGGTCCTGCATTTTTCGTGAGGGTCTATGGTTGACGGAACAGTGAAGAGAAAGGGCTTGTTTACACTCGCAGCAAAGACTGACGCACCATCTGCGCTTGGATTGCTTTTCAGAGGTGTTTGTTTACAGTCAAAGTCGGTGAGGAGTGACCATTCTTTTTAAATTGTAAACTGACTACTGCACGTGTCCAGCGAGGTTGCTACAAGCAAGAGCCAGGTGCTAGGACAATGTAATTCTTGTGCCCTTATATATTGCCTCTTCATCACCTGTTTAAACCCCCTAAATGCCACTCTACCACACCACACCCTGCATTGCAGTGCAGCCCCATTCAATTGAGTGCCCATCAAATGCCCCAGGGAGTACAATTCCTGCCAGGGCCATGAAGCAATTTGGATCATTTTTCAGGGACTTGGCAGTTTAGACGCAAGTCTAAATTTAGCCATAAGTGCAAATTATATTCTGTGATTAGTCCCTTTTATCAAAACACTAAAATTATGGTACAATCTTGGTGAAGCTTTTTACAAATGAAATACAGTATTTCATTTAGAAACAAGAAACAAGAAAACAAAGAAAAAAGGTTACATAGAAATAGCAAATAAACCAGTAAGAGAGGAAATGGAAGACGGAGTCAAAAATTAGAATTACTAAGAATTAATAAAGGGTCAAATAAAAACAAATTCAATTGGAATTTTTTTTTTTTTTTCATAATTGCATGTTTGTTGGAACTGCCTTTATGTGCAGATCAAAGGAGAATATTTTAATTAGCACATATGTACTACTTGTGAATGATGTCTATAACCTGATTGAAGCCTAGCACTTCTGAGCCACAATCTGGCTGCCCGCTCAGGACAGCACCCTTATGCCTTGTACACACAACCATTTTTCCCAGCAGGAAAAAAAAACGTTTTTTTTTTCCTGAAAAATAAAAAAAAAGTCCCAAAATCTATTCCATAGTTTGTAGAAGCTATAACTTTTGCGCAAACCAATCAATATACGCTTATTGGGATTTTTTTTTTTTTTTACCAAAAATATGTAGCAGAATACATATTGGCCTAAATTTATAAAGAAATTCGATTTTTTTTACATTTTTTTATTGGAAATGTTTTATAGCAGAAAGTAAAAAATATATATAGCGCAAAAAATTGAAACCTCAGAGGTGATCAAAAACCACCAAAAGAAAGCTCTTTTGTGGGAAAAAAGAACATACATTTTATTTGGGTACAACGTCGCACAACCGCACAATTGTCAGTTAAAGTAACGCAGTGCCGTATCACAAAAAATGGCCTGGTCAGGAAGAGGGTAAACTGGAGCTGAAGTGGTTAATTTGGATAGGATCACTCCTGGTTGTTTGCTATTGTTTTTCCCAGAGAAGTCAGTGTTGGGGATGTCTGCTAAATGCTCCCCTTCTCTTTACAAATGCATGGTCATTAGATGGAAATGTGAAGGTTTGTACTTTGCACCTAGATTTTCTTAAGCCTCGTACACACGGTCAGACTTTTTGCCAACAAACTTCAAAATGAGAAAGTTTGACAAAAAATCAGACCGTGTGTACGCTCCATCGGACAAACTTTTTTTGTTTTCATCGGACAAAAGTTCGGTCTGCAAACGGACAAACTTTTCGCCAACAAAAGTCAGATGGAGCAAAGTCCGACCGTGTGTACAGAAATCCATCGGACTTTTGTCCGATGGACAAATAAGCATGCCCAGAACCAATGTTTAAATCAACAAACAATAGCAGAAGTTGACCAAAGGGTGGCGGTAAAGAGCAGAAAAACCACGTGATGTTGGAAAAGTTTTGGGAAAGTTTGCAGGAAAGTCCTGTCGTGTGTATGCTATGGGTGTGCCCGGCCAACTCCCTTCGGACAAAAATCCACGGAAAAGTTTGTTTGAAGTCCGACTGTGTGTACGAGGCTTAAAAGGGATTTTGAGTGTCTGCAAGTCAGGTAGTGTCTGGTACTGGTTTAGAGAAGACCTACGACAGCATTGGACAAAATACAACAAGCCCAGGCATGTCAGAGGGTGCGTACTTCTCCGTCCAGGCACCAGGCAGTATTGTTTTTAATCCATATAGTGCCTCTGGTTGTGAAGGGGAACACTGTGGTGTTGAATAAGATTTGACAATCCTGTACAGAAAGGCCTGTACAAGATAAATGAGAGTTACAAACATGTCTACAAACTTCCTAGACAGCTCAGAAAGGGGCTGATCTGAAATCCCTCAGCTTTTGACATGTTACCAGGAACATCACTGACATGGTTCTGGATTTGTTTTAAGAAACGCAAGTACTCCTATAACAAGCAATGTGTTGTTACCGGACTCTCACGTCTACACATTATATAAGGAAGACAAAATGAATAATAGATTCCACATATTTTTATTATTAAACGGTCGGTCCAGCCAAAACTGGTATGTTAGTGTTTTATGGAAGCTGGAGAGTTAAAATCCATTCACACCAGTAATAATATCTTGTGGTAAACCTTAATATATTTTCTTCATTTTCTTTTAGTTTTTTCCCCATAATAATTTTTATGAACATTTTCAATTAGAGATTTGTATTACAGTTTCATATTGACAATACAAATACAGAAGTAAGACCTAAGGTGGACATTATGGTCCTTTTAGACATGCGATTCCCGTAGGGATCCGTTCCTTTCATATCCGCTTGCTCAGCGGGGATCACTCTGTTGATCCCCGCTGAGCTGGCAGATGACAGGGCGGTCCTCGCACACTGTGCAGGGACCGCCCTGTCAGATCTCCGCTCTCCTCTATGGGGGGATCGGATGAACACGGACCGTCTGTCCGTGTTCATCCGATCCGCTCTGCAGACGGATGGAAAAATAGGATTTCTTTTTCGTACATCACGGGACACAGAGCGACTTAGTCATTACTAATGGGTTATATAGTTTACCTTCAGGTGCTGGCACTGGCAACTTCCAAACCGGAAGTACCCTCCCCTATATAAGCCCCTCCCATCCGGGAGCACCTCAGTTTTTTGCCAGTGTCTAAGGTGTTGGCCAAAGAGTAACATGTGTTTTCACTGGGCTTGCGTACAGGTTCTTTTGGGCCTTAGTAAGCTGTTCCGGATCCCACCAAAAAAGCTTCATAGCTAAACGGTCGGTACCCGGGCCTTGCAGCAGAAGAGCAAGGTTTTGCCTGTAATGCCTCTCTTAGGAGGGCTGGACCCTGGGATCCAGAGCTCTGGTCATACCCACGACCAAGATGTTGTCTGTGCAGGGTGCTATACAGGTCCAGGGGAGTGGAATCCTTGGGAACCCGGTCCCTGAAGGTTTAATTACAATGCCTGCCGTGATAGGTGAAGTTTGGGCTTCTGTGGACCAAACAGAGTCCTGCGGCGGGGAACAGGTAAGTGGGGCCCCCCAGGAACTTTGTTCTATTGGGGGACCCCCAAGCCTAATTTGTCTTTCTGTCTGTTACCTAACGGTATTCCCGCTAATATCTGTGTATGCCTGTAACTACTGAAAATGTAAAATTTTAATAGTAGTCAAGAAAAAAAAAAAAAAAAAGAGGACCGCGGTACCTGTGTTAAACCACTAGAGGCCGCTGTGGTCCATTTTTCTTGTCATGTGGATCTTTGGTTTTCTCAAGTCAAAAGATCCAGGCAGTTGGTAAGTTTCTCTGTGGGAATCCACTTCCTCTGCCCTGTTGCTGCGCTCATCCACCGCACAGGCCCTCCGGCAAAAAGGGCCCTGGCTCCTAGTCCCTGTTTGATTTTCGAAAAGGGCGCCAATGGTGCACGGGCGCGCGCGCGGGCGCGTACACGCGCCTCCTATGAAAAAAAAGGGGCGGGGCGGGTGGATGACGCTCGATGCGCGCCACGGCGCTTCTGCGCATGTGCAGGCATCCCAGCTTGTATAAAGACACAGTACAAGTGTCAGCTGGATGCAAACAGAGCTAGCAACAAACAGTGGCACACAGAGGCGGTTGATGCAGGCATCCCCATAGAAAGGCACTTTAGTGGACACCAGCTGGTATATAGCAGCAACTGTGTTAGACTATTACCAGCAAAATTGGTGTATGACGACGGGAATACCTCAGCTTTGTGCTTAAAGGATATGTCGTCCAGACGCTCCGGAAATAAGTCTTCCAGGAAGCCCAAGGGGTCTCCATCGGGCTCTGAGGATATTGGGCATGCTTGTACTGCACCAATCTCCCCTGAGAATTCAGAGGTCAGTAGCCGTAGAAACCCCGCAGGAGTGCCTGGTGCTGCGGCTGTCCCCGGTCCACCTGCTCCTGTATATATAACAGAGGAGGTTTTATCCTCAACTCTGGGAGGATTGGAAGAGAGATTAACAGCATTGATCGCTGCTTCCCTGTCACAGGGAAAGCGCGTCCGATCTCCGTCTCCTCCTTCAGAGTGCCTGTTAGTGGAGGAACAGCCCCACACAGAGATCGACCTACCTGAAGGGGATCAGGATGAGGTTGATTCAGTTATGGAGGAATCAACAGTGGAAGAACCTTTCTCAGCATCTCAGGCTGAAAGATTATGGGTTCAGTCTCTGACTAACATGGTCCGATCAGCATTTAAAATGCCTCTGGCGGAACCATCAACCACTACGGTTTCCTCGCTGGGGTCGCTAAAAGCTCCCCAGGCTGTCTGTTCCTTCCCAATCCACCCTTTATTAGAAGGGCTTATTTACCAGGATTGGGAGCATCCTGATAAAATATTTGCTCCCCCCAAGAGATTTCCGGTGATCTATCCCATGGAGGATAAGTTCATAAAAAAATGGAGGGTCCCTACAGTGGACGCGGCCATCTCTTCTGTGAACAAATCACTGACATGTCCAGTAGATAATGTTCCAATGTTCAAAGACCCAATAGATAAAAAATTGGAGTCTTTACTAAAATCTGCTTTCTCTACAGCAAGCATGGTGACACAACCTGCGGTAGCAGCGATTGGAGTCTGCCAAGCAGTGAAAGATCAGTTGAAACAAGTCTTAAGGGACTTACCAGATCAGCAGGCTCTTGCCCTAGCTGACCTGCCTAGAGCCTTGTGTTTTGCGGTGGACGCCATAAAGGATACAATCCAACAGGCCTCCCGCTTTACGCTGTCTGTAGTACATATGCGTAGGCTTCTGTGGCTCAAAAACTGGTCTGCTGAAGCTCCCTATAAGAAACTGCTGGTTAGCTTCCCATTTCATGGAGAACGCTTATTTGGAGAAGATCTGGACAAATATATCCAGAAAATTTCTGCCGGTAAAAGTTCACTCTTACCGGTTAAGAACAAGAGTAGAAGTCCTTCTTTTAAGAGGCCTACTTCTCCAGTCCCGGGCACATCGGCTGTGAAACAGTTCCGACGGCCTCCGCGGTCAAATTCAGGGGGCAGAAATCAGGGACAATCACAGGGTAACAAGAAGCCCTGGATCAAGAGAGGTACAAAACCTCCCCCCAAGGCATGAAGCGTTGCCCCCACTCAATCGGGTGGGGGGAAGGCTTCAGTTGTTCACAGAGACCTGGCGGGACACCATCAGAGACAGATGGGTGCTCTCCGCAGTAAGTCTGGAATACAAGCTGGAGTTAAAAGGCACTCCTCCTGCCCAATTTATGAGGTCAAACGTGCCAAGAGATCCCCAGAAGAGAGGATCCCTCCTTCTGGCACTAGAACAACTATTGCTCCAAGGTGTAATCATGAAGGTTCCCCTGGAAGAAAGCGGATTAGGGTTTTACTCGAACCTTTTCACAGTCCCCAAACCAAATGGGGACGTGAGGCCCATATTAAATCTAAAAGGGCTAAACAAGTTCCTAAATATCAGGACTTTTCGGATGGAGTCGATCCGATCGGTGGCCACCGCCCTACAAGGGCAGGAATGGTTAGCCTCGATCGTCATAAGGGATGCTTATCTGCATATTCCCATCTTTCCGGCCCACCAGAAATTTCTACGCTTTGCAGTAGAAGGGCGCCATTTTCAGTTCAGAGCCTTACCTTTCGGTCTGGCCACAGCACCACGAGTGTTCACAAAGGTTCTGGCCCCACTATTGGCCAATCTAAGAACACAAGGTGTAACGATAATGGCATATCTAGACGACCTGCTACTAATAGACCACTCAGTGGAAAAGCTGGAAGTAGCTATTCACAAGACAATCAAGTATCTGGAATATCACGGTTGGATTATCAACCGGGACAAGTCAGCTCTAAGACCAGTCAAAAGTCTGGAATACTTAGGGCTAAGGCTGGATTCAAATCAGAGAAAGATTTTCTTACCTCCAGAGAAGGTGTCGTCTTTAAAAGATTTGACCCACTTAGTGGGTACAAAAAGAAAACCATCCATACGCCTGTGCATGAGGCTGCTGGGAAAAATGGTGGCTTCATTCGAAGCAGTACCCTACGGTCAATTCCATTCAAGGAATTTGCAAAGGGCCATACTGTCAGCCTGGAACAAAAAAGTTCAGGCTTTAGACTTACCAATGTCCCTGTCCCCTTCCGTTCGCAAGAGCCTCCATTGGTGGTTGGTGCCCCAGAATCTGGAAAAAGGGAAACCCTTCAGTCCGGTTTCTTGGAAGGTGGTCACTACAGATGCCAGCCTCATAGGCTGGGGGGCAGTACTGGAGCAATGGTCTCTCCAGGGCAAGTGGTCAGAAGCAGAAAAGGCCCTGCCCATCAATCTCTTAGAGATACGAGCAGCCCGGTATGCCCTAGTAGCATGGACATCCAAACTCCAAGGGTCCCCTGTCAGAATTCAATCAGACAATGCCACAGCAGTGGCATATATCAATCACCAGGGTGGCACCAGGAGTCGTGCAGCCCAGAGGGAAGCAAATTGCATCCTGGAGTGGGCAGAAAGATATGTCCCAGCCATATCCGCGGTTTTCATCCCAGGAGTGGAAAATTGGAGAGCGGACTTTTTAAGTCGCCAACAATTATGCCCGGGGGAATGGTCTCTTCACCCCGAGGTTTTCCAGGCAATATGCCAGCGGTGGGGAACACCGGATGTAGATCTGCTAGCATCCAGATTCAACGCAAAGGTGGACAGATTTGTGTCTCGCACAAGGGATCCCCTAGCTTGCGGCTCGGATGCCCTAGTGTTCCCTTGGGATCAGTTCAAGCTGATATATGCATTCCCACCGCCACAATTGTTACCGCGATTACTCCGCAGAATCAGGGTAGAAAAGAAACCAGTGATTCTGGTGGCTCCAGCGTGGCCCCGAAGGGCATGGTACGCGGAGATTGTAAAAATGTCAGTGAGGAGTCCTTGGACCCTCCCACATCGTCCGGACCTGCTGTCGCAAGGACCGATATACCACCCTTCCTTACCAGCCCTAGGTTTGACGGCCTGGCTATTGAAGCCCACATTCTGAAAAAGAGAGGGCTCTCTAATTCTGTGGTATCTACCATGATCAATGCCAGGAAGCCGGTATCCAGGCAGATCTATTATAGGATCTGGAAGGCGTACATTACGTGGTGTGAGGCCAAGAAATGGCATCCACGTAAGTACGTGATAGGTAGGATTTTGGACTTCCTACAGTGGGCTGTAGATAGGAAGCTGGCCTTGAGTACTATCAAGGGTCAGATTTCGGCCTTGTCAATATTTTTTCAAAGGCCCTTGGCTTCGCATTCACTAGTCAGAGCTTTCATACAAGGAGTGATGCGTATTAGCCCTCCGGTTAGTATTCCCATATGTCCATGGGACTTAAACCTGGTTCTGTCGGTTCTACAGAAACAACTGTTTGAACCATTGCAACACATTTCCTTGGTTCTTCTCACCAGGAAATTGATTTTCTTAGTAGCCATTTGTTCGGCTAAAAGAGTATCGGAATTAGCCGCCTTGTCCTGTAAGGAGCCATATCTGGTTGTCCATAAGGACAGAGTAGTATTACGTCCTCATCCAGCCTTTCTTCCTAAGGTGGTATCAAGGTTTCATTTGAACCAAGATGTGGTTCTTCCTTCTTTTTTCCCCAAACCTAGCTCGGTAGAGGAAAAGTTATTACATTCTTTGGATGTAGTAAGAGCAGTTAAAGCTTATCTAAAAGCCACTGCTCAGATTCGCAGAACGGATACTTTGTTTATTCTGCCGGAAGGCCCTAGAAAGGGTCAGGCAGCATCAAAATCTACTTTAGCCAAGTGGATTCGACAGGTCATAATGCAAGCCTATGGCTTGAGAAGGAGACCGCCTCCGTTCAAAGTTAGGGCGCACTCCACAAGAGCAGTTGGAACTTCATGGGCAGTGCATCACCAGGCCTCCCTGGCTCAAGTATGTAAGGCCGCAACATGGTCTTCGGTACACACGTTTACTAGATTCTACCAGGTAGACGTTAGAAGTCAGGAGGATGTCGCCTTTGGGCGCAGTGTGTTGCAGGCCGCAAAAGATCCTCATGCCTGATGGCGCCCAGCTTATGTATCCCTCCCCTCATTTGGCATTGCTTTGGGACGTCCCATTAGTAATGACTAAGTCGCTCTGTGTCCCGTGATGTACGAAAAAGAAAAAGGGATTTTTATAACAGCTTACCTGTAAAATCCTTTTCTTGGAGTACATCACGGGACACAGAGCTCCCACCCCTCTTTTTGGGACACTTATTGCTTTGCTACAAAACTGAGGTGCTCCCGGATGGGAGGGGCTTATATAGGGGAGGGTACTTCCGGTTTGGAAGTTGCCAGTGCCAGCACCTGAAGGTAAACTATATAACCCATTAGTAATGACTAAGTCGCTCTGTGTCCCGTGATGTACTCCAAGAAAAGGATTTTACAGGTAAGCTGTTATAAAAATCCCTTTTTTCCTCCGTCTGCAGAATCGGAGGATTGCGGACACGGATGAGATCGGGTGTCAGCGGATGTTCATCCGCTGACACCCGCTATCTCATAGGGATACATGTATGTCCCTTTTTCATCCGTAAACGGATGGATGAAAAAGCGGACATATGGTCCGCCAAGGGCGGATCCAGAGTCTTTTCTCGGGAGGGGCACTGGCAAAAAATATGTTTTTTTTTGTGGGAAATTTATCGGGGAAATGGCTGGTGTCGGCGCTTCAATCATCCCGGCACCATGGTTGTTATGGTGTCAGGATGATTGAAGCGCATTATTTCTATTATTACATTGTAATATAAAATAAAATAGTTCAATGCAGAATCAGTGGGAGTCCCCAGTGTGTCACTTGCCACTGTCGCCTGCAATTAGTGGGGGCCCTGAGCGTGTCACTTGCCACACATTGCGGATTGTCACTTGCCACGTCACCTGCAACACCTTGTGGATTGTCACTTGCCACATCACCTGCCACACCTTGCGGATTGTCACTTGCCACGTCACCTGCCACACCTTGCTGATTGTCACTTACCTGCCACCAGATGCAGATTGTCATTTGCCACGTCACCTGACACAAATTGCGGATTGTCACTTGCCACGTCGCCTGCCACACCTTGCGGATTGTCACTTGCCACACCTTGCTGATTGTCACTTGCCTGCCACCAGATGCAGATTGTCACTTGCCACGTCGCCTGACACAATTTGCGGATTGTCACTTGCCACGTCGCCTGCCACACCTTACGGATTGTCACTTGCCACGTCATCTGCCACACCTTGCTGATTGTCACTTGCCTGCCACCAGATGCAGATTGTCATTTGCCACGTCACCTGCCACAATTAGCGGATTGTCACTTGCCACGTCGCCTGCCACACCTTGCGGATTGTCACTAACTTGCCTGCTAAGGTGTCGTTTTGGTTGTCTCTTGCTGTGTCCCAGACTCCCAGAGTCAGGCAGCAGAGAGATAATGTAATCTCTCTGCTGCCTGCACAGTGAGGGCGGAAGTCACTGCAGGAATGCAGGGCAGGCACGGGCGGTGAGAGATGATCTCATCTCTCTGCTCCCCCGCTCCCGGCTAGCTGATTGGCCAGCTGCCACACTGAGCCTGCTCTCTTACTCTCCCCTGCGTTGCCAACACACTGAGCAGCACGGTCTGCCCACGAACCGCACCGCCCGCCCACAAACCGCGCGGCAAGCGGAGCCGCCCACTTTCTTACCCGTCTGTGAAGCTGCACGCTATCGCACCTGCCGGCAGAGCGGCCCGACGTGACTCATTGATGTCACTCGTTGCTAGACGCCAAGCGGCCCAGGCGTTAGCAACAAGTGCAGGTAAGAGGCTCCACCCACCTCCTCCTCCGCTCCTGGTATCGTGTCAGTGCGCCGCGTAACTACATTAGACGAGTCCCTCTCTCGGTGCCGCTGATCGGCTGATTTGAGAAACTGAAAGAGAGACTCAGAGAGGCAGCGGCAGCCGCAGAACAAGTACTGTATATACTCGAGTATAAGCCGACCCGAATGTAAGCCGAGGCACCTAATTTTACCCCCAAAAAATGGGAAAACTTATTGACTCGAGTATAAGCCTAGGGTGTCCATCTGCATGCCTCACTGTGCCCATGCTTCACTGTGCCCATGACTAGACTGATGTTTAACATGGGAGTCTATAGAAGGAGTGCCCGGCTTTGAAAAATCGGTTCTCCCCGGCCGTAGGTCTCCCAGACACCAAACTTTACACACTTGTAGAGGAGACATAGGGCTACATGTGTGCCAAGTTTGGAGTCCAGGGGACCTACGACCGGCCTGTACCGGGTCCGCAAAATCACCAGAGAAATGACCGTTTAACATTGGAGTCTATGGAAGGGGTGCTCTCCGGCCGTAGGTCCCCCAGACACCAAACTTTGCACACTTATAGAGGCGACATGGGGCTACATGTGTGCCAAGTTTGGGGTCCAGGGGACCTAGGGCCGGCCGGTACCGGGTCCCCAAAGTCCGGGAGATCAGGCACACAAAAAAAAACAGAGCAAGCGAGTGTGACAGATGGTCCCGGGGGGGGGGGGGCAACCGCCCCCCCTGGATCCGCCCCTGCGGTCCGCATGTGTGCAAGGGGCCTAAGAGTTGACATATCGTGTAGGAACATCATAGTAGATAGTAGTACAATCAATTGCAGGACCTAAAATAAAACTAAATAATAAAGAAAAACAGGTAAGGGAAGATTAGTTGTTAGTATGGAAACATTCCTCTGATGGTTCCCGCACTCTGATAAGGGTCTCATGGCGGCTCTACTGCCTCCGCCGCGTGTACTCTAATGCCCCGTACACACGACCGGTTTTCCCGTCGGAAAAAAACCCGATGGTTTTCCCGACGGAATTCCTCTCAAGTCTGCCTTGCATACACACACTCACACAAAAGTCCGGTGAACTTTTGACTGCCATGAACGAGCCAACAAAATTAAGTTCTATGCTTCCGAGCATGCGTCGAATTGTTTCTGAGCATGCGTGTTTTTTTTCCCGTCGGAAAAGCATACAGACGAACGGTTTTCCAGCTAGGTTTTTTTCCTGACGGGAAAAAAAGAGATCCTGCTTTTTTTTTACGGCAGTTTTCCTGTGGGAAAAAGTCAGAAGGAGCATACACACGGTCGGGATTCCCGTCGAAAAGCTCTCATCACAGTTTTTCTGACAGGAAAACCGGTCGTGTGTACGGGGCATGAGACAATTTAATTGGGTCGTAGATATATTAGGTAGGAGCTGGGGGGAAGTTGGCTCCAATTCTATAATTGTGTGGTGATTGAAAAATAGGATTTTTACTCACCGTAAAATCCTTTTCTCTGAGTCCATGGACCGACACAGCTTCTCTATTGACAAAGTGGGTATTATCCGTTAATTAGGAGTGACTAGGCAGAAAAACTTGTAAAAAGTGTTGCATCACACCTTCTACAGTACCGCCCAGGGGCGGACCCTCTGGGTATACCCTCTCAGTCTGCACATCGCAGATCAGTTCGTCAAAAAGCAGTACAAACTTAAAAGGAGGGGTGGGTGCTGTGTCGGTCCATGGACTCAGAGAAAAGGATTTTACGGTGAGTAAAAAATCCTATTTACTCTTTCGTCCATGGACCGACACAGCTTCTCTATTGACAAAGTGGGACGTCCCAAAGCAGTGTCAGAGAAAAAACGAGGGGTGGTAACAGCATAAAAACAAACTTCACCCCAAAACACAAAACAGCACTCCTCCAACGGAGGAGTTGCAACTCTAAACAGCCGCCTGCAAAACCTTGCGGCCGAAAGAGGCATCCGAAGATGCACCTACATCAACTTTGTAGAATTTTGTGAAAGTGTGAGCGGACGACCAAGTCGCCGCTTTACATAGTTGGGAAACAGACGCTTGATGTCGGAAAGCCCAAGAGGCACCTATTGCCCTGGTCGAATGCGCCGTGACAGGAAAGGGGGGCGCCTGACCCTTTAAGGCGTAAGCCTGGATTACTATCTGTCGGATCCACCTAGAGATGGTGGCCGATGAGACTGCTTGGCCCTTCTTGGGACCAGCCACCGAAACAAACAGTGAGTCTGACTTCCGGAACAGGGAAGTAGCAGATATGTATACTCTCAAAGCTCGGACAACGTCCAAGGAATGCAACGCCGACTCCTTAGGATTCGACGGCTGAGGACACAAGGATGGAAGTACAATGTCTTCGTTGAGATGAAAAGCCGAAACGACCTTCGGAAGAAAGGAAGGCTGCGGCCGCAGCACCACCTTATCCTTGTGGAAAATCAAATAGGGAGCCTTGCAGGACAAGGCTGCCAGCTCAGAGACTCGTCTAACTGACGTAACAGCCACCAAAAAGACCACCTTCTGAGAAAGTGTCAACAGGGGAATATCCCTAATATTCTCAAACGGTGCCTTCTGAAGCACCGAGAGGACCAGGTTCAAGTCCCACGGAGGTAACGGGGGGCGGACCGGAGGGGCCACATGTCGAACCCCCTGCACAAATGTACTCACGAGAGAGTGAGTCGCCAGGGGTCGCTGAAAAAAGACAGCCAGGGCAGATATCTGTCCCTTAATCGTACTTAGGGCAAGCCTTTGGTCTACCCCATGCTGTAAAAACAGCAGGATTCTGGAAACCAAATAGGTACGCGGATGCCATTTCATTTCCTCACACATGGAGATGTAGGCCCTCCAAGTGCGGTGATAGACCTTCCTAGAGGACGGTTTCCGAGCACTTCTCATAGTAGAAATTACTGAGTCTGACAGGCCCCGGTCTCTCAGTACCTGGTTCTCAACAGCCATGCCGTTAAAGCCAATGACTGTAAAGCAGGATGGAATATGGGACCTTGCGACAGCAGGTCCTTCCGTAGTGGTAGGCGCCAGGGGACGTCTGCTACCAGACGTACTAGATCGGCGTACCAAGGACGCTGAGGCCAATCTGGAGCGATTAGGATCATTGGAATTCCCTCTGCCTCCACTCTGCGGAGCAGAAGAGGAAGAAGCCTTAAGGGAGGGAAGGCATAGATTAGCCGATACTGGCCCCACGATGCTACCAACGCGTCCGTTGCGTCTGCCCATGGGTCTCTTGACCGGGCCACAAACCTCAATACCTTCCGATTGAGTCGGGAAGCCAGAAGATCTACGTCTGGTGTGCCCCATCTTTGGCAGAGGAGTTGGAACACCTCCGGGTGTAAGGACCATTCTCCCTGGTCCAGCATCTGGCGGCTCAGGTAGTCCGCCTGCCAGTTTTCCACACCCGGAATGTACACGGCCGACAGTGCCGGTACGCTCCTCTCTGCCCACTTCAGGATGCGAGCGATCTCCGATGCTGCAGCTGAGCTTCTTGTTCCTCCTTGATGATTGACATATGCCACTGCTGTGGCGTTGTCTGACTGGATCCTGACTGGACGCCCTTGCAGTCTCTGAGACCATTTGAAGAGGCACAGCTTGATTGCCCGGATCTCCAGGACATTGATCAGCAGGAGGGCTTCCTCTGGGGTCCAGCGACCTTGCGCCGACTGGACACCCCAGACTCCCCCCCAACCTGTAAGGCTGGCGTCCGTCGTGATCACTATCCAGTAAACCGGAAGAAATGACTTCCCGGCCATTAGAGCCGGTGCTGTCAGCCACCATACCAGGGATCTCCTGACTAGGTGGCTCACTCGGATTTGATAATCCAGAGATGAAGGGCATCTGTTCCATCTGGACAGAACTTCCCTCTGTAACACTCGAGTGTGGTATTGAGCATATGGGACCGCCTCGAAGGAGGCTACCATGAGGCCCAACACTCGCATGCAAAAACGGAGTGACGACCAATTCCTGGAAGTCAGCTGCCGTACTGCAGCCCGGAGGGTCTGCAACTTCTCCACAGGGAGGAATACCTTTGCCTCTGAGGAATCCAGAATCAACCCCAGGTACACTAGGCGTTGAGTGGGCACCAATACTGACTTTTGCGTGTTTAGTATCCAACCACAGTCTCGAAGAGTCTGACAGGTAATGGACACGCTTACCTCTAATTCTGAGCTTGAAGGGCCCTTCAGCAGAAGGTCGTCCAAGTAACCTGTGATAGCGATACCCCGCTGTCTTAGAAGTGCCAGAATCGGAGCGAGCACCTTGGTGAACGTCCTGGGTGCTGAGGCAAGGCCAAACGGGAGGGCCACAAACTGGTAGTGGTTCTTCCCGATAGCAAATCGCAGAAACCTCTGGTGTCTGGAGTATATGGGGACATGCAGGTATGCGTCCTTGATGTCCAAGGAGGCCAGAAAGTCCCCCGGATGGAGAGCCGTGACTACGGCTCGAACCGACTCCATCCGAAATCTTTGTACCTTCACAAAGCAATTGAGGGCTCTGAGATCCAAGATTGGACGAACTCCCTCCTTCTTTGGCACAATGAACAGATTTGAGTAAAAACCCTGACCCCGTTCCTGTTCTGGAACTGGAATAACTACCCCGCGTTCCAGTAGACCCTGGACCGCCCCATACAGGGCCTCCCGACGGGTCGGTAGTAGCTGGAGATTGGAGGTGATGAATCTGTCTGGTGGACAAGAGAGAAATTCTATCTTGTAGCCTGAGGAGATTACTTCGCAAACCCACCTGTCGGAGACTAGAGCAGTCCACTGAGTCGCGAATTTGCGAAGACGTCCCCCCACCCGAGAGCTGGGTGGGGGCGGACCTTCATGTGGACGCAGATTTGTCCACAGGCTTGTTGGGTCTGCGGGACCAAGGACGCTTTTGTCCTTGGGCAGGCGCTTTATCGGCCTGGGGTCTTTTCCCTGTCGCCTTAAGAGGGCGAAAAAAACGCTTACGTGCAGTAAAGGAGGGCCCTTGCCCTTGGCGTGGTCCCCTACCCTTGCTAGTTTGGGGAAGCAAAGTGCTTTTACCTCCTGTAGCATCCTTGATGATGTCATCCAGAGAAGCCCCAAAAAGTCTGTCGCCCTTAAAAGGCAGATCCAATAGGGCTTTCTTGGAAGTCTGGTCCGCAGACCAGCCCTTTAGCCAGATCAGGCGGCGTATTGCTACTGCATAAACCGAAGCTCTTGACAGCAGGGGAATAGTATCCATGTCTGACTCGCAGACAAACTTAAGGCCCTGGACCAACTGGTCGGCCAAAGTTATCTCATTAGGAGGAGCATCTCGCTCCTTTAACCCCTGGAGTAGCAATTTTGCCCATTCAGTAAGTGTCTGAGACACTAGGGCCCCCGCCAATGCCGGGCGTACTGCTGAGCCTACCACTGAGTATAGGTAGCGAGCGAGTGCTTCAGCCTTCTTATCCACAGGGTCCTTGAAAACAGGAGCCCCTTCTACTGGAATAGTGGTGGCTCTATTAAGTCTGGACACCGAAGGGTCCACTATAGGGGGAGAGGTCCATATCTTCAGAAAACTCTCCTCAAAGGGGTACCGTACTGCAAACCTCTTTGGGGCTGTAAAGACCCTCAGTGGGTTCTCCCATTCCTTGTATAAGAGTTTGTCAAAATAAGACACACAAGGGAACACCTTAGCAGTGCGGGCAGGTTTACGAAACCCAAAGGGGACTGGAGTATCTGCTACTTCTTCAGTCCTTTCCAACTTTAGCGTATCCCGCACTGCAGTAATAAGGTCAGATACCAAAGCCGTCTCGCGTACTGACCTGGACTTGGAGTCCTCCTCACTGTCCGATCGGTCACGGTCTGCAGTCTCTGATGCATCAGAATCTGGGCCATGAGCCGTAGCTGGACCTGGTTCTGCATCAGAAATATCCCCAGAAGATTGCAGGGGACGGGGGCGTTTATTACCCCCTGTATTCCCGTGTGCTGCTTCCACCCTGGCAGCAAACGCCTCTAGGATTGCCGACATAGTGTGCCCATAGTAGAGTGTCCATAGACACCTCAGGGACACCAGCTGCTAAATCTGGTGTTTCAGGGGAGAAGACATCTGGCTCAGATGCCATGCTGACCACACGCTGACACTCACAGGGCTCCAGGCAAGATATCAATAGGCCACCCTCCTGCGCTGCAGAGATGCTGGGTTACCCAGAGGACTCACCACCCTGGATAGGTACTGCTATGCTGCGCCTATGATGCTGTCCCCTTGCTGCTGTGTCAGTCTGCTTCTTTTATCAGCACTTCCTGTGTGAATTTTCGCGCCAGTGTAATGCACCCTAGAGGCCGGAGGCTCTCGCAAAATGGTTGCCAAAACCGTCTGTATGGAAGATAATGTGGGCTCTAAGAAAATGGCCGCCGACAGAAGATAGAGGTCAGGCAGCCATAGCCCACAAAAAAGATGGCCGCCGAACGGCAATATCTGCATACAGGGTGGACAAACATGGCCGCCGATCACCTGATAGGGGCCAGTGGGTGTGGCCGAACTACAGGAAGATGGCCGCCAGGCAGTTACAAGAGGCCAAACTTGGCATGGACCACCTCAAAATGGCCGCCGACAGCATGGAGACACAGAAACACAGGTAAGCAAAAATGACATTTCTTTTAAATGTTAGTTACAGCCAGCCCCGCTCCAGTGGGACCCCCTAGGTGACCCCCAGCACCCAGCAACCTTTAGCTAGAAGCCCAGGGAGGAGGGAAAGGCAGGGAGAGAGGGAAGAAAGGGGCCACAACCACTTACTTGATCTCTCCAGGAATGTCCAGCTAAATCACCCAGCCGAGGCAGGAGAGTTTTACTTACCTATCCTGCATGTATTCTGCTGGAAGACATTCCAAACAGATCATCGTCCGCGCACGGAAGGTGACTGTTGGCCAGGCATGCTGTGATTGGACCCAGAAGGGACGATCATATGTATGCCCTGGAGCATGACGCTCACCGGACAGGCTGCTGCGACTCGGCCGTAAGGTCAGCCGAAGCTGAGCGGTCCGATGCAAGCCTTGGAGCGTAAGCTCACCGGCCAGGCTGCTGCGACTCGGCCGTAAGGTCAGCCGAAGCTGAGCGGTCCGATGCAGGCCCTGGAGCGTAGGCTCACCGGCCACCCGTGGAGCGACGGGCATGTCGTGGAAAACCCAGCGCGTAGCTAGGGTCGGCACACGCTCGATGGCCGAAACTGGGGAGACTACAAGGATCGAGGATCCAGCCTGTCACCCAGTCGGCAGTTGATCGAAGATCGCAGGAAACAACAAATGTAGCAAAAAAATAAAAAATATATATATCTTTTTTCCCCGGACCAATGAGCCCGAAGGGAGCCATGTCCTACTCCTTGCTAGACAGAAAAAAACTGATCTGCGATGTGCAGACTGAGAGGGTATACCCAGAGGGTCCGCCCCCTGGGCGGTACTGTAGAAGGTGTGATGCAACACTTTTTACAAGTTTTTCTGCCTAGTCACTCCTAATTAACGGATAATACCCACTTTGTCAATAGAGAAGCTGTGTCGGTCCATGGACGAAAGAGTAAGCATGTTTTCTTGTGTCTCTAGAGGGGGGGATTTCTGCACTAAACTCGTAGCTGTATAAGTATGGCTGGTAGGGAAACTTGTGTATGTGGGAGAAAAGAGGAGAATAGAGAAAGGAATAGGAAGACTTATGCCCCATACACACGATCGTTTTTCTTGCCATTTTTTTTCTTGCCGTTTTTCACGTCGTTTTTTTTCATGTTTCCTCTCAAGCCTGTCTTGCGTACACACGATCATTTAAAAAAACGATCAAGCAAAGCGCAGTGACGTACAACACGTACGACGGCACTATAAAGGGGAAGATCCGTTCGAATGGCGCCACCCTTCATGTTAGTAAAGTTTGTTGAGCGACGATTCGCTCTTTTCAGTCTCGTGCTTTTCAGTCCGTGACTGCGTGACGAATGTGCTATCTCCAGTACGAACGCTAGTTTTACCAGAACGAGCGCTCCTGTCTCATACTTGATTCTGAGCATGCGCGTTTTTTTTCACGTCGTTAAAGCATACACACTATCGTTTTTCACGTCGTTAAAAAAAACGACATGAAAAACGACGTGAAAAAAGAGAGCATATTCGAAATTTTTAATGGCCGTTTTTCACGTCGCAAAAAATGCTCTGGAGCCTACACACGATGATTTTTAATGGCCATTTTTTTTAATGGCATTTTTAACGGCATGAAAAATGATCGTGTGTATGGGGCATTAGGGTAGGTTCACACCACATGCGGTGGGACTGCGTTGGGCATAGCACCCAACTGTTCTTGATTTCGAGGGACTGTCCCTCATTCGGAACAAAGTCCCTCTGTACCTCTTTCCTCCTCATTTGTCCCTCATTTTGGTCTGATCTATATAGTTGTATATAAAATGCACTACTTTTCTATCAAAAAGTGTTTCCCAGAGCTAAACCTTTCATCCAATTTCTAAATTGCTGCAGTTGTAAATTCCAAAAGCCAGTATAAAGCAATAGTAGTTGTAAAAAAATAGGATTTTTGTACTCACCGTAAAATCCTTTTCTCTGAAGTTCATTGACGGACACAGCTCCTTTAACCACTTCAGCTCTGGACCATTTTGGCTGGTTAAAGACCAGGCCACTTTTTGCGATTCGGCACTGCATCGTTTTAACTGACAATTGCGAAGTCGTGCGACGTGACTCCCAAACAAAATTGACGTCCTTTTTTTTCCCCACAAATAGAGCTTTCTTTTGGTGGTATTTGATCACCTCGGCGGTTTTAATTTTTTGCGCTATAAACAAAAATAGAGCGACAATTTTTAAAAAAATGCAATATTTTTTACTTTTTGCTATAATAAATATCCCTAAAAAATATAAAAAAAAAAAAAAAAATGTTTTCCTCAGTTTAAGCCGATACATATTCTTCTACATATTTTCGGTAAAAAAAATCGCAATAAGTGTTTATTGATTGGTTTGCGCACAAGTTAGAGCTTCTACAAAATAGGGGACTGATTTATGGCATTTTTATAAAAAAAAATTTTTTTTACTAGTTATGGCGGCGATCAGCAGTTTTTATCGTGACTGCGACATTATGGCGGACACTCAACCATATTCGCCAGCACACCCAGGATCGTTCCAATTACGTCCAAAAAGTTTTTATTATTTAAAAAAACATCACAAAAGTGTAATTTTTGTGATGTTTTTTTAAATAATAAAAACTTTTTGGACGTAATTGGAACGATCTTGGGTGTGCTGGCGAATATGGTCGATTGTGATGTTTCCAGGACCCATCTGGTAATCGCTGCAGCACCCATTATCCTACAAGAGCCACTTTTCCAGGAACGTGTGCGAGTGGAATATTGAGTAGATTATGGCGGACACATCGGACACTTTTGACACGATTTTGGGACCATTGTCATTTTTACAGCGATCAGTGCTATAAAAATGCACTGATTACTGTTAAAATGACACTGGCAGTGAAGGGGTTAACCTGTAGGGGCGCTGAAGGGGTTAAGTGTGACCTAATGAGTGATTCTTACTGTGTGGGGGCGTGGCTTGGCGTGTGACATCACTGATCGTCGTTCCCTATGACAGGGAACATACGGTCAGTGACACTCTCACTAGGAAGAACGGGGAAAGGTTTGTTTACACTTACCTCTCCCCGTTCTTCAGCTCTGTGACCCGGACGCGGGACACCGGCGGCGATGGGGTCCGCGGGTAGCGCGGGCGCGGTCACAGAGCTCACGACCGGGTCCGCGCGCGACCCATGGCTGGGCATCTTAAATGGGACGTACCTGTACGTGCTTATGCCCAGTCGTGCCATTCTGCCGACGTATATCGGCGTTAGGCAGTCCTTAAGTGGTTAATCTTGACCTTAGGGTTATATCGCCACCTTCAGGAGAGGACTAGGCAGAACATGTAAAAAGAGCAAAGCTGAACAGTACCGCCCAGGGGGCGGTCCTACTGGCTATAACCCCTCACACTGCATCCAGCAGCTCAGTTCGTCAAAAAGCAGTACAAACATAAATAGGAGGGGTGGGTACTGTGTCCGTCAATGAACTTCAGAGAAAAGGATTTTACGGTGAGTACAAAAATCCTATTTTCTCTTTCGTTCATTGACGGACACAGCTCTTTTAATCTTGACCTTAGGGACGTCCCCAAGCAGTGTCAAAAAAACGAGGGGTGGGAACAGAAAGCAAACAACCTCCACCCAAAACAACCAGAGCTCCTCAACGGAGGAATTGCAACCTTAAACAGCCGCCTGCAAAACCTTGCGGCCGAAGGAAGCATCCACAGATGCACTCACATCAACCTTGTAAAATTTTGTGAAAGTGTGAACGGACGACCATGTCGCCACCTTACACACCTGGGAAATGGACGCTTGATGTCGGAAAGCCCAGGAGGCACCAATTGCCTTGATTGAATGCACCGCCACAGGAAAGGGAGGCGCCCGCCCTTTTAGGGCATAAGCCTGAACCACGATCTGTCTGATCCACCGAGAAATGGTTGCCGACGAGACCACCAGGCCGACCAGTCACCGACACAAACAGTGAGTCGTTGCAGACAGATACACCCACAGAGCTCGGACCACGTCCAAGGAATGCAAGGCAACCTCTTTGGGATGCGACGGCTGAGGACACAGGAACGGAAGCACAATGTCCTCATTTAGATGAAAGGCCGAAACAACCTTAGGAAGAAACGAAGGCTGCGGGTGTAGCCTTATCCTTGTGGAGGATCAAGTAGGGAGACTTGCAAGACAAGGCCGCCAACTCAGAAACCCTCCTGGCAGAGGTAATAGCCACCAGAAACGCTATTGTCTGAGAGAGTGTCAACAGGGGAATCTCTCTAATGTTTTCAAATGGTGGTTTCTGAAGTACCGAGAGCACCAGATTCAAATCCCACGGAGGCAGTGATGGTCGAATCAGAGGGGCCACATGTCGAACCCCCTGTACAAATGTACTCACCAGTGAATGAGCCGCCAAAGGTCATTGAAAGAAAACAGCCAAGGCTGATATCTGTCCCTCAAAGGTGCTTAAGGCAAGTTTTTGATCCACTCTACGCTGTAAAAACAGCAGGATCCTGGAAACCGAATATGCATGCGGATGCCATCCCATCTTCTCACACATAGAGATGTAGGCCTTTCATGTAAGATTATAAATCTTCCGAGAGGATGACTTTCGCGCCCTCAGCATAGTAGAGATAACCGAGTCCGACAGACCTCAGTCCCCTAGCACCTGGCTCTCAACAACCATGCGGATAAAGCCAGTGACTGTAAAGCAGGATGAAGTATAGGACCTTGCGAGAGAAGGTCCTCTCGTATCGGCAGCCGCCAAGGAACATCCGCCACCAGTCGTACTAAGTCGGCGTACCAGGGACACCGAGGCCAATCTGGGGCAATTAGAATCACCGAAATCCCTTCGGTCTCCACTCTGCGAAGCAGACGAGGGAGAAGTTTTAGTGGGGGAAAGGCATAAATGAGCCGATAATGCCCCCATGGAGCCACCAATGCGTCTGTTGCGTCCGCCCAGGGATCCTTGGACCTGGCCACAAACCTCAGTACTTTTCGATTGAGTCGAGAAGCCAGGAGATTCACATCTGGTGTGCCCCATATCAGACAAAGGAGATGAAATACATCTGTGTTTGGCGACCATTCCCCTTGGTCCAGCATTTGACGACTTAGGTAGTCTGATTGCCAGTTTTCTACGCCCAGAATGTACACGGCCGAGAGAGCCGGCATGCGCCGCTCTGCCCACCTCAGGATGTGAGCGACCTCCAATGCTGCAGCCAAGCTCCTTGTTCCTCTTTTGATGGTTGACATACGCCACAGCCGTGGCGTTGTCCGACTGGATCCTGACTGGGCGGCCCTGCAGCCTTTGTGACCATGTGGAGAGGCACTGCCTGATTGCCCGAAGTTCCAACACATTGATCAGCAGGCGGGATTCTTCCTGCATCCAGCGACCCTGTGTCGACTGTACGCCCCAAACTCCCCCCAAACGGTCAGGCTGGCGTCCGTCGTGATCACCGTCCAGTGAAAAGGCAGGAACGACTTCCCGGCCCGAAGGGCCGGAGACCTCCGCCATCAGATCAGGGATTCCCTGACTAGGCGGCTCACCCGGATTTGACAATCCAGAGACAACAGAGATTTGTCCCATTTTGACAGGATCTCCTTTTGCAAGACTCGGGTGTGGAATTGAGCATACGGTATCGCCTCGAAAGAGGTTACCATGAGACCCAGGACTCGCATGCAAAAGCTCAGCGGCTACCACCTGCGGGACGCCAACAGCTTCACCGCAGCCTGAAGAGTCTGCAGTTTGTCCGAAGGGAGAAAAACGCTCGCCTCTGAGGAGTCCAGAATCAAGCCCAGGTACTGCAGGCGTTGAGTCGGCACCAACACCGATTTCTGGAGATTCAGTACCCAACAAAACTCCCGAAGAGTCTGACTGGCAATCGCCATTCGCCACATCCTCCCCTAATTCTGAGGCGGAAGCTGCTCTCAGAAGGAGGTCGTCCAGGTAGCCCACGATTGCAATCCCTCGTTGCCTCAGCAGGGCTAGAATCGGGGCGAGCACCTTGGTGAAAACTCTTGGTGCCGACGCCAGGCCAAAAGGGAGAGCTACAAATTGGTAGTGATCGTCCCCGACTGCAAACTGCAGAAACCTCTGATGCCTGACGCAAATGGGGACATGCAAGTATGCGTCCTTGATGTCCAAGGACGCCAGAAAATCCCCCGGATGGAGTGCAGCGATCACAGAGCAAACTGATTCCATCCTGAACCTTTGAACTTTTACAAAGGTGTTGAGGGCCTTGAGATCCAGGATTGGATGGACCCCTTCCTTCTTTGGGACTACAAACAGTTTGGAGTAGAATCCCTGAAACCTCTCCGGCGGCAGCACAGGTACTATCACCCCGTGCATCAGCAGGTCCTGCACTGCCCCAAACAGGGCGTCCCGATGAGCCGGAAGAAGATGAAGGTTTGATGGAAAAAATCTGTTTGGTGGACAAGAAAGAAACTATCTTGTACCCTGATGAAACCACTTTGCAGACCCACCGGTCAGAAAGTACGGAGTCCCACCGAGTTGCAAACTCTCGAAGGCGACCCCCCACCCATGAGGGTGGGGGCAAACCATCATGCTGACGCAGATTTGTTCGCAGGCTTGTTTGACTTGCGAAACCAGGGACGCTTCTGTCCCTCAGCGGGCACCTTGTCGGCCTGGGAACGCTTACTTGCGGGCCCGGGCAGACGGAAAAAAACGCTTCTAAGCGGAAAAGGAGGGCCCTGGCCTACGGCACGGCTCCTTACCTTTTCTGGATTGTGGGAGCAGCGTGCTCTTACCCCCAATAACATTCTTAATAATGTCATCCAGCGAGGCTCCAAATAGCCTCTCTCCCTGGAAGGGCAAATCCGCCAGAGCTTTCTTGGATGCCTGGTCCGCAGACCAGCATTTTAGCCAAATCAGGCGACGTAGCACCACAGCAGATACTGAGGCTCTGGAAAGCAAGGGAGCTTTATCTAAGGCGGCATCGCAGACATACTTAAGGCCATGCACCAACTGGTCTGCCAGTTCTACGCAGACTGAGGAAGCCTGTTGCTTTTCCAACTCACGGTGCAACAATTTTGCCCATTCGGTAAGCGTTTGTGACACCAGGGCCATGGCCAACACTGGCCGCAATGCTGACCCCACTACCGTGAACATGGACTGGGCCACCGCCTCGGCCCTCCTGTCTGCAGGATCCTTAAAAGCAGGGGTCCCCTCCACCGGAATCGTGGTTACCTTATTTAACCTGGATACCGGGGGGTCCACAATCGGGGGAGATGTCCATTTTTTCAGGAAACTCTCCTCAAAGGGGTAACGCACCACGATGCGTCTTGGGACCGAAAAGGCTGGCTGTGGTCGTTCCCATTCTTTGTATATAAACGTATCAAAATAAGTTAGGTAGGGAAACACCCTAGCAGTGCGGGCCGGCATGTGGGACCCAAAAGGGACCGACACCTCAGTAGATGCCCCCGCCGTATCCTCCAGCTTTGGGGTATCCCGCACTGCAGTGATAAGTGCTCCAACAAGCGCCTTTTCCTGCGCTGACCCGGACACGGAGTCATCCTCACTGTCCGAATGGTCCTGGTCTGCATCCTCTGACATGTCAGAACAGGGGCCGTCTGCCACAGCAAGGCCCGAGTCTGAATCAGAGCTTTCCCCAGAAGATGGTGGGGGGAGGGGGCGTTTTTTACCCCCCTTGCGCCCGCACACCGCTTCCATCCTGGCAACAAAGGACTCCAGGACCGCAGACAAAGCGTCCATAGGCACTGCAGGTGCAGGGGAACCGGTTGCCACCACAGGGATGTCTGGGGAAGAAGCGCCAGCTTCTGACGCCATACTGACCCACACCCGCCTGACACCTGTTAGGGACCAAAGGCAAGGTACACAAAGTCCACCCTCCTAGCTGCCACAGACTGAGCCCCCCCCCACAGGACTCATCACCCTGACCCAGGTACTGCGCTGTGCTTTGCTGCTGCTGCTGTCCGCTTTCCCTCACGAGGTGTTCTGTGTAATTTGCGCTGTTCCAGAAGGATATCCAGCGCTAGAGGCCAAAAAACGAGCTGAGGCTACAAGAAAATGGCGGGCGGCCGCCTCAGCCAGAAAAAACGCCTGAGGGCTCCAGCAAGATGGCCGACGGACTTCCTGACTAAGGCTACAGGCAAATGGCCGCTGAGCTTTCCTGACTAAAACTACAGGAAAATTGCCACCGAATCTCCTGACTGAAACTACAGGGAAAAAAATGATGCAGCCACGCTGACCCTCCGTGCGGTGGCCTATCACAATGTGCCCACCAGAACACCCCACTATTCCCCCAATTAAGGGAAGGGAGGAGCGGACCCCCAACACCCAACGCAGCCCCCCGCCAGGAAGGAGCCCCCCAAAGGACCCCCGGGCAGGTACACAGCGGCCCAGTATGGGGAGGAGGGAAAAAGGACAGGGAGAGTGAGAGACCCCCTAGTCGACCTCCCGGTGAATGCCCAGCTGCTCCAACCTGCCGAGACAGGTGAAGCCATACTTACCCCTCCTGTGAGGACTGGTGGGCGCATTCCACAGACAGACCTATCACCTGAGTGGTACGGGGTGGCTGTCGGCCACGGCACACTGTGACTCGGACAGCAGTAGCCCGGTCATATCTGTGCCCCAGAGCATATAGCTCATCGGCCACCCCTTGAGCAGGCGGGGTATGTCGTGGCCGACCCAGCGCTTAGCTAAGGTCTGCTCACGCTCGATGGCCGGGCTGGGGAGACTACCAGGATCTATATTATCCAGCCTGTCACCCAGCCCGACTGTTGATAGTAGATCTCAGGATCAGAAAAGTAGAAAAAAGTAAAAAATCCTCAGGACCAATGGTCCCCACCGGGAGCCAGGTCCTTCTCCTACACTAGGCAGAAAAAAACAGAGCTGCTGGATGCAGTGTGAGGGGTTATAGCCAGTAGGACCGCCCCCTAAGCGGTACTGTTCAGCTTTGCTGTTTTTACATGTTTTACATGTTCTGCCTAGTCCTCTCCTGAAGGTGGCGATATAACCCTAAGGTCAAGATTAAAGGAGCTGTGTCCGTCAATGAACGAAAGAGAAAAAGCACTTGTGGGTTTAACCAATCATTTTATTTGTACAATTCTTCTTTAAGAGCGGCTTGGCAGGGTGTGTGTCTATGTGTAGAAATGATACCTTGGCCCCCTGGAAAAGGTAAACTCAGCTAAAATTTCCATAGCATAGGCTTTATGTTGTGAACTGGGGGTGTTTAGCTCAGGGATAAATGTTTTTTTTTTTTACAGTGAGTCCATGGCAGTCGGCACTTTGATTTAAAGGTCTGACAACCCATTTTTATTAAAAGGAAACAGAAAGTTCCTACAACAGCAGGTCTCCCACACAGGGGTTCTTCTTCAGCAAACCCAACAAATGAAAAATACAGAGGCTCACTCAGCTTTGATTGCAGTACCTTGCTGCACGGGCCCACTCCTGGCCTCCAAATATGGTTCTCCAGCCCACCCCCTGGGCTTACTTACTCTCTCATAGACTTCCAGACTTCCTCCAGATTCGCTGGCCACCTTGACTTTCCCAGCCTCACAGACCATCTCTTGGTCTTTCAGGCCCACGTAGCTGTCCCAACCTTCCCAGTCCTTTGGGCAGGAAGTCCCCCTCACCAGGGATACAGTCTCCTGACAGGGGTCTGTCTCAAAAAGGCAGCAACTGCTCTGAGCTATGTTCATTAAGGATGAACTCAGGCATGTTTGCAACTCCACGTTCTCACGCCCGCCAGGAAGCTGACACTCTGCAGCGCTAATAACAGGTAGTGAGACATTTCCCAAACTGTGCAGCCGCAGATCGGGAAATGTCTCACTGCCTGTGATTACCATGCACAGCTGCACCAGACTTTGCACTCTCCAGTTTTAGTAAATCAACCCCAGGGGGCAAATTTGGACAGCAGCATTGTCAGTCTGGGGAAAGGGAAATATTAGATGTACTAGCAGATCTAAATACTTTTTAAAGGGGAGTTCCAGCCTTTTAGTGTTTATTAAAAGTCAGCAGCTACAAAAAGTGTCACTGGCTGAAGAAGGAACCAATGAGCTGTTCCGCCTCTGACACACTCCCTGTCCACTTCCTGTTTGTGTTCCATGCTGGTTTCTGTCTCGCTTCCTCTGATGTCATCCCCAGGCTCCAGCGTTACTGTGTCCTCTGAACATTCACAGCACAATCAGCTGTTATCTCATGGACTTCCCTGGAAGCTTTACCATCACAGACTGGGACTACCCTGCCACTGGAACATCTCCTGGACGCACTTACCTGCTACATGCCTGTTTCATCCACTATCTTGTAAGTGTTTTTAACCCTTTTAGGGGATATTAAAAGTTTTATAGTCCTGCACTTAGAGGCGCCTTGTTTGTTTTTCTGTTTCCATTAGAGATTGCTTGTCTCCCTGAGTGCTGCCTAAAGTGTGTGAAGATTTGCTACCCTCTCCAACACAGACTTTATCTGTCAGAATTCAAATGCTTGGAGCGCCCTGGATGTACACATTTTTCTACAAAAAGTGTAGCTGCTGACTTTTAATAAACAGACACTTACCTGCTCCATGGTCCAGCGACGCAGCCTCCCGGAGCTCCGCTCATCTCCCCCCCCCCTCTCCGGCCGGCGCCTCCATTCATAGTGTGGGCACCCGGCCGTGACAGCTTTCGGCTTCACGGCCAGGCACTCACTGCGCATGCATGAGTAGTGCTGTGCTTTATGAGTGGACAGGCGATCTCCTGGGACCTGTCACGTGTCCCTGGAGATCGCCTAAGGGGAGGGGCCGCCTAAGGCGAGAAGAGAAGTCGCAGAGGTAGTCCCTGGGCGGAAGGAGGAAGTGGGACAGGAAGTCCCACTCCTACCGAAGCCCCCACTCCCCCCCCCCAAAAAAAATGACATGCCAAATGTGGCATGTAAGGGGGCGAGGAGTGCTTAAAGCGGAAGTTCCACTTCTGGGTGGAACTCCGCTTTAAGCAGTTAATGCAAACATTTTTATTTTTGGGATAAAGGGTTTACATAAATAAATAAACAAAAGCTGACCATCATAAGCAAGCACCCTTGTCGGTGTTAAATGGTTTATTTATCTCATCCCTGTAACTGCAAGAGAGCTTGCCTAAAAATTAAACAAATTCAGCTATCACATCCAAGACTCCAATATAATATTTGCTTTTGAGCTAAATATTGCTTCAACTAAGCTAAGTGAATTGAATGTTCTTCTCTCTGAAAAGGGGAACTTTAAAGTGATTGTAAAGTCTTGTTTTTTTTCCCTATAAAAATAACAAACCTATCATACTTACCTGTTCTGTTGCAGTGGATTTGCACAGAGCAGCCTGGATCCTCCTCTTCTTGCGTCCCTCTTCGCTGCTCCTGGCCCCTCCCTCCTGTTCAGTGCCCCCACATCAAGCAGCATGCTATGGGGGCACCCGAGCCGGGTCACAGCTCCATGTGTCATAAACAGTAGAAAGAGCCGGCAACACTGAAATCCTTGAAGTGTAGTTTATTGGTACATCAGAGTGACAATAAAACAATAGAGCCAACGCGTTTCAGCAGAAGCCTTAGTCGTGGCAGACACAGAGCCCAACCCAGCCCCGCCCTCTCTCTCCCCTGATTGGCTAGCTGACTTTAATTGACAGCAGCGGGAGCCAATGGCGTCGTTGCTGTGTCTCAACCAATAAGGAAGGAGAATCTCGGACAGCTGAAAAACTTGTGTACATCGCTGGACAGAGAGGGACTGAGGGGGGCTGCTGCACACAGAAGGATTTTTATGTTAATGCATTAAGATAGAAAAACCTTCTGACTTTACAGCCCCTATAACTTAGCCCAGCGAAGTTGTGCTGACTTCAATTATTTAAAAAAATTTAAGCAAAATTCCTGTTTTTGTGGGGGTTTTTTCGCATGCATATGTTTGGATATTCTTTGTAAAGTACACATTTGCTTTGTTTCACCTGATGCATTAGCCTGACTCCAGGTTTAATTTATCTTTATATAGTTAGTTTGGACCAAGCTAGTCCAAGAAAATGATTTCCTTCACTAATACATGGGCCTGCTGTCAGCGCTGTATAAATTGTAGGTAGCATCAGCTACTGTACATACAGTATACAGAGCTGTGTTATGAGCTGCGGTACTTCCCATCCCGTTGTCGCAACAAAATCAAGTAGTTCTTCCCCATTTTATCTGAAACAAACAAACAAAAAAAATGCTTTGAAGGTTGGGAGGAATGTAATGAGACCTTTAATACTCCCAGCCGAGAGCTGTAAAAGTGTTAAGTGAAGGTGTGATCCGGGAGTTTATTTTGATCCTGCTTTATTGAATCTTTTCCCAGGCCGAGGCGTGGTGCAATAATTTACTCTGCTATAAAGAAGCTTTGTGCCTGGCTTGGACAGATATACTGTTGGTTTATTACACTGTATGAAGAACTATGGTGATTCTTTTATCATATGGACCTGTTAGCATCCATCCTTTTTATGACAATGTGCCTCTCATCCTTGTGAAGAGGTTGATCTCATTAACCTTTTTACACGCTAATGTCCGATTTTTGCCTTCCTAATGAGTACTTGTCACTTTGCAGAAATTACAATTTTTTTTCAGAGTATTGCAAGCTGACATTGTATATAATTGGCCTCAGCTGATGACACATTACACATTGGGAAATAAATACACAAATTTAATGAGAAACTGAACTTGATAAGCTGTCCCCTAAAAAGGCAGGAAGAGGTCAAATGACTAATCACCAGTATTGCCAATAGTCTCCCTAAAGCTGATGTTTTCCACATTACTGACTTGTAAGGGGGGTCGGCAGGTCAGGGTGACGGGGGGATCATCACGTCCTCCTTGTTTGCCTTCTTGTTGGGTGCCAAGCAAGGGTCACATGAGAGGCCTACCCCAGGGTGGGTTCTTCTGGACTACGCTAGGCACTTTGTACTTTACTACACATGAGGTACCTTTGCTTTGTGCCATCTTCATCAATGTCCTGGGACAAGGCTGAGGCTGCTGTTAAGGAATACTTGACCCTTAGGCCCCGTTCACACCTATGCAAATTGGTTGCGGCTTAAACCGCATCCAATTCGCATAACATTATAAAATACATTGATTTTAATGAGGCTGGTTCACATATGTGTGATGCATTCGCACTGCGCATTGCCCAAAAAACTTGTGCGTTTTCTAGGCATTGCGGTGCGGCTTAGGTGCGAATTCAGGTCCATTATCTTCTATGGGCACGCATCTGATTCGCAGATGTGTTCAGTTCTCATCAGGATTTCTCTCCTTCACCTCACTACACTTTCCCCCTCCCCCTCCTCTCTCCCAGGTCACCAAATTTGCAGCTAAAACGGAGATGATCTGCTGAACAGCTCTCTTATCTTTTTGCAGAGATAAGAGAGCTGAAATTCGCACCGCACAAGTGTGAACCCAGCCTTAGACCACTTTCACACTGAGGCGCTTTTCAGGCGCTTTCACGCTAAACAAAGCGCCTGAAAACGTATTTCCATTAAAATCAATGAATGCTTTCACACTGGGGCAGTGCGCTGAAAAAATGCCCCTCTCCATTGAAAGCGCCTAAAAAGCGCTTCAAAAGCGCTCAGTGTTTTACTGGCAGTTTTTCAAGCGCCTCAGTGTGAAAGTCGCCTTAAAGTTTTTTTTTTCTTTTTGGGATAAAGGTTTTACATAAATAAATAAAACTGATCATTGTAAACTTCCGTCAGTGTTAAATGGTTTGTTTTATATCTGTAACTGCTACATCTGCAAGAGAGGTTGTTCTTTTGAAAAACAACAGACCTACTGGCTGGATCACAAGGTGAAAATAGAAGGAAGAATTGGTATGCTGCAATATAATAAATGTTTGCTTTTGGGTTAATATTGCTTTAAATGTGACTAGTGAACTTGCTGTCTAGTAGGAAATAGGTTGGGCCAACCGGTAAACCTCAGCTTTTGTTTTTTATTTATTTTATTAAAGCCACCAAGGTAGCACTGGATTGTTGTATTTTCTTTTCAGGCCATCAACATGGCTTCCAACCATCCCTCAGTTGGAGGGATTGTTACTCTTTTGGAACCAATCCTCTCTGTCCCTTATTCCTCCTCAGTTTGTTGTAAGGGGGGGGAGGGGGACCTGCAAAACTGGTCCAAGACCACCTTTATATGGCTAGGCAAGGTTAATATACTTAAAATGAACGTCCTCCCTAGGGCTCACTTTCTGATGCAGATGTTACCTATCCCTCTCCCCAAAAGCTTCTTCGCCCAGTTTCAGAGCGTAATGACCGGGTTTATATGGCACAATAAAAAATCTAGGTTGGCTATGTCCCTACTTCAGAGATCTAAAGGGTTGGGGGGTCTAGGCCTCCCGAACATATGCAGCTACTATACAGCCATAGCATTCCAACGTATCCTAAATTGGCGCTATCATACCAGCTCCAAAATGTGGGTTTCCCTATAGAAAAGCCTAGTAGGTCACAACCTATCGTGTGCCCCCTGGCTTTCCCGGGAACACAGAGGGCTCTCAAGGTCGGTTTCCCCATCGACTACCCATGCCCTCGGAGTCTGGCACCGCACTGACACCTAACAAGCCCTGGTCCCCTCTGGCTTCCCGTTGACACCGCTGGGAGGCTTCCTGTGGTTCCCTCCTGGGGAACAGGTGGCCTTTTTTGGGTCGTGGGGCACTGACGGTAACCACAGCTGTGGCAAGTTCCTGGAACAGGGCAAGTTGCTCCCCCTAGAGACCCTGAGGGATAGACATGGACGCTTCCCAATAGACTGGTGGCGATACAAGCAGCTTCACCATTTCATTGTGACCCATTGTAGTTCTATCGGGGGCTACACACTCTTACTCCATATGAACGGCTGTTCATCGAGGAAGAGCCTACCCCTCATATAATCTCTAAAATCCAGCTTTTGGGCTCAGCTTCCACTGTCACCAAACCAGCTTTTATCCGAGAATGGGAGCGTGACTTGGAGCTGGAGTTTTCAGCCGAAAAAATGTCACACATGTTTAAGCTCACACACACCAGCTCTATAGACTCCAAGACACAGGAAACTAACTACAAACTCTTGACACGCTGGTACTGGGTACCTGTCACGTATCTACCCCTCGGTCACAGACCGTTGCTGGCATGGCTGCGGCCAGAAAGGCACGCTCCTCCACATTTGGTGGTAATGCCTGGTGATTAGTCCATTCTGGCTAGAAATTCGCACCCACATAAAGGAAGCCCCCAAGGTTGATATCCCGCTTTCCCCAGTTTGCTTCCTCTTGCACGCCCCTGCCCTCCCTCTGAGCCATTACAAGAAAAGCACACTGCCGCACCTTATGAATGCTGCTAAAAGGTATAGACCTCTCTTTTGGAAGCGCCCACAGGTTCCTACTATAGCGGAGTGGTTCAAGAAGGTGGACGAAATTAGAGAGGCAGAGGAGTGGGTGGCGAGGTGCAAAGACATAAGTGAACGATTTACCGGTATCTGGGCACCTTGGCAGAAGTATGTTGCTGACTCTGACCCTGTGCCATCCAGCCTGGAGGTTGCACTGTTGGAGTGAGCGGAGCCCTCGCTGAAAGTGCCTAGTAATGGTGATGTGCATACCTGAATCTGATTTTCCACAATCCTTCCTGACATTGAGGTTCTTTTTTGGTCTTTTCCTTTTTCCGGTTCATGGGGTAGACAAACCTGACCAAATCTCATGTTTGCCATATTTTATACAATTCATTTTTATGCTCTTTTTTAGTTAATGTTCCTATAATACATTGATAGTTGCCCTAGGTGAAAACTTGACCAATAACCTTAGTGCCTTGGTGGGGCCCTCATCTGGGGGTGGCTGCAGTGGGGGCCTGGTGGCTTTACCCCTAGATGGAGGTCTGACGGAGGCTTTGTTGTCCCCTTCCTCTGAGGGTGGGGTTTGTCAGGTCCCCGGTGGCCGCTGGGCCGAGAGACGGCGTGGAGTATATGATGTTGACCTATAGCACTGGTCATGTTCCTACTCAGGTTAGCAGGGGGGAACCCCCCTTGGAATTGTAACCTTGTATGCCCCCGCCCCCCTCCCTAACCCCCTACCCATTCCCCTATGTTTACCTTGTTTTTATACTCAGACATGTTGATGCATTTATCTCTGTGGTTAAATCTGCTACCTTACAACCCCTCATCAATGAGGCATTGTTGACTCTGTTTTATTCTATGTGTCAAAAATAAAGATTATATAAAAAAAAAAAAAAAAAAAAAAAAAAAGAAGCTCTCAGCATACGGAATAAATTGCTCAGTCTTTTCCTAACATCCCTAATCCCTAACTCAGGCTTGATGGCTGCCACAGCATACCTGCATAGGATAGAGTCCATTATGGTAGTGCTCCAGATCTGGCGTCTTCAGGTGTTTTGTAGATCTCAGTGGTCCCGTACTCTGTAGCATGTATTTTATCCGGCTTTGGCAGTAGGCCATGTGGATGAACTCCAATAACAGAAACATGACTTCGTACAACTGTCCCATTTTTATACAGTACAGGACCTAACATAATAACTCTAACCCTCCCGGCTGGATCAGCATAAAACTCTACTTGCTTAAAGGGGTTATAAAGGTTAGTTTTTTATTTTCTAAATAGGTTCCTTTAAGCTAGTGCATTGTTGGTTCACTTACCTTTTCCTTATATTTCTCTTCTAAATGTTTTTATTCTTTGTTTTCTTTGTGTGAATTTCTCACTTCCTGTTCCTCCTCAGTAAGCTGTTCAGTAAGCTGTTCCGGCTGACTAAACACCGCTCGGATGATGGTGTGAAGTTTACTGAGGAGGAACAGGAAGTGAGAAATTCAGACAAAGAAAAAAAATATTTAGAAGGGAAATCGAAGGAAAAGGTATGTTGTGTTACACTATGTGATTATTCTTGCTCTGTGTCTTTAAGATCTGTCCCCTTCTTTCTAGCTGAACTCTCTCTCTCACCGTAGTTCTTTATATTTCTCCTCCACTTCCTGATTCTGGTCATTACTCCTGTATATCTTCCATGCTAAACATCTTACATGTGGCTTACAACTGCAACGTTTTTCTACCTATGAATATCCATCATTAAACGGAACATTCGAAAGGATTCATCGTCTGTCGTCCTAACTGTGAGTTTATTCATTGAGTTAAACTGCCTGTATCGATGCAAGGGATGAATATCAAACCAGCTTGAGTAAGGCCTACTTAAACCTGGAGATGAACTTTATCGCTTTGTAGTTGAGACAGAACAGTAGAAAAACGGCGTTTCACAGCCTAATTACAAGATTTCTGCATGTCAGTACTGAAACAGACAAGATTTACTGCCCTCATAGCAAGACAGAAGGGACAGAGCAGCACATGGCAGCCTTATAGCCTGAGACAATCTGCACAGTGTCATATTTCAGCACACAGATCCTGCCTACTTTCACAGTCAGTCTGCTATCATGAGTGACCAAGCTTCTGCATGTGAACTCACATCTACCTCCCCACAAGTTCCTGAAGAAACTGAGTTACCCAAACGCTCAGTTAAACCCACTTGGAAAGTAATGGAGAATTATGAAGCTTCAAGGACTGAATTGTCAAATAGCTTGGAATTAGTCTGGGAGAAAATCCTTGCTGAAGCCAATACAGTGTCTGTTGAACGTGAACTACTGACACTAGAGGGCGCCATTATACAACTTTCTGCCTCATATGAGCTTTATCAGCTTACCAGCATCAAATTCACTAATGTCTTACAAAACATGAAGTCAGAAAATGCGATGATGCAATTAAAGCGCGTCAATGCTCTCAATATTGAAAGAGACAGTTTTATCCAGCAAACCAGATTAAAGGCAGAAGCAAAAATAAAGCTGTTACAGGACACTGCATCTCACAGATCTGTTTCCACCAGACGTTCTAAAAACTCGTCAAGATCCCATAGTTCAAGATACTCAACACTCAGTGAGCGACTTATTAATGCCCGCGCTGAAGTGGAAGCCAGCAAAGTGCAGGTGGCATATGCAGAAAAAAGAGCAGAGTTGGAAGCGCAGTCAGCATGTCAAAGAGCAGAGTCAGAAGCGCAGTCAGCACGTCAAAGAGCAGAGTTGGAAGCTCAGAGAGCAGAGTCGGAAGCACAGTCAGCACGTCAAAGGGCAGAGTTGGAAGCACAGTCAGCACGTCAAAGGGCAGAGTTGGAAGCGCAGTCAGCACGACAAAGAGCAACAATGGAAACCTTAAATGAACAGTGTAAACATGACGCAGCTATGGCAAAGCTAAGGGTCCTACAGCAAGCTATCAGTGCAGACGAAGGTGCAAGTGAGAAAGACAGCATTAACCTAAACATAGCAGATATGGAAGACCCCCTCAAACGCACTAAAGACTATGTCCTAAGCCACTGCAGTGCACACTCCATTGTCTCCAATGCTCCGGACTACATAGAGACTCCTTCACAGCTTCAAGTTAAAGAGGTTCCAGCAACTTCCTGCACTCAAAATCACTCCACTGCATTTCCTACCTGTCTACCTTGCCTGCCTTCATACGTCACAGAGCATCAGCGCAAGCTTCAGGCAAGTCATCAATCTCCAGTCATCGGTACAGCCTTGAATCAACGTACCATTGGAACAACTGACTTCAAGCAAGCAACTCACCTGGATGCATCTGCTGCACCATATTTCCCTGTGTCCTTTAACAACAATGTCAAAGATAACGCAATCAGCACCATACAGCCAACAGTATCTCACATAAAGGCGGAGACAACTGAGACAGAAGAGTTTGTGAGGTACATGCTTTGCAGAGAGCTCACAAAGACTGGTCTTACAAGTTTTGATGACCAACCTGAGAACTACAGAAGTTGGAAATGTGCCTTCAGAACTACAATCAGCAATATTGGCATTACAGCTGATCAAGAATTGAATCTGCTGATCAAATGGCTTGGTCCTCTATCTGCTGCACATGTTAAGCCATTAAGATCGGTTTTCATGGACAATCCTACTGCAGGCCTCACAGCTGCATGGGAGCGACTAGAGCAAAGTTATGGCAGTCCAGAAGCTATAGAAAATGCTTTGTTCATGCGTCTGGAAACTTTCCCAAAGATATCCGGTAAGGACAACAAGGAGTTCCAGAGACTGAGTGACCTTCTCCTTGAGCTTCAGCTAGCCAAGACAGACCCAAAACTACCTGGACTCAGTTACCTTGACACTCCAAGAGGGGTAAACCCAATTGTCTCCAAGCTCCCGTATGGTTTGCAAGAGAAATGGACTGCACTAGGGTCATCATACAAAAGAGAGAACAAGGTTTCCTTCCCTCCATTCTCTTTCTTCTGTGAATTCATCAGGAAAATTGCAGAGACCAAGAACGATCCAAGTTTTTCCTACGGTGAGTACAGCCTCTTCTCACCCTTTCCTAAGAGTACCAGTCTTCAGGGCAACTATAGAAACCATAGAGGCCCAGTGTCCGTGAAAAAGACTGACATCCTTCCCACTCCTACCACAGTTCTGGCCACGAACAAACAGAGTAGGAAGATTGAAAACCCTAACAGAGAGTGTCCCATACACAAGAAGCCACACCCCCTCAATAAATGTATCGGCTTTAGGAAAAAGCCTCTGGAAGAGCGCAAGGAGCTTTTAAAGACATTTAGGGTATGTTTCAGGTGCTGTGCTTCTACAGAACATTTTGCAAGGGACTGTAATGTGTCCATCAAGTGCATAGAGTGTGGCTCTGAAGAACATGTGCAAGCCCTCCATCCTCTTGAGCCCAGCTCTGCACAACCTGCCAACACTCCTCCCAGGTTAACGCATGGCGGGGAGAATACAGACCAAGTGCCTAATTCTACCATCATTTCTTCATCCTGCATTGAAGTTTGTGGAGAAGACCACTGTGGTAAGTCCTGTGCTAAGATATGCTTGGTGAACATATACCACAAGGATCAACCAGAAAAGTCTCTAAAGGCATATGCTATCTTAGACGATCAGAGCAATCGATCACTTGCAAAATCGGAATTGTTCAATCTATTTGAAATAAAAGGCGAAGCTCATCCTTACACCTTGGGTACCTGTAGTGGAACTATAGAGGTTTCTGGAAGAAGGGCTCATGGACTTATGGTATCTTCTCTCAAAGGTAACTTACAATTACCCTTGCCTATACTTGTTGAGTGCAATCAGATACCTGCTAACAGGGAAGAAATCCCTACTCCAGCTGCTGCTTTCCATCACCCTCACCTCAAGGTTAGGGATGAGCCGAACACCCCCGGGTTCGGTTCGCACCAGAACCTTCGAACGGACCGAAAGTTCGCGCGAATTTTCGAACCCTATTCGTTATAATGGACGCGAACGTTCGAAATCAAAATTGCTAATTACAACGGCCAATATGCATGTTAATGTCATAAAACAGGTTTGGGGACCCGGGTCCTGCCCCAGGGGACATATATCAATGCAAAAAGAAATTTTAAAAGCTAAAGTTTTTTCGGGAGCAGTCATTTTAATGATGCATAAAGTGAAAAAAAAAAAAGTGAAATTTTCCTTTAAATATGGTACCTGGGGGGTGTCTAAAGTATGCCTGTGAAGTGGCATGTGTTTCCCGTGTTTAGAACTGTCCTTGCACAAAATGACATTTGTAAAGGAAAAAAAGAAGCCATTTAAAACCACTTGCGGCTTTAATGTCATGTCTTGTCCTGGCCGCCATATGGCTGAAAATCCTTGAGAAAAATGGCATGGCTACCCCATCACCCCCCCCCCCCCACCCCAGCCCCTTTGGGTCTTGTATGGATACTAAGGGGGACCCCGCACCCAAAATAAAACCCTATACCTACAACCCTATATACTCTGAACAGCAGTATATAGGTGGTGCAAACAAGACATGGACTGTAGGTTTGTTCTTAAGTAGAATCTGAACAGGTACATTATGAAGTGTAGCTACATCCCAAAAAAATCAATTTTTAAGCTTTTTGGAGAACATAGGGAGGGGTTATCACCCCTGTAACATTTGCTGTCTTTGCACATCTGTTCAGAACATGTCACCTCACTTTCCGTCCCAATGACAAATGTTTTTGGAAAAGTGGGGTTTTAATTGAAACAAGGATTGGTGATAAAGCATCAGTAGAGAGGAGATACCTTTTTCCCAAATTAAATCTAACAGGATAGAATTTTCCTTCCTAGGGGTAGATTTCCTCTCACTTCCTGTTTTCTCTTGCCGTTTGCAAGTAGGAGTCGTTTGTAAGTTGGATGTTTGAAAGTAGGAGCCTGCCGTATATACTCTGCAGAAATTTGCCCTATTAGATGTTGGTGTAGCCACAAGACTGGTGGGCACAGGAATGGGCCCTGCTGTGAGTTAATAGATCAAGATTTGTACTTGCATGCACCTGTTGAACCGGGCAGAAAAATTGGGCCTTTGGTGGTGGTGGTGGTGGTGGTGGACGGTGTTGCCACAAGACTGTAAGCCCTCACAGTTACTCTTGGTGGGTGCAGGAATGGGCCCTGCTGTGAGTTATTAGATCAAGATTTGTAATTGCATGCACCTGTTGAACAGGGCAGAAAAATTGGGCCTTTAGTGGTGGTGGTGGTGGTGGACGGTGTTGCCACAAGACTGTAGGCCCTCATAGTTACTCTTGGTGGGCGCAGGAATGGGCCCTGCTGTGAACTATTAGATCAAGATTTGTAATTACACGCCCCTGTTAAACAGGGGCTGAAAAATTGTGCCTTAGGCATTGGTGCTGGTGCCACAACACTGCAACCCCTCACAGATACTGTACTTGGAGCACAGCAGTCACACCTGTTGCGAAGCATCTTTTTAAAAAATTGTAATTACACGCCCCTGTTATACAGGGGCTGAAAAATTGTGCCTTAGGCACTGGTGCTGGTGCCACAACACTGCAACCCCTCACAGATACTGTACTCTGAGCACAGCAATGAGACCTGTTGCAAAATATTGCCTAAAAATTGTAATTACACGCCCCAACAGGGGCTGAAAAATTGTGCCTTAGGCACTGGTGCTGGTGCCACAACACTGCAACCCCTCACAGATACTGTACTCTGAGCACAGCAGTCACACCTGTTGCGAAGCATCTTTTTAAAAAATTGTAATTACACGCCCCTGTTATACAGGGGCTGAAAAATTGTGCCTTAGGCACTGGTGTGGTGGCATGGATCATTGAGGAGGAGGAAGAGGATAGTCAGTGAACATAACAGGACAGTCACTCAGCATCAGCATAGGCAGTCTTGAAGGGATGTGACATTATAAATTATTCCGTTATATCCGCTTCAGGTGTCTGGTAGCTGGTGGTGATCCAAGACTGATTCATTTTTATGAAGGTCAGTCGATCAACCGAGTCGGTGGACAGGCGCACCCTATGATCGGTGACAAATCCTCCAGCAGCACTGAATGTGCGTTCGGAAAGAACGCTGGATGCAGGACAGGCCAGTAGCTCAATTGCATACTGTGCAAGCTCTGGCCAGTGATCCATCCTCAGGACCCAGTAAGCCAGAGGATTTTCGGTGGGAAAGGTGTCCAAGTCTGACCTTGCCCCTAGGTATTCCTGCACCATGTATATCAGACGCTGGCGATGGTTGCTGGAACCGATCATACCTTGGGGCTGCGGACTAAAAAATTGTCTGAACGCATCGGTCAGACGTCCACCTTCCCCACCGCTCCTTCTGCTACTGACCGAAGCCTCAGCAACTCGTCGTCCAGGACCAGGAGTTTGTAACCTCCCAGTTTCTGGGAACGCGTTGCACAGACCTTTCTGCAAGGCCTCCCTGAGATGTCTCATCCTCTGCTCCCTCTGCGACGGCAAGATAAGGTCCGCAACCTTACCCTTGTACCGTGGATCAAGCAGAGTGGCCAGCCAGTAATGGTCACTCTCCTTGATCCGAAGAACACGAGGATCCTTCCGCAGGCTTTGCAGGATCAGGGAGGCCATGCAGCGTAGGTTAGCTGAGGCATTCGGTCCGGAGTCTTCTGGGTCACTGAGGATGACATGATCGCCAGCCACCTCCTCCCAGCCACGTACAAGTCCACTGGTTTGTTGGGACTGTACATCATCCCTAAAAGACTGCTGCTGCTGATGCTGAGTGTCAGGCTCCACCTCCATGCTCACACAATCCTCCTCCTCCTCCTCCTCCTCCTCCTCTTCCTGTGTGATGGGTGGGACAGAAGGAACATTGTCTGGATAAAGGGGGCCTTGAGAGACAAGGAAGTCCTCCTCTTCCTGCCTCTGTTCTGCCTCAAGTGCCCTGTCCATTATCCCACGCAGCGTATGCTCCAACAGGTGGACAAGAGGTACAGTGTCACTGATGCATGCACTGTCACTGCTCACCATCCTCGTGGCCTCCTCAAATGGTGAGAGGACAGTGCATGCATCCCTGATCATGCTCCACTGGCGTGGGGAAAAAAAGCCAAGCTCCCCTGACCCTGTCCTGGTGCCGTAGTCGCAAAGGTACTCATTGATGGCCCTCTGCTGCGTGTGCAGTCGCTGCAGCATGGCCAACGTTGAGTTCCACCTGGTGGGCATGTCACATATTAGGCGGTTCTTGGGCAGGTTCAGCTCCTTTTGCAGCTCAGTCAGCCGAGCACTGGCATTATAAGATCGGCGGAAATGCACACAGACTTTCCTGGCCTGCCTCAGGACATCCTGTAAGCCTGGGAACCTGCCCAAGAACCGCTGCACCACCAGGTTGAGGACGTGAGCCATACAGGGCACATGGGTGAGCTGCCCCTGTCGCAGGGCGGAGAGGAGGTTGGTGCCATTATCAGAAACGACCATTCCTGGTTTAAGCTGGCGTGGCGTCAACCACCTCTCGGCCTGCCCCTGCAGAGCTGCCAGAACCTCTGGCCCAGTGTGGCTCCTGTCCCCCAAACACACCAGCGCAAGCACGGCATGGCATCTTTTTGCCTGCGTACTCGCGTAGCCCCTTGTACGCCTACGGAGCACCGCTGGTTCCGAGGACAGAGCACTCGAAGAGGACATGGAGGAAGAAGAAGAGGAGGGGGTGGAGGAGAGAGGTGTGTCACAACCAGTAGTAGCATTTTGGAGGCGTGGTGGCGGAACAACCTCCAACACTACTGCACCTTGTCCTGCATCCCTCCCAGCTGCCAATAGAGTGACCCAATGGGCCGTGAAAGAAAGATAACGTCCCTGTCCATGCCTGCTGGACCATGAGTCAGCGGTAATATGCACCTTACCGCTGACCGCCCTGTCCAGCGAGGCATGGACATTGCCTTCCACATGCCAGTAGAGAGACGGAATCGCCTTCCGTGAGAAAAAGTGGCGTTTGGGAACCTGCCACTGAGGAACCGCACATTGAACAAACTCACGGAAGGGGGCCGAGTCTATCAACTGAAAAGGCAGCAGTTGAAGTGCTAGCAATTTAGCCAAGCTAGCATTCAACCGCTGGGCATGTGGATGGCTGGGAGTATACTTCTTTCGACGGTCCAGCAGCTGGGGCAGGGAAATTTGCCTGCTACAATCGGACGTCGGTGTACTGCAAGTACTTGGTTGTGACACACCTAATTCTACACCTTCAGTCCTCTCAGAGCAGCTTTCAGAGAGGACTGAAGATATAGTGGGGATGGAGATCCCAGCTGATGAGGAGCAAGGAGAGGTCCGCTTTGTTCTTTGGTGTGGGTCTTTTATGTGTGCTTGCCAACGAGCTGCATGGCAGGTCGACATATGTCTGCTCATGCTTGTGGTGCCCAAGCGGCTGATGTTTTGGCCACGCGAGATACGCTTTAGACAAATATTGCAAATAGCAGTGGTGCGATCTGATGCACTCGTCTCAAAAAAGGCCCACGCCAAAGAACTTTTGTGATAACGTGCAGAGGCAGCGCCCTGCACAGGCGGAGCTCTGCGGTGTGGTACAGTTGCTGTGCTGGCCTCTAGCTGGCCTCCAGGGGGCATCCTGCCTCGTTGGACATGTGACGCTGCATCCTCCTCCTCCTCCTCCTCTCTCCCTTCAGGCACCCACGTGGAGTCAGTGACCTCATCATCCCCTCCCTCTTCACCACTAGAGCAAACCTGGCAGTAAGCTGCAGCTGGTGGAACACTACTGCCAGATTGCTGTCCTTCAGCATCCCCTCTCTCTGCGCGCACACTACTGACTTCCTCAAGCTGGGTATCATCATCCGAGCCTTCGAATCGTTGGGCATCCTCCTGGAGCATGTACCCAACACTGTGCTCAAACAGTTCGGGGGACTCCTCAGGAGGACATGGTGGGTCTAGGGAAGGGGTGGCTGATGATGCCATTGAGTACGCGTTGGCAGCTGCTCTGCCAGTACCCTGAGCCTGGGTGAGAGAGGATGAGGAGGATGAGGAGGGCTTGGTCATCCATTCTACCAAGCCTTCGGCATGATGCGGCTCCACATGTCCAGCTGCCGAAAACAAAGACAAGCGTGTCCCATGGCCACGTGCTGATGACGATGCACGACCACGTCCACGGCCAGCACTGTTGTCTCTAGAAACAGAGCCTGCCTGCCCTGTGTTCTTGCCTCGGCACGCTCTGCCTCTCCTTGGCGGTCTTCCAGCCATTGTAGTCGGTAGTGTATATAGTATAAAAAATAGAACTCCTATGTGTGCTCACAACACACTGTAGGTCCTATGGGTGCTGACACTAACACACTATAGGTACTATGTGTGCTGCTGACAAGAAAATATAGGAGCTCTGTTTGCTGCCACTAACACACTAGAAGTCCTATTGGTGCTTCTGAGATGAAAATATAGGAGCTCTGTGTGATGCCACTAACACACTAGAAGTCCTATGGGTGCTGCTGAGAAGAAAATATAGGAGCTCTGTGTGATGCCACTAACACACTAGAAGTCCTATGGGTGCTTCTGAGATGAAAATATAGGAACTCTGTGTGATACCACTAACACACTAGAAGTCCTATGGGTGCTTCTGAGAAGAAAATATAGGAGCTCTGTTTGCTGCCACTAACACACTAGAAGTCCTATGGGTGCTGCTGAGAAGAAAATATAGGAGCTCTGTGTGATGCCACTAACACACTAGAAGTCCTATGGGTGCTTCTGAGATGAAAATATAGGAGCTCTGTGTGATGCCACTAACACACTAGAAGTCCTATGGGTGCTGCTGAGAAGAAAATATAGGAGCTATGTGTGATGCCACTAACACACTAGAAGTCCTATGGGTGCTTCTGAGATGAAAATATAGGAGCTCTGTGTGATGCCACTAACACACTAGAAGTCCTATGGGTGCTTCTGAGATGAAAATATAGGAGCTCTGTTTGCTGCCACTAACACACTAGAAGTCCTATGGGTGCTGCTGAGAAGAAAATATAGGAGCTCTGTGTGATGCCACTAACACACTAGAAGTCCTATGGGTGCTTCTGAGATGAAAATATAGGAGCTCTGTGTGATGCCACTAACACACTAGAAGTCCTATGGGTGCTGCTGAGAAGAAAATATAGGAGCTCTGTTTGCTGCCACTAACACACTAGAAGTCCTATGGGTGCTGCTGAGAAGAAAATATAGGAGCTCTGTGTGATGCCACTAACACACTAGAAGTCCTATGGGTGCTGCTGAGAAGAAAATATAGGAGCTCTGTTTGCTGCCACTAACACACTAGAAGTCCTATGGGTGCTGCTGAGAAGAAAATATAGGAGCTCTGTGTGATGCCACTAACACACTAGAAGTCCTATGGGTGCTTCTGAGATGAAAATATAGGAGCTCTGTGTGATGCCACTAACACACTAGAAGTCCTATGGGTGCTGCTGAGAAGAAAATATAGGAGCTCTGTGTGATGCCACTAACACACTAGAAGTCCTATGGGTGCTTCTGAGATGAAAATATAGGAACTCTGTGTGATGCCACTAACACACTAGAAGTCCTATGGGTGCTGCTGAGAAGAAAATATAGGAGCTCTGTTTGCTGCCACTAACACACTAGAAGTCCTATGGGTGCTGCTGAGAAGAAAATATAGGAGCTCTGTGTGATGCCACTAACACACTAGAAGTCCTATGGGTGCTTCTGAGATGAAAATATAGGAGCTCTGTGTGATGCCACTAACACACTAGAAGTCCTATGGGTGCTGCTGAGAAGAAAATATAGGAGCTATGTGTGATGCCACTAACACACTAGAAGTCCTATGGGTGCTTCTGAGATGAAAATATAGGAGCTCTGTGTGATGCCACTAACACACTAGAAGTCCTATGGGTGCTTCTGAGATGAAAATATAGGAGCTCTGTTTGCTGCCACTAACACACTAGAAGTCCTATGGGTGCTGCTGAGAAGAAAATATAGGAGCTCTGTGTGATGCCACTAACACACTAGAAGTCCTATGGGTGCTTCTGAGATGAAAATATAGGAGCTCTGTGTGATGCCACTAACACACTAGAAGTCCTATGGGTGCTGCTGAGAAGAAAATATAGGAGCAGGGCCGGATTAACATAGGGGCTATTGGAGCTGCAGCTCCAGGCCCCTTCCCCAAGATAGGCCCATTTGCCCAAAAAAAAAAAATCTCAAAAAAAATCAAAAAAAAAAAAGATCGACTTCGAGGATTGTAGCTCGGCGACCAGGGCCCACAGTGACCCCATATTTGGGGGGTATTTAGACGAAGACCCACTCCACCACTGATCAAAATATGGAGCTGCTATCATTTATGGTTCCGGAGATACGAGGATGCTTGCGCAGCCTGTCAGAAGCTATATACAGAAAGGCCAGTTTAAATACAAGCTGACACACTCTGCAGCAGAGAGGATGAGCTCACAGTGCTTATCATAATTATTTGTATGTTACTAAGACTGCTTTCACACTATGCCGCTCCGAGCGTTGGCGGTAAAATAGCGGTAAAGCGCTGCTATTTTACCGTCGGATTTGTGGCACATTTCGGCCGCTAGCGGGGCGCTTTTAACCCCCGCTAGCGACCGAGAAAGGGTAAAAACCGCCCGAGATGCGCCGCTACAGCGGCGTATTGCCGGCGGTACGGCGGTGCTGCACATTGATTTCACCACTCCTAATGCGCTCCAAAGAAGTAGCTGGCAGGACTTTTTCTGACGCCCTGCCAGCGCACCGCTCTAGTGTGAAAGCCCTCGGGCTTTCACACTGGAGTGAATAGAGCAGCTGTTTAAGGGCAGATTGCAGGCGCCATTTTTAACGCTATAGCGCCTGCAAAATGCCCTCAGTGTGAAAGGGGTCTTATAGTAATTAACCCCTTGCCACCCAGGCCAGTTCTGACATTTCTCTCCTACATGTAAAAATCATCATTTGTTTTTTGCTAGAAAATTACTCAGAACCCTCAAATATTATATATATTGTTTTAGCAGACACCCTATGGAATAAAATGGTGGTCTTTGCAATTTTTTATGTTACACGGTATTTGCGCAGAAATTTTTCAAACGTGTTTTTTTTGGAAAGAAACTGTTTCATTCATAAAAAAAAAAACACTAAAGTTAGCACGATTTTTTTTGTATACTAAGCGATGCTTTCATTTTTTTTACAGGTTACATGTTTAGAGTTACAGAGGAGGTCTAGTGCTAGAATTATTGCTCTCGTTCTAACGATCGTGGCGTATGTAACCTGTGTGTATCTGGCTCTGATACTAGCCAGGACCTACCCAGCCACTGACAAGTATCTCTCCCCAGCCTGTCCCCACACACCCTCTCATCTGCTGAACTGTGGATGGGGGAATCACTCCTGCAGTGTTATTGTGTTCTGCCTGCGAATACAATGATCAGTGTTGCTAACTATAGCTGGCAGCACTGATTGTTTTGGGAAAAACCTGACAGGCTGGTTGTACTCAAGTCAGATAATAGATTGACTTGTGTAAAACCAGCTAGCCCATACATAGATCGACTATGGCTGGTCTCTGCTTAATTGGCGTAATTTCAATCCATGTATGGCCCGCTTAACCACTACGCAGTCCCTAAACATCCTTCCACAAACCTTTACATTTTTCCTTCCCAGATTCCCTTCTTCTTCCTCACCTGTACATACTCTCCACACTTCTCTCCTGTACATACTGCTCACTGTCATACCCTCCACACTTCTCTCCTATACATAGCGCCCACTGTCATACCCTACACACTCCTCTCCTGTACATTGTGCTTGTTGTCATACACGTCTCTCCTGTACATAGTGCCCACTGTCGTACTTTCCACACTCCTCTCCTGTACATACAGCTCACTGTCATACCCTCCACACTCTTCTCCTGTACATACTGCTCACTGTCTTACCCTCCACACTCATTTAATGTACCTACTGCTCAATATCATACTGTCTACACTCCTCTCCTGTACATACTTCTCACTGTCATACCCTCCACACTCCTCTCCTGTACATACTGCCCACATTCATAAACTCCTCTATTGTACATAGTGCCGACTGTCATACCCTCCACACTCCTCTCCTGTGCATACTGCCCACTATCATACCCTCCACACTCCTCTCCTGTACATACTGCCCCCATTATACCCTCCACACCCCTCTCCTGTACATACTGCCCACTATCATACCATCCACACTCCTCTCCTGTACATACTGTAACCCAACCTTACCCTCCACACTCCTATCCTGTACATACTGTAACCTAACCTTACCCTTCACACTCCTCTCCTGTACATACTGCCAACTATCTTTCTCTCCACATTCCTCTCCTGTACATACTGCCCCAATCATACCCTCCACATTCCTTTCCTGTATATACTGCCCACTGTCATACCCTCTACACTTCTCTTCTATACATAGTGCCCACTGTTATACCCTCCACACCTCTATCCTGTACATACTGCCCACTGTCATATCCTCCCCACTCTTCACTGTCATACCCTCCACACTTCTCTCCTATACATAGTGCCCACTGTCATACCCTCTACACTTCTCTTCTGTACATACTGCTCACTGTCTTACCCTCACACTCCTCTCCTGTACATACTGCCCACTTTCATAAACTCCTCTATTGTACATAGTGCCGGCTGTCATACCCTCCACACTCCTCTCCTTTACATACTGCTCGCTCTCATACCCTCCACATTCCTTTCCTGTACATACTGCCTATTGTCATACCCTCCCCACTCCTCTCCTGTACATACTGCCCACTGTCATACCCTCCACACTCTTCTCCTGTACATACTGCTCACTGTCTTACCCTCCATACTCATTTAATGTACATACTGCTCAGTATCATACTGTCTACACTCCTCTCCTGTACATACTGCTCACTGTCATACCCTCCACACTCCTCTCCTGTACATACTTCTCACTGTCATACCCTCCACACTCCTCTCCTGTACATACTGCCCACATTCATAAACTCCTCTATTGTACATAGTGCCGACTGTCATACCCTCCACACTCCTCTCCTGTACATACTGCCCACTATCATACCCTCCACACTCCTCTCCTGTACATACTGCCCCCATTATACCCTCCACACCCCTCTCCTGTACATACTGCCCACTATCATACCATCCACACTCCTCTCCTGTACATACTGTAACCCAACCTTACCCTCCACACTCCTCTCCTGTACATACTGTAACCTAACCTTACCCTTCACACTCCTCTCCTGTACATACTGCCAACTATCTTTCTCTCCACATTCCTCTCCTGTACATACTGCCCCAATCATACCCTCCACATTCCTTTCCTGTATATACTGCCCACTGTCATACCCTCTACACTTCTCTTCTATACATAGTGCCCACTGTTATACCCTCCACACCTCTATCCTGTACATACTGCCCACTGTCATATCCTCCCCACTCTTCACTGTCATACCCTCCACACTTCTCTCCTATACATAGTGCCCACTGTCATACCCTCTACACTTCTCTTCTGTACATACTGCTCACTGTCTTACCCTCCACACTCCTCTCCTGTACATACTGCCCACTTTCATAAACTCCTCTATTGTACATAGTGCCGGCTGTCATACCCTCCACACTCCTCTCCTTTACATACTGCTCGCTCTCATACCCTCCACATTCCTTTCCTGTACATACTGCCTATTGTCATACCCTCCCCACTCCTCTCCTGTACATACTGCCCACTGTCATACCCTCCACACTCTTCTCCTGTACATACTGCTCACTGTCTTACCCTCCATACTCATTTAATGTACATACTGCTCAGTATCATACTGTCTACACTCCTCTCCTGTACATACTGCTCACTGTCATACCCTCCACACTCCTCTCCTGTACATACTGCCCACATTCATAAACTCCTCTATTGTACATAGTGCCGACTGTCATACCCTCCACACTCCTCTCCTGTACATACTGCCCCCATTATACCCTCCACACCCCTCTCCTGTACATACTGCCCACTATCATACCATCCACACTCCTCTCCTGTACATACTGTAACCTAACCTTACCCTTCACACTCCTCTCCTGTACATACTGCCAACTATCTTTCGCTCCACATTCCTCTCCTGTACATACCACCCCCATCATACCCTCCACATTCCTTTCCTGTACATACTGGCCACTGTCATACTCTCCACACTCCTCTTCTGTACATACTGCCCACTTTCATACCCTCCACACTCCTCTCTGGTACATACCACCCTCTGTCATACCCTCTACACTCCTCTGCTGTGCATGCTGCCCACTGCCATACCCTCCACACTCCTCTCCTGTACATAGTGCCCACTGCTAGACCCTCCACATGCCTCTCCATTACCTGCACATACTTCCCAGGTTTATACCGTCCGATCACTGCACTGTGATCAATCCGGTGGGTCCTGGGTGCTTCCATTTTCACCCGGTCTTCCTTCTGGGTTCTGTACTTTCGGTTACTTGCCTTGGCTGGGCTGCGTTGATGTCATTCCCACGCATGCTCATGCGCATCCTCTCTCTCTCATCCCCCCTTTCTCTCTCATCCTCCCTCCCTTACCCCTCACTCCTCTCTCATCCTCTCTCTCTCTCTCTCTCCCCCTCTCTCTCATCCTCCCTCTCTCTCTTTAATTTAATTTGTTATAACAAAAAATTGTTTGCATATTTATTTATTTATTATTTATAAAAGGCCCACCAAAATCCTCAGCACCAGGCCCATGATGTTCTTAATCTGGCCCTGTATAGGAGCTCTGTTTGCTGCCACTAACACACTAGAAGTCCTATGGGTGCTGCTGAGAAGAAAATATAGGAGCTCTGTGTGATGCCACTAACACACTAGAAGTCCTATGGGTGCTGCTGAGAAGAAAATATAGGAGCTCTGTTTGCTGCCACTAACACACTAGAAGTCCTATGGGTGCTGCTGAGAAGAAAATATAGGAGCTCTGTGTGATGCCACTAACACACTAGAAGTCCTATGGGTGCTGCTGAGAAGAAAATATAGGAGCTCTGTGTGATGCCACTAACACACTAGAAGTCCTATGGGTGCTTCTGAGATGAAAATATAGGAACTCTGTGTGATGCCACTAACACACTAGAAGTCCTATGGGTGCTGCTGAGAAGAAAATATAGGAGCTCTGTTTGCTGCCACTAACACACTAGAAGTCCTATGGGTGCTTCTGAGAAGAAAATATAGGAGCTCTGTGTGATGCCACTAACACACTAGAAGTCCTATGGGTGCTTCTGAGATGAAAATATAGGAGCTCTGTTTGCTGCCACTAACACACTAGAAGTCCTATGGGTGCTGCTGAGAAGAAAATATAGGAGCTCTGTGTGATGCCACTAACACACTAGAAGTCCTATGGGTGCTTCTGAGATGAAAATATAGGAGCTCTGTGTGATGCCACTAACACACTAGAAGTCCTATGGGTGCTGCTGAGAAGAAAATATAGGAGCTCTGTTTGCTGCCACTAACACACTAGAAGTCCTATGGGTGCTGCTGAGAAGAAAATATAGGAGCTCTGTGTGATGCCACTAACACACTAGAAGTCCTATGGGTGCTGCTGAGAAGAAAATATAGGAGCTCTGTTTGCTGCCACTAACACACTAGAAGTCCTATGGGTGCTGCTGAGAAGAAAATATAGGAGCTCTGTGTGATGCCACTAACACACTAGAAGTCCTATGGGTGCTGCTGAGAAGAAAATATAGGAGCTCTGTGTGATGCCACTAACACACTAGAAGTCCTATGGGTGCTTCTGAGATGAAAATATAGGAACTCTGTGTGATGCCACTAACACATTAGAAGTCCTATGGGTGCTGCTGAGATGAAAATATAGGAGCTCTGTTTGCTGCCACTAACACACTAGAAGTCCTATGGGTGCTGCTGAGAAGAAAATATAGGAGCTCTGTGTGATGCCACTAACACACTAGAAGTCCTATGGGTGCTGCTGAGAAGAAAATATAGGAGCTCTGTTTGCTGCCACTAACACACTAGAAGTCCTATGGGTGCTGCTGAGAAGAAAATATAGGAGCTCTGTTTGCTGCCACTAACACACTAGAAGTCCTATGGGTGCTGCTGAGAAGAAAATATAGGAGCTCTGTGTGATGCCACTAACACACTAGAAGTCCTATGGGTGCTGCTGAGAAGAAAATATAGGAGCTCTGTTTGCTGCCACTAACACACTAGAAGTCCTATGGGTGCTGCTGAGAAGAAAATATAGGAGCTCTGTTTGCTGCCACTAACACACTAGAAGTCCTATGGGTGCTGTTGGGGTGCAATGCTGTGCTAACAGCACTGCGGTTGGTACTACTGCAATACTGTACTAACAGTAAGCACGCACCAGACTAATCCCCAGCAGCAGCTAATAACACGCTAACTGTGCAATCAGCAGCAATGAACGATCAATGACTTAGGTAGCAATGGTTTAGCAAAGAAATAGCCAATGGTTTAGCAAAGAAGAGCAAATCTTTCAGTATCAAGCAAAGACAGAATCAGCAGACTGATCTCTCCTAAAGCCGGAACTCATGTGACCGGGGCCGATGGCGTGGCGGCCTTTTAAATGGTGGGGCATGTACTAAAGCCCCTGAGCTGTAATTGGCTACAGGCGTCCTGCCTGTAGCCAATTATTGCTCTCCGAGTTTCGGGCGCTGTGATTGGCCAAGCATGCGGGGTCACAGTGCATGCTTGGCCAATCATCAGCCAGCAATGCACTGCGCCGGCCGCGCCGGCCGCAATGCATTGCGGGGCCGCTCGCATCACACGAATGTGATGCGAACGGCCCAAATAGTTCTGGGCTCGACGAGCGAGCGAACGCCCGATGCTCGATTCGAACATGGGTTCGAATCGAGCACCGGGCCCATCCCTACTCAAGGTAATAGCAAATGAGATACCGCCGCTTGACAAAGATGCTCAGATCCTTCTTCTGTTAGGAAGAGACATTCTAAGAGTTCACAAGGTACACAGACAAGTCAGTGGACCCCCAGATACCCCATTTGCCCAGCGCACGGATTTAGGGTGGGTCATCATAGGCAATGTCTGCATAGGCAAAATGAAAAGACCTACCAACATTTCGTCATTCAAGACAAATGTTCTGCCAAATGTCCGAAACACTTACTTTGAGCCATGCCCACATCACTACTGGGTGAAAGAGAAAATAGCCAGCCACGAATGGCAACATGGTATCTCAGGTGACACAAGCCCTTTCTCCTGCCATGATGGCGACTTCGGCTCTACAGTGTTTAATGCAACCAGTGAAGATGACATACTGGCTCCTTCAATGGAAGACAAGGAATTCATCAAGGTAATGGACAATGAGTTCTTTCAAGATGACTCCAATAACTGGGTAGCACCCCTACCCTTTCGTCTCCCAAGAGAGAGATTGCCCAACAACTTACAGCAGGCCATCAGTAGATTCTCCTCCTTAAAGTGAAACTTAAGCAGGAAACCAGAGATGCAAAAGCACTTTGTGGACTTTATGCAAAATGTATTTGACAGAGATCATGCAGAGCCTGCTCCCCCACTAAAGGAGGGAGAAGAATGCTGGTACCTTCCATCCTTTGGCGTCTATCACCCACGCAAACCAGACCAAGTCAGAGTTGTCTTTGATTCCAGTGCTCAGCACGAATGTGTTTCTCTTAACAACATGCTCCTTACTGGACCCAACTTGAGCAACAGTCTAATAGGAGTCTTGATTCATTTCAGACAAGAGCCTGTAGCAGTAATGGCCGACATTCAACAGATGTTTCACTGCTTCATCGTCAGAGAAGACAACAGAAACTACCTCAGGTTTCTATGGCACAAAGACAGTGACCTCAACAAGGAAGTTATAGATTATCGCATGAAGGTACATGTCTTCGGTAATAGTCCTTCCCCAGCAGTGGCAACTTATGGGCTAAGGAGAACAGCTCAGACTGGAGAAGTTGAATATGGATCTGATGCCCGTCAATTTGTTGAAAGAAACTTCTACGTTGACAACACACTTAAGTCCTTTCCAACTGCTAAAGAAGCAATTGATCTTCTCACCAGAACAAAGGAGATGCTGTCTGTAGCAAACCTTAGACTGCAGAAGATTATATCCAATAGCCAGGAACTTATGAATGCCTTTCACTCTGAGGACTATGCCACTAGTCTAAAAAACCTTGACTTAGGTACAGATGTGCCTCCTGTACAGCGAAGTCTGGGTTTGTTGTGGAACATCAAACAAGACAAATTCACCTTCCAAGTGTCAACTTGTGACAAACCCTTCACTAAGAGAGGAGTCCTGTCCGTGGTGAATAGCATCTATGACCCACTGGGTTTCCTTGCTCCAGTTACCATTCAAGGTAAGATTTTACTAAGACAGTTGTCTACTGAGAACATAGACTGGGATACTCCCTTGCCTAGTGAGAATCAACACAAGTGGGAAAGGTGGAGATATTCTTTGAAGTCACTAGAAAAACTTCAGATTCCCCGTTGCTATGTTCCAGGATCCACTTCAACTGCTAACCGGAGAGAGATTCATGTTTTCTCTGATGCATCAGTTGAAGCTATTGCTGCAGTAGCCTATTTGAAGACCTCTGAACTGAATGGAGAATCACACTGTAGTTTTGTCCTAGGCAAGGCAAAACTCACTCCCAAGCCTGCACATACCATACCAAGACTTGAACTTTGTGCAGCCGTGCTAGCAGTAGAAATTGCCGAGGTCATACGAAGTGAAATGGACACTAAAATTGATTGTTTCACTTTCTATACAGACAGTAAGGTAGTACTTGGTTACATAAACAACCAAACAAAACAATTTTATGTGTTCGTCAGCAACAGGGTTGAACGTATCAAGAGATTCTCTCTACCAAGTCAATGGCATCACGTTCCCACTGAACTCAACCCAGCTGACTGTGGGACCAGAGCCGTGTCACCTGCTGCTCTTCAGGACAGCTTATGGCTGTCACCTCCAAGGTTTCTGTGTGAGGACTCCCACTCACCCACTATCGACACCACCTATGGACTAGTAAGCCCTGAAGATGATAAGGAAATAAGAACTGTGAACACCTCACTCTACACTTCTGTAAGTACAAAACAGAAGCTGCGGTCACACCATTACAGGCATCAATGGAAGCAGGTGCAGCATCTAGCCAATGTGTTCTGGCATCGCTGGAAGAAAAAGTATCTTCATCACCTTCAAGGTCGTAACAAATGGCAAGCATCTAAGCCGAATCTTAAGGTTGGAGACCTCATCCTTCTACAAGACAAGGAAGTTTGTCGGAATGAGTGGCCTATGGGTCTTATTACTAAAGTTATGCCCAGCGACGATAACAAAGTCCGGAAGGTAGAAGTCAAGGTAACCAAGGGAGGATCGACACAAACCTTTAGTCGACCAATTACAGAGTTAGTACTCCTTTTGCCAGGTGAGTGACTTGTGCAAGGACTAGTCATGCTGTTGGCACGGCGGGGAGTACATTGCTGCCATCTACAGGTTCTACTCAGAGCTTTGGAATTATTTGAAGACATCATACTGTGACTTTATGTTCTTCATCCTGTTGAACTTACGTTTATTATTTGCTTGTTGCATGTTTTTCATTACAGGTTCCAGGACATTCGTCAGTATTGGACTTTTTGAAAATATATATTTTAGTTTAAGGTTATGAAATCTAAAGATTTCAGATGGGGAGTGTTGTGTTACACTATGTGATTATTCTTGCTCTGTGTCTTTAAGATCTGTCCCCTTCTTTCTAGCTGAACTCTCTCTCTCACCGTAGTTCTTTATATTTCTCCTCCACTTCCTGATTCTGGTCATTACTCCTGTATATCTTCCATGCTAAACATCTTACATGTGGCTTACAACTGCAACATTTTTCTACCTATGAATATCCATCATTAAACGGAACATTCGAAAGGATTCATCGTCTGTCGTCCTAACTGTGAGTTTATTCATTGAGTTAAACTGCCTGTATCGATGCAAGGGATGAATATCAAACCAGCTTGAGTAAGGCCTACTTAAACCTGGAGATGAACTTTATCGCTTTGTAGTTGAGACAGAACAAGGTAAGTGAACCAACAATGCACTTGCTTAAAGGAACCTATTTAGAAAATAAAAAAACGAACCTTTACAACCCTTTTAAGTTTTCCTTTTTATTTGGTCTGATGTACGAACCTTTAAAAAACACCTTTTTGCATTTGTAAATTTCAAAAACCAGTATGAAGAAAAAATTCTTGTTGAAACAAAGACACATTGAGATTTAGCCAATCACTTTTTCATATAAATTCTCCATGGTCCACAAAACTGGGGATGTGGCTAGGGCGTGTCCATTGCCAATATATTTTGCGCTGAAAGGAGTTCCTCTTTCCAATCTCAGAAAGTTGGGAGGTATCCCATCAACCAATGGCTGCTAATCTAGGCAGATATACAAACTATACTTTTTAATTTTCACAACCATAGGAAGGGGTGGGGCAATATAATCTTGTACAGGAAAAGATTTGATTTGCATATAACTTCAGCTGCTTATTTCAGGTTTTGGTATGCAGTTTTCATTGATGCAAACCTATTTTTATACATTTTCTCATTATCTGCTCAGTGTGACTTGCCCAGATTTGTGACATGTCCATTTTATTACAGAACTTGCAATTCTCTAAGTCTACAACTTGGAGGCTGTTTAATAAGCATTTGATTAACTATAGTGACATGGCCAGAGCAGCATTACCTCTCAGATTTATTAAGCTGTTGTAATGAATGCTTTTCGGAGGAACTATTAAATCATATTAGTTATCAATCTGAAGCGTATTCAAGATAACAAGATTTAAGGAAAGGCCTAAAATGTTCATGGCCTGTTTATCAATTAAGTGACACCATTGATTGTTTTACCCCCCAAGGAGCCACAGAAGATTGGGATCCCCAACCCTGCACAGCCAGGCACACTGAATTTCCACGGTCACTTCAGTGTCAGAGAACAGTCCGTGACTTTGTTTTTTGTTATTTATTGAGGTTAATAAACTTGGATGGGGATAGGAGTATTATGGGATGTCCACTTGACTTTGGATCAAACTTCAGTGACACTTCTATATACAGCTCCAACCTATTCCTCCAGCACACACTTGCTTGCAGAAATCTTGCTGTGTCACTCAAAACAATGGTTTGTAGCAATGGTCCATTACAGGTAGGGATTTGCAGCCCCTATACTTGTGGAACGTTGGCGTGAGACAGCCAACACATTTTCAGCACTTCCTCCTGTGGTCACTGAGCCCAGCACCACATCTTCAGGCACTGCCAGCCTAACTGACTGCAGCTGCCCCTTTCACTAGCTCTCCTGGCTAACTTCTCCAAGACTGAACACTCACCAGCCCACCCGGCTGCCCTCTCAGGAGATTTCCCTGACGTGCTGACCTGCTGTCCTCTCACTTGCTCCCATGCCTCCAGGATAGGATTCCTCTGTGTGTTGTAGAGGGTCCCTCTAGCACCAGAGTCCCAGCCCAAGGTCACCCCCCTACCAGACTAGGGGGCACCCTCAAGGGCCACCTACAGCCTCCTCAGCACTCCATCTCCATCTTCCACCCGACTGCCCCTGCTGGCATGACTCATGCCTATTTATGAGGTAAACAGGCCCCCTTCCAGGCCCTTTCTGTTGGGGATTGGTCAAGGACCTCATAAATATGCCAAGCAGCTCATCCTAGCTTCCACTAACTACATCTGAAAGCTTCTCCAAGGTTCTGGAAAACAGGGAAAGGCAACAGAGATGCTGCTTGTTAAGTCATCCAGCCTCCCTGAGTCACTCAACCCTGACCCAGCTTCAACCCAGAGGGTGCTACACTTGAGTTCTTATTCTCCGATTAACATATGGGCTCATTCACATCAGCCTTGCCAAATACAGTCCCAAAAATAGGACAAGAATGTACCTTGCTTTGTGCTCTGGTCCAAATCATTTGGTGGAGGGGGGATTATGGTGTGGGGTTATTTTTCAGGGGTTGGGCTTGGCCCCTTAGTTGCAATGAAGGAACTCTTAAGGCATCAGCATATAAAGACATTTTGGATAGTTTATTGCTCCCAACTTTGTGGGAACAGTTTGGGGATGGATCCTTCCTGTTCCAACATGACTGTGCACCAGTGCACAAAGCAAGGTCCATAAAGACATGGATGAGCGAGTTTGGGGTCGAGGAACTTGACTGGCCTGCACAGAGGACCCAACACATCAAGTGGTTCCATTGTGGGAATCGCCACACCTACGATTCTGATCTATTAATTCTAGGTGACAAGGCAAACCTTGACTTATAGTTCACCAAATTTGGAAGCTTGCCTGGTTTTGCTGTAGAGAATTCAGCGGTTCAGCACACAGCTGTGACCCTAAAAATAATAAGCGTTGGTGGAATCGATACACAAGGTCCCACGATGATTTCTTGCTGGCTCAGTCCCATCTGTGATGCGCCAAGGTAGATGACTGCGCCGCTGACCTGTCAAAAACAAGATGACAGATTGAATTAATCTCCCTTCCACTTGGTAAACTGGAGATAATGTTGCTTGTCTGTGTGTCAGGATATAGTGGCATAGTGGGGATAATTATGTTTACAAAGATCCTTTGCAATCGCTGGAGAATGACCTGATGGGGAAGGCCAAATAAATAGCAACTGTTCTCCAGGATGTCCAGGCTGTTTTAAATGGATGCTGTAATACCTATTCAGTAAGTACACAATTTCAGTTACCGATATTACTGTGACATTACCTTTAAGTAAAGTTTTATGTGACGTTTTCTGTTTGTTTGCTGTTCCATATTTGCTTTGCTGTATTTTATCTACAGATTTGTAAATTCGCCCTCTAGTACTCGTCTGTATGGCAGGAAATGTGATTAATATTTAAAATTAGTGACAGTTGAGCAAACCCAGATGAACTGCCCATAGATGCTACAATCTGGTTGTGAAATGTCCACTAGATCCAACAAATCTAGAAGGAATTGTATGGACTCCCCAGGCTATCCATATAATCATTCAATGTATATCCATTTAGGCAGATCTCTGCACAACATAGTTGTTGGCAGTGCAAATGTTAGGTCAGCTTTAATGTTAATGAGAGTCTATTGTTTTCTGCCAGGTCAGACCTGACTAATAGGCATGCACTGACAGGAGCATTAAAGTACACAAGTAAGAATACAGGGGCAACACAAGAACATTTAAAAGGAGTTGTAAACCTTAATGCATTCTAGTGATCGTTCCAGTGACGAGAACGAGCCCAGCAGCTCCAGCCACTGCCTCGGGTCCTTATTTGATAGATTGATAGCAGCGGGAGCCATTGGATCCCGCTGTTGTCAATCAAAATGCAGTGACATGGGAGCTGGGGTGCGGGGCCCGAGTCCTGCTGTCTGTGTCAATGGACGCAGCAGCAGGACTTGGGAGCACACCCACACGAGTGCCCTCATGGAAAGCGGCTCTCCGTGGGGGCACTCAATGTGGATGAGTAGCCAGGAGCGCCATCGGGGGACCCAGAAGAGGATCGCCACGATCCTCATCTTGGGTCCCCCCGTGGCGCTCCTGGCTCCTCCTCCACATTGAGTGCCCCCACGCAGAGCCACTTTGTGCAAAATCCTTGCACAGAGCAGGTAAGTATAACATGTTTGTTATTTTTTTTAAAACAGTGCTGCTTGCCCGAACTTCTGGTCTTTATAAGAAAAAGTCAACAGTGGACAATGCAGTCTCTAGCCAGTCTGTCAACTTGGCAAAAGGGAGGGAGAAGGGATGGGGGGGGGGGGTCAGGGGTGTGCCTTGCTATCCTAGGCTATGGGGCTGTGTGTTTATATTGATGCACACCGTGTAAAAAGACACAGCTCTAGTCTCTGCATGCAAGGGTGGCTCCATAGGATGCTGCAAGAGGAAGGAGCCACTCTGAACTGGAGCATATGCAAGGACTAAAATATAAAGAAGATGCATACTCATTAAATCAACTGCTAAAAGTACTTAAAAAAACTGAGGATTTATTACCACTGTGTTGCGGTAAAGCACGCATTGCTGTAATGCATGATAAGGCATGTTACATGCATTGTAAATGGCACCTCAACGCACCTTGAAAACACAGGCGCTCTTAAACGTACCACAGTGCAGTGTATAGCACACAGTGTCTTGTGCATTGCGCTGCTGGAATATTCAGCCTCCCCCATTTGAGTATGCATTGTGGTGTGTTTTAGACCAATCATTTTAAATTGCCTATTTAAAAGGGGGGGTTCCACATGCGATTTTTTTTAAAGTCAGCAGCTACAAACACTGTAGCTGCTGACTTTTAATAAGGACACTTACCTGTCCTACTCACCCACGATGTTAGCCCCCTCGAGGCCGATCCCTCGATCCTGACAGCTCCCGGCGCCGCAATCTGCAGTAAGGGAAACAGGCAGTGAAGCCGTGCGGCTTCACTGCCCGTTTCCTACTGCGCATGCGCGAGTCTCGCATTGTTTTCTGAATGGGCGGCTTGCTCTCTGGGATACACACAGTTCCCAGAAGGCAGTGCACCCCCCCCCCCATTCACCAGAAGACAAGGCGAGGAGGATTCGGAAGAAGTCCAGCCGCGGATAAGGAAGAGGCAGATTAGGGACTTCTGCATACCAACCGGTATTTCTGGTTAGTAAAAAATTATTTTTGCAGGTTTTTTGTGATTTTTTTTTTTTTAGGGTGGAACTCCACTTTAAGGCACTGCAATGTCTGACAACGCATATGTTGCAGTGCTAAAGGAATAAACTGATTGGTTGTAATAGACAACAAAAGCAGTTCATTCTGTACATACAGAATAAGAACAAGTACTGAGAATTACACACATCATAAAAGACAACTGAAGTCCTTCTGTGCAATGTCCATTGATCCAGAATAAAAGCAAATACCAAGAATTACTGTACATCCAGTATAAAGATCAAGAGACAGACTACTGTGCGTTGTCCATATATACAGAAAAATAACAGATAATGAGAATATTGCCCCGTACACACAATCGGATTTTCCGCTGGAAAAACCTTGGATGTTTTTTCCGACGGAATTCCGCTCAAGCTTGGCTTGCATACACACGGTCACACAAAAGTTCTCTGAACTTTCGACCGTCAAGAACACGGTGATGTACAACACTACGACGAGCCGAGAAAATGAAGTTCAATGCTTTCGAGCATGCGTCGAATTGTTTCCGAGCATGCGTCGGGATTTTGCACGTCGGAATTGCTACAGACGATCGGATTTTCGAACCAGCTCTCAATCTTTTGCTGGCGGAAATTCCGCCAGCAAAAGTCAGATGGAGCATACACACGGTCGGAATTTCCGTTCAAAAGCTCACATCGGACTTTTGCGGTCGGAATTTCCGATCGTGTGTACGGGACATTACACAGAGCATAGAGAACAAGAGAAATGGCACTATGCCGCATCCATACATACAAAATAAGTACAGACTCTGAGAATTACTGTACACCCAACATGCAGAACAAGAGAAGTGACATTCCTACATACAGGATAACAACTGATACTGAGATTTATAGCAGTATAGAAGTGAGGTGGTACTATGTCATGTTTTATCATTTTACAGGATTTATATTATGTGCTGTTACACTAGTTGTGTAAAATGTAATGCTATTCATAGTTATGTTAATGTTTATATAATTGGTTATTATACTGCCATCTTGTGGTTATTTTGGTTGTAGCACTATCGTTTTCTGTTTATTATCTGTGTCCCCTCCCACATTATGATGTACTTCCTTTTCCTGTTCCTTCACTGTCTTGGGGGAACAGAGATGGCACTTCTGTATAGTGTGCATGCAATCTGTTCGCATCCTGGAACACATTACCATGTTTTGACCTGCAGATAATGTCTTTGAATCATCTGCTATATCCGCTGCTTGCAATAAAACCCACGCTTATGGAAGAAACGGTATCTGGTGAGTTCAAGCTATCTGATAAAGACTGGCCGCTGTTATAGGGTTTCCACCTTTTCTTTCAACCAAACCCGAAACACTAGCAGCACAGGGTACATTTCCCCCCCGTAGTATACACTATAGGATTATAAAAGTCCTGGGACACCTTTGGGTGCCCCAAGGAGAGTAGTAATTATGATCGCTGCGGTGAACAGTGGGTGTGGCCAAACTGCTCCTGCTGACATCATCATCCCACCCCTCAGTGATGCCAAACCTGCCCCCAGACAGACGCCCACAGCTTCCAGATGGCAACAGATTTGTGTGCGACTATTTCGGTTACTGGAGCCAAAGCCCAGTCTGAATAATGTGTCTGGGTTTCAGGAAGACTGAAACTTGGACACATAATTCAAAACCCGGACTGTCCGGGTGAATCCTGGACAGGTGGCAACCCTACGCTGTGATTACATCTGCTTATACAGGCCAGGCATAGAGGTCTCAGCAAGGGATGAGTAACTATTACAACAGTTGGAGTCAGAATATATTACTTGTATAGCGCCAACAGTTTGCACACAGCTTTACAATATAAAGAGAGACAGTACAGTTGCAATACAATTCAAGACAAGAGGGCCCTGCTCATAAGAGCTTACAATCTAAATACAAACGGAGAAATTATGTAAAATATTACATCTGTTCATATTGTGAATGCTTAAAGCGGAGTTGCACCCAAAAATGGAACTTCCGCTTTAAGTGTTGGTGACCACCTGACATGCCACATTTGGCATGTCATTTCTTGGGGGGAGGAGCAGGTACCCAGGTTTTACAGGCACTCAGCTTCCACTTCCTCCCCTGGCGCCGCCGCCGGAAGGAAGATCACCTCCCCCCCCTGCAATCTTCTGGGACATGTCAGAGGTCCCAGAAGACTGCCCGGCCATTCACAGCGCGGCTTGTGCACGCCCGGCTGTGAAGCTACACCCGGAGAGGAGCTTTGTGCACCCGCATCACTGGATCGTGGGACAGGTAAGTGTCTGATTATTAATAGTCAGCAGCTACACTTTTTGTAGCTGCTGACTTTTAAATGGGTGGAACTCCGATTTAAGCCTCGTACACACCACTAGGCTAGAACGAAAAAAAACAACGGAGCCACTGTACTAACTATCCGATGTTAGTACATCAATCTTCCCTGCTGTTCTATTGTGTTCTGACAGGGAACCGGCCAGAACACTCTGGTCAGCGTTCTCAGCCATTGGCTGAGAGCGCTGATCGGGGAGCTAATCGGCTGCTGTTTTTTCAGCATGCTCTTCCGACAGAAGCTGGCCGAACAGCTGCCATACACGTGGGCCAAATGACGGACAGATTTTATTGAACAGGTCGATGTCGCCCGACATTTGGCCTGTGTATACTAGGGCTTTAGAGAACTTGTACTGCAAATGACAGTAAGGCTGGCCACACATTATACAATTTTCTGTACAATCTACTTTAGATTTGCCTCCAACTATGTAATGCAAGGGCCTGCCTGAGTGGATACAAATTTAAAGTGTTGTTTATGGTCAACCTCATATTATATGGTTTTTGCTAAATTTAACCACTTAAAAGGGGTTGTAAAGGTTTTTTTTTTTTTCACCTTAATGCATCCTATGTATTAAGGTGAAAAAAAAACTGGCGATGAAGGCCCCCCGTTTTACTTACCTGAGCCCGTTCACCTGCTGCGCTCGCCCCCGACGTCCTCTTCTCCACTCAGTCTGGCCGTTGATTGGCTAGATTGATAGCAGCGCAGCCATTGGCTTGCGCTGCTGTCAATCACATCCAATGACGCGGGGGGCAGGGCCTAGCTATAGCCGCCGGCTGTATCACGGGAGCGCGCCCGCAAGAACTAACCCTAATAGGAGAGAGCTCCCATGAAGGGGGTTAGTTCTTGCGGGGAGGAGCCGAGACAGTCGCCGAGGGACCCCCGAAGACGTGGATCGGGGCCACTGTGCAAAACGAGCTGCACAGTGGAGGTAAGTATAACATGTTTGTTATTTTTATTTTTTTAAAAGGAACCTTTAGGCCCGGTTCACACAGGGGCGACTCGTCAGGCGACTAGGTCGCCTGAGGAGTCGCGTCCCACGCTGTTCAATGGAACCGTTCTAATAGGAGCGACTCAGGTCGCTCCGACTTAGAAAAAGGTTCCTGTACTACTTTTGGGGGCGACCCAAGGCGACCTGCATTGACTTCTATACAGAAGTCTTTATGCAAATCGCCTCGGCGGGCGTCTCAAGTCGTCTTGAGATTGCGCCGCCGAGGTCGCCCCCGAAGTCGTGCCGCCCCTGTGTGAATGGGGCCTCAGTGTCCCTGCCTATTTTTTCAAACTTGTTGTTTACAAGTTAAAATTTTTTTTTTTTGCTAGAAAATTTACTTATGTAGCGGACCCCCAAAATTGGGGTCACTATGCTCTAAATTTAGGGGCAGCCTGAGTAATAGTTTAGCTCAGGTTCTCGAATTCTGTTAGTTTGGACTCTGCTCTGTTGTAATGTTGCCTGGAGTATAGTTCCCCTTGACCTGCGGGTGGCGCTGTTGCCCAGGTCTTGAGGAGAACCACAGGTGGCGTTGTGGTGTGATTTGGTGTCCTCTCTCGGCTGCCGTGCGGTGGGTGGGTTTTGCCTGCTGTGCATGCAGGGAGAGGGTACATAAAGGGCAGACGCCGTGATCTGGTGTGGTGTGCCGTAGGGATTCCAAGGAGGACCCCTGGTGGCGAAGTCGCGCCTGTTGGCCTTGCAGGCCTGGGGTGCGTGAACTGGTCGAGGAGTCTCGGGCACCTTTAGCCCGAGGCTACAGAGTTCCAGGTAGGCCCAGTACCTTCAACTGGGTCTACAAACCAACCACTGGAGTCCCAGGGAACCCGAGGGAGGGTGGCCCGCTCTGAAGCAGAGGAAACCAGGGGAGGAAATGTCCGATGGATCGGTAAAGAAAGTCACGGTCTCGGGGAGGCCTGGTTGCCTATCAGACGGAAAGATTCGTGAGTTGCAAGATAGCTCCTGTAGTGTGCCCCATTGGCACCTATGGTCTCTAATAATCTACAGTGGTTTCAAAGTTCTAATTCAGTAACCAAGGGATTCTGTGGCAGAGGATCTTCTAACTTGTCCGTGAAGGGGACTAAATCAAAGTAACTGTCCGTGCTTCACTCCGCTGCTAGAACTGTGAGAGGGATCTATCCGGGTGAGCAATACCCGCTCAGGCTTGAGTGGAGAATAGGGTGACTGGGTGCCGCGTGCCTGAACCTGTCTCCCTACCTAATCTCATTGCTGTCTTTCAACCTTTTCCCAATCTGTTCAAGCAAGGAAAATAAACTTGTTTGTTGGAGTTTAAATACTGTCTGGACATTGGCCTTCTTTCGGGGAAGAATAGACTTTTCCTTACATTCTAGGGACGAGAACCAACAGAGGGGAGGTAACTCGCTGCAGGACCCAAAATTCCAAGAACACCGCTCAACCTTTTATACCAGGAGGATACGGGCATGTGGCATGGTGTGCCTTTGCTCCTGCAAGTGAAGGTAGGCAGGAAAAAAGTGTCTGTGTGCTACACTTAGAAAAAAATATATATAATGTTTGGGGGTTCTAACACCCTAGAGAATAAAATGGCGGTCATTGCAATACTTTCTGTCACACCGTATTTGCGCAGCGGTCTTACAAGCGCACTTTTTTGGGAAAAAATTTAGACAACAGTAAAGTTTTGCCCAATTTTTTTTATATTGTGAAAGATGACGTTACACCGAGTAAATTGATACCCAACATGTCACGCTTTAAAGTCGCGCCCACTCGTGGAATGGTGACAAACTTTTACCCTTAAAAATCTCCATAGGCGACGTTTAAAAAATTCTACAGGTTAAATATTTTGAGTTACAGAGGAGGGCTAGAATTATTGCTCTCGCTCTAGCGATCGCGGCGATACCTCGCATGTGTGGTTTGAACACTGTTTTCATATGCGGGCGCTAATCGCGTATGCGCACGTATGATGTCAAAAAGACCTCAGATCTCATATTTACACTAAAATGCAATAAAAAAATAAAATAAAAATTAAATGTCCTTTAACCACTTCAACACCGGCCTTTTTTTTACCACTTCCATACCGGGCCTATTCTAGCACTTCTCTCCTACATGTATAAATCATCATTCTTTTGCTAGAAAATTACTCAGAATCCCCAAACATTTTATTTTTATTTTTTTAGCAGACACCCTAGGGAATTGCAACTTTTTTCTTGCACGGTATTTGCGCAATAATTTTTCAAACGCCTTTTTTTTGGAAAAAAAAAGTTTCATGAATTAAAAAATAACAAAACAGTAAAGTTAGCCCAATTTTTTGTGAAAATATGAAAGATGATGTTACGCCGAGTAAATAGATACCTAACGTCACGCTTTAAAATTGCGCACACTCATGGAATGGCGCCAAACTTCGGTACTTAAAAATCTCCATAGGCGATTTTTAAGTACACATTCCCTTGTAATAGGAATGTGTGTGACAGGTCCTCTTTATTGAGAGATGCGGGGTCAATAAGACCCCACATCTCTCCTCCAGGCTGAAAAGCATGAGATCAGTGAAAAAAATTTCACTGATCTCATACTTACTAGCCGCAATGGCGGTTTTGTTTACATATGAGGACCCGGGCGCGATGTCATCACATCGCGCCCGGGCCTCCGACGATCATAGAGATGACTGGTGACCATCTGGTGGTCACCAGTCATCTCTATGCTCGTCACGTGACCCACCACCGGCACCGGACGATTCTCTCCGGGTCCCCGATGGCACGTGAGAGCCCGGAGATGTCCCCTCCCGCCACCTATAAGAACGATCAAGCGGTGGAACCGCCGCTATGATCGTTCTTATGTTGCGCAGGATCGCCGGCTCTAAACAAGGATATCTAAATGATGCCTCTAGCTGCAGGCATCATTCAGATATCCGAGGACGTCATATGACGTCCACCTAGGATGGGAGATCCCATCTGTGGACGTCATTTGACTATGGCTGGGTAGGGAAGTGGTTAAAAATAAATAAATGTCCCTTTAAGAGCTATGGGCGGAAGTGACATTTTGACATCGCTTCCGCCCTGCAATGATATGGAGATGGGTGGGGGCCATCTTCCCCTCACTTGTCTTCATACCAAGCCAGAGAGCAGATGCGATCACTCCAGTAAGCGGCGGAGGGCACCAGAGAGCGGCAGGAGGGGGGGCCCTCTCCCGCCACCGATAAAAGTGGTCTTGCGGCGAGTCCGCCGCAGAGACTACTTTTATCTGAAAGCGGACCGCCCGCTGAAGAGGATACCGGGGTTATGGTAGCTAGCTGCTGCCATAACAACGATATCCCTCTTCAAAGTACCGATGTATAACGACGTAAGTGGAACAGGAAAATTGTATAATGTATGGCCAGCCTTACAGTCTTTAAGGCTCTGTTCACACTAGTGCGATTTCAGATGCGACTTGAGTCGCACAGAATCATAGGACGATGGAAATCACATTGTTTTCAATGGTGCTCATTCACATGAACGCAGCATGGTGTGGTGCAAATTTGGAAAAGAGTCCTGTGCTACTTTGGTGCGATTCCAGCACGATTTTGGCCTCATAGAATATGCAAGCCAAATCACAGCCAAGTCACGCTACATAATCGCACTGAAAATTGAATCAAATTGCAGCCATGGTAGTGTGAACTGAGCCATATATATGTAAAAATGTTGGAAATGTTTAGAAGAAAATGGGACACCAAGCATCTATGGCTATGCAGTGAAGAGGGCCGGGTCCAGGTCTCCGGTGAGTGAATGATAGATGAGAGGAATCATGGGACAGGAGAGGGTGAAACAAGTAGAGCGCTGGGTGTCTGTCGCTCTTTGGCAAATCGATAAAGTTGACTTGTACGTGTGTGATGACAAGGCCTAGGCCTCTATAGGAATGTGTTCATGTTGCCCATAGCAACCAGGTAAATGTTCAGTGCAGGAAATGAAGGGAAGCTCTGGTCGCTATGGGCCACACGCCTTTTATACATAAGGCATACAATGTAGAGGGAAGCAGAATCCTGAAAGGCATGTCACAGCTGTAGCTGCTCTGTGAGTCACACGTCTTCCCGCACACGGCGCTAATTACACGCACAGGCAAGTCATGACAGCTGTCCCTGCACTACTCATACAGGAAAGACAGGAATCAACTCAACTAAATGATAATTGGGGTATGGAATAGAACTACCTCCATGGATAGACCGTGCTAGAGGATGCTGTAGGGCAGGGGTAGGCAACCTGGGGCCCTCTAGCTGTTGCAGGATTACAAGTCCCATCATGCCTCTGGGAGTAATTGTAACTGCCAGCCTTGCAATGCCTCATGGGAAATGTAGTTCCACAACAGCTGGCGGGCCCGAGGTTGCCTACCCATGTTAAGGACTGCTGTACTGCAGGGGTGGACTAACCTATCGGCACTGTGGGGCCTCATGACAGCTGCAACACTGGCACTGGAAGCGGCTGTGCTGTTCCCCGCCAGCCCCTCCTCCTTCACTCTCGTCCACCCCAGGTGCTTGTACATGACATCATCTGGGACAGACGAGAAGAGCGGAGGGGCAGGCATCCTGTCGAGAAGCAGCACGCCATTGGGTGAGGATCCTGATACTCTCCTGTTCCCCCATGCTGTCCCCCTCTGTGTCCTCCACTGTGTGCTCCAGCCCCTACGCTGTCCCCCTCTGTCCTCCACCCCCCACTGTGTCCTCCAGCCCCTCCAGAGCGATAGGGGGCGTGCCCGTGGCGTGACACCGGAGCCGATGCATGTGGCCGGCGGCCGCAATGTCCGCCGGCCACCCAGGATCGCTCCACAGAGAGCCAGAGCGGGGATTTACAGGTATGTATGTAAACAAACAGATCTCTGTTCTGACAGGGGAGTAGAGAGAGATCTGCTGTTCCTAGTGATCAGGAACAGTGATCTGTCTCCTCCTCCAGTCAATACACTACCCCCACAGTTAGAAACACCTCCCTAGGGAACACTTAACCCCTTCCATGCCAGTGACATTTATACAGTAATCAGTGGCTATTTTTAGCTCTGATCGCTGTATAAATGTCACTGGTCCCAAAAAAGTGTCCGCTGCAATGTCGCAGTCCTGCTTAAAATCGCAGATCGCCACCATTACTAGTAATAAATAAAAATGCCATAAATCTATTCCCTATTTTATAGACACTATAACTTTTGCGCAAACCAATCAATATAAGCTTTTTGCAATTTTTTTTTTTTTTTTACCAAAAAAAGTGGAAGGATACATATTGGCCTAAACTGATGAAGAAATTCATTTTTTGTTTATAGTGCAAAAAATAAAAACCGCAGGGGTGATCAAATACCACCATACCGCAGTTAAAGTCCCATTGGACGAAACGCGTTGGGTTCAGTGAGCCAGCACACCATACATTGCGCTCTTTGCTCATTCACGTGATCACATCGATTTTAACTTTGTACACATCATCACTGGTGTTTGTACTTTAATTTTAAAATAAAACCACCCATCTTTTTGACCAACACTATGTGGAGCATTTTTGTTTCATAAATAATTTATATGCACATCTGTGGTGGATGAGTTCCAGTGACGGTCTGTTGGAGTTACACCTTCCATGCTGGATCTTCGGCCTTGATCATCTGAGCCTGCTGTTCCCGTGTATTCCCTACTTACTCTCCTTCCTTGGTGGTGGATGCATAACTTTGGTGACCCTTACAACCAGCTTTGATCCTTCTTTGTCATCATACAGACTCTTTATTGTAGCCATAATTTCACCCTAGTTTGGTAATTTATACGATTGGACTTGGATGAACTTTCATTATTCACTTGTTTTATATTTGTTTTTCTGTACCTTATATTATTAGTGATTTTTCAGTGTATGAATTGCACAATTTTCACATCCACACCAGCACTTTATTGTGGTGCAGAATTATAAATTTTATGTGTATTTTCTATTAGCACATTGACACTTCATTCATTGGTATTAATGGAGTCACCGTTATTGGTTTTCTATAGCGCTATACTTTTTCTCCTTATTAAATACCACAAAAAGAAAGCTCTATTTGCGGGGGGGAAAAAAGACAAATTTTGTTTGGGCACAACGTCGCACAACCGCGCAATTGTCAGTTAAAGCGACACAGTGCCATATCGGGAAAAAAATCCTGGTCATTAAGAAAGCAAATCTTTCCGGGCCTTAAGTGGTTAAGCGGCTAGCGGGCGCTTTTAACCCCAAAGAAGGGGTTAAAAACTCCCGTGTTGCAGCACCTTCTGAAGCGCTTTTCAGGCACTTTGGAAGCGCTGCCCATTCATTCCAATGGGCGGGGAGTTCTGGGAGCGCTAAATACAGCTCTCCCAAATCGCCCCAAAGATGCTGCTTGCAGGACTTTTCGGAACGTCCCGCAAGCACACCGCCCCAGTGTGAAAAGTCGCACTTGAATGAATGGGAGGCGGTTTTCAGGCGCTTTGCAGAGACTATTTCCAGCGCTACTATGCCTGAACACCACCCCATTGTGAAAGGGGTCTTAACATTCCTCCAGGGCAGGGCCCAGCTCCCTCTGCCCCCCCCTTTTTTTTTTTTTTTTAACAATTCCTTGCCTATTAGCCATGAAAACAGGCAGAGCTGATTTGCAAGATTATTCCCCATACATTGCAGCATATTAGTGATATTAAATCCCTACAGCTCTAATTGTACTTCACAGCAGTTGCAGTGTTTATTTCCAAGAAATAATTACCGTTTTCCTGAAATGAATCAACGCCTGCAGGAGCAATTCCATTCCATTATATATGTATGAAAACAGTTACACAAGTGAGTGAATTCAAGACATCATCATTGCGAGTGCCATCAAATTACAAAAAAAAAAATATATATGGGTATTTTATTGCACAATTTTGTTATTTGTACTTGTATTGCTGTCTATGGCAGAGAAATAGTCCTCATGCACTCTGTATGCTATTAACGCTTTTTTTCCCTATAGTTTAGCAGCAGTAAAAAGCCATGTTTAGCATGCGTGTTAATGCATTTTATTTGTCAGAATTCAGGCCATTAGAATGCATTAACGTGGTAATGATCTTAATGCGTATTAGAGAGCTTTGAGTGTTTTTTCTTTTATGCTCAAAAGCTCCTCTCCTGAACCCACAAGTGATGGGTTTTATTTTCTGCCTCTAAACTCCTAAAAACATACATTATAAACACACTGCATTAAATTTAAATCGCTAATAAGATAATAAATAGCTAATATAATAAGAAATAACAGTACAGATGGTTGATATTGCTGGTTGTCCTGACTCATACCTAATCCTATCGGTCAGTAGGCTTATTGTTTACAGTGATAGGCCAATAGCCACAGGAAGTTGGGGGCCAGCTAAGTAATTACAGCTCCCGCAGGTCCTAAAGGCAGAAAGCTGCCTGCAGATTCCACCTCTAACTTAAAGTGGAGCTCCACCCTAAATTACAACTTATGCTAATCGGAACCCTCCCCCCCTCCGGTGTCACAATTGACACCTTTCAGGGGGGAGGGGGGTGAAGATACCTGTCTAAGACAGGTATTTTCACCCACATCCGGGAGTCCTCTCTCGCGGAATCTGCGGGAGTGACGTCACTTCCCCCAGACTTCCCGTAGTGTTCTGGGAGACACTCGGCTCCCAGAACATAGGACGACGAATCAGAACGGCGCAGCGCGACTAGCGCATGCGCCGTAGGGAACCGGGCATGAAGCCGCAAGGCTTCACTTCCTGGTTCCCTCAGCGAGGATGGCGGAGGGGGCAGCAGAGTGAGGAGCGATCGCTCATCCTCTGCTGCGGACATCGCTGGACTCCAGGACAGGTAAGTGTCCAAATATTAAAAGGCTGTAGCTGCTGGCTTTTAATATTTTTTTTCGGCAGAGCTCCGCTTTAAAGCCGAACTTAAAGAGTTCCATCCAAAAGTGGCACCTTTCAGGGGGGAGGGGGGAACCTGTTTTTGACAGGTCCTGAAGTAAATTATAAAATAATATACAATCTAATGTAAACAATATAACTAATGGATATATGTATTAACTTGTCTAAGCCTATAATTAGCTAGTCTATTAAGACTCTGATAAGCAGTCCATCTATGAAAAATAAACACACTGCTGTTAGTAAACAATATATTTCATTTATTTCCCAAGAAAATAGGAATATTCTAACATCACACACTAACAGAATATCAAAAATACTGATCACGATCCTCAGACAGACTCGTCGGCTGGGCTCAAAATGGCAAAAGAGGGTCTAAGCCTCATGGCTTAGGGCCAAGCCAGCATCCAGAGCAAGGGAAAAAGGGGACAAGGGGCTATTTCTCTTTTTGTGAGCCCTTTTTACTCAAACATTCACACCCACTCATAGGGCTGGGAAAAAAAATCGATTTGATTTAAAAATCAAGTTGGTAGGTCAAATCGATTCATATTTAAAAAAATAAATAAAAAAAATTCGTCTTTTTTTTTCCCCCCAGGACCAGCGCTAAGAATCCTCCTATTACCGGGTGCAGACCCTCACAAACAACCCTCCTGTGTCCCTCCTGTCTTGATTGACTTCTCCCCTGCACGCCCCGTAGAGGCTATCTGTCGCGATCCAGGGAAAAGGTCACAAGGCCAGCCGTCGCGGACTAGGCCAAAGCCGCGCCTAAAAAGATCCTGCCCGCAGCTCCTCAGGACCGGCGCTAGAGTCCTCCTGCTACCGGGTGCGGACCCTCACAACTGACCCTCCTGTGTCCCTCCTGCCTTGGTGGCCTCTCCAGTGTGTGCAGGGGAGAAGTCAATCCGCCGCTATCCTGGGAAAAGGGCGCGAGGCCGGATGCCGCGGACTAGGCCGAAGCCGCGCCCTCGCCTAAAAACTCCTGCCCGCAGCTCCTCAGAACCGGCGCGGTGTCCATCAAAAAATAAATAAAAAAAACGATTTGAAACGTTAATCGAGTTTTTTATACTAAAAAATCGCAGATTTTTTTAGGGGGGAAAAAAAACGCCCAGCTCTACCCACTCGTAGCCACCCCCACTTGCCTCCTATCCAATGAGATATTGCCAAGAGGTAGTCCTTCTCAATAGATTATATTACTGACTGTCTTGCCATATTGGCCTCTAGGGGCAGTATTGCCCATGTCATCTGCAGGAGCTTGTTGATCTTTGTCATCAATCATCCTGACAGCCATTGCTCTCTTGAAGATTGCTTGCAGTGTATTGTCAGCAACAGACATTCCGGAGCCAGGTTGTTCAGATGCAGATTCTGCTTGGGGCCATCTTTAGGAATAGGAAACAGATATGTAGAAACTCCAGAAATATGACATTAGACCATGTTGCCTTCCAACAGGTCCCCTTCCCCACTTCCAGAGACAGGCCGCGGTCCGATCTTCTTGAAGTTTGCCCCCCCCTCCTACTTCCCCCTGCCACCAGGCCAATTAGAAAGCATAGCGCACTTCGTGCATGCACAGTAGGGAACCAGGAGTGAAGCCAAAAGGCTTCACTCCTGGTTTCCTTACCAGGAATGGTGGCGGCAGCACCCGTGAGTCGATCCGAAGATCAGCCGGGGTACCGACATTGCGGATTCCCTGGACAAGAAAGTGCCCTAATAGTCACCAGCTACAGTATTAGTTTTTTCACCCAGGCTGGACCTCCTCTTTAACTGTATCTGAGCACCACAAACTGAAACTGTAAAAGTACAATTCTTTTTTTTAATAACAAACATGTCATCCTTACCTGCCCTGTGTAATGTTTTTGCACAGAGCAGCCCTGATCATCCTCTTCTCGGGTCCCGCACTAGCGCTCCTGGCAAACTTTGCATCAAGATAAAAAAAACATTCTGCCTTTACAACCACCCAAATTCATTTTTATTAAGCAAACATCCCCCATCCATCCATGTCTCTATGCTTTATTTTGTTGAGCAATCACTTTGAAAAACACCCCATATCATTGCTAGCTGAGGCCATCTTAAGTAAGATGATTCATATAGCATTTGCTCCCTGGAATCCATATGCCCTTAGCTCAGGCATGAGGGTGTATTTAGCTCAGAAAGCCCCTCGTTCCGATGAAATAAAAAAAATAAGCCCATGAAGACTCCTGGGATGTATGACATAATTTTGGCCTAGGCCAGAAATCAGGAAGCAACTGAAGAAATGTAAAAAAAATATATATATATTTTTTTAAAACAAGCAAAACTAGCATTGCTGGCTGTGGCCATCTTGAGTAAGGGCAGATGCTTCATGTAGTACTGTATTTATTTCCTGGAATCCATCTATTCTTAGCTCAGATATGCAGGCAGGAGGGCATGCTTAGCCAGAAACACAGAAACAACTGAAGAAATGTTTAAAAAGAAAAAGTTTAAAACTAGTAAATACATCTTCTTATCTATTTACTAATGTTTGCAGCAAAAGGATTACAAGTAGTTTATGTTGATTGAGAGAGTTTTAGGCCCCTTTCACACGGACGGTCCGTTCAGGTCCGCCTGTCAGTTTTTTAGGCGGACCTGAACGGATGCTCCATGTAGCCCTATGGAGCCACGGATGTCAGCGGTGACATGTCCACTGACATCCGACCCGCTCCACCAAAGTGTGACGGAGGAAAACCCTATTTTTCCATCCGTCGGCGGAGCGGTTCGGATGAACACGGACAGACTGTCCGGGTTCATCCGATCCCCCCATAGGGGAGAGCGGCGCTCTGACAGGGCGGTCCCTGCACAGTGTGCAGGGACCGCCCAGTCATCCGCCGGCTCAGCGTGGATCAACGGAGTGATCCCCGCTGAGCAAGCGGAGCTTCACGGGGTGGATCTTCACAGATCCGTCCCGTGTGAAAGAGCCCTAACTGAAATTGTCACTGAAGGTGAGACAATTGCTGTCTATTCATTCAGGGTTCCTGTTTATTATTTTCTGCTTGAATTATACTGACTGACAGTTTTAAGTGAAAACACAATCTCAATTTGGTATTAAAGTGGATGTAAATCCTCTCCTATACCCAGTGAAGTGAACAGCCCCAGATGATACACAGAGATGAAACAAATCTCCCTACATAAGTTTTACATGTATATCTGCTGTCTTCAGCTTTTTAGACTCTTTAGAAAGTGCACATCTTGTTAGAAGTTTTCCTACCCGTTTCAGCAGTAGGAGGGAGCAAACACTGTGTGAGAGCTGATTGGAGGAAATGCATCCCACCCCCCTTTACATAGGCAGAGGAACAAAGAAACTTGCAGAGCTGTTCTGTGAATAGACAAGCTCTCTGCTTATCTGTCACCAAGTTACCTCCCTGACACAAATTTCCAGCTGCTTTTCTTTCAAGTGTAATGCCACGTACACGCAATCGGACATTCCGGCAACAGAACCGTGGTTTTTTTTTTTTCCCCCTTACAGATGTTGGCTCAAACTTGTCTTGCATACACATGGTCACACAAATGTGGTCGGAAATTCCGACCGTCAAGAACGCGGTGACGTACAACACGTACGACATGCCGAGAAAACGTTAGGGTGCATGTTATACGCCGATAAATACGGTATGTATGTATATATTACACACACACACACACACACACACACACACACACACACACACACACACACACACTAGGGCCGAAACAACTAATCGATTATGAAATTAATCGATTACCATTTTCATAATCGATTAATCGGCCAGTAACATAATGGGGTTAAAAAAACTCAAATTAGCCCTTTTAAAGAGCAAATCGCTACTGTAAATATTACTTTCATTGTCCCACAGTAAAAAAATGAACCCCTTACAGTAGCGATTTGCTCTTTTTTGTACTCATTTTAGGTTTTTTTTTAACCCCATTATGTTACTAAACATCTCAGGCCCGGGTCACAACCTCTGTGTTTTTTAGTGCTTTTTGCAGAAACACACTACAGGTCATTTACATGGTTTCCTATGGGACACGTTCACATCCATGATTTTTTTTCATCTGCTGCGTATTTGGAAAGGGCAAGGACTTAATGCAAAGCGGTGCTATTTTGTTTTTTTTTGTTCAATATAGTTCAATGGAGAAGGTGCATGTAATAATGCGTTTTTTTTGCGGCAATTTGTGCTTTTTAATCTGTCCAACAACAAATTGGCCAAAAATAAATAAAAAATGCAAATCGCAGCAAAATTACCTTTTTTTTTTTTTTTAAGGTTATTAACCGATTAATCAAAACAATAATCGGCCAACTAATCGATTAAGAAAATAATCGTTAGTTGCAGCCCTAATATATATATATACACACACACACACACACATATATATATATATATATATATATATACATATACACACACACACACACACATATAGCGGGTACTTACTTTCCCGGGTGCATTTTTTGAATCTGGCTGTGACATCAGTGCTATGTTCCCTGTGGTCCACGAGGTGGCGCTGTCACTGTGACCGGAGGGACAAATATCACAGTGTGCGGAGGCCCTTTTTGTCCTCTCTCAGCAGCGGTATGGTGGGGCAGGGAACCCGCCGTGCTTGGGGCCAGCCATCTTGGTCACGGGGTCTTCGTCCCAAGCACCTTCAGCTTGCGGACGTGGGTTCGTGCTCGTCCCCTAGGAGGCCTCGGCCTAGGGGACCAACGGAGATCGTGTTCCACCTCAGGCACCTTCAGTCCTGGGGTGAGGTACTTACAAGAAGGTCCGGAGCTCAGTGCCCAACACTGAGTTCCGCGAGGGAAGGGTCCTAAGGCACTTCGGGGATGGAGGCCTGAATCTGAGTAAGACGCAATGGACCGGGGAGAGCTCCTCACTCGAAGACCCGGTGCAGCAGACTGCCGGTGACGGGTGAGTCTCTTGTCGGAGACCGTCCAGAAGGATCCCCTTCACCTTGTGCGGAGACCATAGCCCACTCTCCAGGAGGAGAGTGGAGGACTGAATTTGTGTCTGGGCCTATTCACACTCACACCTCCTCTTCTGTTCTATCTGTCAAGGAAGTCCCTGTATGGTGTGTTCTAATAAAGGAGTGTTGGACTTTAATGGTGTGAGGCTCACTTCCTGGCGGACAAAGTTCACGTGACTCTTGGAGGGAGGATCCGGGTGCACAACACAGACCCGAAGGTAAACAAGACATTGCTGATACCACAGGTATTCCCACGTGGTGGAAGCTAGGCGTAGCCCACCCGCTCTCTCTCTCTCCCCCATCAGATACCCCTAGACAAAAGACAGTGCGAGTCGCACGGAGAGAGAAGAGGGGAAGGCGCTACACAAATTATATATATATATACACACACACACACACACACAATATTTTCAAAAAGTATTGGGACGCCTGTCTTTACTCGCACATGAACTTTAATGGCATCCCAGTCTTAGTCCGTAGGGTTCAATATTGAATTGGCCCACCCTTTGCAGCTATAACAGCTTCAACTCTTCTGGGAAGGCTGTCCACAAGGTTTAGGAGTGTGTCTATGGGGAGGTTTGACCATTCTTCCAGAAGCACATTTGTGAGGTCAGGCACGGATGTTGGACGAGAAGGCCTGGCTCACATCCCACTCTCTGAATTAATTCCAAAGGTGTTCTATCAGGTTGGTGCGCAGTCATGTTGGAGCAGGAAGGGGCCATCCCCAAACTGTTCCCACAAAGTTAGGAGCATGAAATTGTCCAAAATGTTTTGGTATGCTGACACCTTAAGAGTTTCCTTCACTGAAACTAAGAAGCCAACCTCAACCCCTGAAAAACAACCCCACACCACCAAATGATTTGGACCAGTGTACAAAGAAAGGTCTATAAAGAGATGGGTGAGCGAGTTTAGGGTGGGGGAACTTGACTGGCCTGAACCAAGTCCTGACCTCAACCCGATAGAACCCCTTTGGGGTGAATTCGAGCGGAGACTGTGAGCCAGGCCTTTTTGTCCAACATCAGTGCCTCACCTCACAAATGCACTTCTGGAAGAATGGTCAAACATTCCCATAGACACACTCCTAAACCTTGTGGACAGCCTTCCCAGAAGAGTTGAAGCTGTCATAGCTACAAAGAGTGGGCCAATATTGAACCCTACGGACTAAGACTGGGATGCCATTAAAGTTCATGTGTGTGTAAAGGCAGCCGTACCAATACTTTTGGTGTGTGTGTGTGTCAGACAAATTTCAATCCATGTGTGGCCAATGCAATTGAACGTAGCTCGATCTACCAATCCCTGCTGAGCTCATCTGTGTATTCTGACAGCGGTGTGTCTCCCAGATGTCAGGATATAAGGAGGGCTCATACACACTGGACATTTTTACAGCTGCCATTTTTGGCTTTAGGTGTTTTTTTTTCTCCTGCAGCCAGTAAACTCCCCAGCATGTTATCCTATGTGTCCATGCACACAATGACGGTTATCAGCGTTTTTTTGGCAGGGGCATTTTCAGGCTGGATAAAACCCAGAACTAGTGGGTTTTCAGAGGAGTTTTTCAGCGGTAAAAACGCTCCAACTCTGATAAAAGCTTTTAAACACTGATATTTAGCATTTATAAGCGTTTAAGCCATAATCTTTGGTGGGAGTATAGTTTTGCTAAAAACAGCTGCCAAACTCATTCTAATCTACAGCGAATGCTGCTGGCGTTTTTAGAACGTCCAGTGTGCGTGAGGCCTAATAGCGCAACGGTGGAGTCTCCCTGCTGTCAGAATATAATAGAGCAACGGGGAGGATTCCCACAATCACCTCAAATCTGTGGATGGTGGACAATTTTTTTCGTTAAAATTACTAGTTGAACAATAAAAAGAAAAAAAACTGATCCAGTTAAGCTTGTGTTTTTAATGAGAAAAATTACTTGCCTTTAGCCAGACTTAATCCAACCCCCCCCCCCCCCAAAAAAAAATTTTTTTACTGGGTTCTCTTTTACAATAAATATAAGCAGTCATTGTCAGATTTGATGGTCTGTTCAGTGCTTACAATTACCTGCTCTACACAAAACTATTAGTACACATTGCAAGCATGGTCACATTCCCTGCTAATTAGCCATTGAACTTCATGATGCAGTAAACCACTCACATTCCACAGATTTTTAACCATTTGCAATTCAAGTGGGTTCCTGTCGAGGAGAAAGAGCAGACAATCATAGGCTGGAAGAGTTACTAAACCCAGGACCCTGCATTCACTATATCTGGTCTTCCACAGTACATGGAAATGCAATTATTTTAGTAAATATAAACTGCTAAATACCTTTTCTCATAAGCAGTATATAGCAGTCTTGTGACTTCTATCAGTTCCTAGTAAAGCATGTAGGCGTTTTCATTCTCCTCTGATCCTCTGTCTGGACAATGCTGATCACATGCACTCTCCCAAGAAAAAAGAAAAACACTCTAGCAATACACACCAAACTGAGCATGTGCAGCCCGTCGCCGAGCTCTGTATTATGAGGAAATAATTAGGGGACAGTGGAAGAAGAGGATCAGACAGGATCACACAGCCTTTATACACAATGCAGAGGATTAAATCCTTAGGTTCCAGAGTATAACAATCATGCTTTACTGCATATACAGACTGATTTTACTGTTGTGGGTTTAGGAACACTTTAACCACTTAAGCCCCGGACCATTTTGCAGCTAAAGGACCAGGCCACTTTTTGCGATTCGACACTGCATCGCTTTAACTGACAATTGCGCGGTCGTGCGACGTGGCTCCCAAACAAAATTGGCGTCCTTTTTTACCCACAAATAGAGCTTTCTTTTGGTGGTATTTGATCACCTCTGCGGTTTTTATTTTTTGCGCTATAAACAAAAATAGAGCAACAATTTTGAAAAAAATTCAATATTTTTTTACTATAATAAATATCCCCCAAAAATATATTTAAAAAAACATTTTTTTTCCTCAGTTTAGGCCGATACGTATTCTACATATTTTTGGTAAAAAAAATAAAAATAAATAAAAATCGCAATAAGAGTTTATTGATTGGTTTGCGGTTTTTATTCGTGACTGCGACTTTATGGCGGACACATCGGACACTTTTGACACATTTTTGGGACCATTGTCATTTTCACAGCGATCAGTGCTATAAAAATGCACTGGTTACTGTGAAAATGACACTGGCAGTGAAGAAGTTAACCACTAGGTGGCGCTGTAGGGGTTAAGTGTTCCCTGCATAGTGTTTCTTACTGTAGGGGGGGATGGGCTCTGTGTCACATGACACTGATTTCCACTCCGAGTAAACAGAGCCGAGATCAGTGTCATTATCACTAGTCAGAGCGGGGAGATGCTTGTTTACACAAGCATCTCCCCGCTCTATACCTCCGTGAGACGATCGCGGGGATCCCCGCGGCGATCAAGTCCGCGGGACCCGCGGTCTGACTCACGGGGATGGCGGCAGGGTCGCGAGCACGCCGCAGGCGACGACCACACGGATAGGCATTTAAAGGGAACGTACAGGTACATTGATATGCCTGTCCGTGCCATTCTACCAACGTATATGTGCAGGAGGCGGTCCTTAAGCGGTTAAAGCAGAGTTTCGGACAAAATTTTTTATTTTTTTTATTGATCCTAGCATTAGTACTAATTAAATACAATGTGAAGCCCAATCAATATCTCTTCCTGGTTTGCTTTGGAGAGGTTCATGCTGTGTAACCAGCATGCACCCCTCGATCCCGCGCATGCGCTATTCAACGGCGGCCGTAGCGCCGTTTCTAAAGTTGCCATAACAACGGGCGGCGACTGAGGAAGGTCCCGCCCCGTTGTTATGGCAACATAGAAAAACACATCGCGGCGCTGTGATCCGCCTTAAATCGCGTCATTTCCTGTCAGGAAAAAATGAGATTTTTGATCACAGTACTGCCCACAGACTCCTGGGAAAAGATGTGTCATCATTTCCCAGGAGCACAGGCGAGGGAGAAAGTGACCCAGGAGCGCCGCGGACCAGGAGGTGGCAGATTAGGAGGGCTACATAGCAACAAAGCGATTCTGGAAAGTAAAAAAAACATTTGTAGGGAAAAAATAATATTTTTTATAGTTTCCAGGAGTCTGATCATGTAAAAAAAAATTTTTAGGGTGGAACTCCGCTTTAACCAAAAGTCTTCCTGTATTGGACTGCCATTGCAGACATCTTCTGACAATGCTCTGTGTTTGGTTGTGACACTGATCATCTAGCTTTAAACCTGAACTCCAGGTATGGATGTTTTTTTGTTTAGTTACATTGGTCCAACTTGAACCAGTAAGTATGAGGAGCGCTGTGAAAGCGGAGAATTACTGTAGTAAGAGAATACCTGGTATTCATTGGAGATAGAGAAAAAAAATACAAGATGTTGACGGAATGGCGGCTGACCGCCCTGTGGTTACTAGGCAGCAGGGCAGACACTTGGCATGGGACCCAGAAGACAGCAAGGATCACTCTAGGAGCAGCGGCTTGTGAAGTGGTTCCCCATATCCACAGAAATCAGCCAGGTATGGAAAATGTATGGAAAATGTATACTTACATTGGACCAAAACTATGCAAAAAAAAAACATACCTGGAATTCAGCTCCAAACATCTAAATGCACAGATGAAAATGTAAGGGAGCAGTTTTACTTGCAAAAGTAGTTATATTTCCACCCATCCAGTCCTGAGAATTACACAGCCCAGCCCTGCCCTGCCTGGCAGGTTTAAAAAGTAAATTTTTCTCTGTTGCAGTTAGTATGTAAAGACCAACAATAACGTTCTTACTTGCTCCATTAAATATACCATTAAAAACATTTTATGGCATCTGTTCGACAAGTGTAAAAAAAAAAAAATTATGTGTCTGTCTATTCTATATATCCAACACCCTGTGTTTTCTCTGGACTATTGTCAGTGTAGTATTCCCCCCTGCAATCTCAATTGACTACAAAACACCTCCCTCATTACAGAGAAGACAGAAAGGTGTGGTGTACACCGGACCTATCCTAGGGTGGCAATATTCCTCAGTACGGTTGTCACAATAGGACAGGAAGTGTTAAAAGAAGTTCTATGACCTCGGCATATTCTTCCATAACATCAGTATTGTAATAGCAATACAAACAATAGCTGCTATTGATAATCCAACATAAGCTTAAGCAAGATATCTCCTTTCGTGTAGCGAGTGTTGCCTGTCTGCTGGCTGTCACTTTCCACATCATGGATTCCCAGCATGCTTTGCAGCTTCTCCTCTGCTGTTTACTTTCCATTTCTAAGGACTACATATCCCATGTTACCTTGCTACTTGCAAGCAGTGATTCCTACACTAACTCCTCTCAGCACCTCTGTAGATCAGAGCATCTGTGAAATGTGTGACAACAGTGCCTACTCACAGGACATAGCGACTGCGTGTCTCAGAATTCAAGGTCATTCAAAGTAATAGAAAAAGGCTAGAAATAATTGAAATTGAATGTGGACATGAACATATTTTAAATATAGACCATAGTCACTCCTTAGGCCCCATGCACACGAGACGCTGTTAAACGCCTTCAGAGGCAGTTGGACACTTTTTTCAACTGCCCCTGAACCCATTTAATGTTCTCCTATGTGACCATGCACACTGTCTCGTTTATTGCCGTTTATATGCAGTTGCGTTTAACCTAGTTTTTCCAGAAGCAAAAAAATGGGTTCAGACGCAAAAGTTTTCCACGTTTCAGACGCGAAACGCGGTACTGGCGTTTTCGTTTATAAGCGTTTTTAAAGGTGACCTATTTTTTTACATTAGAAATCTCAAAAATGATGGCAAATGATGAGAAACCATTAAAAATATTTAAAAAAAAACGAATTGCTTGTATTGCAGTGTGGACAATCCACAACTTGTGGCAGGTGACATGGCAAGTGGACAATCCACAACTTGTGGCAGATAATGTGGCAAGTGGACAATCCACAACTTGTGGCAGGTGACGTTGCCAGGTGACGTGGCAAGTAGACAATCCACAGCTTGTGGCAGGTAACGTGGCAAGTGGACAATCCACAACTTGTGGCAGGTAACGTGGCCAGGTGACGTGGCAAGTGGACAATCCACAACTTGTGGCAGGTGACGTGGCAGGTGGACAATCCATAACTTGTGGCAGGTGATGTGGCCAGGTGACATGGCAGGTGACGTGGCAAGTGAACAATCCACAACTTGTGGCAGGTGACGTGGCCAGGTGACATGTCCAGGTGAGGTGGCCAGTGGACAATCCACAACTTGTGGCAGGTGACGTGGCCAGTGGACAATCTACAACTTGTGGCAGGTGACGTGGCAAGTGGACAATCCACAACTTGTGGCAGGTGATGTGGCCAGGTGACATGTCCAGGTGAGGTGGCCAGTGGACAATCCACAACTTGTGGCAGGTGACGTGGCCAGTGGACAATCTACAACTTGTGGCAGGTGACGTGGCCAGTGGACAATCCACAACTTGTGGCAGGTGACGTGGCCAGTGGACAATCCACAACTTGTGGCAGGTGACGTGGCAGGTGGACAATCCACAACTTGTGGCAGGTGACGTGGCCAGTGGACAATCCACAACTTGTGGCAGGTGACGTGGCCAGGTGACGTGGCAAGTGGACAATCCACAACTTGTGGCAGGTGACGTAGCAGGTGGACAATCCATAACTTGTGGCCAGGTAACGTGGCAAGTGGACAATCCACAGCTTGTGGTAGGTGACGTGGCAAGTGGACAATCCACAAACTTGTGGCAGGTGACGTGGCAAGTGGACAATCCACAAACTTGTGGCAGGTGACGTGGCAAGTGGACAATCCACAAACTTGTGGCAGGTGACGTGGCAAGTGGACAATCCACAAACTTGTGGCAGGTGACATGTCCAGGTGACGTGGCAAGTGGACAATCCACAACTTGTGGTAGGTGACGTGGCCAGTGGACAATCCACAACTTGTGGCAGGTAACGTGGCAAGTGGACAATCCACAACTTGTGGCAGGTGACGTGGCAAGTGGACAATCCACAACTTGTGGTAGGTGACGTGGCCAGTGGACAATCCACAACTTGTGGCAGGTAACGTGGCAAGTGGACAATCCACAACTTGTGGCAGTTGACGTGGCCAGTGGACAATCCACAACTTGTGGCAGGTGACGTGGCAAGTGGACAATCCACAGCTTGTGGCAGGTGACGTGGCAAGTGGACAATCCACAGCTTGTGGCAGGTGACGTGGCAAGTGGACAATCCACAAACTTGTGTCAGGTAACGTGGCCAGTGGACAATCCATAACCTGTGGCAGGTAACGTGGCAAGTGGACAATCCACAACTTGTGGCAGGTAACGTGGCAAGTGGACAATCCACAACTTGTGGCAGGTGACGTGGCCAGTGGACAATCCACAACTTGTGGCAGGTGACGTGGCCAATCCACAACTTGTGGCAGGTGACGTGGCCAGTGGACAATCCACAACTTGTGGCAAGTGGACAATCCACAACTTGAGGCAGGTGACGTGGCAAGTGGACAATCCACAACTTGTGGCAGGTGACGTGGCAGGTGGACAATCCACAACTTGTGGCAGGTGGACAATCCACAACTTGTGGCAGGTGACGTGGCCAGTGGACAATCCACAACTTGTGGCAGGTGACGTGGCCAGGTGACGTGGCAAGTGGACAATCCACAACTTGTGGCAGGTGACGTAGCAGGTGGACAATCCATAACTTGTGGCCAGGTAACGTGGCAAGTGGACAATCCACAGCTTGTGGCAGGTGACGTGGCAAGTGGACAATCCACAGCTTGTGGCAGGTGACGTGGCAAGTGGACAATCCACAAACTTTTGACAGGTGACGTGGCCAGTGGACAATCCACAACTTGTGGCAGGTGACGTGGTCAAGTGGACAATCCATAACTTGTGGCAGGTGACGTGGCCAGTGGACAATCCACAGCTTGTGGCAGGTGACGTGGCAAGTGGACAATCCACAGCTTGTGGCAGGTGACGTGGCAAGTGGACAATCCACAGCTTGTGGCAGGTGACGTGGCAAGTGGACAATCCACAAACTTGTGTCAGGTAACGTGGCCAGGTGATGTGGCAAGTGGACAATCCACAACTTGTGGCAGGTGACGTGGCCAGTGGACAATCCATAACCTGTGGCAGGTAACGGGGCAAGTGGACAATCCACAAACTTGTGACAGGTGAAGTGGCCAGTGGACAATCCACAACTTGTGGCAGGTGACATGGCACGTGATGTGGCCAGTGGAAATCCACAACTTGTGGCAGGTGACATGGCAGGTGACGTGGCCAGTGGACAATCCACAACTTGTGGCAGGTGACATGGCACGTGATGTGGCCAGTGGAAATCCACAACTTGTGGCAGGTGACATGGCAGGTGACGTGGCCAGGTGACAATCCACAACTTGTGGCAGGTGACGTGGCCAGTGGACAATCCACAACTTGTGGCAGGTGACGTGGCCAGTGGACAATCCACAACTTGTGGCAGGTGACGTGGCCAGTGGACAATCCACAACTTGTGGCAGGTGACGTGGCCAGTGGACAATCCACAACTTGTGGCAGGTGACGTGGCCAGTGGACAATCCACAACTCGTGGCAGGTGACGTGGCACGTGACGTGGCCAAGTAATGTGGCCAGGTGACGTGGCAAGTGGACAATCCACAACTTGTGGCAGGTGATGTGGCAGGTGGACAATCCATAACTTGTGGCAGGTCACGTGGCCAGTGGACAATCCACAACCTGTGGCAGGAGGACAATCCACAGCTTGTGGCAGGTAACATGGCCAGGTGACGTGGCAAGTGGACAATCCACAACATGTGGCAAGTGACGTGGCCAGGTGACGTGGCAAGTGGACAATCCACAGCTTGTGGCAGGTGACGTGGCAGGTGACGTGGCAACTGGACAATCCACAGCTTGTGGCAGGTGACATGGCACGTGATGTGGCCAGTGGACAATCCACAACTTGTGGCAGGTGACATGGCACGTGACGTGGCCAGGTGACAATCCACAACTTGTGGCAGGTGACGTGGCCAAGTGGACAATCCATAACTTGTGGCAGGTGACGTGGCCAGTGGACAATCCACAACTTGTGGCAGGTGACGTGGCCAGTGGACAATCCACAACTTGTGGCAGGTGACGTGGCCAGTGGACAATCCACAACTTGTGGCAGGTGACGTGGCCAGTGGACAATCCACAACTTGTGGCAGGTGACGTGGCCAGTGGACAATCCACAACTTGTGGCAGGTGACGTGGCCAGTGGACAATCCACAACTTGTGGCAGGTGACGTGGCCAGTGGACAATCCACAACTTGTGGCAGGTGACGTGGCAAGTGGACAATCCACAGCTTGTGGCAGATGACGTGGCAAGTGGACAATCCACAAATTGGGGCAGGTGACGTGGCCGGGTGACATGGCCAGTGGACAATCCACAACTTGTGGCAGGTGACGTGGCCGGGTGACATGGCCAGTGGACAATCCACAGCTTGTGGCAGGTAACGTGGCAAGTGGACAATCCACAAACTTGTGGCATGTGACATGGCACGTGATGTGGCCAGTGGACAATCCACAACTTGTGGCAGGTGATGTGGCAAATGGACAATCCACAACTTGTGGCAGGTGACGTGGCCAGTGGACAATCCACAACCTGTGGCAAGAGGACAATCCACAGCTTGTGGCAGGTAACGTGGCCAGGTGACGTGGCAAGTGGACAATCCACAACATGTGGCAAGTGACGTGGCAAGGGGACAATCCACAGCTTGTGGCAGGTGATGTGGCCAGGTGACGTGGCAAGTTGACAATCCACAGCTTGTGGCAAGTGATACGGCAAGTGATACGCTAAATACAAGTACACTGCTGCTCTCTCAGCTGCTGCTACTCACTCTGGTCTCACAAAATGGCTGAAATGGTTAAATAATACTGTTTTTTGAGCTTAGGGAGGGTCTTATGACTTTACTTAACTAAACGCTTATAGATGCAAACGCCGCTAAACGGGGCAAAACGGGCGTTTCTAAACGCCGGTTTCAGCGTTGAAAAATGTGTGTTCAGCAGAGTTTGCACCTGCGTCTCGTGTGCATGGGGCCTTAGGCTTAATGTACACGGAATGTTTTAAAACCTCTCCTGAACGATTTAACTTTTCAGATAGTAACCAACGTTTAAAAAAGTCAGTCTTTTAGAAGCTTTTTTTGCAAACAGTCAAAAATGTATCTCCATTAAAAACGCCTGTAAATAAAAACGCACACGAGTTACTGCGTTTACAAGCTGTTACAGGCATTTGGCGTTTCAAAGGCCTCTGAATATCCATCCTGCATACATTTCCAAAAATGCTTCTTACCTGAACTGCCTAGAAACGACTATAAACGACCCTGTGTACATGTACTGATAAGATAACAGAGGAGAGTTCAGGGATATCTTAAAAAAAACACCCAACTACTCCTAAAGGTCCGTTTACCAGCAGCAGTGTACATGAAGACTTAAAAGGGGTTGTAAAGGTTCGTTTTTATTTTCTAAATAGGTTCCTTTAAGCTAGTGCATTGTTGGTTCACTTACCTTTTCCATCGATTTCCCTTCTAAATATTTTTTTTCTTTGTCCGAATTTCTCACTTCCTGTTCCTCCTCAGTAAGCTTCACACCATCATCTGAGCCGTTCTGGCTGGGGGTTAGTCAGCGTGCTCGCCCCCTCCCTTGGGACTACATCCCTGCGGGGAGACGCTGTAAACACTATGGTAGCTGTAGAACCTTCACAGCATCTCCCCGCAGGGATGTAGTCCCAAGGGAGGGGGCGAGCACGCTGACTAACCCCCAGCCAGAACGGCTCAGATGATGGTGTGAAGCTTACTGAGGAGGAACAGGAAGTGAGAAATTCAGACAAAGAAAAAAGACATTTAGAAGGGAAATCGAAGGTAAGTGAACCAACAATGCACTAGCTTAAAGGAACCCATTTAGAAAACAAAAAAACAAACCTTTACAACCCCTTTAATGGTAAAATGTCCAAGTAAAAAGAAAGGAAAATTAATGCAGCCACCACATTGAAGGACCTCTTTGACTGGAACCTTTCACATCACAGGTCCAACAAAGCTGCAGAACCCTTCAGGCAGTGCAGCACGGCTCGCTGATATGCAATGGTAAGCTGGCTGTGAAGGTGCAATGAGTTACAGCCGGCTTCCCTTAGTAAATATGCCGGCACCAGGTAGCCAAAGACCCACGGAAAAAAAAAAAAAAAAAAAAAAAAAAAAAAACAGCCCTGGATAGGGAAGTGTCCTATTATTCAGTCAGCAGCTACAGTATTTGTAGCTGCTTAATTGTTTCTCTTTCTAGGGTGAAGATCCTCTAAGAAGCACTCCTTGCAGCTGACTGGCCCTTTGTACTGCTTCTTTCTCTCCTAGTCTGAGCTCTACTTATACAAGGGACTTTAACCACTTCAGCCCTGGAGGATTTGGCTGCCAAATGACCGGGCCACTTTTTGCGATTCGGCACTGCGTCGCTTTAACTGACAATTGCGCAGTCATGCGACGTGGCTCCCAAACAAAATTGAGGTCCTTTTTTCCCAAATAGATCTTTCTTTTGGTGGTATTTGATCACCTCTGTTTATTTTTTTTGCGCTATAAACAAAAAGAGCGTTAATTTTGAAAAAAAAAAAAAAAAAAAGCAATATTTTTTACTTTTTACTATAATAAATATCCCCCAAAAATATATATAAAAAACTAAATTTTTTCCTCAGTTTAGGCAGATACGTATTCTTCTACATATTTAAAAATATATATATATAATTGCGACATTATGGCGGACATATCGGACACTTGATGCTATTTTGGGACCACATTTATACAGCGATCAATGCTATAAAAATGCACCTGATTACTGTGTAAATGACACTGGCAGGGAATGGATTAACCACTAGGGGGCGAGGAAGGCATTAAGTGTGTCCTAGGGAGTGATTCTAACTGTGTGGGGGCTGGGCTACATGTGACACGACACTAATCACTGCTCCCGATGACAGGAAGCAGATCAGTGTCCTGTCACAAGGCAGAACAGGGAGATGCCTTGTTTACACAGGCACCCCCCCCGTTCTGCAGCTTCGTGACACGATCGCGGGACACCGGCGGACATTGAGTCCACGGGTCCAGCGCGCACAGGAGCTTGCGGCATGGGCACGCGCTTATCGCCGGCGCGAAATTCAAAGCAACGTGTGTGTGTGTACACGTTGCTTTGCGCAGCCATGCCATTCTGCCGACGTATATGTACAGGACACACTCGGCAAGTGGTTAAGGGTTGATATCAAGTCAAATTCAGGTACTGCTACTTGCATTTAAGAAATAATTTTAAAGCGGAGTTCCACCCAAAAGTGGAACTTCCGCTTTAACCACTTAAGCCCCGGACCATTTTGTTGCTAAAGGACCAGGCCCCTTTTTGCGATTCAGCACTGCGTCGCTTTAACAGACAATTGCGCGGTCGTGCGACGTGGCTCCCAAACAAAATTGAAGTCCTTTTTTTCCCCACAAATAGAGCTTTCTTTTGGTGGTATTTGATCATCTCTGCGGTTATTTTTTGCGCTATGAACAAAAAGAGTGACAATTTTGAAAAAAAAAAATCAATATTTTTACTTTTTGCTATAATAAATATACCCACAAAATATATATAAACATTTTTTTTTCCCTCAGTTTAGGCCGATACGTATTCTTCTACATATTTTTGGTGAAAAAAAAAATCAAAAAAAAAAAAATCCCAATAAGCGTTTAGTTTGCGCAAAAGTTATAACATCTACAAAATAGGGGATAGTTTTATGGCATTTTTATTATTTTTTTTTACTAGTAATTATCGTGACTGCGACATTATGGCGGACACATCGGACACCATTTTGGGACCAGTCATTTTTACAGCGATCAGTGCTATAAAAATGCACCGATTACTGTGAAAATGACACTGGCAGTGAAGGGGTTAACCTGTAGGGGCGCTGAAGGGGTTAAGTGTGACCTAATGAGTGATTCTTACTGTGTGGGGGCATGGCGTGTGACGTCACTGATTGTCGTTCCCTATGACAGGGAACAGACGATCAGTGACACTCTCACTAGGAAGAACGGGGAAAGGTTTGTTTACACTTCTCCTCGTTCTTCAGCTCTGTGACCCGACCGCGGTCACGGAGCTTCGGACCGGGTCGCGAGTGTGGCGCCGGCTGCGCACGTGACCCACGGCTGGGCATCTTAAAGGGGACGTACCTGTACGTGCTTATGCTCAGCCGTGCCATTCTACCGACGTATATCGGTGTTAGGCGGTTAAAGGACTCCGCACCCCCTGATGTGCCACATTTGGCATGTCTTTTTTTTGAGGGGGGGGGGGGGGAAGAGTGTGTACCTAATTGTGACAGGTACCTCGCTCCCACTTCTGTTCTGGCCACCTAAGTGACTCGAGCAGAAGTTCTCCTCTCTCCCTCCCGGCAATCTTCTGGGACACGTCACAGGTGAGTGAGTGATTGAAAACTTATATAGCGCTACAAATGCAAACTAAATCGCCTCAAGGCGCTTGTATCCATTGTCGTCATGATCCTTCAGAAGAGATGGGTCTTAAGTTTTTTCCTGAAGGCCCGGTGATATTCTTCCATACGGATGTTCGTTGGTAGAGCGTTCCAAGTAAAGTTAAATGTCATCAGCGTAAGAGTGGTAGAGCAAGTCCTGTTTGCTGATGATTTTGAGGAGTGGGCGGAGGTAGATGTTGAAGAGCACGGCGACAGGGGTGATCCTTGAGGGACTGCGCATATAATGGTCCGTGCCTCAGAAGTGAAGGCTCCTAGTTTCACGGTCTGGGATCGGTTCTCCAGGAACGATGCGAACCATAGTCGATCAGAATCTGCAACTCCGGCTACTTCTGTGAGACAAGCGAGTAAAATTTTGTGGTCTACTGTGTCAAAAGCTGCACTGAGGTCCAGCAGCACCAGGAGACACGATTCTCCGTCATCTGCTGCTTCGAGGGCGTCATCCCATATTTTGAGAAGTGCTGTTTCTGTCCCGTGGCCTGGGCGGAAACCTGATTGTAGCGGGTCCAGGAGTTTGTGGGTGTCCAAATGGAGTTATAGCTGTTGTACTACTGCTTTCTCAATGATCTTGGAGATGGTGTTAAGGCTTGTTACCGGTCTGCGGTGCTTTGGGGGGTCGAGGTTCGGTTTCTTTAGGAGGAGTTTGATTATACCTTGCTTGAGGGAGGTCGGAACATTTCCTTCTTTGAACGATTGATTTATGAGATTTGTAATGGTGGGTGCCAAGATGTCGGTACATTCTTTCAGGAGTTGTGGAAATAATGTAGTTTGGTGATGTACTGTCTGAGGCTTCTGATGATGCTTTAGGTGATGTCGATGGTGATTGGGATCAGAGTAGATTTTGTTGATTGTAGAGTATTTATATTGCCGTTTTCTTCTTGTCCGAGTGAGGTTGGTTGTTTTTTTCTGTTTAATTGTTTCAAATGTTTGATTTTGGCAATAAAAAAAAATCTGATCATTCATTGCAGAATTCTTGTGTTTCGTTTGCTGGAAGTTCTAGGCAGGTGGGGTTCATTGTTTGAGCGACTAGTTTGAAAAGTTTGCGGGGACGATTTAGGGCTTTGAAGATTGCTTTGTGGTATTTCTTGGTGAGTAATTTGTAGTTTGTATGGTTTTCCTTTGTTGATTTCCTTCTCCAGGCTCCTTCAGCTCTTCTGCGTTCTTGCTTCAGTAATGTAAGAGCGTCATTGAACCAGCCGGAATTATTTTTGCGGATGAGTGCTCTGCGTCTCAGAGCGACTATGTCTGCTGTCTGTAGTAATGCTTTGTTGAGGGAGTTGAGTGTTTCTTATTTAACATTGTTATTTTGTTCGATAATGTGGTTTTAAAAAGTTCAGAGTATAATTTCTTCTGTCATCTTGTCCAGTGTGTCGTTATTGAATGTGTCGGGGTTTTTGGAAGATGGTGTTGGTGGTCATTTTAAATTTAATGGCGTGGTGGTCCATGGTAAAGGCGTGTTGTCCAGTGTGTTGATGTCCATATTTTGTTTGAAGATGAGGTCGAGAGTGTGACCCGAAACATTGCTGGGAGCCTGCATCAGTTGCTGCAGGCCTAGTTCTTCCAGTTGGTCGATGCAGGCGGTGGCGATGGGGTCCTGGGTGGAATTAGCCCAGGAGGTTGAAGTCCCCCAGTAGCAGGAGGTGATTGGTTTTCAAGGTGTATGTAGAGATGAATTCTGTAAAAGGTGTGTCTTTGGTCCCGGTGGTCTGTAGCATAGCAGTATATAGACAGTGTCCTGGGGTGTTGTTTTGAGTTGCAGAGTAAGTGTTTTCATGAAAGGCAATGAGTTCTGTAGAGTTGGTTTGGTGAGAGAGGTGGGATTTGTAGATCACTGCTAGGCCTCCTCTTTGCCCTGTTCTATTAGGATGCAATAGTTCTCTGGCACTAATTCTGCAAGGATGGTGTTACAGTCAGGTGTTAGCCAGCTTTCTGTGATGAAAAGGCAATCTGTGTTGTGTTGGGTGATGAAGTCATGAATTTCCTGTCTGTGCTTAACTGCAGATCTTGTGTTGATCAGGGTGCATGATAGGTGTTGTAGTCGAAATGGTTCCATCCTCTTTGTTGATTGATTCTTAAAAGTTGTTCTTTTCGTAGTATTTTTTGGATGGAGATTGGTAGTATTGAAGTGGTATTCCTTAGGCCACGGAGGGTGTCTACCGAGTATTTTATGTTGAACATGATGAAAGAAATGCCGAAGATGATGGGATGAATGATGAAGATCAAGAAGATGCTGATGATCGGATGATGAAGATGGGGATGATGATCCGACAGTGATGATGATGCTGCTACTGAACCCAATCTAACCCCCCCAGTTGATCCAGAGAAAGGCGAAAAAACCCCAGCCGAGCATGAGCCAATTAGCTGCAGCAGGGGAAAAAATTCCCTCCTGATCCCCCAAGAGGCAATCGGGGGATTGCCTCGAGGTCACAGAAGATTGTCCAGCCATTAAGGAACCGCATGCGCAGCGCCGTCAGTCGGGTTCCCAGACTTGCGAGGCCTACGAGAACTGAGGGCTGGGGCAGCAGCATCGCTGGACCGTGGGACAGGTGAGTGTGTGTTTATTAAAACTCAGCAGCAAAAAGTGTAGCTGCGGACTTTTAATAAACACAAAACAGAGTGGGACTCTGCTTTAACGATGTATTCATTTATACAGACCTGAGTTGCCATGAGCCTTTAAATATCTAGCTGAAGTTCAGTTTTGATTGCAAATCGTCCAAGGTCATAAAACTGGCAAAATATTAACTTCCTTGGACACCATTTAGACTGAGGTACAGGTAGCTTTGTGAGCCTTTATGTAGTGCTGTAATTCTAGCATTAAAACATGTTTATTAGATGCGTGACAATCATTGTGCTGCTGATCATTTATTGCTCAATCACAGTCCGGTGGTGAAAGAAGGATGGTGACAGCATTGTATTCCTGGACTGTAATATTGTCGCCCTCATGTGTATGCAGTGAGGCAGGGATATGCAAATCACACATGCCTGAACAGAATCAGAAATATTTTGCAAGTTAAACAGGTTACACAATTCAGTTCTGAACTGGTTTTGCAGTTAATCTCTATTCATCACTGTCTGACTAGAGCTGAAGGATATTTAAAAAACAAAAGCAGTTAGATGCTCTAGGCCACAAGCACACTGGACACTTAACGCAGAACTCCAGGATCGGCAAATTATCCCCCATTAGTACCCCTACACAAAACACTAAACAGTTATTACATTTGAGAAATTTCTTACCATTAAAGAGAAAAGTCTAAATTGAATTTGAGAAGTCCTCTTTGCAATTCAAAAAAATGCTGCATGTATTCTGCCAATGAGGAGCTGTTAGAACAGTGATTACATCATATCCCCTCTCTCTCCCCACTATAATCAAACTACATTTCCCATCATGCTTTGTAAATTGAAGTGAATGTGGAAGGGTACACTAGGCCTGTACATGTTAAATGTGAACAAGCCCACTTCAACATAAATCACACCCCTCATTCTGCAGGCAGACAGCCATACTACTCAGTAGCACATAGCAGGATAGGTAGGTTACAACCTTATAAATGCAACAGCAGATAACCATATTGCCCTTAATAGCTTTATGTAACCATTACCAAACTGTAGACACATGCCTATGACTATATACACTGTACTCTGTTGTAATTCAAAATATTCCTCCTCCTGTTGCAGCTTTGAGGTCTTTCTAAAATCATTCAGTGCTTGTAAGGTGCATGTGAGCACATCACCACAGAAAGAAAGCTGGGCCATGATGCTTTACATGTGGCACAAGTAAATGTCGACATGAAGGGGGGGGGGGGGGGGGGGGTAGTACAGCGCTAACTTACTAAATCAATATTACCACAATACCGATATAATACACATCACACTTAAATAAGACATAAAAATTACTTCAAACAGGGATGGTGGAGACCTCTCCTACAAATATTTGGCAGGGGACGGTGTCCACTGCTCATCAGTGCCCAAAAGTACAGCCTCATCAGTGCCCGTCAGAGCTGCCTCATCAGCACAGCTTATCAGTGACCATAATTGCAGCCTCAGTGCAGTTTATCAGTGTCCATAAGTGCCATTCAGTGCTACCTCAATGCCCATCAGTGCTGTCTTGTGTGCCGTTTATCAGTGCCCACAAGTGCAGCCTCATCTGTGCCGCTTCAGTGCAGTTTGTCATTGCCCATCAGTGTCATTTCTGTGCAGCAGGGATTGTTAGGAAAACCTCCCAATGACAGAGCAGCGATCTCCCGGTGCGTCAGATCATGTATGTGAAACTCCGGGCAATGTAAGGTCCCGCCTCCTTGAGCGACATTGTGATGGACAGGACACAGGTCCAATGCCGGTAAAGAAGGTGGGACTTTACAACAGTTTCACATACAGGATCGGTCACACCGGGAGATTGCTGCTCTGTCATCGGTCGGCTCTCCTAACAATCCCATGCAGCATGACAGGTGGGTGGATGATTGGCGAGTGGGCAGCAGCAGGGGGTGTTGGGAGCGGTAACTAGCAGGGAGGATGACGACACCACCTCTATGGGCGGTACAGACGGGGAGCTGTGAGACCCATCCACCCACTACAGCAAGCAGGGAAGGAAATACATCCCTGCTTGCTGTATTCAGGACTACAAGTGGGCAGTGACAAAACCGTTGTTTGAGAGCACATGAGGAATTGCAGACAGGAAACCATAGGGCAGTAACATTTTTTTCTGTAAAATCTGCAGGCTACTACAGAGCTCAGAAGAAGATGTATGGCAATTGATGAAGGTAGGAGATCAGCAACAAGAAAATAGAAAAACGTTTTTTGCCTGGAGTTCTGCTTTAACCACTTCAGCCCCGGACCATTTGGCTGGTCAAAGACCAGGCCACTTTTTGCGATTCAGCACTGCGTCGCTTTAACCGACAATTGCGGTCATGCGACGTCGCTCCCAAACAAAATTGACGTCTATTTTTGCCACAAATTGAGCTTTCTTTTGGTGGTATTTGATCACCTCTGCAGTTTTTATTTTTTGCGCAATAAACAATAGAGCGACAATTTTGAAAAAAATGCCATATTTTTTACTATAATAAATATCCACAAAAAAAATCTATAAAGAAAACTTTTTTTTTCCTCAGTTTAGGCCGATACATATTCTTCTACATATTTTTGGTAAAAAAAAAAAAAAAAGGCATTTTTATAATTTTTTTTACTAGTAATGGCAGCGATCAGCGGTTTTTATCTGACTGCGACATTATGACGGACACTTTTGACACCATTTTGGGACCAGTCATTTTTACAGCGATCAGTGCTATAAAAATGCACCGATTACTGGAAATATTACACTGACAGTGAAGGGGTTAACCTGTAGGGGGCACTGAAGGTGTTAAGTGTGACCTAGGGAGTGCTTCTAACTGTTAAGGGGCGTAGCTTGCCGTGACACGTCACTGATCGCTGTTCCTGATGACAGGGAACACGATCAGTGACAGTGTCAATAGGCAGAACGGGGAGATGTGTTTATACCAACATCTCCCTGCTCTTCAGCTCCGTGACACGATCGCAGGACACCGGCGGACAAAGTCTGCGGGTCCGGAGCTCGCAGCACGGTCGCCGTGCCGTTCTGCCGATGTACAAGTTTGTGTGGCGGTCGGCAAGCCGTTAATCCGGCCAAATATGGGACAAATTTTCTTTTGAAAATCGTAACCAAGAATTTTCATTCTAATTTCGCACCATTAGCGAGCTGCGGCAAAAGCCAATTTGAGTGACTGGAGGAATTGGAACTTTTTGGAAAAACAAAATTCCTAATGAGAGAACCGTGCAAATTTTTTTTTATAAAAATCAAAAAGCACGTGACCTAGAAAGAAAATTCCTGAAAAGATTCACGGCCACAAAAATGTTTCTGTAGCAACACCAGGTGAAATTAAAGGCTTGGTTGGTCGAATTTCTAAATCATTGGTGGCACCATCAGATCACAAATCGCACTACATTGATTTTCTAAAGAAAAATTATTTAAGAATCTGACTCAACATTAGCCTGTGTGCATCCATTCCTGATGTTTTTGCGCACCTCGGTACAGGTACAGTGTCCAGCCCTACTGCCTAGTCTTCTCAAAGTCTATGGCAGGCCGAAATAAGCTGCGACTGTACACCGCACCAAGCAATTCTCACGTTTAGCCCCGGTTTACACCGTCATAGGCGCATGTGATTCGCACAGGAATCTCAGCGCATTCCTGTGCAAATCACATGCGATTCTTGTTGGTGCGATTTCAGCCCATTCAATCTGAATGACTCAAATTGCACTGCATACAAAAAAGATATGGGCAGCTTTCTTTTGGGTTTGCACTGGACCTGGATGCCATGGTTGTACATACCCATGCAATCCAGTTCAGGCAAACACACTTTTGGGGTGTCGTTAACTTTCAATTCACACCCTCAAAAAATGTATGCGATCCCTGTGCGAATCACATGCAATGTACCATTGTGAACTGGGGCTTGACACCTACAAATTGTATGACAGCACAATTGCTATACGGAAGACGCAGCGTTTCCTACATTGCCTCAGTGTGAACTGGGGCTTAGTACCGTATGCACTCATGGGCATATTTCCAGAACGCAGGGGTTAAAGCGTAAGTTACCCCGACACATATTCCTGATCTGTACTTGTACGAGAAAGTATCCTGTTCTTTGTATCGCTTCCTTTATGTGAAATCCCTGGTATTCCTTGCAGTCCCCTTGCTTTCCTACTAAAAACTGACCACACTAAGCAGGAGAGCACACCGTGATCAGTTCTCTAGCTGAGCTGGAAACTCAGCCTGCTCTCCAATGATCAAATTAGTCCTGACACAACCCCCCCCCCCCCCTTGCATAGTCATTCACTGAGAAGCTCAGTGTGCTGCTGCTGCTTCTCCCAGCTCTTCTGCAGCTAAGAGAAAAAATAAATTAAAAAATAGGATTTTTGTACTCACCGTAAAATCCGTTTCTCTGACGTCCATGGACTGACACAGCCTCTCTTACACTTTACACGTGGGATGTCCCAAAGCAGTGTCAAGAGGGGTGGGAGCAGTATAAATGGAAAACCAAAAAACTTCACTCCAAACAAGGCAGAGCTCCTCAACAGAGGAGTTGCAACATTAAACAGCAGCCTGCAACACCTTGCGGCCGAAGGAAGCATCCGAAGATGCAGCCACATCAACCTCATAGAACTTAGAAAAGGTATGAACGGACAACCAGGTCGCCGCCTTGCACACTTGTGCAACCGACGCTTGATGCCGGAAAACCCAGGAAGCACCAATTGCCCTGGTGGAATGCGCCGGAAGGGGAGGCGCCCGCCCCTGGAGGGCATAGGCCTGTATAACGGTCTGTCTGATCCACCTAGAAATGGTGGCAGATGAAACCGCTTGGCCCTGTTTTGGACCAGAGACAGACAAACAGTGAGTCATACTTCCGAATAGAAGCAGTAGCAGACAGGTACACCCACAAGGCACGTACCACGCCCAATGTGTGAAGCGCAAACTCTCTGGGATGCGATGGGTGAGGACACAAGGACGGGAAGACAATGTCCTCATTTAGGTGAAAGGCCAAGACCACCTTTGGCAAACAGGAAGGTCGCAGACGCAACACCGCCTTATCCTTATGGATGACCAAATAGGGTGACTTGCAGGACCAGGCCGCCAACTCAGACACCCGTCTAACAGAAGTAATGGCCACTAAGAAGGCCACCTTCTGAGACAAGGTCAAGAGGGGAATATCTCTGATATTTTCAAAGGGAGGTTCCTGGAGAACAGAGCACCAAATTCAGATCCCAAGGAGGGAGGGGAGGTTTAACAAGGAGAGAGCACATGGCGAACCCCCTGCACAAAAAGGTGCTAACCAAGGAATGACCCGCTAGCGGTCGCTGAAAGAAGACGGCCAAGGCCGAAATCTGACCCCTAAATGGTACTCAAAGCAAGCACCGCAGGATTCTGGGGACAGAATACGTCCGTGGACGCCAGTCCAGCTCTTTGCACATAGCGATGTACGCTTTCCAGGTACGGTGATATATCTTTCTGGCGGAGGACTTCCATGCCCTTAACATGGTTGAAATCACCAAATCCGAGACCTCAGTCTCTCAGCATCTGGCTTTCAATAGCCATGCCGTTAAAGCCAGAGACTGTAAAGCAGGATGAAATCTATGACCTTGAGACAGAAGGTCCTCCCCTCATTGGCAACTGCCAAGGAACGTCCGCAACGAGACGTACCAGATCGGCGTACCAATGACACCGAGGCCAATCCGGAGCAAAGAGGATTCACTGGAATCCCCTCGGTTGCCACCCTGCGCAGCAGGCGAGGAAGCAGCTGCAGCGGAGGATAAACATATCAGGTGATAATGACCCCATGGGGCCACCAACGCATCCGAGGCATCCGCCCAAGGATCCCTGGACCTGGTCACAAACCTTGACACCTTGCGATTGAGTCGAGAGGCCATCAGGTCCACATCCGGGATACCCCACCGCCGGCACAGAATTTGAAAAACCTCCGGGTGCAAGGTCCGCTCTCCCTGGTCCAGCGTCTGGCGACTCAGATAGTCCGCCTGCCAATTGTCTACGCCTGGAATGTAGACGGCCGGCACGCTTCTTTCGGCCCACCTTATGATGCGGGCGACCTCTGAAGCCGCAGTTGAGCTTGAGTCCCCCCTTGATGGTTGACATACGCCACCGCCGTGGCGTCGTCCGACTGGATCCTGAGGGAGCGATCCTGTAGTCTCTCCGACCACGAGGAGAGGCACAGTCTGATTGCCCATATTTCCAGAACATCGATCAGTAAACGGGCTTTGTCCAGAGTCCAAAGCCCTTGGGGGCTGACAGGACTCCCCAGACTCCACCCCAGGTGGCATCTGTTGTGATCACCGTCCACTGGATTGCGGGAACGACTTCCCGGACTGAAGAGCCGGGGACCTCAACCACCACGCCAGGGATGCCCTGACTGGGTGACTCACCTGGATCTGAAGATCCAAGGACAATGGGGATTTGTCCCAAGTGGACAGGATCTCTTTCTGTAATGCCCGTGTGTGTGATTGGGCATACGGAACGGCCTAGAACGAGGCCACCATGAGTCCCAGGACTCTCATGCAAAAACGGATTGACAACCATTTTCGGGACGTCAGGACCCGCACTGCAGACTGAAAGGTCAGTAACTTCTCCAGGAGTAGGAATACCTTTGCCTCCAAGGAGTCCAGGATCAGACCTAGATACTCCGAATGCTGAGTCAGGACCGACTTCTGAATGTTCAGGAGTCACCCGAAGTCCCTGAGGGTCTGACTGACAATAGTCACACTTACTTCTAATTCTGAGCCATTGTCTGCTCTTAGAAGATCGTCCAGATAGCCCACGATAGCAATGCCTCGCTGTCTCAGCAAAGCTAGAACCGGAGCAAGCACCTTGGTAAACACCTTTGGTGCCGAGGCTAGGCCGAAAGGAAGAGCCACAAATAGATATTGGACTTCGCCGATTGCAAAGCGCAGAAACTTCCGATCTGCGCAAGTCACCAGAACATGCAAGTAGGCGTCCTTGATGTCCAAGGACGCCAGAAAATCTCCTTGGAGTGTAGCGATCACCGTGCGAATGGATTCCATGCGGAACTTTTGCACCTTAACAAAGGCATTCAGGCCTTGAGGTCAAGGATTGTCCGAACCCCGTCCTTTTTTGGGACTACAAACAGATTCGAGTAGAACCCCTGAAACCTCTCCTATGACGGAACCGGCACAATCACTCAGGACCTGATCAATCCTGTACGGCCCCCTAAGAGGGCCACCCGACGGGCAGGAAGGAGAGGGAGATTTAAGGGAAAGAATCTGTCTGGGGGCCAGGAACGGAACTCTATCCTGTATCCTGAGGTGACCACCTCGCACACCCACCGGTCAGAGATCCGGGAGGTCCACCGAACAGTGAACCCGCAAAGACGTCCTTCCACCCCAGAGTCGGGCAGGGGCAAGACTTCATGCGGCGGTGGGCTTGGGAGCTTGCTTGGTAGGCTCACGCACCCAGGGATGCTTATGTCCCCCAGCCACACTTTTTTCAGTCTGGGCGGGCTTACCCGTGTATTCCGACTGACGAAAAAACGTCTTCTTCGTCGGAAAGGAAGGGCCCGGCCTACGGTGGGGCTCCTTTTCCTAAACAGACTGAGGAAGGAAGGTGCTCTTACCCCCTGTGACATCCATAATAATGTCATCCAGGGCGGCCCCAAACAAACAGTCTACCGCCCTTAAAGGGCAAGTCAGCCAGGACCTTTTTGGAAGCTAGGTCGGCCGACCAGAATTTCAGCCAGATAAGGCGACGCAGCACCACAGCAGAGATAGAGGCCCAAGATATTAAAGGGGCCGCATCCAAAGTGGCATCGCACACAGTGACTAAACCCTGTGCAAGTTGATGAGCCAGGGCAATGGTCTCAGGAGGGAGATTATGCTCCTGTACTGTCTGGTGCAAAATCTCTGCCCATCCTGTGAGTGTCTGAGAAAAGTGTCGCCGCCACTATAGGGCGTAAGGCGGCCCCCAATAAGGTGAACATAGTTCTACACGCCACTTCTGCCCTCCTGTCAGCAAGATCCTTAAACGCAGGAGTCCCTTCCATTGGGAGCGTGGTAGCCTTATTCAAACAGGCGACCGGGGGGTCGACCACTGGGGGGCGAGCCCACTTCTTAACCAGGTCCTCCTCAAAGGGGTACCCTTAAGGCTAGGCGCCGCGGGACCGTCAAAGTCTTCTGCGGCTTATCCCAGACTTGGTCAATGAATGCATCAAAAAAAAAAGGCACATATGGAAAGACCTTTTTTGAAGTAACAGCTTTAAAGGAACCAAAGGAGACAGCTTCCACCTGAGGTTCCTCAGCCTCAACATTCAGGTTGAGAGTGTCCCTCACAGCATCATTGAGTTCACTTACAAGCACCCTGTCAGTTATTCAGAACTGGGGTCTTCTTCACAAGGAATGTCCTGTTCAAAAACATGAAAATCCTCAGAGCTAGGGTCCTGAGCAGCAGTAGCTAGGCTCATATCTGAGACAGAGCACTCCCCTACAGGAGAATGTGTGGGGAGGGGGCGCTTTACAGCTCCCTTGCACTCTCACACACCGCTTCCATCCTGATAAGGATGATTCTAGGACTGCCGACAACTGGTCCATAGGGACCGCAGGTGGAGGAGCACTGCCAGTTGCCTCCGACAAGTGTGGAGAAGCAGGTGAACCTGACTCCATACTGCCACCCTCTGAGACCTTATACACTATTACAGTGAATAATACAGTCCACCCACTGGCTGCACTGAGGCTGAGGAGGGGATACCCAGAGGACTCACCAACCCTTAAGGACCATCAGTTCCGCTGTATGAAACCGCGCTGCAGCACCAGTGAAGCCTGAGGAGAGAGTGTGAGGAGAGAGTGTGAGGAGAGAGTGTGAGGAGAGAGTGTGAGGAGAGAGTGTGAGGAGAGAGTGTGAGGAGAGAGTGTGAGGAGAGAGTGTGAGGAGAGAGTGTGAGGAGAGAGTGTGAGGAGAGAGTGTGAGGAGAGAGTGTGAGGAGAGAGTGTGAGGAGAGAGTGTGAGGAGAGAGTGTGAGGAGAGAGTGTGAGGAGAGAGTGTGAGGAGAGAGTGTGAGGAGAGAGTGTGAGGAGATTCACGCTGCAGCAGCGCCGATAGAGGCCGAAACCGAAAGCGTTGTGGTTTCAAGAAAATGGCCGCCGGCCACATGTATTACTGCACCATTGATCCACGACAAGATGGCCGCCGAGCGCATTTTTTAAAAATCACCACAGCGCGCTAATGGCGCACACAATGAAGTCTCCAAACACACACACCAGAACACTGCTCCTCTCACAGAGTCAACCCACTACACAGACATGAGCACCCCCCAAGTACCCCCACACAGCACAGCACCAGTACAGGTTGCAGAGAGCAGCATAACGGGGGGGGGGGGAGACAGGGAGAAACCCCCCATATAAAGAAACACAGCCAGCATGTACTCACCTGCAGCAGGAGAGACTACTTACCCGTCCCAGAGGGACCCACTGGCTTGTTTCAGACAGACCTATCACAGAGTAGTACTGAGTAGCTGTCGGCCCGGTCCACCGCGAAAGATACAGACAGGTACTGTTCAATCTTGAGAGGACCGCGGGAGCATAAAAGCAACCCGGCCACCCCTGGAGTCGTGGGGCATGTCGTGAACTGAGTCTCACGCACACAAGGCGAGGATCAGCACGCTCGATGGTCGGACAGGGAAGACTACGAGGATACCAGTGTACCCAACCTGTTGCCCAGCCGACAGTTGATTGAAGGTCTCAAAAATAAAATAAAATTCCCAAAGGAATAACATTTTAAAATAAAATCTTACAGGAGACTGGCTCTTGAGAGAGCCACGTCTTCTCCTAGACAGAAAAAAACTGAGGTCTGCTGACTGCAGTGGGAGGGTTATGTCCGGAGGGACCGCCCCCCTGGGAGGGGCTGTTCAGCTCTGGCTTTAGAATTTATGTATAACATTTCACATTCTGCCTAGGTCTTCTCCTGCAGGCAGGGACATAACCCACGTGTAAAGTGTAAGAGAGGCTGTGTCAGTCCATGGACGATGAGAAAAAGGCATTTAATAAATCTATACAAAAAGATTTTGCCTTTCACTTATTTTATAAATTGAATGGGTTGTTTTACAAGGTGATCGTTTACAATGTTTTAGGCGCATGTCCATGAAAGCATAGGGCTCTTAAAGGCTGGATTCACACTATTGCATTGCAGCAAGCACGCAGGAAACGCATGTTATGTCATTCTGAATAGAAACCCAGCATGCCGCATGGCATGATTAGCATGCATCGTGGGTGGCTGCATTTCTAATAATGGCACATGTACTTTGTTTTATGTGTTCTGGTACACTGCCAGCCCAATTGCACTAGAATGCCAGGGTGTAAAAGCACCCCATACAGCCCTGAAGATTATGTTCTGCAAAACAACCAAAAAACACACAGACAGTATTTAAAATGATATTTGTATTTACAACAGTTAATAACATTAAGAAATATAAACCGGAAAATATTAAACATTCATCTGGTGTGTCCAGAGACTACATTAAATAATCTTGGCAACTTGATAAAACTGACAAAGTCCTAAAATTAGGATAGAAAAAAACAACAGGAAGGTCATATATTAAAAGGTCTTGTAAAAACATCAATAAAACATTTTAACTGGGGCGAGTGACAAGTAAAGCCAAGAACACGGGCATCGATTCTGGCAGGTTTTAGTGAAAGGTGAGGCTCGTCTTGCCAGCAATTCTCCATTAAAAAGGAGAAAATACATAAGACCTGCTATTGCTGGATTGCCCTTTTCAAACTAGATGCTTGGCTGCAATGTTGAGCTACGGACTTCAATATTTTGAGTAAATGATCCATATATCATTAGCTATATGGATCTTCAGATCTCTCAATACAATTTATCTTTAAAACAAATGAGGTAAAAACAACTGGCCTTTATGTGTGCCAAAAAAATTGTTCTAGCTTTCACTTTGGCTGCCTATAGACATAGAACAGAAGCACCTTTGTTTTGGTCAGATCTATGGAGTGATACAAATGCTGGAAGAGCAAATTAGAAGAGTACAGTCAGATTATACTAGCGCCAGGACAAGGAGTGGGCAGAAGGGGCGCAGCATGTATTGTAGGGATGAGGGTGCTGCAAGTTCCTTCTACTGTAAAGTTGACAGGAGTAGCAACACCACTACTTCTGTAAGCCCAACGCTGGAAGCAGCGAGGAGAGAGGCAGGAGGAGGTGCAGGCTGTGCTCCCCCCCCCCCCCCTCATAAAGCTCACACATAATCAAGGGCAGGGGGTGCAATTTGTCATCTTTGCCCAGGGCACTGGATGATCTTGTCCCAGCACTGGATTATACCATGTATCAAACCACGCTTGTACCTATAAGTTCCTCAACACTGCCATAGGAGAATCTAATCACTTGATATGGGAGTTTCCCTGACTACATACTTTAATTGAAAAAAGCCAGTGACATTAAGGTAATGCTCCACTTTTCAAGACCCTGATCCTAGGTCCATTTCACATGGCCTTCAGCTTGTAAAAGAGCAGTGTGAACAGCGAGTGTTGACAATGTATTTGCAGAGCTTTCAGCAAGCTTTGAGGCTGGGTTCGCACTGCCGTACAGAGCAGTTCACAGCAGGGGTCCAATGCGTCCCTGTTCACCGTTTCAGGTCTGATTTCAGTCTGAATTTTTGGCCGAATCTGGACCTGAAACAGACCAGAAAACACACAGGACTGCAATTCGCTCTCTGCAGCCGCTCTGGAGATGTGTGAATCGGCTCCATTAAGAGCCGTCACAATCTTCTGATATGCGAATTGGATGAGGTAAAAAATGCGCATCCAATTCGCAATAGAGTGAACCCAGCCCTAAAGTACCATTCAGCTCCAGTTTATAAATGTTGAGCACAGATCCTAATGGGAGTGTTGATTGCCACTTTAAATAAGCTGCTAGCAGGCTTCAGAACTTCTTGAAAGCCTGCTAGCAGCTTGTTTATAGTTCAATATTTTTTATTAAAAAAATAAATTCCAGAATGAACAGACATTAATGGAACAAAGTAAGTTTTTCAGATTGTCAACATAACAATACAGAGATACAGAAGGTATGGCCAAAATACATCCGTCATCTATCATAGCAGAACACAAGATGTGCGATATGTATCCAAATACTAATGGGACTGAATAATAGTTTCCCATCTATGATCAGGAATACCACCATGTATGGTGAATGGTAGAGATCCAAGGTCACAGGGAATCCTGATAGTCTCAGGGCTCACTACTGTGTGAGGCACCACAAGCGATCACCTGTATTGTGATTTTAAGTTCTAGAAAAAAGGAAGGGAAGAGAAAAGAGAAAAAAAAAAAAAAGAGAAAAGGGAGATGAGGAAGGAGAGTGTTAGCAGCTTGTTTAAAGTGGCAATAAGCACCCCCCCCCCCCCCATTGGGATCTGTGCTCAACATTTACAAACTGGAGGTGAATGGTACTTCAATAAAGCTTGCTGAAAACTTTTTGAAGTAACATTCAGCTCCAATTTGTAAATGTTGAGCACAGATCCCAATGGGGGTGCCGATTGCCACTTTAAAACAAGCTGCTAGCAGGCTTTCAACAACCTTCAAAACGTTTTTAGTAAGCTTTATTGAAGCTTTTAAAGTGGCAGTCAGCACTCCGATTAGGATCTGTGTTCAACATTTAGAAACTGGAGCTGAATGGTACTTTAAAAGTGTCGAAGCTTGCTGTTCACGCTGTTATACAAGCTGAAGCCTGTGTGAACAGGCCTAATTGATGCTGATCCTGTGTCTTCGGTACTTTAAATCCCTGACCAGAAGCAAGAATGTAGATCATTACCTTTGACTTCACCTTGATTTTGCCTGATGTAGGTTTCAATTGGGTAACTATCCATTAGTAACAGAAGCTAGGAAAATAAAGTGCTACATTTAAGGAATTTCCCTCCTCCGGATTACTGGATCATTAACAGAACTGACTGGATGCACTGAAGTGACTCAAATTGCTGCAAAAACCTCAGTCATGTCAGAAAATCTTAAGGTCTTAGGCTCCTTTCATACGCGAGACAAAGATGTGACTTTACAGTGCAACTTTAATTTGACTTTACACTCTGGACCAAAGTCGCATCAAAAGTCGGACCAAAGTATTGCAGGAAACTTTTCTGAAGTCCCAGCGACTACTGTAGTGTCATGAGGATCGGCTCTCATAGAAATACATTGAATTTCACATATCCTGCGACTTGGGGTCTCACAAGTCAGATCCCAAGTCGCACAAAGGAGCCTTAGATCAATGAGCAGGTAAGCAGCCTGGGTTTAGCTCATTTATCAGAAACTGAACAAAAAAGTTTATTCACAGGTGCATTTGATCAAAATGCTGCATCAACCTGCCCTTGCATTCCTATTGATTTGCAAGGGGAGAGACGTAGTTTTATTGCTAATAAAAGTGTACACGGGCACTGCCAACTTGTTTTTGAAAGTGCAAGTTCCATATTTTACATTCAGTTTGTGTCAATCAAGCAAGCAAGAATGAAGGATGACAACCTTAGTTTTACCACCCTTAAAATATACCAGCGATAGTAGCTTCCGTATTCCTATCATGGCAAGTCCCCTTTTATGCCAGGTATATTACACATTTCCTCAAATTAAAAAATTCTCGCTAGAGTGATGGAAATCCATCACTCTAGCGAGAAAGAAAACCGGCAACAGCTAAACGTGATATTTAGGTTCCCAGCATAGTTTCATTAAAACAATATACCCGTCAGTGTGGGAAATACATTTCACCCATTTAGGAAACTCTAAAACCGGGGAAGGATAATGGACAAGTGGGCACATTACACTGCAGTTCAGCTGTAAAACAGAACAGCAAGGAGAATTCTAGGAAGGATCCAGGATGCATCAGGTAGCAGCATGTAAAAATACTCCATTGTACAGTAGCTTACATATAACAAACTATATAGTCCACAACCTTGTGATACACCAACAGTACCAACATCAGTTGAACTAGGTTTTCTGAAATACTGTAGGAGGAAATAAAATGTATCTTCCGGATCAGCTGCTTTACTCCGAAGACTTTTTACAGAAATATGTTGAAATCTTTTTTATGGATCCTGGTGTGATGGGAACCTGGAAAGAGAAAAAAAAATTGAGAATTAGAATATGCTAGAACTAGCTACAAATGAGTCATAATTCGTTTCCAGTGAGATGTTGCCCAAGACCCCCAGCAGTCACATGTATGGAAGAATGTGAATATTGAGAGTGCGGCCCCTCTTCCTCAGCAGGTCATTTCTGTCAATGGTGGAGCACAGACACAGAACAATGAATCCCAGAATTCCTTATAGATCCAGGTCAGAGACCCAAAGCACTAAAACTAAAGAATTAGCATGACAGCCAGAGGAGAAGTCAGCAATTGCAAAAGCCACACTTCTTTTACAATAGTCACCTTAAGCCTAGGTTCACACTGACTGCGGGTATTAAATCGTGCGAGTTCAGCTAAACTCGCACGATTTCATTCCCACATGTGAGGCCCAACTTCGGGGGCGAATTAAGAGACATCTGTACAGGCTTCTGCACAGATGTCAATTGGAAAATCGCCAAAAGTAGTACAGAAACAACTTCTGGGAATCGGTGCGGCGCCGCAAACGCTGCAATTGCCACCAATTTGGCTAAATTGCATCAATGTGAATCAGGGCTTAGAGATGAGCTAGCTAATAAGGCTTCATGGACACAGGCGTTTGTATTTTTTTGTTGAACCCCTCCGATCACTGCTGTATGTTAGCCAATGTGCCCATGCAGGCATTGAAAGTAGAACTATAGACAACCCCCCCCCCCCCCCATATTTTGGATAAAGGGAGGGGCATAACCGGTCAGTTTATTTTTTGCCATCTGTGTCCCACTGGCGAGATTTCCCTTCACTTCCTGTCTTATAGCTTAACAGGAAGTGAGGAAATCCATGCAATAAATGGAATCCCTTTAGTTTCCCCATCTAGTATCCCATCTTACATTTCTCAGGACAAGGCCAAATTAGGAATTTTCTTTTACTTTCAATGATAATGGTAAACAGGACAAATGGGAGGGTGAATCTCCCTAATGGGGGCACAGACAGCGACAAAAACTGTCAGGGGTTCAAATTCCTCTCCACTCTGGCCAAAGGAGCCCCGGGAAATCTGATTCAGGGTCACCTGATCAGCGTAATAGCCTCAGATTGGCTATCACAGTGATCAATCACTGTAAAGCCTGACCCTGTGTTTTCTATCTCTGAATGGACGAGACAGATACACATTGCATCTTTCTCTGTACTTTCAGAGATGGGGGGGGGGGTTTTGTTTGGGTCAAAGGTCAGCATTTTTTTTTGGACAAGGTTTTTTTTTTACCCCCCCTTTAAAATTAAAAATCAGTGCGTTTTAGGCAGGATTTATTGAAAAAAAAAATGTGCACCATTGTTTCTGGTCTGTAGTACGGGTACAAACAACATACACACGTGGTATCACTGCGATCGTCAGGAGCAGAATTTACTTTGTGTTATTGGGTGGTAGGTTATAGTAGTAGCAAGAAATGTACATCTAAATAAAAAAACAAATAGGTTTACTATTTTGGGTCAGTTTTCCTTAGATAATAATGTGCCTGCGTCTCTAAATGCAATTTACATGTAAATGCGCAAAAGCATGCCAAAAATAGCATTTAAGCTGGATTTTTCTGCCAGCTCGTAGCAGAAGGATCCAGCACACATAGGATAATTTTAGTATGCCCGTGTGCATGAGGCCTTACCCTTCAGATGGCCCCTCTCAAAAGTGGAAACATTTGGGTTTAGACCTCTCAAATGCTTTGCCACAGAACAGTTTTCAAAGTGGTCATTGTTTTGTTTTTTGAATCACCATTGAGGATACATTTCTTTTTTGTTATTGTCAGCAAACTCATAAGCGAGTAGAATCTCTCCAATAGAGATGAACTGTAAGGACTAATGTCTGAAACGCGTAGTGGGTTTTACAGCATTGCATGTGTCTTTTCAATAAAATTATCACTTTTGGATGTCAACTTGAGTGCAGACCATCTCTCCCAATCCAAGCACATGTAAGGGCTTGTCCAACTGTCACAGGTCTTGTCCCTCCCCCAGCCTCTTTACTTGACAAAAATAAAAGCAGAACGATGAGCACATTGCTCTCTATCAGCATGTTCCTTGTTAGAAAATTAGCACTGCGGTATAACCAACAGGCTTGTGTTGCTTCTCCCATTCACATCTAAGCTTGCCACTTAAACACTGCTTGCATTTAAAGGAGACATTCACCTTTGGGAACATGTTCCACCTGCTGGTAGTGGATTCTCTCTTCCTACCTGTACGAGTTAGAAGACAGATAGACACACGGACAAGTCTGCAGGAGTCCAGCATGGCGCCCGCGATCTGCTGATCGCAGGTGCAACGCTTTACAGTAGAGCTGCACAATTAATCGTTGGAAAAAAATAAAAAATAAATAAATTGCAATCTCGATTTAACCCCCCTCACAATCTCTATTGCAGAGTTTCCGATTCTTTCATGTAACAAGTGTAGAGACTTCTCTGCTCACTCTGGCGTTCTGCCAAGTTTTTAACATTGTCTGTGCTAGTAGATAACTAGAAACATTGTAACTCTTCCTTCTTAGATGAAAGGGATAAAACGTCTGTAAATGTTGCAAGTTTAACCACTTAAAGGCTAAACCTTTTTCTGACACTTGTTTCCTACAAAGTTAAAATCAGAATTTTTTGCTAGAAAATTACTTGGAATCCCCAAACATATATATATACTTTTAGCAGAGACCCTAGGGAATAAAATGGTGATTGTTGCAATATTTTATGGCACACTGTATTTGCACAGTGGTCTTTCAAACGCATTTTTTTGGGAAAAAAGAGACACTCCAATTAATAATTTAAAAAAAAAAAACAGTAAAGTTAGCCCAATTTTTTTGTTTAATGTGAAAAGATGTTACGCTGTGAGAATCGTGATCCATCTGCTAAGCAAAAAATTAACAATTCTCATTTTAGCCAGAATTGTGCAGCTCTACTTTACAGGATCCAAGAAAAAAAAAATGCACATTTTTCTTACCTGCAAAAAGATGTGCTTTTATTTACGTTAGCACTTCACTTTTGGATATACGGCGTACATCCAAACAGCTAAAGACAAGTTCACGGCTGCAGAAGCGTTGGGGTTTTTTTTTTAGCACAACACAAAAACAAAAAAAGCTTGTGCTTTTCTTCAGCCATTTCCCGTGTGTAAACTGAAAGTAATCCAGGCGGCAACTTTTACAGTGTAGGAGGTGCACTTGTTATTTACTCAACGCATCCTAATTTTTTTACTTTATTTTTTTTAAATAAAAGACCAAAAACAACAAGAATGGATATTATATTGTCCGTTTGCAAGAAAAGTAATTTTACTATATTTTATCCTGAAAATGTGCTAAACAGATGCTCAAATATCAAGCAACAAAAAAAAAAAAAAAACTACTTTTTTTTTTACATAATGTTCTGTGGGGGTTAAAGTAGTTTTATAACCAAAAAAAAAAAAAAGTAAAACTAGTTAAAGGGGTTGTAAAGGTTCGTTTTTTATTTTCTAAATAAGTTCCTTTAAGCTAGTGCATTGTTGGTTCACTTCCTGTTTCTCCTCAGTAAACTTCACACCATCATCCGAGTGGTGTTTAATCAGCCAGAACAGCTTACCTAGGAGGAACAGGAAGTGAGAAATTCAGACAAAGAAAAAAACATTTAGAAGGGAAATCAAAGGAAAAAAGTTAGGTAAACCAACAATGCACTAGCTTAAAAGGAACCCATTTAGAAACTAAAAAACAAACCTTTACAACCCCTTTAAGAATTATGTAGCTGCATTATGTAGTACATCTTTTGTCATCTGTGTGAAGCTTTAAAGATTTTTTGGGGGGGGGGGCACAAAAAAAACATCTGGCACAGCTTCCTCTTGATGAAACAAGGTTGAGTTTGTTGAGAAGTGTCTGCTAGAGCTGAAGTCAGATTAATTAGCACATCTGACAAGCACCTTCATGCCACTGTGTAGGAACAGATCAAGGCAGAGGCCAACCCGATGCATCAGCTCCCACAGGCATTGCTGGCTGTAAACGGCATCAAATAGTTCAAAATTTCGTCATGCACATGCCTCATGGCCATACTGTTCTACCAGGATCTATGCAAAATGATATGACAAAAAAGGGGCAGATCCCATTTTCCACTAAAATAATTAGAAGTTCTTAGCCAGCCTCTTGGTTGTGGCAAGGAAAAAAACAAACACACACACGCACAAGCAAGGTTACCAAAAATGTCAAGTAGGCAATTAATACCAATCAACAGGTTAATCGTATGATCAGAAATGTGATCTACTCATTGCAGCCGGTTAAAGGGAGGATGCAAGGAGAAAGCAAAGTCAGTGGAAAGGTCTGAGGGGAGCCAAATGGGTGTGAAGTTACATGCAGTCTGTTCGCATCCCTACAAGCTTACTTTAGCGCATAGATTAGATTATATATAATATATATATATATAAAGGGAGGGTATAGATCCTGACAAATCCCAACATTACATTGGTCATCGCCAACAGTGCAAAAGCAATGGGTCCTGCAGTTGGGTACTTAAGACGGTCATATACGCTTACGTAGAGACTTCAGTTAAAGCCTTTTGGCATGTGTCCCTGCTAGAAAAATGTCTCATCTCAACCAGACCTGAAAAACTTCCCCAACAGAGACATGTATGAGAAAACTGATGAAGGATCCAACCCTTTTGTGCTCTATCCAAAATTGAATACATTTTAGAGTTGGCTTTTATATAGCGCACCAGTGGAAGCATTTTGAAAATCTCAAAAAGGAAAAGACAAGGATACTTACAGATATAGGGGAATTGGCTATAGTCCTTGGTGGGGCCTTTTTGTCACTCCCACTCCTTGGTGATGGGCGACTGGTAAGGTTTTGGTTTATGGACTTGTCAGATTTCAGTTTGTGACCAAAAGCAGACAGCCAATTCTTCTCTGGAGTGCTGTTCTCTTTGTTGTGCCTCAAATGACAGGATGTCCCAACTGGGGACTGTGTTCCAGGGGCCTCTGTAGTGAGTTGGGAAGCAGAGCTCTCTTCATGTCCCTTGCTGAGATCAGCCAGACTTAGACAACTGCTATCGGCATTTGCATTGTCCTCCAGGGACCCCGGGTCATGCTTGGCCTTCTTTCGCCCGGGTTCCAGCTCGCTCACACAGTTACAGTAACTAAAACACTCATGTTCTGCTTTATCACTGCTAGTATCTAGACGTCTCTTAGCCTTCTTCTCATACACAGGGGACATCCTAGAACTACAATCTGTGGGGTACTGCTCTACTGGGGTGAAGGCCTTTCGAGGAGATGGAGTCTTCATATCGGACCTCGGAGTACACGTGACCCAGGCCTTAATGGACACCTTAGAAGCAGACATCTGTTTAGGAGATGAAGTGGAAACTTCGGCCTTCAGCCTTGTTGGCGTTGTGTGGCATTTAGAAATTCTTGTGAAAGGAGAAGTTGGGGTGCCGGATGACATCGGGAGGTCCCCAGTGTAACTTGGAGCACAGGTGGCTGGAGTAGGAGAAGCCATTAAGCTGGGGCTTTGCTCTGGGGTTGATTTAGCAGGTGTACATATTCTTGAGCCTGTTAATAGAAGACACATTTATAGAGTATACTGTGATTACACAAACCTACAAACACATTCTGGAAGTGACTTATGCTCCATTGGGAAGGCACTTTACATCAAGTAGAAGCAATGCACTTAAAAAAGAGGAAGTAAACTCTCCCCCTCACAGGCTAATTTTAAATTGGAACATTATATTAAATTCTTCTAAACGCATATACAATATAATTTAGCCCCAATCGCATGTTCCTTACTGTGTTTGAAGATGTTAATAAATTAGTTTCTCTCGGGGGTAAGCCAGCGCCATATTAACTGTTCTTTGTCTGTAGCAGAAAATACTTCCGCCCTTTGCTTAAATCTCGTTTCTCAGCCAAGCCTTCTAGTTCCAGAGGCCGAGCATGTAGTCTTGTGGTATAGAGGCAAGTGCCGCTGGGAGCACATATGACAGTCATGGCACACTACTCAATGGACTGATAGCACAAAGTGTGCCATGAATCGCGGGAGAGATGCGCATGTGCCGGTGGCGTCATTACAGAAAACTGGATGGATTATCAGCAAACCGAGCAAGTAAGACGACATCCGAGGACAGCGATCAATAGTGCTTTTAATACAAATTTATATTGGCTAAAGTGTTGGGAGAGAGTTTACAACCACTTTAATACATAATTACTCCCTGTAGTGGGGAGTGACCTGTAACCAAAATGGCTTCCCCAGCTGGCTGGAACCCATATAGACAATAGTAAATGTTTCTACACACCATGAGGTTTTGCTGTATTGGAGAACTGGGATAACTGGTTTTCTAGTGGTTGTAAAAAAGAAAAAAAAAAAAAAAACGTATGAAAGCATGAGATCTGGCACCAATGCAACTAGAAGAGTCACTGGAGCTCCCAAGTGTGCAGCCGACATGCAAATTTTAAAAAAGTTTATAATTTCTTAACTTCTTCCCTTAAAGTGGTTGTAAACATGAAATATGAACAAAGCATATCCCTCCTGAGGGTGTACTTGTTCCAATTAAGAGCACTAAGTGTCATTTCTGTCTGCTGCTTCCTTCCTCACAACACACAGCCTGAGAATGACAGCCTCAATTATGTTGCTGTGTGAAGGGGCTGTGTCCCTTACCTCCAATCACCTCCCCCCTTACTGAGCTCTGCGGTGTGTAACTTCAGCTCCCTGCCTTCCGACAGCTCAGAAAAGCTTTACAAATTATGTATTGAATGGACGTAGAGAAGATAAGAGACTGTAAACAAACCGGTACAACCTATGTAGGAGGATTTGTTTAATCTATCACCTGAGGCCAGTCACTTCACTGTATATGCAAGGTTTTACAACCACTTCAAGTAGCTTTAATGCCGGGAGGTGGAACAGCTTCCCAATGACATGACTGCTATAATAGAGTCTCTCACATGACTGGGAGAGGGGTTCTGTGCCTCTCAGCAAACCACCTCCAACCACTGTGGATGCATGCTGGGATTAAAGCCAACATTTTCTGCTGCCGAATTTATGTGTACATGGTCAGGTAATAGGTAAAAGCCCCCCCCCCCCAAAAAAAAAAAGGGGAGCAAGAGCCTCCTGCTGTTTTTGTTTTCTCAGTTTTCTCCCAAGAGGACCCCTCACTTCCTGTTCTTGCGACACCCAGGATAAGAAAATGAGGGTAATGGATGTCATCAGGCCTGAAAAATGCAGATTAATAAAAGTCTGACTGGTCATAACCCTTCTGCACACTTAAAATATGCTTTTGCTGTGGCCTCGGTCCCCATGGGAAAGATATCATATCATTCACTTTCCATGTCATACACTCTCAGTAACAGGAAGAAAATGAAAATACTCAATGGGGACAGAGTAAAGAGAACCCTGACAGCTTCTCTTTAACCACTTAAGCCCCGGACCATTTCGGGCCATTAGGACCAGGCCTGTTTTTGGGATTCGGCACTGCGCTGCTTTAACTGTAAATTGTGCGGACATGCAATGTTGTACCCAAATGAAATTTGCGTCCTTTTCTTCCCACAAATAGAGCTTTCTTTTAATGGTATTTGATTGCCTCTGCGATTTTTATTTTTTGCGATATAAACAGAAAAAGACCGAAAATTTTGAAAAAAAATGATATTTTCTACTTTTTGTTATAAGAAAAATCGAATAAACTCAATTTTAGTCATACATTTAGGCCAAAATGTATTCAGCCACATGTCTTTAGTAAAAAAAAAATGTCAATAAGCGTATATTTATTGGTTTGCGCAAAAGTTATAGTGTTTACAAACTAGGGTACATTTTCTGAAATTTACACAGCTTTAAATTTATGACTGCCTATCTCATTTCTTGAGGTGCTAAAATGGCAGGGCAGTACAAACCCCCCCCAAATGACCCCATTTTGGAAAGTAGACACCCCAAGGAAATTGCTGAGAGGCATGTTGAGCCCATTGAATATTTTTTTTTTTTTGTCCCAAGTGATTGAATAATGACAAAAAAAAAATAAAAAAAAATAAATAATTATTACAAAAAGTTGTCACTAAATGATATATTGCTCACACATGCCATGGTTATATGTGGAATTGCACCCCAAAATACATTCTGCTGCTTCTCCTGAGTACGGGGATACCACATGTGTGGGACTTTTTAGGAGCCTAGCCACGTACGGGACCCCGGAAACCAAGCACCGCCTTCAGGATTTCTAAGGGCGCAAATTTTTGATTTCACTCACTACCTATCACAGTTTCGAAGGCCATAAAATGCCAAAAATAGCACAAAACCCCCCCAAATGACCCCATTTTGGAAAGTAAACACCCCAAGCTATTTACTGAGAGGCATGTTCAGTCCATGGAATATTTTATATTTTGCCACAAGTTGCGGGAATATGACAAACTTTTTTTTTTTTGCACAAAGTTGTCACTAAATGATATATTGCTCACACATGCCATGGGCATATGTGAAATTACACCCCAAAATACATTCTGCTGCTTCTCCTGAGTACGGGGATACCACATGTGTGGGACTTTTTGGGAGCCTAGCCGCGTACGGGACCTCAAAAACCAAGCACCGCCTTCAAGGTTTCTAAGGGCATACATTTTTGATTTCACTCCTCACTACCTATCACAGTTTTGAAGGCCATAAAATGCCAAGATGGCACAAAACCCCCCCAAATGACCCCATTTTGGAAAGTAGACACCCCAAGCTATTTGCTGAGAGGCATGTTGACCCCATTGAATATTTTTTTTTTGTCCCAAATGATTGAATAATGACAAAAAGAAAAAAAAAAAAAAAAAAAAATGTACAAAAAGTTGTCACTAAATGATATATTGCTCACACATGCCATGGTTATATGTGGAATTGCACCCCAAAATACATTCTGCTGCTTTTCCTGAGTACGGGGATACCACATGTGTGGGACTTTTTGGGAGCCTAGCCGCGTACAGGGTCCCATAAACCAAGCACTGCGAACGCTGCAGTTATGTGTGTTGTGTTTGGTAAGTGACAGTGATCGATCGATACTGCACTTGGGTGGGCTGGGCTGGGCGGAGGGGCTAAACGCAGGCGCTAGCAGGTATCTGGGCTGATCCCGCTAACACTGCGTTTTTGGGAACCCTAAACCGCTGGGGATGCTAGTATAGATCTGATCAGATACTATACCACTAAAGGGGGTGCATGCTTTGCGCGTGGGTGTTAGCGTTACTGTCACTAACCTAACACTGCCTGGGGCGACGCAGACCCTCTCTGGCGCTAAAACCTAATTGATCTCACCCGCCGGGCGATCAGGGGGGTTAAACCTTTATTGGGTTATATACGGCGGGTGCCCTGATGCTATAAAAAGCAAACTAATCAACCAGCGTCACCCGTAACCTTTATATGGTGATCACTGGTGAAAGGGTTAACTAGGGGCAATCAGGGGGTTAAAACCTTTATTAGGTTAAATATGGGGGTACCTGACACTATATAAAAACCTGACGGGTAACCTAACTAAATAACTTACTGGCTAACCAGTGACACCAGTGACGCTTATACGGCGATCACTGGTGAAAGGGTTAACTCTAGGGGCAATCAGGGGGTTAAATATATGGGGGTACCTGACACTAATAAAAACCTGCGGCGAACCTAAAAAAAAATAACTGCCTATCTAAAACACCAGCGACACGAATACAGCGATCGGAAAAACAATCGCTTAGTGACGCTGAAGTTAGGGGGTGAAAGGGTTACCTGGGGGGTGATCAAGGGGTTAAACCTTTATTAGGGGGGGGTTAGGGGGCTACCCTGGACCTAAAGGGGCCTAATCCTAACTGCCCTGCAACTTTTTACAATCACAGATGACACTAAATGCAGTGATCAGTAAAATAAATCACTGCAATCAGTGACACTGTGATTGGGGGCTTTGGGGTGACCTGGGGGGTGATCTGGGGGTGACTGGGGGGTGATTTGTGTGCCTATGTGTACCTACGTGTCAGTGGACTGTTGGTGCACTAACCTGCTTCTTCTCTGCTCGGCGCCGGGAACGAAAAGACCGCGGCGAGGGAGATGACATCACTTCCTCCAGCCTTGTTTACATCACATGGCGGAGGAAGCATTTTCATTGGCCGGGAGCGATCGCGAGGGGGGGGGGGCGGAATCGAGCGCCCCCCCCCCCTCATGCCTGATCGCTCCCGAACACTTAACGGCCGCTCACTGCAGTGAAGGGGGGTCCGGATGGACCCCCCAACTGCACAAAGGCGATCACGTAGATCTACGTGATTCTGCCTGTCCGTGCCATTCTGCCGACGTAAATCGGCGGTGGGCGGTCGTTAAGTGGTTAACCGCTTCACGACTTTTTATGTCGACAGAATGGCACGACTGCGCAAATGGGTGTATATACACATACGTCCCCTTTAATTTGCCAGAGCGCTCGCGACCCGACTTGATGTCCGCCAGTGTCCCGCGATCGGGTCACAGAGCTGAAGAACGGGGAGATGTCAGTGTAAACACAACATCTCCCGATTCTTCCTCGTGACATGTCACTGATCGTCTGTTCCCTCTCATCAGGAACAGTGACATGTCACTCGTAGCCACGCCCCTAACAGTTAGAATCACTCCCTAGGACACACTTAACCCCTTCAGCTCCCCCTACAGGTTAACCCCTTCATTGCCAGTGTCATTTTTACAGTAATCAGTGCATTTTATAGCACTGATCGCTGCAAAAATGACAATGGTCCCAAAATGGTGTCAGCGTCCGCCATAATGTCGCAGTCATGAGAATAAAAATAAAATAAATAATTTGCTGATTGCGCCATTACTAGTGGAAAAATAAAATTATAAAAATGCTATAAAACTATCCCTTAATTTGTAGATGCGCAAACCAATCAAACGCTTATTGCGATTTTTTTTAACCAAAAATATGTAGAATACTTCTCTGCCTAAACTGAGGGGAAAAAAAAGTGTTTTTTTTTTTTTTTTTACATATATTTTGGGGATATTTATAATAGCAAAATATAAAAAATATTGAATTTTTTTCAGAATTGACGCTGTTTATAGCGCAAAAAATAAAAAAAACACAGAGGTGATCAAATACCACCAAAAGAAAGCTATTTGTGGGAAAAAAAAGGACATCAATTTTGTTTGGGAGCCACGTCGCACGACAGCACAATTGTCAGTTAAAGCAACGCAGTGCCGTATCGCAAAAAGTGGCCTGGTCTTTGGCCAGCCAAATGGTCCAGGGCTTAAGTGGTTAAGGTGCAACATGAAAATCAAGCAATATTTCAGTTGCCATATGTCCATGGAAAGAACAGTGTTCAAGATGGCAAACTGCTGAAGAGTTAGAACTACAAGTGATTGATTTAATGAAAGAATCACCATTACACACAACACATTAATATCTGACATGACTACTTTGTCTGAGACACTTGCCTATAGGAGTACTATTGCTCTGACGTGTCCAGCCAACACAGTTTACTTGCTGCTCTCGGTTCTTGCTGCAGCTTCTCTTCAACCGCCAAACCCTCACAGCGTTGTCATCAGAGCATGTAACAATCTGCACAATATGGAGGCATACGTTAACGCTAAATTGAAGCCTAAGTATTCATTACTGTAATGTATTCAAGCTCCATAAAACCATAATAAATTTGGCTTTTTAACAAATGTACCCCGGAGAGTCAGACGAGTTCTTTCTTTCACACACAAGCAGTGGCCTGGGTCTCCAGGGGTCTGACACTCCAGCCACACAGTGTTCCAATCAACAGCCTTTGCTTAGAGCACTATAAGCAAAGTTAATTAAAGCAATGTACTGATAAAAAAAAAAAGTAAATAAAGTCCTTTTACAAATACCTTTATCCATATGGTTTTCTGCATATACATGCAGGCCAAGTGACAATGATAGGAACAACTAGAACACAGCCAGGGGTGCTTAAAATAAATAAGACCTTGCCTAAAATATCCCTAGGATAACATTACGACAACTTGTGGTAGTCTACACACAGATCCATGTGCCATGAGGGGCCCAATAAGATCATAAGCTGTACAAGGACTCGACATATTCCTAAAAGATTAAAGTGGAAGTTCAGCCAAAACCCAATGCTAAACCTACAACACTACCACATGCTAATCCCAATCTATCTAGCCCTGTAAAGAAGAGATCGCTATACTTGCCTGTTTTGCAGCCGTGCTGGTCCCAGGCTGAGTGGTCAGTGGCGGCTTCAGTCTGTGTGGGAGTGTGCAGGAGAGGCAGCCGACAACGGCTTTTCAGTAATTTCCCAGCCGTTGTTTGCCGTCGCTCTACACAGCAGCCACTGCTGGAGACCGGACCGGCTTTAGAAATCATATGTATAAATCGATTTTTTTTTCTTTACAGGGTTAAATAGATTAGGTTTAGAATGCGGTTGCCAGTAGGTTTAGTGTTAAAGTGGGATTTCAGCCAAAACCTAAGCACTGCCTCAAGACACCAAGCGCTGCCCAAAGCGGTACAATATTTTTTTTAGAGGAAAATGCATCTCTGGTTAATGAAGTCACATCAGGCATCATGTGGTGCATTATTTTAGGCAGGATTGAACGTACATGTGCAGTGGACCAATTCTTTCCAATGCATGGTCCATACGTCCCTGTATGGCTAGAGGCTGTCAGCCCACTTGGGACATTTAGGATATACAAGCAAAATAAAAATAAAAATAGGATTTTTGTACTCACCGTAAAATCCATTTCTCTGACGTCCATGGACCGACGCAGCTCTCATACTGATTACATGTGGGTATATGTCCCTGCTCGCAGGAGATGACCTAGGCAGAATGTGAGGTTAAAACATTCTAGAACAAGCCAGAGCTGAACAGCCCCGCCCAGGGGGGCGGTCCCTCCGGACATTACCCTTCCACCTGCAGCTAATCAGCCTCAGTTCGTAACAAAGCAGTACAAACTTAAAAAGGAAGGGTGGGTGCTGCGTCGGTCCATGGACGTCAGAGAAATGGATTTTACGGAGAGTACAAAAATCCTATTTTCTCTTATCGTCCATGGACCGACGCAGCTCTCATACTGATTACATGTGGGATGTCCCAAAGCAGTATAAGAAAAGGGTGGGAGCAAAAAAAGTAACGAACAACCAAAACTTCACTCCAAACCAGCAGAGCCCCTCAATGGAGGAGTTGCAACATTAGACAGCGGCCTGCAACACTTTGCGGCCGAAGGAAGCATCCGACGATACAGCCACATCAACCTTGTAGAACTTTGAAAAGGTATGAACGGACGACCAGGTCGTCGCCTTGCACACTTGTGCAACCGACGCTTGATGTCGGAAGGCCCGGGAAGCACCAATTGCCTTGGTGGAATGCGCCGCAACCGGAAAGGGAGGTGCCCGCCCCTTAAGGGCAAAGGCCTGTATGACGGTCTGCCTGATCCACTTAAAGACGGTGGCAGGCGACACCGCTTGGCCCTGTTTTGGACCAGACACAGATATCCGAATGGAAACAGTAGCAGACAGGTACACTCGTAAGGCTTGTACCCATCTTAATGCAGGAAGCGCAAACTCTCAGGGAAGCGATGGGTGAGGACACAAGGACGGAAGAACAATGTCCTTCTTAAGGTGAAAGGCCAAGACCATCCTTAGAAAAGAAGGATGGTCGTGGGCGCAACACCAACATATCCTTATGGAGGACCAAGTAAGGCGACTTGCCAGACAAGGCTGCCAACTCAGACACCCGTCTAACCGAAGCAATGGCCAATAAGGCCAACTTCCGGGACAAGGTCAAGAGAGGAATCTCTCTGATATTCTCAAAGGGATGTTCTTGGAGAACCGAGATGCATCAAAATCAGATTCCAAGTAGGGAGAGGAGGCTTGACAGGGGGGACCACATGGCGAACCCCCTGCCCAAAAGGTGCTAATCAAGGAATGGCCCGGCAGCGGTCGTTGAAAAAGACAGTCCGGGCCGAAATCCGACCCTCAAAAAAAAAAGGTATGCAAGGCCAGCTTTTGGGTCACACCACGCTGTAAGAACAGCAAAATCCTGGGAACGGAAAACATCCGAGGATGCCACTCAAGTTCCTCGCACATAGCGATGTAAGCCTTCCAGGTACGGTGAGATATCTTTCTGGAGGAAGATTCCCGTGTCAACAACATAGAAGAGATGACCGAATACGAGAGAACTCGGTCCTTTAGCACCTGGCTTTAAACAGCCATGCCATTAAAGCCAAGGACTGTAAAGCAGGATGAAGTATGCTCCGCGAAGCCGGCGAGGCAACAACAGTAGAAGAGGGTAAGCATATATCAGGCGATACTGCACCCACGGGCTTCCAACACGTCTAACGCATCCGCCCAGGGGTCCCTGGACCTGACCACGATCTTGCCACCTTGCGAGTGAGTCGAGAGGCCACAAGGTCCACTTCCGGTGCCCCACCTCCGGTAAAGAAGGTGGAAACACCTCCGGATGCAAGGACCCTTCGCCTGCAATGCACACGGCCGACAGGACCGTCTTGCAGCGAGACGTATGAAAATCCCAAAGAGACTCCGCAATGTATCGGAGAAGGGAGGCCCCAGTGTACAGGGTGCCTCAAATGTTGGCCAATAAAGGCAACTTGACGGAACTTCCCTAGAAACTCGGTCAGAGGACTAGTACCTCAGCCTCCACAGGTGGCGCAAACCCACCCCGGGCACAGAGACCCTAAAGGCTAAAGCAGTTGTAGTGCACCTGCTAGACAACTGATGAATGAAGCAGAGGCTTTTGCCCAGTCATTGATCCACAAAAAATGCCAGAGACGCAGCCACTAACAGGCGCAACGCCAACCCCAGCCTGGCGAACACAGTCCAAGCCAACGCTTCTGATCACCACTGAAAGCAGGTGGAAAGTGATACCCCTAAAACCAGGGATCCTTGTGACAATGCTCCATTCAGCAGCTACCCATGGATAGGTGCTGATTGTGCAAACACATAGTTTATACTATGTATTGCGTCAAACGCACAAATGGAGAGTGTGGGAGGAAACCCACCCAGCCACAAAGAGCATAATACCACCACATACGGCGTATGTAGTTTAGTATTTGTGGATAAACCTATTAAAACGCGTATATACTGTGCCAGCGACGAAGGCGTGCACATCATCGGGGCCTGGACGTAAACCAGCCACACAGATTGCGTACACAACCGTGTAGGTATGTTAGCCTGCGAATAAACAAATTGCCATGTTTATACTGTGCATAGCGCTGAGAATGCGCACCCATTGGAACGCAGGGGAGAAACCTGAGCACCCGGATGAAACCCATGCAGACTGCATACGCATACCGTGTATGGTATTATAGTATGTGTGCTAAACATTTTGCACAAGCCCATGTGTGAATAGCACCGAAGGCGCGCACACTGTTGGCGTGTGGGAGGAACCGAAGTACCACACGCATACTCAGAGAATGCAATACCTACAACTACTGTAAATGTATTTAGTGTAGTGTATAGACATAATGTGTATGTTTACACCGTGTATTGCACCAAAGGCATGCATGTCATGTAGCATGGGCAGAAACCCACGCAGACTGCATACGCATACCGTGTAGGTATTATAGTGTGTGTGCTAAACCTTTTGCACAAGCTCATGTGTGCGTAGCACCGAAGGCGCGCACACCGTTGGCGCGTAGGAGGAACCGAAGTACCCCACGCATACTCAGAGAATGCAATACCTACAACTACTGTGAATGTATTTAGTGTAGTGTATAAACATATTGTGTATGTTTACATCGTGTATTGCACCAAAGGCATGCATGTCATGTAGCGTGGGCGGAAACCCACGCAGACTGCAAAGACATACCGGGTAGGTCCAATCGCACAAATTTAGACTGTGCATAGCGCCGAAGCGCCCACTCGGAAGAACACCACGCAGACAGCACACAGATACCGTGTAGGAATGATAGCATGTGAATCAACATAATATTGCACATGTTTATGCTGTGCATTTCCATTGGAGCGTGGGGGGAAACCGGAGTACCCGGAGGAACCCCACGCAAACAGTATACCCATACTGTAAACATGTATAATATGTGCAATAAACATATTGAACATGTCTATACTGTGCAGAGAGCCGAAGCGCACATACCATGAGAATGCGGGAGGACACCGGAGCCCCCGCCAGCCCAGAGAGTATAATACATACATATACTGTGAATGTATCTGGAGTCGTGCATAAACATATTTTGTACGTTTATATCATGTATGGCACTGAAACACAGCATTGGAACGTGGGGACAGCCACGCAGACACAGAGACCAATAACACATACATACACTGTGAATGTATGCAGTGTAGAGGTATAGGATGAGTTTAAATTATGGCGCAGAGGCGCAATAATCTTCTCTGTATCATTCCAACCTGCTTGACTGTGCTGCTGAAGCAGCATACAGGTAACAGTTAACCTCTGATCCTCAGACCGTGTGTCTGTCAGAGCTCAAATCATTCCCCAGGAAATGGCGGGAAATGTTACCTCAGGTATCACACACAAGGCTCACAGGGATTAGAGACATAAATGAATAAAGTCCTCCCTCATCCATGCTGCTCTTGAGGCAGCGTGTGAGGAAAACTGAGGAAACTGTGTAAAAGAAAAGCTTGTCACAGCAATTTCAGCCTGAGTATGATTCTCACATCATCAATGAGATCACTTACAAGCGCCCTGTCATTCACTGACACAGAACTGGAGTCTTCCTCACAAGGGAATGTCCTGTTCATAAACATTAAATATTCAGAGGTAGGGTCCTGAGCCCAATAGCTAGGCCCATATCTGACTCAGAGCACTCCTTCACTAAAGATTTTTGTGGGGGGAGGGGGCTTATAGCTCCTTTTGCTCGCACACCACTTCCATTCTGACAGGAATGATTCCAGGACTGCTGACAACTGGTCCATAAGGACCGCAGGTGCAGGAAACATATGAACATGTTTAACTGTGCAGCACTGCCAGTTGCCCCAGGCAATGTGGAGAGCAGGTGTATCAGACTCCATAACGCCACCCTCTGAGACCTTATACACTATACAGTGAATATACAGTCCACCCACTGGCTACGCTGAGGAGGGGATACCCGGGAGGACCCACCAACCCTTAAGGACAGCTCAGTCTGTGAGGAGATTGTGAGGGGATTCGCGCCGCCGCCAGAAATAAATGCGCGGTGGCCACAAGAAAATGGCCGCCGTCCGCAGCCATAATTGTGCCACTAAACGCCAAGATGGCCGCCGAGCGCAAAATTCAAAGCTCTAATGCGCGCCAATGGCGCACGCAATAACCACCTCACACAACAGAAAAAACTGCAGACATGAGCGCCCAACCAGGCCAGAGTGACCCCCAAGCACAGCACCAGTACAGGGTGCAGAGAGCAGCATAACGGGGGGGGGGGGGGGGGGACGGACAGGGAGAACCCCCCACACACAAAAACACAGCCAGCATGTACTCACCTGCAGTAGGAGAGACTACTTACCCGTCCCTTTCAGGGACCCACTGGCTTGTTTCAGACAGACCTATCACAGAGTCGTACTGCGTAGCTGTCGGCCCGGTCCACCGCGAGAGATAGTCAGTCAAGTACTGTTCAATCTTGAGAGGACCGCGGGAGCATGAAAGCAACCCGGCCACCCCTGGAGTCTTGGGGCATGTCGTGAACTGAGTCTCACGCATGCAAGGCGAGGATCAGCACGCTCGATGGTCGGACAGGGAAGACTACGAGGATACTAGTGTACCCAACCTGTTGCCCAGCCGACAGTTGATTGAAGGTCTCAAAAATAATAAAATTCCCAAAGGAATAAAAATCAAAAGTAAAATCTTCCAGGAGACTGGCTCCTGAGAGCCACGTCTTCTCCTTCTGCTAGGCAGAAAAAAACTGAGGCTGATTAGCTGCAGGTGGAAGGGTAATGTCTGGAGGGACCGCCCCCCTGGGCGGGGCTGTTCAGCTCTGGCTTGTTCTAGAATGTTTTAACCTCTAACATTCTGCCTAGGTCTTCTCCTGCGAGCAGGGACATATACCCACATGTAATCAGTATGAGAGCTGCGTCGGTCCATGGACGATAAGAGAAATACTAACCATCATAATACCACCTACCTTGGTAAAGTCAGCTGTACACCAGGTAACGGAAGTGACCTCTTGACTGTGCCCCTGGAGCATGATCGGCGAAGCCAGAGGAGCTGACACCTGGGAAGAAAAAAAAAAAAAAAAGTTAAACTATTGCAACTGCAGGTAAAAGTGGTTGTAAACCTCAGACTCGAAATATGAACAAAGCTTATCCCTCTGTAGTGTGTACTTGAATGGCTGTAGGGGAAAAATGGCTGTACAGAAAACAGGTACAACTTATGTAGGCGGCTTGGTTTCATCTCTGTGCATTACCTGAGGCCAGTCACTTCACTGGTTATATGTAAGGGTTTACAACCACTTTAGGTTCCGTTTTCTGCAATCAATTTTTAAAGACAAACTAAATGGTCTCTCCCTTTATGTACCATTCTAGTTGGTTATATAGTGACCATTATCCTACATTGAAAAAGAAAAAGATTCCAGAACACTCAATCATGTTACAAAGAAAAGGATAAAAGCAGGCTTAATAAACCTTTAGTATTTTGCAGTAACTCTGCTTTTATACCAAATAAGTATTCTCATACAGCTCCAATATGGGGAGCCAGCCAGGGTGTTGACCTGCCCTAAGCAACAGGACTGGAAAAGATTATTTGCCCAGATCCATATACGAGAGAGTGTTAGATCACTCTACAAAACCTTACGTTTTTTTTTTTTTTTTTTTTAAACAGAAGGAATATTTATTGATATAATCAAACGATTACAAGCTAATACACATCAGGTGATACAGATCAGGACAACAGAACATTCCAAGATGATTACATCAAGAGTCAGAAATACACACAGGCATAAAACCTTACGTTTTAATAAAAATTTAGCATTACATATTTCTGGTTCTTATCGTTTAACCCTGCTGTATTAGGGAGTTTTAAAAAACACCTGTGCTACAGCAGCGTTTAGCCTAGTTTTTACATTAGCGTTATGCGTGTTTTCTGGCATTAGCGTTTTTGGGCGCTCATAATAAAAACACTCCCTATAATGTAAAAACGCCTAAAAATGTTAAAAAAAAAAACGACTTAAGCCACGTTTGACAAGAAGCGGCTTGACTCATTTAGATGCATTTTTTTGTATTTGCAGCTCCTGGAAGCACAGGCTGTCTTTTTCTTCTGCCCCTAAAAAAAAAAAACAGTAAAAAGCGCCCCTAACAAGCAGCTGTAAAAATGCCTTGTGTGCATGAGCCCTTAGGGTTACAGTACTGTTAAGAGGGTTAACTGAGAATTTAAGTCGTGTAATGTGGTCACACCTTTGTAACGGCATAAAAGTTTTATTTTGGAGAAGTGTCTGCTTTCTAAAATAGGGACACAAGAGCGGCTTCATCTGCAAAAGGTGATGTATTTCTGCCCATCCAGTCTTAGGGGGTATAAATGGATAGATTTGATTTCTTTGCCCCCTTTCTGGAATGGAGCAGAGGAGCCAGATCCAACCATTCCTCATGCACTGGTGCTGAAAACAGGTCGCTTAGATTTTGGGAAATCACGGGTAATATTTATATTTTACGCTTAGAAAATATTTAGAACATGACAAGGATTCTCAAAAGCACTATGGATTAGCTGAAAAGATATCACACAGTGGAATCTATTACATTTCACACACTGCCTGTGATGAAACTGTAGGAATGGTGGGGGAGACACTGAAAAAGGAGTCACCTGTGTGTGTGTGTGTGTGTGTGTGTTTTACTTTAAACTAATAATCTCCATAAAGTGTTTGGGCCAGTTCACACCAGACGTAGTTCTGTGTGAATTTTTTCTGCACTAAAAATGCATGCAGTGTTTTCCATGTATTCCAATGGCTCTGGTTGGCTCTAGTTTACACCATGCAGTCAGTTTCCGATGCAGAAACTGACTGTATGGTGTGAACTAGAGCCATTGGAATACGTGGAAAAAACACTGTGCATGCATTTTGTGCAGAAAAAAAAAAAAAAAAAAGCACACGGAACTGCGTCTGGTGTGAACTGGCCCTTTTGTTTTAAATTGTGATGCCTGCACCTGCTTCTGTACATGACAGCTGTTAAGCATAGTATCTTATTACATCAGAACATGTAGTTGGGTAGATCTGCTGGCTAAGGTGCAACGCTTCCTGTTTGCACTCTCGCTGTACACTTGTGGTTAGATGGCAGGTAGTGAAGCGGATATATATATATATATATATATATATAGATATTATATATATATATATATATATATATATATATATATATATATATATATATATATATATATATATACACACACACACACACCTTACCAGAGCATCGTGTGAGATCTTGTGGTTCTACGTGGGGGTCTATCAGTCCTCTTGCAGAAAACTGATCTTTCAACAGGTTTGGAAATTTTAGGTGTCCCTAACTGACCTGTGTAAAAGCCTTATCTAAGAGTCAAGTATAGAAATGTGAATTTAGTAAGTGCTAAATTCTGACTTGAAATACACAAAAAGACAAAAATAAATAATAATAAAAAAAAAAAAAAAAAAAAGTTTAGCTTAGCTGCCAGGCAACTATCATGGTCAATAGGAAAAGTCATTAGTCTCCGACTAATTTTCATGACACGGCTTTCTTGTTTAGGGAATGAATAATGCATTTTTATTATGGTCAGTATTTTGGGGGGGAATGAAATGTTCTAATTTTTAAACATTAGGTGGAGCTTTTGGCTCACTTTTACGATTTCTCGTTTTTTTTGCTTACTGCTAGGAGGAAAAAAAAAAAAAAAAAAAAGTGTTTTAATAAATTAGAGACTCTGGATACTAGATGCACCATCACTGGTTTCACCCTAAAGTTCTCAGAAGAACTGTAGCAATTCAATGTTATGGTGCAGTCTTGTCCTCAAGGTGTGTTTAGCAGGTAACTTCAGGACACAAAAATTGTCTCAGCTCATAATTAACTACATGTGGATATTGATTGTAAACTATTGGGCGATTCATTGACAGGTTTGAAGATACTTTAGCAGCCATGCCAGGATAATAGGCGGGCTGAAATACTCTTAAAAATAAGACCGCTTCAGGCACCCTCAAATGCCAGTAACGTGAACACAAGCCACTGCATTTGGACACATGATCTTTGCTGCAGAAGAGGAAACCAATCTGATGAAAAAAAGGGACCTGGAGCAGCATTCTTCAAAAAAGGTATTTTAGCTACTCTAGTCATCCCAGAATGTCTTAACAGCTTATTTGAGTACAAGTCCATCTTACAAGAACTACTCCTGACTAATAAAAAAAAAACAGGGCACTTTATAACAAAGCTGAAAAAAAAAAAAAAAATTAACTCAAAACTAAACTAATGTTTACCCGGCATGCATGAAATAAGACAGCTTATAAATGCAGAATTTGAGAAAGACAACCGTTTCTGCACCAGCCCCTGCAACATGTTACTATACACACACACACACACACACACACACACTCTGGCATTTTGCCATGGACATGTAGCAAAGAATGGTTTAATTTGTGTTCACGGGCCATTTAGCAGCAGCAAACCAAGAAGTTTTGCTTAACCCAACCTCCAAAAAAGGACTTTTAGGGCTAAAAATTTTCAAGGTCACTGCAGTATGTATTGTTGCATGGTTACATGTTCTATTTTAAGGCAGCCTTTTTAATAGGAATGAGCTGCCAACAGCCATATTTTGTGTTTATTTTTTTAAATAAGTGTTGCCCACTGGTGTAAATGCGTTGGGGTGCCAGTCAAAATGAATGACTATTAGCATGCTAAAACCAGACATCAACCATTCTTCAACTGCAAAATATAGTGATGCAACTTCCTGTTTGTATTCCAGTTTCCCAGTAAAAGAAGACAGGCTCAAGCATGGTGTCCAGCAACATCTTCTCTGGTAGAGCCATAACTGCAGCAGCTTCCCGACACACTGCAACATGGTTTACATGTAGCTATGCATTAAGCCAACATAGCCGGTCACAGGGACATTCCCTTCTTGTGGTCAGACCAGAAAAGAGGAAGTTTTCTCCAAAACGTACACACAATAAAATTACCTATTTTAAATCAGAGCAAAAAGGGTAGAAATCATTTAAAAAAAAATATGTTGCAGTTTGTGCTGCCATTGGGAAAAACTTCACTTCCTGTGTGATCAGCGGGACAGGAAAAGGAGGTGCACATGGAAACAGACCCCAATAAATCCCTGCAAGGAGGGTCTAACACTTGAATCTAGACAAAATTGTTTTGGTTAGGCGGTGTTTTAAAAATGTTTGTTACAATCACATTATCCACCCATGAACAGTTGCTTGTTTATATTGCAATGTATAATTTCCAGCTCCCCTATGTACCAATATAGCATTAACTTTTTTGCAAAAATATCAAAAGCTTTCCAGACAGACACTTGCCTTACTGTCTTCATAAATGTTTCCAAACATATCCATTAGTTCTGCCTTACTTCCTGGTCAGACTATAGTTCCTGACAAAGGAAGGAGTTGACCTCATTAGCATACACCCTGCATCATCCATCCTCCTACCTACCCATTTCCAGCTGCACATGTTTTTTTTAATGAAATGCAATCAGTGATTGCACTTTACTGTCCTCATGGATGTATGTACAATCAGATTGTATAGTGTATGGCAATCTTTATACACCTAAAATTACTAGTAGGGCTTTCAGTGCCATTAATTGGTAACACACCAAATACAAAAGCAAACACATTTTGCCATGTGAAAAAACAACAAGTGGCAAATGCTGTAAAAACGCAATGTAAAAAAGACGCAACACACAAAACGCCAAATCCACAGGCTGCCCTGCCCTATGCACGTCAAAAGGAAAAACGAGCCATAAAATGTGCGCTCCCACTATGCTAGATGTGAATGGGGCCTGAACGTGAAATTAGTGTGTTAGCACAAGAACAATGAGGCTCCATTCACATTTGTACATTTCCTTGCATTTCAGAAGTGTGCTGCGCCAATAATCACACATTTAAAAATACACCAAGCTCTGCTCTGAGAAAGTTCTGGAGCTTCTTTGGGGCAATTGTTGCGTGTATGGCAGCCCATTCAGGTGGATGGGTTGCCCTATGCGTGAGGAGTGAAAATGCTCCAAAACGCCTCCTCCCCTTGCAAAAAAAAAAAAAAACACACACACACACGGGAATGAGAGTTCCCGCTATGTAGAGATGTGAATGGTGTGCGACAGCTGAGTGTTTGTCCAATCCCTCCTATGAACTTGTATAAAGATGGCCATACACCATGCAATCTGATTGTATTATTGTTTGTTTAGTGAGAAGGGTGATCACTGACTGATTGCATTTCATGTAAAAAACATGCACCCGGGAGTGGGTGATGCAAGGTGTGTGCTAATGAGGTCAGCTGATCAACTCCTTCCTGTGTCATGACCTAAAGTCTGACCAGGAAGTAAGGCAAAACTAATGGATAGGTTTGGAAACACATTAGTGAGGACAAGTGAAGTAAGTGTGTAGATTTAATGGAAGGATGATATTTTTGCAAAAAAAGTACATTAATGCTATATTGGTACATAAGGGAGCTGAAATTTAGAAAAAAAAAAAAAAAAAAAAAAAAAAAAAAGCGCCGAACTTATCCTTTAAGCCCGGACAAATCTCACCCAGAACCAAGATCCAGCTATACGATACCTGCATATATGTCTATTGTGTATAAAAAGACACTTCTGTACCGTGTTCAACTAACTCGGATGCTGCACTAATTTATCTGAATACCCACCATACATATGCCCTTACATACATATAGGTGCGCTTCCTCAAATTCAATCAGCAATGACAAGGTCTCAGCGAATAAAGTGCAATATATATTATATATATTCACATACACACACACACACACACACACACACACACACACACAAAAAACACAGAAACCGTAATAGCACATTCAAAATAGAAATTTAAATCTACAATTTTGTGACAAAGTCTCTGCATATTTTCCAAAGTGTGCAAATAAATTAGCAGGCAAGTGATCTCCACGTGAATCCTCTACCATAGGTCAAACAGCTTCTTACCAAATAAGGGGCTTATTAACAAGCACATATTGATCTTTGTATGTATAGAAGATCAACTGGATTTAGCAGGAGGCCATTTTGATCTGTGGTGGAGGATCCACATGAAGAGCACTTAAAGTGCCTGCTAAAATTATTTATTTGCATGCATTGAAAAAAAATATGCACAAACTGTCACAAAATTGAAGGTTTAGATTATTTCTATTGTTTTGAATATGGTATTACGATTTCTGGTGTTGGTGTGCACTTTATGCGCCGAGATACATTTGATCACCAATCATTAAAGTGTTACTAAACACACAACAGTAAAATCAGTCTGCATATTCAGTAAAGCATGCGTGTTACACTCACTATGGAACCTAAGGGGTAAATGCTCCACATTGTGTAAAAAGGCTGTTCTATGCACAGATCCTCCCTTTCTTAAACAGTCCTCAAACCATGTCCTGATAAAACAGAGCCTTGGGGGCAAGCTGCACATGTTCAGTTTGGTGTGCAATACTAGAGTTTCTCTTGGGAGGGTGTGTGTGATCAGCACAGGACCAATCAGCACCGATCAGACAGAGGGTCAGGGGTCATGCAGCCTCATAGGACAGTCAGAGGATAATGAAAACTCCTCCTACAAGCTTTAACCAGACACTGATACACAAAAGACTGCTCTGCTGATTGGCCAATTTATGTAGAATATTATATACCTAAATACATAGTTAAAAAAAAAAAAAAGAAAAAAGAAGGTGGAAGGGACTCTAAAGGCTGCTTTTGAATGTAATATTTACTCTGTTGGATTTTGCCACCTGTTGCAAGTATCTTGTGAGCTTTTTTCTGTGGTGGGACTCAAATGCATCTCTCTGGATGAACCTAGTTGCTGTGGGAATAACTAGAATTATAATTATTCTACATCATTACGATGGAGGGGGGGGGGGGGGGGGAATAAATAGTATTTTAGCAGTTTATATTTACTAAAATTGCATTTCCATGTTCTGTGGGAGACTAGATATAGGGAATGCAGGGCCCTGGGGTTTAGTAATTTAAATAATCCACACTTTGTACACGTGTAACGTGGTAAAAATAGGCATTGTAGTGTGCGCGCCATTACAACACAGAAATGTGAATGGGCCCTAGAGCAGACACACTGTGCTTTTCAAATGACATTTTCTACCCCAGATGACAAGGAATACTGATGCCACTAGCAGGGGAGAACACAAAATACACATTGTTGTGCATAGCCCATTTGAAAAAGATTATAGTCCTGTGTTTGTTTATGTTGTAGACGTGTACACACACACACACACACACACACACTTTATACAAAATAATCCCGTCTGTTGCATCAGCACAGCTGCAGTCATGTCAGCCTGGACATACTGTAAGTGAACAGCTTCAAAGCTTTTAGGTTGTGAATGACTAAGCATTTGTAAAACACAATTTTGTATAATAATTCAAGCAATGAAGGTGAATTTACTCCAAGCCACTGAAGGCCAACTAGACAGTAATACCAGCAGGCAGTTAGCCTGTTGCCAGCCAGCACAGCCCAATCAATGTGAATCCCTCCATAAACCTTTATTACATCCTATTTTCACAAAGTTCTGGTTTAGCCTGCTGCTTCTTTAAATCATTAGACTACTATGACAGCCATTTAGGAGACTTGTGAACGCATTACTATGACATGTGGCTGAGTGCAGAAGCCATCTGCTTCCCAGCTGACACACACACACACACACACACACACACACACACACACACACACACACACACGAGGATCAGGGGAGACCGACCTCAGCTGTCCTAAACCCAGGATTCAGGCAAAACCCATCCATTCATTAAACCTATTGTGTCATGCTGAGATCATGACAACAGCACATGACTGCACAGGGTGCGCTATACTGTGCCCCCCGGCAACTATGCAGTAATGTTACGGAAGCAACTTTGTACTTTAAAACACATTTCTAGTCTACATAATAGGCATACATCTTAGGACTAAATAAGATGTACTCAAGTAATTGTGCAACTTCCACATTTTACATTTGTGCCATTTCATGTTTCAATTGTTGCATCACATAACATGCACATATCTGTAGATCCACCTGCCAATGATTGTTAGCTTTTGCTGCAATGCTTGCCATTTTTTCTGCTTTCACATCAACCTCAGGGACAACATGTTCACTTGCTGCCCAATATATCCTCACCCCCTTTCAGATGATGAATGTTATTCACCTTACCTGTTGGTGGTCACAAGGTTATAGATGGAGCTTTTTATTCTCTCTCTCGGGAAGCCTATACTGTCCTCAGCTAATAGACGATTTGGTTATTTCTCCCTTCAGTTCATCCCTCAGTGTTGCCATTTGTTCCACCAGCCCCTCCCTATTCGATTGTAAGCTCGCAGGAGTAGGACCCTCAAGTCAAGTACACACAGGCCAAATGTGGGGCGGTTCGATAGAAACAAACTGGCCGACATTTGGCCCCTGCAGCCTGGTCAGCTTCAGTTAAAGGGGCATGACCGAAAAAGATCTGCCAATAGGCAACTGATCAACACGCTTTGCCAATGACAGAGCGCTGACTGGAGTGTTTTAGCAGGGAGGCTGCCCCCCCGTTTGGTACGCAATCTCCCCTGCTGTGCTATTGTGTCCCAACATCGGATGTTAGAACATCGGCTCCTCCTGAGCCGTCTTTCATCCAGCCATGCTGGGCTGAAAAAAAAAAACTGTCTCATACAACATATCAATCAAGCCTCCCCTGACTTCTCAGGTTTCCTGAAGTCATATTGATCCAGAGACAAGGTTGAAGAATTAACCACTTAAGGACCGCCACCTGTACATACACGTCAGCAGAATGGCACGGCTGGGCACAAGCACGTACAGGTACGTCCTCTTTAAGATGCCCAGCCGTGGGTTACGTGCGCGCCGGCTCGCACACGACCCGGTCCTGAGCTCCGTGACCGCGGACCCGATTGCCGCCGGTGTCCCGCGATCGGGTCACAGAGCTGAAGAATGGGGAGAGGTAAGTGTAAACAAACCTTTCCCCGTGCTTCCTAGTGAGAGTGTCACTGATAGTCTGTTCCCTGTCATAGGGAACGATGATCAGTGACGTCACATGCCAAGCCATGCCCCCCCACAGCAAGAATCACACATTAGGTCACACTTAACCCCTTCAGCGCCCTCTACAGGTTAACCCCTTCACTGCCAGTGTCATTCACAGTAATCAGTGCATTTTTATAGCACTGATCGCTGTAAAAATGACAATGGTCCCAAAATAGTGTCAAAAGTGTCCGATGTGTCCGCCAGAATGTCGTAGTCACGATAAAAAAATAAATAAATTTGTAGACGCTATAACTTTTGCGTAAACCAATCAAAGGCTTATTGCGATTTTTTTTTTTTACCAAAAATATGTAGAAGAATACGTATCTGCCTAAACTGAGGAAAAAAAGTTTTTTTTATATATTTTTTGTGGATATTTATTATAGCAAAAAATAACAATTATTGCATTTTTTTTTCAAAATTGTCGCTCTAGTTTTGTTTATAGCGCAAAAAATAAAAAAACCGCAGAGGTGATCAAATACCACCAAAAGAAAGCTCTATTTGTGGGGAAAAAAGGACATCAAGTTTGGGAGCCACGTCGCACGACCACGCAATTGTCAGTTAAAACGACGCAGTGGCGAAAAGCAAAAAGTGGCCTGGTCCTTTAGCTACAAAATGGTCTGGGGCTTAAGTGGTTAAGCTCTTGCTTGACAGGATAAACAGAGCAGTTGCTATACATGCTTAAAAGGATGGAGTTACACTTTAAGATCAATATACATTGTATAGAGAGGGTATAGAGAGGGTAGGAAGGTAAACTGCATGTCACAACTTTCCAGTCAGATACAGCAAATCTTAAAAGAGGTACCCATCAAGAAACAAAGTACATAAAATGCTAGTTATTTGGCTGTCATGTTAATTTTCAACACAAGCTTAGTAAAAGAATGCCAAAAATTTTTTGAATGTACTCGGACTTTGCTTGGGGCATACTAGCACCAAATTCAATGACTGAATCCAGAGACAGCGAAGCTATTAGAATTATTAGCCCATTTTAATCATGACACGGTCCCTTTAACTACTTCGACTATCATTTGTAGAGAAATACATTTTAGAATTTTTAAACATTTTTGTAAAAAGGTCAACTTTTTTTTTTTCACCCAGGGGGGATGCAACCTCTCCAGCACTTTAGACAAGAACATCCAAATTAGTTATAAACAGGCCGCTTATAAGTAAGATGGCAGTGCGGGGCATTGTTGTATACTCTGCAAACAGACTGCTATTGCGAACGTCTTCTGTAAATGTTTGTTCCCAGACTATTGTGCAGATACAATAAATTCAAGTTTCTGGCTTTCGGCGTAAACAACCATGTTAAAGTGGAAGTAAAAAAACAGCATAAAATAAGACCCTGCAAGAGAAAGGCATAAAGAGCTAGCATGCATAGCATACTAGCTCATTATGTGGCACTTACCTGAAATCGAAGCCCCCCTCGTTCCCCTCCACCGCCATGTCCCCTCAGAGCTTCTTCCTGGTATCGCCAATCCGGTGCTGTGATTGGCTGGAGCGGCGATGACGTCACGCGGGACCGGCGCGATCCCAGCTTGATCCCATTCATTATACCGGGGCGCTCAGTGCACCTGCGCTGTTGTCTACAGCGCGCATGCGCCGTAGACATCGGTGCAGTGTTTTCTGCAAATATCTCCTTAACCGTGTAGGTTAGGGAGATATTTCTTACACCTACAGGTAAAGCCTTAATCTAGGCTTACATGTAGGTGCAAGTTGTCAAAGTAGGTTTACAACCACTTTAAAGGATCAGCAATGCAAACCTGACTGCACCCAGATGGTCAGTGCAACTTATCTTCAGAAGGAGAGTAGTAAAGGCAGCCCCCCAGGTTTCTCATGAAAAAAATTTGCTAAAAAAAAAAAAAAAAAAAAAAAAAAAAAAAAAAAAAAAAAAAAAAAAGCACTTCGTGTGTCCGTCATGATGCAATGGTGGGGGGGAGGTCACGGACAGTATGGCTAAAGTGGCTATTTGTCTCCTAAATCAGACATCCCAAAATTATGTGAATATGCAAAATACCCATCCTGGCCTCCAAAACAGTCAGCATGAGTAGATTATATTTAGATTAGATTTATATGCCCGATAGATAGATATATGTTTATATGCCCGCCATGACGTTAGAAATTCATTATAGAAAGAATTTGTTTAGGCCAGTGTTTTTTCCGGGGCAATTTCAGAAAGGCTTCAATAGGCTGAACAAAAAACACCTTAAAAAACATAAAATTACATTTTCCCAAAGTTCAACAGTAAAGCCAGCCATAGAGAGTTCGAATCTCGGCCACTTTAGCAGGGATCGGACGAGATTCGATGGGGCAGGCTGATTGTAACCAAGTTGATCAAGCGATCAATTTTGGTACAGCCAGTCTGTCAGACTTTCCATGCGATTGCCAGCGGCTATAGCCACTAGCAATAATCACTATGTCCTTCCAGCAGGGAAGGCTCCCACCACCACCCTGCTGGGAGAACACTATCGCCATGGGAAGGATTCCCCCATCAACACGGACTGTGTTGATGGGGGGAAAATCGAGCGATTTTCCCACCATCTATGGTCGGCTTAAGACAGAGAAAGACATAACCCCTTTGATTCAACACGGAATTTTTCCCCATTGTATCCAACATCTGAAGGACGTACAGCAGAATTTACAACACTAACCTGCCAAATGTAAGCACTGTGGTCACTAGAGCCACTGAGCAGGAACTGGCCATCAGGGCTGAGACTGGACTTTATGTAGAAGGTGGAATTCAGGTGACCACTGAAGACAGACACTAAAAAAGTAAAAGGTGAAAAAAAAAAAAAAAAAATTGTGTTATTCAAAGTACTTTTTTTTTAACAAAAGCATTAGATTTCTTAATTGGAGATCCCTGTAGGAATAGAGTGTGTGTGTGTGTGTGTGTTATAGACACACACCTGAACTAAATAGTGAAGATTTGCTATTTTATAGGGAAACAGCAGCGCACTTCCTGTGCCATTGAGCGCATAGCTGTTTATCTGCTCCCCTGTGGGAGATCACACAAGGGACTGTGCCTCTGGCTGCTAGTCCTGTGAGATTTGGAGAGGTCACTACTCTCCTGCTCATCGTTTTCCTTGCAGGAACAGAAAGTTTTAGCCAAGGACCTGCCTCTGCTTTATTCATACTATAAATCTGTATTTTGCACCCCTCTGGCTGCTGCTGCATAGCTACAGTACGTTGGTTTAATATGACCAAGCATATACCATACCTAACCAATGCCTTGAAGAAGGAAATCCGTGTAGTAGACACTGCTACTCTAGAGACCTTCACTTGCTTCTGGATTCCGCACCCTGTGGCTGCCCTGCTGCATTATGAACACAGGAGGTCAGCTGCTTAAGCACAGGAGCCATTCAGAGCTGCAATTCCAAGAATGTAAAGCTCTCTGATTGGACAAGATAGAAAATGTGATGTCACACCCCCCCCCCCCAACCTCTCCTTGTCCAATCAGAGAGTACTTCGCTTTTATTTAGAAAAATGCAAAGCATTCAGTGAATATCACCCACGCAGTGCGGCCAACCTCCTGTATTCAGAATGCAACAGGACAGCTATTCGGCATGGGACCCAGAAGCAAGTGGAGATGACTGGAGGGGTCTATGTCTGCGATTTCCAGCTTCCAGGAGCATTGGACAGGTATGCTGTATACAATACCGGTATTGGTCCAAGCATGTATAAAAGAGCCATACCTGGAATTCTTTAATTATTCCTCTATCAAATCACCAGTCAGAGCAGCACAAGGAAGCAAAGCCTTGCCTCCAACTAGATTGCCTATTCCATACAGACAGACACCGTGCAGAATAATTGATAGTAAAATCAGTAAAGAATAGATCAGCTGCACTCCGTACTGGTGCCCAGTCCTTTGCCTTTTTGGACACAGCTTTCAAAGTTTAGGTCCTTTCGATTATAGCCTTCCTCGAACTCAGCATAGCAGGACTGTGAGCCATTAAAAGAGAAGCATGGTAAAGCTTTTTTAGTCCTACTTCTCCTGTGGGTCAAAGGAGTGCACATAGTTCTGTATTCCTGTGACCCAGATTCAGCAGATTAAAGTCAAACATCACTCAGGCAGTCAAGACTCTGAAGGGATCCGGACTGTCAGGATCCACCTAGATTCCTGACTGGCAGCTGTCTTCAGCCTCTCAGTGTGCCGCTGAGAGCCTGAGCCAGCTACCAACAACCCCATGCACAGTCACCGACTCTCTGCTCACCGAAGACGAGAGCCGAGTGATCAGCGGTACTTTGATAGCTCAGTTCTCGCTCCTAGAGGCGGTGGGGGACAGATGCTGCATCCACCTAGGAGATTATGTTCTACACATGTATATGGTACAATACTAACACTAGCAACCAAACTCTGAAAGCATGTCAACAGAGAAGACCTTATGTATGCAGAGATATCATCAATGTCCAAATCAACAAGCGGGGTGGGGGGGCCCTCATTGTCCTAAAACCAGAGTAGAACGTAAAGCCTCAGACACACGATCGGATTTTCATCGGACAAAGCGTAGGACTTTTGTACAAAGGGCGTTGGCCAGGAACTTGTATTGCATACAAAAACGGCAAAGAATTGTCGGCCAAACACGAAACTACGTGGTTTTTCTGCTCTTTAGCGCCACCCTCTGGGCAACTGCTGCTAATATTGTGTTATGGTGAGCATTGCTTCTGAGCATGCGTGTTTGTGCTTTGGAGTTTTGTCCGACAGACTTGTGTACACACGATCGGATAATCCGACCACACACATTTGTTGGTGGACAATTTTAAAGCATGCTATCCCACATTTGTCCGCAGAAAACCAGACAATTGTCCGATGGATCATATAAACGGTCGGATTTTCCGAAAACAGTCTGTCATCACACAATTCCTGTTGGATAATCCGATTGTGTGTATGGGCCTTTAGACTGACCCAACTGCCTTCTGGCAGGGGTGCCCGAGTCAAAGCAGGATAAAGCAGTTTACTCCACTCTGTATTTTACACTTTGCTTTATTAGAGTTCTGCTTTACTGAAATTCAAAAAAAGATGCAAGTTATATTACCTTCTGCCTTACAAAATTGCTTTCCATAATATTTATTTATATATAAAATAATAAATACGAGCTCCATTGAAACTTCAAAAAGATGGATTATGTGCTAGACAGAAAAACAGGAGCGTGCTTTGACACTTGAGAACTGGCATCAATGATCCCGTTTTGCATGCCTTCATAATCTTCTCCAACCACCATTAAAATGCTGATTATTAATTTTTTTTTATTTTAGACTGCTGCTGAAACCAAAGAAAATTGGCCTGACTCCTGCACAGATCGCGGTATCTGGAGCATTAGAGTCCATGTGTTTACACCAAACTTAAAAAGCAGTTGAAGGATGGCTGTAAAATCAGTTGTGAAATAACAAGCAATCTAAAAATAAGCCGGTAACCAGGGCACACCGCACTCTCTCCTGAGAGCAGGAATTCCTGTGATGCAATAAATCTTCTATAGCATTCACTGCTACATGAATGCCGACCTGCAAATTCCCCTCAACCTTTATTCACCAATTTGACCTCAAATCAGAGAAGAAAGGGAAGGTTTTACCTAGGAATTGTCCTAGTGCATGTTTAGAGTAGGCTAGAGTGCCATCTCCTGGCAAAAACATAAAATTACATGACATAGGAAACATGGGTAATACCAATAATAATTTAAAAGTGGGGTTCAGCAGCCTGTAGTTAACGGCCAGGTGACTGGTAGATGGCAGTCTGGTCTTGTTGACCCGCCATCCCAGAGCACACAGAGTGCAATCCAGAGGGATTACTTGTAAAGTTGGAGCTCTAGTAGGGAGCAAGAGCTGCATACACAGATGCCTCCTCTGTAGTGCTGACTCCTGTCCCACGTGTAGCGATACCAACTGCACTTCACCTCTTATCCCGGCTACTGGTCTCCAGAGTGGTGCCAGCAGCAGGAAAGAACAGATCTTTAGGTCGGTCTGTGTGAAGCAATACACCGGGCATAATAGTATAGGGCGTCTTTCACACAAGTGCACGCGAGTGCAGTGTACCTGTGGGTTAGCTGCGCTTAGCCATAGACTTCTATTATATCCTGCAGGTTTGGTGCACTTTCTGAATGCAGGAGTTTTGGTGCACTTTCAGAAAGTGCACCACACTTGCCGGATAGAATAAAAGTCTATGGCAAAGCGCAGCTAACCAAGGAAAGTTGCAGATGCACTGCGGAGCAGGTCAACGGCAGCGCATCAGTGTGAAAAGCAGCCTTATAGGGTGCTCAGAACAAAAAAAAAAAAAAAAATATGAGGCTGCTCTGCAACATTGTGCAGTACAGCAAACAAGGGGTTAAAGCAGGCAGCGTTGTGTTATCTCACCACCTGCTTTAACCCCTTAGACCCGGCAGAAGCACGCAGTTGTGGGGTGCTTGCAGAGTGGCCCAATTTACTTGAATCTGTCCCGATTTGCAGGCGGTAGCACCCACTAAAAGCAACAGGGGGTTTAATTCCTGCTTTGGCATGTGTACACCTTTGTCTGCTGCCTCAACAGCTAAATGAGTAATATCTGGATACACACTATACATATAGACTTTAGATTTACCAAAACCATATAATGGAGGTCAAACCTAAACGCTTTCAATTTGTATGCAATCAGGCAGACCCACACACTACATAGATGAAGGCAAATCTAAAGGAAATCACAACAACAAAAAGGTGTATAGTGTGTATACACAGCCTTAGGGATTTGGGGGGGGGGTAGCAAAACCACAAATCAACTGCAGGATTTTGCCACCACCCCAATTTTACATGTGAACGAGCCCTAAGGGTGCCGCTGCCGAATGAAACTAAGGTCTCATTCACAAGTGCTCTGAAAAGCGATCCAAATGCGTTTGACAGATGGGGAGATTGCTGAATAAAGAATAAACCCATTCTTCCTGTGCAAGGCGTACGATTGCGACATGGTGGTATGACAATTAGAGGATTAAATCAGGTGCGAGCGGGTGACCTTTGACTTCCCCCAAGTTGTTCAGGTAGATTTCCACCTCTAAGGTTGCCTACCCCTAACTTAAAGGATAAGATCACCTTTGGAACAGGTTACATGTTCCACCCATATATTATGTTGCAGCATCTGCACTTTCTCCCCCTGATCCCCTCTCCGTGTGACAGGAGGCAGGGGATCCTCTCCCCTCATCTGCTGTCACAATTTGAAAAACAGCAAGGCCGTGTGGGCGGTTAGTATCCTGTGAATGAATAGACTGCAAGCATAGTCAGTCATTGCAGTTGAGTTTGTAGTTAACAATGAACTTAGACGGTGCTGATGAGCACTCTTGTAGTTCATTGATCTTACAAATCTAAAGTAACTGCCTACCAATATTGGAGGTACGGGCAGAAAGCTATCCTGAGAGTCTGCAGACTCCTTTGAAAACCAAAAAATAAAAAAAAAGGTGAACTTACAGATGAAAAGCAAGAAAGCAAATCAGTTATACTAAAAAGTAGATGAGAACATAACATTGTGATTAAAATTCATTTAGGTCAGAGCTGGGTCAAACGGTTTAAAAATAAATCGATTTTTTAATTTGTGTTGCACTGGCTCTTCCCAAATCTAACTGGGAATAGTGCATCGCAGAAACAAATGTAATATTTATGCAAGCCTTGGAGCCCTTTACATGGTAAGAATAGTAATTTAAAAAATACACAGGTCAGTGAAAAGAAAAAAAAAATCCCTTTGATACCCAATTGCAAAAAGCTGTCATGGTATGTGGCTACCCAATACCATAAGCACTGTGCAGGTTTCCCTTCATTAGAGACTATAAATAGTAATTTAACCACTTGCCGACAGCCCCATTGCAGATTTACTGCTACAGGGCGGCTGTGCAAGATAACACACATGGATTCTGCGCGTCTAGGTATTGGCCGCAAATGCACGCCACCAGCAGTTCGCTCCCGCTGTGAATCTGCACAGCAGGAGCTGATCAGTGGGTCCCGCGGACCCGATGTCTGCCAGCACCCGCTGATGGTTTGGTACACTGACAGAATGGCAGTGTGCCCATGTGAACAAGGCAGATTGCCATTCCGTCAGTACAGAAGACATGGATCCTGCGTTTCCTGTAAAGCAGGAACACTGATCCACATCTTTCCCTAGTAAAAGCACCTCCCCCACTATACTGAAACATTAGCTAGGCAAACATTTAACCCTTTGATCGACCCAATGTTAACTCCTTCCCAGCCAGTGTCATTAGTACAGTGACTGTGCATATTTTTACCACTGATCACCCAAAAAAAAAAAAAGTAAAAAAAAAAAAAAAAAAAAAAAAAGTGTAGAGCTGCAACGAAATTTTGGCCAAAAATTAGGTTATCGCAATTCGGCTGATAAGAGAAAAAGGTGCCGATAATGGCCCCGAAAATGCAGAGCGATTTTACGGCAATTATGAGCCGATTTTACCATGATTTACTGTTCTTATAGTGTTTTTCATAGGTCACGTGACTCAAAAACCGCATCAAAAACGTAACAGGTGCGCTAAAGCATTCTTGCTGCATTTTCAATGCACCAGGCTGGATTTTTAACACCCCAATGGAAGTCCAACGGACCAGTATGCAGACATACATTAAATTTGGAGATACATTTTTCTTGAGCTTTTCTGGCGCTAAAGGTTCCAATACTGGCCGACAATAAATATTAAAATTTAAATTGGTGTTAATTAAAAAAGTCAAATACAAATTATATCTAAAAATAAAAACATTTAAAAAAACACTGTCATTTTCCGTTTCTGGCCAAGTACATCCTGCATTTTCAGACCAAAAATTCCATTCGGGGCACCTCTAGTTAAAAAAAAAAAAAAAAACTGTCAGTTAATGTCCGATTTATCGGCTGAAATATCGCAGTCCCGTTTTAAGTCGCTGATCACTGCAATTACTTGTAGAAAAAAAAAATGCCATAGATTGTAGACACTAACTTTTGCGCATACGAATCAATAAGCGTATTGGGATTTTTTTATTTTTTTAAATAAAAGAAGCAGAATACATATTGGCCTAAATTGATGAAGACATTTTTTTTTTTATTGGATGCGTTTTATAGCAGAAAGTAAATAGTTTTTTTTTTTTTTTTTTTAATTGTCAGTCCTTTGTTTATAGCGCAAAAAAACTCCCAAAAAACAAAACACCGAGGTGATTAAATACAAATTGTCAGTTAAAGTAACCTAGTGTCGTATTGCAAAAAATGCCCAGATCAGGAAGGGAGGGGGGGGGGGGTAAATCTTCCAGAGGTCAAGTGTTTAAGACAAACTGTCTAAGAACCTTGCAGTGAAATAATAGGATCAATTACAACCACAATCACGAAGGAGATCCCACAGATATAATGAACAAATATGGCTCTACAAATAAATGGGCTGTCCACAAGGTCTACTTGGCTTATTAGGAGCAGATTTGTGTTTGTTAATCATGTGATCATCACAAACTTGCAAGTCGTTACACATATATGAACAGTCTCTTACCAGGATCCTTTTTCAATCCAGCGACATTAAACATATAAATGTTATCATCAGTGCAGCTGGCAAATAAGTTAGTTCCCGTGGAATCCAGAACCAGACTGGAATAACCTGAAAAATTGATGAGTGAAACTTGTCAGCATGTTCTCCATTTGTATAATCTTCAAAAATAGCTCAGTACTACAGAAACTCAAGTAAACATCTTAGGCTGTTTAACGTTTAATGGATGTTATCCCAAGATAACTTTATTTCAAACTGTTGCATTGAAAATCTCCCAGTCCTATCTAGGAAAACTTTAACAGGTGGTCTATGGATCCCTTTGCTCACATTGACCAAAATACAAGAGCTGGTGCTCCTGATGTGGCTCTTTACCAGAGAGCAGTGGCCCTTATCAGAATTCTTGAGCAGTTCCACCATACTTCTACAAAGCAAGGGTTCCAACTTGAAAATCTTACGACTCCAGCAGATTTTTTTGGCTCAACCTTGAATTTACTACAGAATACCTTCCCGATATCCTGAAGCAAACTGTTTTTGTGGGACCAAACGGTTACAGACTTGAAGATATCAGTACTGTGGTCCCGTGACCGCTTTTCTTTAGTAGTTAGTCCAGCTTTTCTAATTGCCCTACACAGCGATACTTTTGCCTCTTGGGCCAAAAGAGATCACCGTAGAATATCTCAAGGTCTTCAAGCGGATCCCTCCCTTACTCAGTGGGTATAGAAAAGAACCGCCCCTTTTAAAATAATCATAATTTTGTTGCTTTGCAGCCTAAAAATAGGATTTTTATAACAGCTTACCTGTAAAATCCTTTTCTTGGAGTACATCACGGGACACAGAGCGACATAGTCATTACTATGTGGGTTATATAGATACCTTCAGGTGCTGGCACTGGCAACTTCCAAAACCGGAAGTACCCTCCCCTATATAAGCCCCTCCCATCCGGGAGCACCTCAGTTTTGTAGCAAAGCAATAAGTGTCCCCAAAAGAGGGGTGGGAGCTCTGTGTCCCGTGATGTACTCCAAGAAAAGGATTTTACAGGTAAGCTGTTATAAAAATCCTATTTTCTTTCTCGTACATCACGGGACACAGAGCGACATAGTCATTACTATGTGGGACGTCCCAAAGCAATGCCAAATGAGGGGGGGGGATACACCATACATAAGCTGAGCGCTATCAGACATGAGGATCTTTTGCGGCCTGCAACACACTGCGCCCAAAGGCGACATCCTCCTGACTTCTAACGTCCACCTGGTAGAACCTAGTAAACGTGTGTACTGAAGACCATGTTGCGGCCTTACAGATTTGAGCCAGGGAGACCTGGTGATGCACTGCCCATGAAGTTCCAACTGCTCTCGTGGAGTGCGCCCTAACTTTGAACGGAGGCGGTCTCCTTCTCAAGCCATAGGCTTGCATTATGACCTGACGAATCCACTTGGCTAAAGTAGATTTTGACGCTGCCTGACCCTTTCTGGGGCCTTCCGGCAGAATAAACAAAGTATCCGTTCTGCGAATCTGAGCAGTGGCTTTTAGATAAGCTTTAACTGCTCTTACTACATCCAAAGAATGTAATAACTTTTCCTCTACCGAGCTTGGTTTGGTGAAAAAAGAAGGAAGAACCACATCTTGGTTCAAATGAAACCTCGATACCACCTTAGGAAGAAAGGCTGGATGAGGACGTAACACTACTCTGTCCTTATGGATAACCAGATATGGCTCTTTACAGGACATAGCAGCCAATTCCGACACTCTTTTAGCCGAACAAATGGCTACTATAAAAATCAATTTCCTGGTGAGAAGAACCAAGGAAATGTGCTGTAATGGTTCAAATGGTTGCTTCTGTAGAACCGACAGAACCAGGTTTAAGTCCCATGGACATATGGGAATATTAACCGGAGGACTAATACGCATCACTCCTTGTATAAAAGCTTTGACTAGTGAATGCAAAGCCAAGGGCCTTTGAAAAAATATTGACAAGGCCGAAATCTGACCCTTGATAGTACTCAAGGCAAGCTTCCTATCTACAGCCCACTGTAGGAAGTCCAGAATCCTACCTATTACGTACTTACGTGGATGCCATTTCTTGGCCTCACACCAGGCGATGTACGCCTTCCAGATTCTATAGTAGATCTGCCTGGATACCGGCTTCCTGGCATTGATCATGGTAGCTACCACAGGATTAGAGAGACCTCTCTTTTTTAGAATGTGGGCTTCAATAGCCAGGCCGTCAAACCTAGAGCTGGTAAGGAAGGGTGGTATATCCGTCCTTGCGAAAGCAGATCCGGACGATGTGGGAGAGTCCAAGGACTCCCTACTGACATTTTTACAATCTCCGCGTACCATGCTCTCCGGGGCCACGCTGGAGCCACCAGAATCACTGGTTTCTTTTCTACCCTGATTCTGCGGAGTAATCGAGGTAACAATTGTGGCGGTGGAAATGCATATATCAGCTTGAACTGATCCCAAGGGAACACTAGGGCATCCGAGCCGCAAGCTAGGGGATCCCTTGTCCGAGAGACAAACCTGTCCACCTTTGCGTTGAATCTGGACGCTAGAAGATCTACATCCGGTGTTCCCCACCGCTGACATATTGTCCAGAAAACCTCGGGGTGAAGGGACCATTCCCCTGGGCATAATTGCTGGCGACTTAGAAAGTCCGCCTTCCAATTCTCCACTCCTGGAATGAATACCGCGGATATGGCTGGGACATATCTTTCTGCCCATTTCAGGATGTAATTTACTTCCCTCTGGGCTGCACGACTCCTGGTGCCACCCTGATGATTGATATATGCCACTGCTGTGGCATTGTCTGATTGAATTCTGACAGGGGACCCTTGGAGTTTGGATGTCCATGCTACTAGGGCATACCGGGCTGCTCGTATCTCTAAGAGATTGATGGGCAGGGCCTTTTCTGCATCCGACCATCTGCCCTGGAGAGACCATTGCTCCAGTACTGCTCCCCAGCCTATAAGGCTGGCATCTGTAGTGACCACCTTCCAAGAAATCGGACTGAAGGATTTCCCTTTTTCCAGATTCTGGATAACCAACCACCAACGGAGGCTCTTGCGAACGGAAGGGGACAAGGACATTGGTAAGTCTAGGGCCTGAACTTTCTTGTTCCAGGCTGACAGTATGGCCCTTTGCAAATTCCTTGAATGGAATTGACCGTAGGGTACTGCTTCGATTGATGCCACCATTTTTCCCAGCAGCCTCATGCACAGGCGTATGGACGGCTGTCTCTTTGTACCCACTAAGTGGATCAAATCTCTCAAAGACAACACCTTTTTTCGAGGCAAGAATATTTTTCTCTGGCCTGAATCCAGCCTTAGCCCCAAGTATTCCAGACTTTTGACTGGTTTTAGGGCTGACTTGTCTCGGTTGATAATCCAACCGTGAGATTCCAGATACTTGATTGTCTTGTGAACGACCACGTCTAGTTTTTTCACTGAGTGGTCTATCAGCAACAAGTCGTCTAGATATGCCATTATCGTTACACCTTGTGTTCTTAGATTGGCCAATAATGGGGCCAGAATTTTTGTAAACACTCGCGGTGCTGTGGCCAGACCGAAGGGTAAGGCTCTGAACTGAAAATGGCGCCCTTCTACTGCAAAGCGTAGAAATTTTTGGTGGACTGGAAAGATGGGAATGTGCAAATAAGCATCTTTGATGTCGATCGAGGCTAACCATTCCTCCCCTTGCAGGGCAGTGGCCACCGATCGGATCGACTCCATCCGGAAAGTCCTGATATGCAGGAATTTGTTTAGCCCTTTTAGATTTAATATGGGCCTCACGTCCCCGTTTGGCTTCGGGACTGTAAAGAGGTTTGAGTAAAACCCGAACCCCCATTCTTCCAGGGGAACCTCCATAATTACTCCTTGGAGCAATAGTTGTTCTAGTGCCAACAGGAGGGACTCTCTCTTCCGGGGATCCCTTGGCACGTTTGACCTCATAAAATGGGAAGGAAGAGAGTCTTTTAACTCCAATCTGTATCCCAGACTTACTGCGGAGAGCACCCATCTGTCTCTGATCGTGTCCCGCCAGGTCTCTGCGAACAACTGGAGTCTTCCCCCCCACCCGATTGAGTGGGGGCAACCCTTCATGAATTTGACTTTGGGGGAGGTTTTGTACCTCTCCTGACCCAGGGTTTCTTATTACCCTGCGATTGTCCCTGATTTTTACCCCCGGGATTTGACCGAGGAGGCCGTCGGAATCGTTTCACAGCCGATGCCCCAGGGACTGGAGAAGCAGGCCTCTTAAAAGAGGGACCTCTAACTCTGCTTTTAACCGGCAAGAGTGTACTTTTACCGTCGGAAATTTTCTGGATATTTGTCCAGGTCTTCCCCGAATAAGCGTTCACTATGAAATGGGAAGCTAACCAGCAATTTTTTACAGGGAGCTTCAGCAGACCAGTTCTTGAGCCATAGAAGCCTACGCATATGTACTACAGACAGCGTAAGGCCTGATGGATTGAATCCTTTATGGCGTCAACCGCAAAGCATAAGGCTCTAGGTAGATCAGCTAGGGCAAGGACCTGCTGATCTGGCAAGTCCCTTAAGACCTGTTTCAACTGATCCTTCACTGCTTGGCAGACCCCAGTAGCTGCCACTGCTGGTTGTGTCACCAAGCCTGCTGTAGAAAAAGCAGATTTTAATAAGGACTCCAATTTTTTATCTATTGGGTCCTTGAACATTTGGACATTATCCACTGGACATGTCAGTGATTTATTCACACAAGAGATGGCTGCGTCCACTGTAGGGACCCTCCATTTTTTGATGAACTTATCCTCCATGGGATAGACCACCGGAAATCTCTTGGGGGGAGTAAATATTTTATCAGGATGTTCCCAATCCTGGTAAATGAGCCCTTCCAGTAAAGAGTGAAGTGGAAAGGAACAGACAGTCTGGGGAGCTTTTAGCGACCCCAGCGAGGAGACAGCAGTGGTTGATGGTTCCGCAAGGTGCATTTTAAATGCTGATCGGACCATGTTAGTCAGAGACTGAAACCATAATCTTTCAGCTTGAGATGCTGAGAAAGGTTCTTCCACAGTTGATTCCTCTATAACAGAATCAACCTCCTCCTGATCCCCTTCAGGCAGGTCGATCCCTGTATGGGACTGTTGCTCCGCTAACAGGTACTCTGAAGGAGGAGACGGAGATCGGGCGTGCTTTCCCTGTGACAGGGAGGCAGCGATTAATGTTGACAATCTCTCTTCTAATCCTCCCAGAGCTGAGGAAAAAACCTCCTCTGTTATATACACAGGAGCAGGTGAACTGAGGACAGCCACAGTACCAGGTACTCCTGCGGGGTCTCTACGGTCACTAACCTCTGAATTTTCAGGGGAGACTGGTGCAGCAGAAGCATGCCCAAGATCCTCAGAGCCCGATGGAGACCCCCTTCGCTTCCTGGAAGATTTAGTTCCGGAGCTTCTGGACAGCATATTCCTAAGCCCAAAGCTGAGGTATTCCAGCCGTAATACACCACTTTTACTGAGAATAGTCTAGCACAATTGCTGCTATATAACAGTTGGTGTCTACTAAAGTGCCTTTCTAGGGGATGCCTGCATCAACCGCCTCTGTGTGCCTTTTTACTGTTGCTAGCTCTGTCTGTGCACTTCAGTAGCCAGCTGTGATTGTGCCTTTAAACACGCTGGACGCCCGCACATGCGCAGTAGAACCGCACACCTAGCGTCATCCACCCGCTCCGCCCCTTTTTCCAGATCGCCTCTATATAGAGAGGCGCGCGGGCACATGCGCCTTTTTTGAAAAAATAAGGAGCTAGATGGGAGCCAGGGTCCCTGCCGCAGGGCCCGGGGATGGATGAGCGCAGCAACAGGGCAGAGGAGACAGCTTCCCAGCAGAGAACTTACCAACTGCCTGGATTTGACTTCGGAAGAAAAAAATCCACATTACAAGAAAAAGAACCATAGCGGCCTCTAGTGTTTAACACAGGTACCGCGGTCTTACCATTTATTTTTTTTATTTTTTCTTGCCTACTGTTAAAATTTTTAAATTTTCTTAGTAGTTACAGGCATGCACAGAATATTAGCGGGAATACCTTAGGTAACAGGCAGAAAGACAAATTAGGCTTGGGGGTCCCCCAATAGAACCAAGTTCCTGAGGGCCCCCACTTACCTTTTCCTCGCCGCAGGACTCTGTTTGGTCCACAGAAGCCCAAACTTCACCTATCACGGCAGGCATTGTAATTAAACCTTCAGGGACCGGGTTCCCAAGGATTCCACTCCCCTGGACCTGTATAGCACCCTGCACAGACAACATCTTGGTCGTGGGTATGACCAGAGCTCTGGATCCCAGGGTCCAGCCCTCCTAAGAGAGGCATTACAGGCAAAACCTTGCTCTTCTCTTGCAAGGCCCGGGTACCGACCGTTTAGCTATGAAGCTTTTTTGGTCGGATCCGGAATAGCTTACTGAGGCCCAAAAGAACCTGTACGCAAGCTCAGTGAAAAACACATGTTACTTCTTGGCCAACACCTTAGACACTGGCAAAAAACTGAGGTACTCCCGGATGGGAGGGGCTTATATAGGGGAGGGTACTTCCGGTTTTGGAAGTTGCCAGTGCCAGCACCTGAAGGTATCTATATAACCCACATAGTAATGACTATGTCGCTCTGTGTCCCGTGATGTACGAGAAAGAAATTAAGACACAGTTTTTGTTCTATCCAGCTGTACTTTGTGCAACGGTATAAACACCAACATCTCTCTTGCCTTTAATGAATGGATTGCTGGTAAACCCCTTTCATTTTAGGCAAGGCAAACTAGGACACAGGTTTGCCATCTTGCCTACTCTATACAAGTTAACAATTTTAATAACCCTATGTCAACACCTTGAGGATATCAATTCATATCTGGATTACCAATTATAATAAAATATTGTAATCTATACAATTATTAACTAGCTATAGCTAAAAGTGAACATATAATTGAGGCATTCGTTTTTGAAGATATGCATTAGGACGTTGATCATAAGATTAGGATTTTTTTTTAGTTCTGTTAAATCTGACAATTTGTTCTGTATTGCTTTGCCTAAATATGAACAAAATAAGATTGCATCAGAAAGAGTATAATTGTTTTTACAGCAACAAACTGCAACAATTACTAGATTAAGTTTAATGGATAACTTTTTATCTGCCTTCGAGCTGATTTCCAGGTATAGATTGTTCCAAGTTGTACCAGTGTAACTATGCGAACAGTGCAAGTATACATATTCCATACCTGGCCAATTCCTGTAGTAATAAATGCTACTAAAGGGATACTCGCTGTTGTCCAGGTCATGCCCTGAGCCGTTGTCCTGCTGCATTATGAATATAGGGGTCATTAGCTCAATACAGGCACCATTTGGAGAAAGTTTCATTTTCCCAGATGAAAACAAAGTGTTCTTTGATCAAATGAGGTGGAGATTGTGATGTCCACACCCAGCTTCTCTACTTTTCCAGAGAATGCTTTGCATGGAGTAAAATGCAAGGCATGCCTCAAATGGCTCCACAGTCGAGCAAGCAGGGCAGCCGCTTGGCACAGGACCTGAAAGACAGCCAGATCACTGTAGCCAGGACTGCTCTCCTCTTCCATAGGGATTAGCCAAGTATGTTCAAGCTGGACCATGAAAATGATACAAAAAAAAAAAAAAAAACGCACACCATACCCGGAATTCAGCTTTATGCACATTGGCCTATTTCCCTAAATTAGTCTGTGTCCCTCTCGTCTAACAAAAACGCCATGTGATTACACAGGACAGGGCAAAAGCCACTGATGGAAGCAGATTTGTATCCCCCCCCCTGTTGAGACATACTCGGCTGTGACGTGCTGCTCCTCACATTCACTAGATCAGGGGTGTCAAACTCAATTTAATTGTGGGCCGCATCAGCATTATGATTGTCCTCAAAAGGGCCGTTTGTATCTGTCAGATTAGATGTCCAGCGCATCCCCTCCCCTTACATTAGATGTCAAGAGCCACCCCACCATCAGAAGTTGAGTCCCCCACTCTCCCTTACATCACAGTGCACCCCCCTTTCCTTATGCTACTGCTGGGAAGAAGCTGGATGCATTGCCTGAAAGCAGAAAGTAGGGGTCTGGAGGAGGACCAGAGGAGGGCAGGATTCGGCCCGCGGGCCTTGTGTTTGAACACCTGTGCACTAGATGCTAAATGTTTAAAGTACAATTAAAAGGCAAAAATATATTTTTTTAGTTTTGGATAGAGTGGAGATGGATTGGAACACCGGTTAGGCTTTTACTGATGTCTGTGTCCCCATTAGGAAGAGTCAACTGCTCTATTTGTCCTGTTTACCATCATAATTGAAATTACAAGAAAGCCACAAATTTTGGGTTGTCACCAGAAACAGGGGTGCGATCTTCCAATGGGGACACTGGTTCTGGTGACCTGGGAGTGCAAGGGATTTCCTTTCCATTGTCTGTTTTGGCTACGGGATAGAAAGTGAAGGTAAATCTCCCCAATGGGACACAGATGGCAAAACAGACTGGGGTTATACCTCCTCTATATAAAATGGGGGGGGGGGGGGGTAGGTTTGCCTTTAGTTCTACTTTAAGGCTTTTGCAAATTAAAAAATATGCAAGAAATTGCATGCAACACATACCAAGTTTCCGTGTACTGCTCCCAGGATATGGAAAGGCTTTTGCAGCTATTGGATCCTGTCGGTAAGCAGTGTAATTCTTTCTCAAATCCCACATTTTGATAATACTACAAAGAGAAAGAACAAGAAAAAACCTTTACAACTACATTTCATTAAGTCTGCAATGATAGTACATCTGAAAACCTTCAAAAAAGGAAAACAGATTGCCACCCAGTGCCAAATTTGCCTACAGTCAAGTTGATCGAAAGGCTAAAGGTTTTTTTACCTTCATGCATCCTGGGACTCCCTTCTCATTGGCTGATAGAGCAGCAGGAGCCAATGGCAATCACAGCCAGTGAGCCAAGGAGAAGAGAGCGGGGGTGGGTTCTGTCTTATGAACGCAGTCAAGTGCTGTGTAATTGACCACTTGTCTGGAGTTGTGTTGTGAAATACAATTTAATTTTGCTTACCCATCAACAGCTCCTGCTGATATGATCGTGTGTTCGTCCTGAAAGAGGACCACAGTCACACTCTGTTGGGAATCCTACAAAAGAGTAATTTAGCGTTGGGTCATTATTTGGAGGATTATCTGGTCCCCACCCGACAACTGTACATTTTCTCCATCAGCACATCCCCCAGTTATTACCTTGTGTATCTCTTGACCCTCCCTCTTAGATTGCAAGCTCTAACAAGCAGGACTCTCCGATTTCTATTGTTTTAGAGTGTATTGTAGTTGTACGGTCTACCCTCAAGTTGTAAAGCGCTGCATTAACTGACGGTGCTATATAAATCCTGTATAATAACTTAAAGAAGCAAATCTATTGTAAAGGCAGTGCTTGTATAGTATGCCAGCTTCACAGGGACAGCTATATTACAACTCCCCCCCCCCCCCCCTCCCAACAAAAACAACCCACACAAACAAAAAATAGGATTTTTTGTACTCACCGTAAAATCCTTTTCTCTGACATCCATGGACTGACACGGTGTCTCTTTACACGTGGGTTATGTCCCTGCTTGCAGGAGAAGACCTAGGCAGAAGGTGAAATGTTATACATACATTCTAAAAGCCAGAGCTGAACAGCCCCACCCAGGGGGCGGTCCCTCCGGACATAACCCTCCCACTACAGTCAGCAGACTTCAGTTTGTAACAAAGCAGTACAAACTTAAAAGGAAGGGTGGGTGCCGTGTCAGCCCATGGATGTCAGAGAAAAGGATTTTACGGTGAGTACAAAAAAATCCTATTTTCTCTTATCATCCATGGACTGACACGGTGTCTCTTTACACTTTACACGTGGGATGTCCCAAAGCAGTGTCAAGAGGGATGGGAGCAGTATAAATGGAAAAACCAAAAACTTCACTCCAAGAAGGCAGAGCTCCTCAACGGAGGAGTCGCAACTTTAAACAGCGGCCTGCAGCACCCTGCGGCAGAAGGAAGCATCCGAAGATGCAGCAACATTAACCTTATAAAACTTAAAAGGCATGAACAGATGACCAGGTCGCCGCCTTGCACACTTGTGCAACCGACGCTTGATGTCGGGAAACCCAGGAAGCACCAATTGTCCTGGTGGAATGCGCCGTAACCGGAAAGGGAGGCGCCCGCCCTTTGAGAGCATAGGCTTGAATGACGGTTTTGTCTGATTCCCCTAAAAATGATGGCAGACGAAACCGTTTGTGACTGTCTCTGGTCCATAACAGGGCCAAACAGTGAGTCGGACTTCCGAATAGAAGCAGTAGCAAACAGGTACACCCGTAAGGCTTGTACCACCTCCAATATGTGCAGCGCAAACTCTCTGGGATGCGATGGGTGAGGACACAAGGACGGGAGGACAATGTTCTCATGTAGGTGAAAGGTCGACACCACCTTTGGCAAAAAAGGAAGGTCGCGGATGCAACACCGCCTTATCCTTATGGATGACTATATATGGCGACTTGCAGGACAAAGCCGCCAACTCAAACACTCGTCAAACAGAAGTGATTGCCACTAAAAAGGCCACCTTCTAAGACAAGAGGGGAATATCCCAGATATTCCCAAAAGGAGGTTCCTGGAGGACCGAGAGCACCAAATTCAGATCCCACGGTGGGAGAGAAGGCTTGACAGGAGGGAGCACATGGCGAACCCCCCAACACAAGGTGCTAACCAAGAAAATGACCCGCTAGAGGTCGCTGAAAGAAGACGGCCAAGGCCGAAATCTGATCCTTGATGGTACTCAAAGCAAGCTTTTGGGTCACTCCACACTGCAGAGGACGCAGGATTCTGGGGACGGAATACGTCCGAGGACGCTAGTCCAGCGCTTCGCACATGGCGATATAAGCTTTCCAGGCACGGTGATAGATCTGCCTGGAGGAAGACTTCCGTGTCCTTAACATGGTCAAAATGACCGAGACCTCGGTCCCTCAACACCTGGCTTTTAACAGCCCTGCCGTTAAAGCCAGAGACTGTAAGCCGGATGAAATATAGGACCTTGAGACTGAAGGTCCTCCCTCATCGGCAACCGCCAGGGAACGTCCGCGACGAGACGTACCAGATCAGCGTACCAGTGATGCTGAGGCCAATCCGGAACAATTAGGATTGCCGGAGTTTATATCAGGCGATAAGGACCCTATGGGGCCACCAAAGCATCCGAGGCATCGCCCAAGGATCCCTGGATCTGGCCACAACCTCGACCCTTGCGATTGAGTCGAGAGGCCATCAGGTCCACATCCGGCGTGCCCCACCGTCGGTAAAGGAGTTGAAATATGCAAGGACCACTCTACTTGGTCCGGTGTCTGGCGACTCAGATAGTCCGCCTGCCCATTGTCTATGCCCAGAATGTAAAATGGCCTACAGAGCCGGCACGTTTCTTCCGGCCCACTTCAGGATACGGACTACCTCGGAAGCCGCAGCTGAACTCCGAGTTCCCCCTTGATGGTTTACATACGCCACCGCCGTGGCGGTGTCCGACTGGCTCCTGATGGAGCGACCCCGTACTCTCTCGACCTGAGGAGAGACACAGTCCGATGGCCCGTATTTCCAGAACAGGGATTGGTAAACAGGCTCGTCCGGAGTCCAAGGCCTGAGCCGACAGGACTCCCCAAACTCCACCCCAGCCTGTCAGGCTGATGTCCGTCGTGAGTACCGTCCATTGGATGGGAGGGGAACGACTTTCCGGACCGAAGAGCCGAGGATCCCAACCACCATGTCAGGGGCGCCCTGACCAGGTGAATCACCTGGATCTGAAGATCCAAGGACAACGGGGATTTGTCCCAGGTGGACAAGATCTCCTTCTGCAATGCCCTGGTGTGTGATTGGGCATACGGAATGGCCGCGAAGGAGGCCACCACGAGTCTCGGGACTCTCATGCAAAAAACGGATTGACAACCATTTTTGGGATGTCAGCACCCGCACCGCAGACTGAAGTGTCAGCAACTTCTCCCGAGGTAGGATACCTTTGCCTCCAAGGAGTCCAGAATCAGAACTAGATACTCCAGACACTGAGTCGGGACCAGGACTGACTCCTGAATGTTCAGGAACCACCCGAGTCCCTGAGGGTCTAATTGACGATAGTCACCTTTCCGCTAAGTCTGATCCACTTTCTGCTCTTAGCAGAAGATCGTCCAGATAGCCCACGACAGCAATACCTCGCTGTAACAGAAGTCTAGAACCGGAGCAAGCACCTTGGTGAACACCCTTGGTGCCGAGGCTAGGCCGAAAGGAAGAGCCACAATCGATAGTGGACTTCGCTGATCGCAAAGTGCAGAAACTTCTGGTGACTTGCGCAGATCGGAACATGCAAGTAGGCGTCCTTGAAGTCCAAGGACGCCAGAAGAAAAACCCTTTGGTGGAGTGTAGCGATCACCGTGCGAATGGATTCCATGCGGAATTTCTGCACCTTCTCGAAGGCATTCAGGGCCTTGAGGTCCAGGATAGGTCGAACCACGTCCTATTTTTGGGATGACAAACAGATTCGAGTAGAATCCCTGAAAACTCTCCTGTGACGGAACCGGCACAATCACTCCGGACCTGATCAAATCCTGTACAGCCCCCAAGAGGGCTGCCCGACAGGTAGGAAGGAGAGGAAGATTTGAGGGAAAGAATCTGTCTGGGGGCCAGGATCGGAATGCTATCCTGAGGTGACCACCTCGCACACCCACCAGTCGGAGATTCGGGAGGACCACCGATTCGTGACCTGCGAAGTCGTCCCCCCCACCCCAGAGTCGGGCGGAGGCAAGACTTCACGTGGAGGCGGGCTTGGGAGCCGCTTGTTCGGCTTACGCACCCAGGGGCACTTGTGCCCACCAGCCGCACTGCCGTCAGTCTGAGAGGGCCTACCCATGGACTCTGCCTGACGAAAAAAACCCTGTTTTGCTGGAAAGGAAGGCCCCCGTTTGCGGCGGGCCTCCTCACCCTTGCTAGTTTAAGGAAGAAGAGTGCTTTTACCTCCCATGCCATCCATGACGATGTCATCCAGAGCAGCACCGAAAGGTCTACCACCTTTAAATGGTAGATCCGTCAGGAGCTTCCTAAGGCTAGGTCAGCAGACCAGCACTTCAACCAGATAAGACGACGCAATACCACTGCCGAAACAGAGGCCCTGGATATTAAAGGGACCGCGTCCAACGTGGCGTCGCACACATAAACCAGGCCCTGAACCAGTTGGTGGGCCAAAGCAACTGTCTGGAGGAAGATTATGCTTCTGTACAGCTAGGTGCAACATTTTTGCCCAACCTGTAAGTGTTTAAGGCACAAGGGTCGCCGCTACCACAGGCCGTAGGGCGGATCCCAACAAGGCAAACATGGCTCTGCTCACCACTTCTGACCTCCTGTCAGTGGGGTCCTCAAATGCAGGAGTCCCCTCCATCGGGAGAGTGATGGCCTTGTTCAACCGGGCGACTGGAGGGCCGACCCTGGGGGAGAAGCCCACTTTTTAAGTAGGGCATCTTCAAGGGGTATCTGATAGACAAACGCCGCGGGACCATATCCGCAGCATTTTAGCTTGAGTGTCCCTCACCGCAGTCATGAGTACACTAACAAGCGCCCTGTCATTTACTGACTCAGAACTGGAGTTTTCCTCATAAGGAATGTCCTGTTCAAAACCATCCAATACATTCAGAACTAGGGTCCTGAGCGGTAGTGGCTAGGCCCATATCTGAATCAGCGCACTGCCCTCATGAAGTAAAGTGGGGAGGAGGGTGCTTTTTTTTTTTGCTCCCTTGCGCTTGCACACAGCTCCCATCCTGGTCAGAAATTATTCCAGGACTGCCCACAACTGGTCCCTAGGGACCGCAGGTGCTGAAGCACTGCCTGTTGTCCACTGACCTTTAGGGGAAGCTGGTGACAGACTCCATATTGCCCCCCTCTGAGACTCCTCAGATAAAAAGTCCACCCACAGGCTGTGCTGACTGAGGAGGGGGCGCCCAGGGGACTCACCAAACCGGACCAGGGACCGCTCAGTTCCGCTGTCTGTACCGCGCTAGGTCAGCGCTGGTGAGCTGTGAGGAGATTGTTAGGAGATTCGCGCTGTTACAGCAGCGCTAGAGGCCAAAACTAGTGCTGGAGAGCGTGCGGGCTACAAGAAAATGGCCGCCGCACTTCACTGAGGCGATCCGTGGCAAGATGGCCGCCATGACTCAGCAAAAGTGAAAAAAACAGCACACACACAGCGCCACTCGGCGCTCAGGCCCCAAAACACACAAAAAAAGACCCCAAGCATATCTGCAGACCAGCATTAGCCCCTCCAAGAACAGTGTGACCCCCAGGCACCCCACACAGCACAGCGCCAGCAATGGTGACAGAGTGACAATGAAATACAGGGGGAGACAGGGAAAATCCCCCACAGAGAAACACACAGCCTTTTGTACTCACCTGCAGGCAGGAGAGACTACTTACCCGTCCCCTGAGGGACCCACTGGTGTGTTTCTGACAGGACTATCACAGTGCAGTACTGAGTAGCTGTCGGCCCGGTCCACCGTGAAAGATAGTCAGGAACTGTTCAGTCTTGAGAGGACCGTGGGAGCATGAAAGCAACCCGGCCACCCCTGGAGTCATGGGGCCTGTCGTGAACTGAGTCTCACGCACACAAGGCGAGGATCAGCACGCTCGATGGTCGGACAGGGAAGACTACGAGGATATCTTGTACCCAACCTGTTGCCCAGCCGACAGTTGATAGAAAATTCTCAAAAATAAAATAAAAAAGAATAAAAATAGGTCAGGAGACTGGCTCCTGAGAGAGCCACGTCTTCTCCTTCTGCTAGGCAGAAAAAAACTGAAGTCTGCTGACTGTAGTGGGAGGGTTATGTCCGGAGGGACCGCCCCCTGGGTGGGGCTGTTCAGCTCTGGCTTTTAGAATGTATGTATAACATTTCACATTCTGCCTAGGTCTTCTCCTGCAAGCAGGGACATAACCCACGTGTAAAGTGTAAAGAGACACCGTGTCAGTCCATGGATAAGAGAAAAACACACACACACACACACACACACACACACACACACAGTGTTCAAAGGAAAAAAATTCTGCGAAAATATGGAGCCCACCACTCATGAAAATGCTGTCATGTTAACCAGTTTGCATTGAGTTACCGACCTGAAAAAGGATGGATATAGGTATTTCAGCAGTGTATGGCACCGTTCTTTGGACAGATATGTTCTACTGCTAAAATGTCAGTTTGCAATTCGGTGACCTTTAAAACATACTTTTTTCAAATTTTACTGATTTGAACACATATTCCGATAAGTTATCGAGTACAGCCAGGCAACCAGTGTTTTTAAAAGAGGCAAGTACTGGAAAGCTTCACTTCTCTCAAGACCGGTCTACTTTTAATAATGTAATCCTTCCTTTGCCCAACTAGGGCAAAGCAACAGGTTTACTTTTAGGCTTAATGTACGTGGGACATTTTAAAATGTCTTGAACCATTTACCCTTGACAGATAGTAACAGACGTTTAAAAACGTCAGTTTTGCTGCGTTTACGTTTAGAAGTTTTTATTTGCAAAATAGTCAAAAATGTATCTCCATTAAAAACGCCTGTAAACAAAGTGCAGATAAACGCGAGTTACCACGTTTACAAGCATTTGGCGTTTCAAATGCCTCTTAACATTCGTCCTGAACGCAGGAAAAAAGCTTCTAAACTCAACCTGCCTAGAAACAACCATGTCTACATGTACTAACATTGAGGAGAGTTCAGGGGCAGCTGCAAAATAAAAAACAAAAAAAACAAACACGCCCAACTGCTCCCAATGCTTCATGTACACGGGACATTGTTTAACCTCTCCTGGACGATTTAACTTGACAGCTAGAAACCGGTGTCTAAAAACATCCGTTTAGCTGTGTTTGTATTAAAAAAAAATAAAAAAAATAACACACACACACACACACACACACACACAATTTTTATTAAAATGAAAAATGCTTGTAAATGAAACGCTGCTGAACAAGTTACCTCGTTTAGCAGCATTTACAAGCTGTTACAGCCATTTGGCGTTTCAAATGCCTCTGAACATCCGTCGGAACCCATTTTTTTGCGTTCCAAAAAATGCTTCTAAACTCAACTACCTATAAACAACCCTGTGTACATGTGCCGATAAGATAACAGAGGAGAGTTCGGGGGGAGCTGGAAAAAAAAAGCCCAACTGCATCCGTTTACCAGCAGCAGTGTACATGAAGCCTTATTCAACCCCAGCAGCATACACATTTTTCCTTTGCTCTTCAACTCAACAGCTGCAGGAAAATCAACCTTGTGTAAGCCACGAGTCACAGCTTAAACAGGGCTATGGGCTCTCCATGTCACAGCACTGGTGATTTGCAGTTGGCACAGGGCCTGTCACATGCATATCCATACCTGGATTACTGAGTATTCCAACTCTGTCTCCAACAGAAGACGAATAAAGGAGAAGCTTGGTGGGGGGGTGGGGAGGGAGGAGGAGAAGGGAAATGAGCCGTAATTCAAGTAAATGTGCACCGTTTTTAGGCAACCCCTAGATTGGTGATCTCCAACTGTTTTCTTAATACAAGCTGTGACACCACAATGAAATGTTAAAAGTAGTAAAATAAAATTGCCCGTTTAGATTTTCAATTTGATCATGGCGGTCTAAAAATTATGGGACTAGAAGCAACAATTAAAACCATGTCAGGTGATCAGGCACAAGCTTAGATTTCTTTAAAACTTTACTTTGTTATACATTTTTCAGAAGTGTTTGTTTCCAAGAGTGTCAGTTAGATAGAACTGCAAATTACCACAGATGGAGCAAGTCCTTTGACAGCGGGTTTCTTCTTCAGTGGGGTTCGTTTATCTGGTGCATTGTGAGCTCCTGTGATCTGGTTCACTTGCCTATAGAAACCATCTGAAAGAATAAAGTGTGAAAAAGTAAGATAACGCTCTGAATCTATTGCCCCAAGCCAGCATTTCTCAACCTTTTGTCAGCAAAGGCACCCCTTAACCACTTAAGCCCCGGACCATTTTGCTGGCCAAAGACCAGGCCACTTTTTGCGATTCGTCACTGCGTCGCTTTAACTGACAATTGCGCGGTCATGCAAACAAAATTGACGTCCTTTTATTCCCCACAAATAGAGCTTTCTTTTGTTGGTATTTGATCACCTCTGCGGTTTTTATTTTTTGCGCTATAAACAAAAATAGAGCGATAATTTTGAAAAAAAAAAAAGCGATATTTGTAACTTTTTGCTATAATAAACATCCACAAAAAAACGTTTTTTCCTCAGTTTAAGCCGATACGTATTCTTCTACATATTTTGGCGGACACATGGGACACTTGACACCATTTTGGGACCATTGTGATTTTTACAGCGATCAGTGCTATAAAAATGCACCGATTACTGTAAAATTTACACTGGCAGTGAAGGGGTTAACCTGTAGGGGGCGCTGAAGGTGTCAAGTGTGTCCTAGGGAGTGATTCTAACTGTTAGGGGACATGGCTACGAGTGACATGTCACTGATCGCTGTTCCCGATGACAGGGAACAGACGATCAGTGACATGTCACTAGGCAGAACAGGGAGATGTTGCGTTTACACCGACATCTCCCTGATCTTCAGCTCTGTGACCGGATCGCGGGACACCGGCGGCGATCGGGTCCGTGGTTACGGAGCTTGTGGCAGGGTCACAAAACGCGCCGCCGGTGGGACCACGCGGCTCGCAAATTAAAAGGGGACGTACCTGTACGCCCATTTGCGCAGCCGTGCCATTCTGTCGACGTACATCCTCATGCAGCGGTCGGGAACCGATTAAAATAATGCAAAAATTTCGGGTTACCCCATTCTAAAATTTATGTAGTGGATGGTTGCTACTAGTTACTATCATCCACCATGTCACCACGCTGCCAGACCTCCATATATCCCCTCTCAGAAGCAATGAAGTCCTTTTGCTTGGTTTTGTTTTTTTTATTTGGGGAAAGGGAATGTGGGATGCCCATAGAACAGATCACTTTGCCATCATAGTTAAGGAATTGTTGAATGAATTGAGCTTTGAAGAACTGATGGACTCTAACGTTCACAGTCACTTCCCCTGCATCAACTCCTGCAGATCGTTACTCCTCCTCTGCACCAACTCCTGCAGACTATTACTCCCAGGACTCTTCTCCTCCTGCACAAAACTTCACTGTGCAATGTTGGTTCCTCCGCCCCATCATCTTCACAGTACACCAGGGATCACTCTGAATGGTCCCAGGTATTTGATTTACTTTCTAAATTGTTAATAGGCCAGGGGGCCTGCAGTTCCCCTTTTTGGTGGCCTAGAGTTTAGCAGCTTTAGAAAGTTAGTGGACTACTGATCCCAGCTAGCCCGACTTGCAAATCTTGTACCCGCAGGCAACATCGATTTGACACAAAACCACAGTCTCTCCTCTGGCGTCGCACCCAGCTCCCCTGGCATGCCTCCTCCAGATATCCACTGTACCTCACTCACCGAACTTCTAATGCCCATGGTGAAGAATTTAACCGGACATGCATACTGACTGCTTCTCCAGCTCCTCTGTTCCAGGATACCTCCTCAATGACCGTGTAAGGATGAGGCACCCTCCCAGCTCCCGAGCCGAGGCATGCACCCCCCCCAGATGGGGATGGGCCTCCTGCTGCAGTCTAACACTCCATTCTTCACTCCACCCAGCATACAACCCCCCTCCATTGGGCTGGACCTGAGCTTAAGTAGGAGGCCTGCCCCCTGCCAATTTTTGGGGATTGGTCAGGGCACCTCACATGAGCTCTCTGTCACTCCAATTCCCAGCCCTGCCCCTCCAGAACATTCTCACTGGAAGCAGGGGAGGTGCCCAAGAACTGACGCACAGGAGGTCACATTCACTGCTACACTAACCACTCCCTTCCCCCAGATTAAAACAAACAGGCCTAGCATGCAGCATAGGCCTGTCTAAATTTACCTGCCTGGCGGCTATCGCAAAAAATCCTCACCTCTAACACCTACGTATGGTAGAGGGCGCTACATCTAAAAAAAAAAAACAACTAAAAACGAATAGTTTTACATAATGCAGCAAAGTCCACATATCGGACGCTCAACGTTGGAGGTGATTTTTTTTCTTCCAAAACATAAACCTTTATACAGTGGTACTGACTAGTATAGCAATGTTTTTCTCATTTAGCTAATGTGATACCAGCGATAGAGAGGGGCAAACAAGGATGCTGGGCAGACACGGGATGTCCTTATCAACCGATGTCATTGTAATGGTGCACAATGAAACCATGTGGCTTTGTGCAAAAAAAAAAAAAAAAAAAAAAAAAAGAAGAAGGACGACGGGCTTGATCCACCAGTAGGCTTGCATACAACTTTTGGGCAACTTGGGTAGTTTGCCAAGCCACCCCTGGAGAAACTTGAAAGGTACCTCGATGTGCCTAGGCACCCTGGTTGAAAATGGCTGCCCTATGCAAAGCCGCAGCTCTCAAAAATGAAACTAATGGGAAGATTTCCCCTCACTGACCACACAGGTAGTACCGAACAAAAGAATTCTTAAAGCAAAGGATTTTTTATTTATTTATTTTTCCCCCCCATTGACCACACAAGTAGTAGACCTGTACTGTCTGAGCTGGGACACGACACCGAAATACAAAAATACTCGACAAATGTAACCCTCTCCAGAAAAAAAGAAATAAAAAAATTATTGTGCTACCATGCTCGTATCGGAAACCTGATCATATAATCCATTGATCCTTTGTCTCAACACATTAAGGCTTCATGTACATGGGATGTTGTTTAACCTCTCCTGAACCATTTTAACTTGACAGCTAGAAACCGGCGTCTAAAAACGGCCGTTAAGCTGCGTTTACATGCTGCGTTTGCGTCTAGAAGCGTTTGATAAATTTTTTTATTTTTTTTTGTTAAAATGAACATCTGTAAATAAAATGCTGCCAAGCGCGAGTTAACGCGTTTAGCGCTTGAAATGCCTCTAAAACACAGCTTCTGAACGCATCTTTTTGGGTTCCAGAAAAAGCCTCTAAACTCAACTGCCTAGAAACGACTATAAGACCCCTTTCACACTGGGGTGGTTTGCAGGCGCTATTGCGCTAAAAAACAGCGCCTGCAAAACGACCTGAAACCGCGGCTGCTGTTTCTCCAGTGTGAAAGCCCGAGGGCTTTCACACTGGAACCGCTCCAAAAGTCCTGCTATTCACATCTTTCTAGCAGTGAAGGAGCGGTGTGTTTACTGCTCCTCCACCGCTTCTGCCCATTGAAAGCAATGGGACCACACGGCTATACTGCCGACAATGTGCCTCTGCAGAGGCGCATTGCCGGGCGGTATTAACCTTTTTTTGGCCGGGGGGGGGGTAAACCACACCGCTAGCGGCCGAATACCGTTGCAAATCTGATGGTAAAGCCCCGCTAAAAATAGTGTCGCTTTACCGCCACCGCACCTCCAGCCCCAGTGTGAAAGGGGCCTTCACGACCCTGTGTACATGTACTGATAAGATAACAGAGGAGAGTTCAGGAGCAGTTGAAAAAAATGCCCAACTGCTCCTAAACGTCTGTTTACAAGCAGCAGTGTACATGAGGCCTAAAATTAAATCCAACTGCCTGTGTCAACTTGCTTTAAACATATGCTTTTACTGTTAGTTTGTGCAGAAGACCAGGATTATTTAGTACAGGTTTTAAAGCAGCACAAATACCTTTCTTGCTGCATCGGGTATCCCAGACCATGACATTTCCATCCCGACCTCCAGTGCTGAACACAGCTGTGTAAGGAAAAAAAAAAAAAAGTTTAATCAAACAAATTTCTCAAATAAACTAAAAACTAAAATGCACCACATTTTGTGCAGATTAAAGGAAGCTGGTCGTGAAAGAAATATGGAGGCTGCCATTGCTATACAGCGGCTTTAATGAGTGAAGTATCCAAAAAAATAAAGCCTATTTTGCACTGGGAATCTACGCCATAGTCCAGACTCAAATACAATACAAGGTGTTAGTAGGATTATCAAGTCATATACTGTGTACAAAAAATACCTTTTTCAAACTTGGAGAAAGAAACCGACTTGAGGCTGCACTGGTGGCCTCTAAATTCACCAATCAGCTCTCCGGCCTTAACATCATACAGCTTAGCCGTCTGGTCTCCTGAAGCTGTAACCTGCATAAAACAAGCACATTGCTATCAATAAAATGTAAACCCCATCAATGTGAAGCCATTATACCTCATTTTTGTTTTAGATACTGTACTGGTTTAACAGGCCCTAGTACCCAATGCGATTACACCATAGGAGACAATCCATTTCATACAAGTATCAATGTATCTTAAAAAAAAAAAAAAAAAGGATAAGTTCACCTATGTACAAAAAAAAATGCACATCTTTTTGCGGGTAAAAAAAAAAAAAACAATGTGTAAATAATGGTAACAAAGATGAATCCGCCCTTTGTGTTCCCACCACTGCGCTTCTGCAAATTTGATTATCACTATTTGTTCATAAGACTGAAGCAGCTACTTTAAAAAAAAAAAATCAAACTGTGAAAAACAAATCAACATTCTAAAACCCTAAAATTAGTGTAATAAAATATAAGCAGTGCTGTAAACAATGTAAGATGAAATATCAGTTTTCACAGGTATTCAAAAATAATGCGTATGTCCATAAACATCACCATGTGACAAAAGTGAATATGTGCACAGATTCCAATATATATATATTCTATACACACACACACACACACACACACACACACACACATTTAAATAGTAATTGAATACAAGTCCATATATCACAACAAATAGATTGGAAGCTATTCTTTTTTTACCAATCTTCCACCACACCCGGTGTCAGAGAATCCTCTCCCGTCAGATGCAAAACTCACCAACTCAAATTGCCTTACACTCTCGTGTTGGGCGTGTAAATGTGTACAAAAAGACCTCACTGGTAGGTATAGCAGATAATCCCAGTTCCAACCAATTCACTGCCAGAAAGCTCCGCATGTAAATAAAAAGTGCTCAAAATAGCGTGATACCGTAAAATCAGTTAAATATCACACTTAAATCTTCAAATATAGCACTCACATTAATCTAAAAAAATAGAGCAATACACTGCGCAGCAAACACATTCAGAAATTAGCCGAAAACCGAGTCAATTAGTCGCGGCGGACCCAAGATGTCCACTGATCGCTCACCACCTCCCCGCTGTTCCTTCCTGGATCTCCGTTTCCTTGATACGTCACACGTTCACCGCACAGCCACGCCCCGACATGTTTCGTCATAAAGACTTAGCCATGGGATTGATGCGACCCCATGATTAAGTCTTTATGGCAAAACATGTCGGGGCGTGGCTGTGCGGCAACTATCTGAAGTGAACGCGTGACGTATCAAGGCCGATCAAGGAAGCGGAGATCCAGGAAGGAACAGTAGGGAGATGGTGAGCGATCAATGGACATCTTGGGTCCGCCGCGACCCATATACTCGCTTTTCCGTTCATTTCTGAACGAGTGTTTGCTGTGCAGTGTATTGCTCTATTTTTGAGATTCATGTGAGTGCTACATTTGAAGATTTAAGTGTGATATTAAACTGATTTTATGGTATCACGCCATTTTGAGCACTTCTTTTATTTACATGCGGAGCTTTCTGGCAGTGAATTGGTTGGAACTGGGATTATCTGCTATACCTACCAGTGAGGTCTTTTTGTACACGTTTACACGCCGAACACGAGTGTAAGGCAATTTGAGTTGGTGAGTTTTGCGTCTGACGGGAGAGGATTCACTGACACCGGGTGTGGTGGAAGATTGGAAGCTATTTTTTCACCAACCTATTTGATGTGATATATGGACTTTTATTCAATTAATATTTAAACACATTTATACATTTATACATTTTTTTTTTGGGGGGGGGGGGGGGATTTGTGCACATATTCACTTTTGTCACATGGTGATGTTTATGGACATTAGCATTATTTTTGAATACCTGTGGAAACAGATATTTCATCTTACTTGTTTACAGCGCTGCTTATATTTTATTACACTAATTTTATGGTTTTAGAATATGTTTATCACAAAAAGAAAACAATGTGCATTATTTGTATTAGGAGCCCGTAAAGCATTGTACCAGCAATCAGCAGATCGCTAATGCCATGCAGGTCTCCTCCACACTGTCCGTGTATCTGCTTCCCTTACGGGTGAGGAGAGACTCAATGAACTATCGCAGTACCATGGTAGTTCTTTGAGAACTTTAAAGCAGATATCTGCTAAGGCTGTCGGGTCTTGTAGTTCATTCATACAGATTCAGAGCACTGTGTATGAATGACTAGCTCTTGTGGGCAGAGGGTGGTGTGCAGCTGCTGCAGCACTGGGAAAGGTTACGTTACACCCAAGATTCTGTATGTTATTACTGCAGGCCTTACATACTGTACATTCACATCAGTCCCTGCCCTCAGTCTAGGTTCACACTGCTGTGATACAATTTTGATCCAACTTTCAGAGCAATTATGTAGAGCTACTTGGATGTAACTTTGGTGCGATTTTTGACCCCATAGAGTATAGTAACTTTATCAAAGTAGTACAGGAACCTTTTCCCAAAAATCACTTTTTGCCGAGTCGCATTGACGTGAACGGACAAAACAATGTGACTTCCCTTGTCATGCGTTTCCTTATGAATCAAGTCGCATCTGAACTCACACTAGTGTGAACCAGGACTCAAGGAGCTTAGGTTTTAAAGTCACAATCTCAAATGGATAAATAAACCCGCGACAGGACTTCTGTATGGGCGATCATTGCAGAGCTGTAGGTAGTGTGAATGAGCTACAGGCGTGCCGATGAGCACGCTCGCAGATTATTCAAACTACAAGTACGCCTGGTGCTGCGCCTGGCGATACTTTTTTATTCATTCACAAGAAACTGAATGAATGATGCAGCAGGGACAGGGAGAAGGTGAACTTATCCTTTAAACACCCATCTAATTCGTACTTGTAGAATGGCAGTGGCAGCCCCTGAATCTTGATCATGGCAGTTTTACTCCATACATGGCCTAAAACTTAAGTTTAGATGGATTACACAAAAGATTAGATTACCACCCTAAGCTTCAATCGTGTTCAGCTGCAAACTAAATACAATTTACAACATTAATGACTATACTGATGGAGCTTGCAACAGAAAAGCCAAATCGATTCATTGGAGCCAAGTTAAATAGTTGTTTGCGCTCACCTCCTGGGTTAGGGGGAAGATCATGATTGCTTACCAATTTGTGCTCTCCTGGGACCCAGGCAAGGTCAAATACTGCATTACTGTGTGCTTGCCAATCTATAAAAAAAATAAAAAATAAAAAATTACATCAGAAAAGCAGTATAGCTACAGAAATGTATTGTCTTGGGAAAAATACCCCAAGGAGTACACTTTAGACAACTGTACCTTCATACATTTGCCTACAAGTCCCCTCCCCCAAATCCTGCCCACTAGGTGAAATCCCTATACTGAGACACAGCCCAGCAATTTTCACTGTGTGGCTCATCTTGGAGATGCATAGCCTTTCTGCAAAACATTGTAAAGTCACACTACTGGTAGCCTCAATTGATCACTTCGTTGGGGAGGTTTGCCTTTACTTCCAAGCAAAAAATCCCTTCAGACAAGTGCCACTGAAACAGGTGCTCCAGTTAGATGTTTTCCCACATGTTGCAACTTTAAATTTGGGAATTCCCCCATCACCATTGCACCGGAGACAATGGTCTCCAATAAAATGGAGGGTGAATCTCCCCAGCTGACACAGAGAGCAATAAACCTAGCAGTTTTGAAGTCTGTAGTGGATTGATGAGCTTTCCAAAAAAAAGTCCACAAAAAGGTGCTACAACTGTGGAACGTCAGAAAATCCTCTAGTGCTGTCGGGTGCAGGATGAGCAGTCGCACAGCTGCAAACACAATTAGTAGAAGACAATGATCTGCAACGCCATACCTCCTTGCAAATATCTTCAAAATTGGTACTCCATAAAAGACACTTGTTAACATCCGCTGTACTAACAAGTGTCTTTTATGGAGTACCAATAAATTTGAAGATAAAAGGGCAAGTATTGAGTTGCGGATTGTCTTGCCAAAAAAGGCTAGAATTTTTTGCATACTTGTTGGCGGTTGTACATTGTAGCTGCTAGCAGAAAGTCAGGCGAGTGCCTCCTCTGAGTCATTTAGCTTTATTTTAAACCTCAGACAGCTCCTATCTTATTCTGCCAAAAGGAAATGGATTGAAATATCTTAATATTTTTACATTGAGGATTATAGGCGGTAATAAACCCTGCATACCCTTTTACAAAACAGATGAAAAAAAAGGCCAGATAGAAAAAGCTTACCTTTCAGGATTTGTCTCTCTGTGTCCCGACATTCTGTGTCATACAACTTGACTATGCCTTCCTCATTGGCCACTGCAAGCACGTGCGGTATATCCGCAGCTGAAAAAGGCACCAGCATATCATTTGAATTAGTATTCAAGAGAGAGGGCAGAGATTTTACTTGTCCCAGAGGCAACAGGTCTGGGCTTTGGCTCGTCACAGGGTCCTACTGGATAGACGCTTCTTTGGAGGCAGGGCGAAGAATATATACAGTTAGAAACATTGATAACTTAATGCTTTATGTAACAGTGAGTATGGCCATAGTACATCAAAGCCAAATGCCTTTTCAAAAGTTCCTAGGGGAAAACTCATGAAAAGGAGATTAACGTCAGATGGTGAGGTGGTCTCAAGCACCAATATAAACCAGGGAACAAAAACACTACCCTATGCTAAAACAATACTGTCCACAGGCAAACATTCAGCTGGTGGGGCATTCATGTACATGTCTATAGCAGCAAACCCTTCAGCTTAAAAGGATTATTTGCATAGGTTTCCCAGGCAGCACTTTTAAATTTTAGTGAAGACAATGCAGTTACACCCCCACATGCTGACCATGAACACCAGCCATATACTGATGACGCCCACTAGAGGGTGGGGTAGAATAAACACTGTAAATACTCTTATTGGATCAGAGCTGGCAGTATAAATTGTGCCTGGCATGGTCTACTTCTGATATGCCCCCAACAGAAAACAGTACAAGTTCTACATATGGCCCATGTGTGTATGATAGATGGCTGTCCAAATCAAAGCACATAAAGACCATGGTAGGAAGGTTTTGAGGGTTACAGAAACAACTATTCCCAAAGAGCAGATGTGCAGAATGCTACCAAAACAGTTAGGTTCCTTTCACACGGCCTTTCCTATCAGGCCCACCTGTTCGTTTTTCAGGCGAACCTGATCGGACCCTCCAGTCTCCCCTATAGAGCAGCGGATGTCAGCAGACACATGTCCGCTGACAGCCACCGCCATGCAATTTGATCCTGCCCGCAAAATCCAGATGGATGGTGGTCCTATTTTCCCATCTGTGTGGCGTGGAGGTCAGCAACATGTAGATCGCAAACTGCCAGTAGATCACGGACAGATGACTGGTAGATCGCGGTCTGGGCTTGCTGACCCACCATTCCAGACCATCAAATGCAGAGGGACTACTTGTAAAGTTGGAGCTGTAGTACAGTGGAGGAGCAGCATAAGCTGATGCCTCCTCTGTAGTGCTGGCTCCTGACCTATGTGGAGTGATAATAAAATGATGGGGTGGTGGTGCTACCTAGTTGTCTCAGAATTAAATAAACAAGAGAAAAAAAAAAAAAACACGGGGGTAATAAACCCTACCTTATTGAAACACAAACAGTGAACAAAATACAAGTGACAACTAAGTGTGGATACAAATCCTATATAAATGTGTGGACACTCACAGGGTGTCTGAGTGAGCTGTAGGTAATAAATCATATACTGTGATAATAAGCCACCTCACAAGGATAAACAGGTATGGTTGGCATCATAAAATTATGACAAATAATGCATAGACATAAGTTCTCCACCATATGTATGGATCAGGTTAAGGGTCAAAAGGCCAGTCCGCCATAACCCATATAGGGTAGGTGCGCAAGTTGGGTTATGTAAGAAGTTCTGGTAGCAACCTACTAACAATACATATTGCACATGCCCTTTATATAGAGTCCAGGAATAAGTCCAGAGGAGATCCAATAGACTGGAACAGAAATCTTCATAACATGTAGAGTTAATAAACTGTGCAGGGGGTGTTCATAAAACCAATGCCGGGTGCTCCGTAGTGACATGTGGGGGATCACAACAGTCACCTTATTTACCCCTGTGTCCCCACTCACCAGATCACGGCGCCCCTGCAGGGGCAGACAGCTTAGCAGTTAGACTCCATACCCAGGCTCCTGTTCCTCCTAATGGCTGCTCAGATCCTCCTCTCCAGCTCCCTCCAGACAAGGTTAGACACCAATAAAGTCCTTGAGTGACAACAATGTGAATAGATGAAAAGTGAACTGGACCTTTAATGTTATTTTTTCCCCAGAGTAAATTACAAGCTTCAACAGCAGCTTGTTTGGCAGCAACCCCCAGTAATTTACTCTGGGAAAAACATTAAAAAGGTCCAGTTGACTTTTCATCTATTCACATTGTTGTCACTCAAGGACTTTATCGGTGTCTAACCTTGTCTGGAGGGAGCTGGAGAGGAGGATCTGAACAGGCCGGATGAGCAGCCATTAGGAGGAACAGGAGCCTGGGTGTGGAGTCTAACTGCTAAGCTGTCTGCCCCTGCACGGGCGCTGTGATCTGGTGAGTGGGGACACATGTGGGGGATCACAACAGTCACCCGATTTACCCGTCACTACGGAGAACCCGGCATTGGTTTTATGAACACCCCCTGCACAGTTTATTAACTCTACATGTTATGAAGATTTCTGTTCCAGTCTATTGGATCTCCTCTGGACTTATTCCTGGACTCTATATAAATGGCATGTGCAATATGTATTGTTCGTAGGTTGCTACCAGCACCTCTTACATAACCCAACTTACACACCTACCCTATATGGGTTATGGCGGACTGATCTTTTGACCCTTAACTTGATCCATACATATGGTGGAGAACTTATGTCTATGCATTATTTGTCATAACTTAAAAGGGGTTGTAAAGGTTTGTTTTTTATTTTCTAAATAGGTTCCTTTAAGCTAGTGCATTGTTGGTTCACTTACCTTTTCCTTCGATTTACCTTCTAAATGTTTTTTTTCTTTGTCTGAATGTCTCACTTCCTGTTTCTCCTCACTAAACTTCACACCATCATCCAAGTGGTGTTGAGTCAGCCAGAACAGCTTACTGAGGAGGAACAGGAAGTGAGAAATTCAGACAAAGAAAAAAAATATTTAGAAGGGAAATCTAAGGAAAAGGTAAGTGAACCAACAATGCACTAGCTTAAAGGAACCTATTTAGAAAATAAAAAACAAACCTTTACAACCCCTTTAATGATGCCAACCATACCAGTTTATCCTTGTGAGGTGGCTTATCACAGTATATGATTACCTACAGCTCACTCAGACACCCTCTGAGTGTCCACACATTTATATAGGATTTGTATCCACAGTGGTCACTTGTATTTTGTTCCCTGTTTGTGTTTCAATAAGGTAGGGTTCATTACCCCCGTTTTTTTCTTGTTTATTTAATTCTGAGACTACTTCTAGGTAGCGCCACCACCCCATCATTTATTTTCACGTTTGCCCTCCCTAGGGAGAATGTAGGGGGGCTGCAACCTTTTATCACCCAAGCGCGGACTTCACTTAATCACTTTACACTATGTGGAGTAATACCAACTGCAATCCACCTCTTATCCCTGCTAGTGGTCTCCAGAGTGGTGCCGGCAGCAGGAAAGAAGAGATCCTCAGGTCAGTGTGAAGCAATACACTGGACATAATATAGGGCTGCTTTCACACTGAAGTGCTGCAGTTTACCCACACCACGGGTGCAGCTCTCCTGCGGGTTTGCTGCGCCTAGCCATAGAATTCAATTATATCATACAAGCTTGGTGCACTTTCTGAATGCAGGAGTTTCGGTGCGCTACCAGAAAGCACACCACACCTGCAGGATAAAATAGAGGTCTATGGCAAAGAGCAGCAAGTCGCAAATGCACTGCGCTGTACACATGGTACAGGCTAATCGCAGCACATCAGTGTGAAAGCAGCCTTACAGGAGGCTCAGAAGAGTAATGGTTAATTTGCAGTATGGGGGTGGGGGAGGGGGTAAAACTCCCTAGTGGAGACGTGTTTTTATCACCACCGTCCCAACTCCTCCCCCTTCAGCTGTAGTGGCCAGGGGTGTACACATGTCACAGCAGGAGTTATATGCCCTGTCATGGTTGGTGGGTGTAGCACCTGTACAGCATGACCCATTCAAGTGAATGAGGCCACTCTGCAAATGCCCTGCAACCTTGTGCAATACAGCAAACAAGGGGTTAAAGCAGTCAGCGTTGTGCTGCTGTCTCACCACCTGCTTTAACCCCCTTGGACCCCGCAGAAGGATGCAGCTGGTAAGCACATGCAGAGTGGTTGGCCCCATTTAAATGAATGGGTCGTGATTGGCAGGCAGCAGCCGTGTACACGCTGCACAGCGAAGAGGACAGGACTTGTCACTTGACTGTTCAGCGGGGATCAGTGGAACGATCCCCCAATGAGCAAGTGGAATACGCAAGATGGAAGCGCCTGTGTGAAAGGGGCCTTTCACTGCTACATAGGTGTGAAAATAAAAGACTGCAACAGTGAGCATTCATCAATCAATAGGAGTGGAAAAGGAAACCGCTCTAATGCAAGTGGTATTCAAAACAAGTCTCACCTGCACTGAACGAGCAGCCAAATGGCGGTACTGGTATCCCAACCTGACCATAAGAAGTATGTTCATCCTGTCTGACACACTGGAAGCCTGGTAGCAAACTCTGGAGAGGGTACTTCTGCGACGCTACAACAAAAGAAAATAGTAAAGAAAAAGCACCAGCAACTACAAAACAAATAGAAACCAACACGGTTACATCAGTCCTGACTTATAATAAACGCTGCGGAAAAAATAAAATAAAAATTACACTACCAGACGCAGCCAGTTCCCAGCTGACATTTTTCTAGGGTGGAACAGATGAAGAAAAGAAAGCCAAACCGACCTGCTTCAAGAAACGCACCACTGGTCAAAAGCCATCGGGTGAAGACAAATGTGCTGCACCTGGACAGCAGGAAAACATCTAGACCAGTCATTCTCAACAAGTGTTCCAGAGTATGCTATGGATTCTTTGAGCTGCGGTTGTTTGACCTCTCACCTGATGGCCAATGTAACTTGGCAAAGCGAGTCACTAATGATCTTGTTAGCCGTCTAATAGGCTGGCATTCTAATCAATTCTTCCCACTGACCAGTTATGCAAGAGGCATTTCCCCCACTGACACCTAAAGAATTTTTGAAGGCATTCCCTAAAACGTGAATTTATAAAAAAGGGTTCCGCAGGGATTAAAAGGTTTAGAAAGGCTAATCCAGATTCCAGGAAGAGGTGGTGAGAGGGGTCCTTCATTAACCCCCTTGTGGTTACTGTAAAGGGGGGGACCAATCATCTCATGTGTTGCTGTCCTGGAAGATGAAAGAATTAATTGAACTGGCTTGTAGGCAGGTTGCCCGTGTTCATTTTAGCCAGACTAGTGTGGCTGCCCAGGTAATGGATAAATCCGCTTGGGGTGCCGACATTGCAGGATCCCTGGACAGGTAAGAGTCCTTATGTTTAAAGTCAGCAGCTACAGTATTTGTTTATTTTCCCCAGATGGAGCTCTGCTTTAAGGGGGGGGGGGTATTCTGCTTTGCATTTCCGGCTCACATTTGCAGGCTTTTTTGGGGTCCAGCCTCCTGTCCTGTGACATAAAAGGCAGAGTTTGAGGACTCAAGGTAGCGGGCTAAAGAACAAGAACCTTGCAGGTCTTGCTGAGACTTCAAGTTAGTCCACAGAGCACCAGCCTCTTGGAAAACATCCAAGCCATTGTTTTCTCCAGTCCAGTCCTGCCAGCTATGGACTTCACCAATAAGGACTTTACTTACCCAGGTACGCTGGGACAGCTGCTGTTAGTAAAAGGACATTTTTCCATGGTATATTTGCCACGCCGAACTTTCAGTAAAAGTTGTTATACCGCACAGAGCTTGGTCTGAAGTTACTCAAGGGGTGCATGTGGAATCTTGATGACAATAAAAAGGGATGTGTCTACAATGGCACACAAATGGTTCCGGTAACATCACAACAAGGAGGTTACACTCGTTGGCATGGTACATAGTAAGGCGACAAGTTCTATGGTAGCAAGTAGGTCCGGTGTTATGGCTCCCTCCCTTGCAGTCCAGTCTGTCGCCATCGGTGCCCAGGAGCAGATTAGCATTACGAAGATTTATGGCCTGATCACTAGGAACCGAGAGTCGAGAGTTAAAGAGAGCACGTATGAGATCTGTGCTATGTGCTTGGCGGTACCCCATTCTGGTTTTGGGAGTGAAGGTAGCAGAGGAACGCTGACTGGTGGAGTGAGCATAAGCTCTGTATGTTCAAGTGTGTAGGACACGGGACGCTATCTTTTGGAGGAACTCTGTATACGCTACACACAAGTGGCTCATCTACGAGTTATGGGACTGCCTTAATGTTTGACTTTTACATGACCGGGACCCTTGCCTGGTCATGGCATTTATGAGCACGCCTTGGGGCAAGGTGTAACCCCTGTGTTATAATTAATGACTGTTCGTCGCCTGGCATACCCCAAAAGAACCCACCCTGGGGTAGGCCTCCTGTGTGGCACCCAACATATATAAGGAGATGTAATTTGCTTATTGTAATACATGTCCTACCCTTAAGCCTAGTACATACACACTATCGGTCTTGAACGGAAAAAAAGATTACAGCTCAGGTCGGAGCCTCTGTACTAGAAATCCGATGTTAGTATAGCAATCTCCCCTGCTGTGCCATTGTGTTCTGAAAGGAGGATCCCCACCCCCGCCAGAACACTCTGGTAAGAGCTCTTAGCCATTGGCTGAGAGCACTGATTGGGAGCCGCTTAGCTGCTTGTTTTTTCAGCATGCTCATCCGACAGAAGCTGGCCGGACAGCTTCTGGCACATGGGCCGAATGTTGGCTGGTTTTTATTGAACCGGCCGATGTGACCTGCCATTGCGTACTAGGCTTTACAGGCTGCTTTGGACAATACATCCTCATACCAAAAGGTCTGAAGAGAATTATATAAAGTGCAAGAAAAACTATTCCTCTAGCCAAGATTTGAAAAGTGCAGTATGGACCTATAGAACGAACGGAGTACCAGATTAATCGCTACAGGCAATAAGTCCTATCAAAGATCTTGACTACAAGGGACCATTGTGTTTATAGGATTCCAAACAGGTCTAACCACATAAAATTCCAAACAGACATCTGCCTCTTGGCTAGTTAGAAATACTCTTCCACCCCCTAAAAATGTTCGGGATTTCAGTCGGCAGCAACTTTATCAAGTCAAGAAATGGAGGCCACACCAAAATAGAACGTCTAATTTTACCTCCGACAACAGACTAAAGCTGGTCGTAGACAGAGGGTGGTTGGACATGCTGATAAAGTTTGACCTTCTTCCCTCAACTTTAACACCATGATATTACTCAATGCAAGTCAACAAAATAAGCAAACAAAGGGCTATAAAAGTTCTGGAGAACAGTTCCAACTTCTGCCAGCTTGTCTATCCTCATTCAGATTCTGCTCATTTCCTCTTGGAGATGTATCACTACTGTCACATCACCGTTAAAGTGACAATAAAGCTATTGTCCAAAAAAAACAAAACATTATGACGTTCCCTTCCATAATTGCATGTAAATTGGTTTCTTCAAACGGCACAGTCCAAAAACCACTTCCATAAATGTTTATAAAGTCCTCAGCATCTACTTCCTTGATGAGGGCAGCCATGATTGTTCACCACGATTCTGCTGGAAATGTGAAAATTCTGCCCTGCAGTGGCGCTGGCCTCACATTGTTAAACATAGTTCACTGCTACTGTGAGACCCGCACAAATAACGGCAGCTGCAACCACCCCACAGCGAGAAATGCGGAACCCGCGGGAGGGTGCCATTAATCCTAATGGCACGCCACTCGTACTGGAAATCGAGGTTCCCGTGCGGGCTGCGATTTCAAAAATAGTGCAGGGACTTCTTTCCTGCGTGCCGTGGGGCATGGCAGCCCATTCAAATGAATAGGCTCTCATGACCGCACAGCTGTGAACTTAGCCTGAGCGTTCACCGCTTGTTTAATCTAGGGGAGAGTAAAAGCTGTTTTACTTACCCAATCCTCTGCAACCCCAGCAGATTGAGCTGGTCTATACTCCAGCAGTGGACTGTCCGCTTGGCATCATCTATGGACCCTGCATCAGTCGAGATGATGTCACAAACGTAGACAGCAAGCGCATGGTGTATTATATGCTGTGGGGACAGACTAGCAGTATGGAGAAGCAGAGGATCAGGTTAGTAAATCTTTTCTATTTCACCTAGAGGAAAACAAGCAGCTAACCCTTGCAGCGCAGGAGCAGCCCCTCTGCAAGAGAGAATGTTGACGTTTCTGAGTCGGGTTTTAAAGCCAGCGGATCAGCAAAAGCATTGTGCGACTAATATTTTCAGTACGGGAGAATTCACACCAGCCCACGAGATTTCTGAAGCAGCCGAATTTTAACCCATCTATGGCCAGCTTAAAGTGGTTCTAAAAGCTGGTGAAGAGTCAGCCAGGTGGGCTGGTGAAGAGAGACAGCTGCAGCCAGGTAGGTTAGCAGTGCCTGAAGAGGTGGCGCTAGGAGCATCGGTCACAGAAGAGAAGTGACAAGCTGTTTAACTACATTTTTGCTAAGCAAAGGGCTTTGAGTTCCTGCCTGTAAAGGGCTATAGCTACAATCTGTCTGGGAGCCTGTCAGACTATCCTACAGCGATTCAGCTGGAGCAAAACAAGCGTGTGCATTAGGCAAGTGAAGAAGACTATATAGGAAGATGTCCCTGAAGTTGAAGTCAAGTGGGCATCCCATCACCTCGTATCCCTGTCCACGTTGTTAACCCTCTAATAAACAAAGTCACGGACTGTTCTCTGACTCTGGGTGCTTGTGAAAATTGGGTATGCCTTGCTGTGCAGGAGTGGGGGGGGGATCAAAGTTCATCCGTGACTCCCGTGGAGGTGCGCTACAGATGCATAAAAAGAGACGACGAAGCAGTTGTGGGACAGATAACCGAACATACACTATCCATGTTCGGAGCATACAGAACACCTGTAGGTGCTATACATAACCCATGGCTGCCTAATGCAACTCACTGGGTTGCTGTACATGGGCGCAGCGGGTAGCAGGCTCTGCATTATGTATGGCTGTGTTCATGAAGACAAAAATAAAATAATAAATGCAAATGTCACTTTAAGGATTGGTAATTTACATTATATTGATTTGGATTGCGATACACTTCAATGCCTTGTAATAGACATTCCATACAGTATGTATACAATGATCATAAACATCTATATAATAAGACAGGGCACTTAAAATATAACTAAAGGCAAAACTATTTTTTCAGTTTTGAGTAGAGAAGGATTAGAACACGTGTCAGTTTTTATTGCGGTCGGTCTCCATTAGGTCCCTTTCACACTTATGCGACTTCAAAGTCGCATGATTTCAAGAAATGCCTGTGTAATTAGCATCAAAATCGGACCAAAGTAGTGCAGGAACTACTTTGAAGTCATACTGATATGAATGGTTGTCATTGGAAATCATGGGGAACAACTTGTCATGCTACTTTGCAGTCCCAAATCATGGGACAAGTCGTATAAGTGTGAAAGGGGCCTTAGGGAGATTCACCCTCTCTATTGTCCTGTTTACCATTGAAAGAAAAAAAAAAAACACAATTTTTGGGTTGTCCCCAGAAAAGTAATAGAGGAGAAATCTTCCAATAGGGACACTAGTTCTGGTGACCTTGGGGGTTCCGCCGAAATTAATTTTTTTTTAAAAGTCAGCAGCTAAAAATACTGCAGCTGCTGACTTTTAAAATAAGAACACTTACCTGTCCAGGGTGCCCGAAGCCGATCTGTCCCTCTGGTGCTGCTGCAGCTACCCTTTTCGGTAAAGGAATCAGGAAGTGAAGCCTTGCAGCTTCACTTCCTGGTTCCCTACTGCGCATCTCGCGTTCTGAATGGTCCCTGCTGTTTTCTGGGACCTGTGTCTCCCAGAAGACAGGGGAAGGAGGAGGAGGCGCCGGACGTGGCGTAGATAACTATGGATATCTATGCCTGGAAGTGGGAGCAAATACCTGCATTACACAGGTATCTGCTCCCCCTCAAAAAGGTGCCAAATGTGACACCGGAGGGGGATTTTGTTAAGCGGAAGTTCAATTTTTGGGTGGAACTCTGCTTTAATATTAGGACACTTACCTGTCCCTGGATCCAGCAATGTCGGCACCCCAGCTGATTGTTACATTGGCTCTCGGATCCTTCTAAGGGTAACCAGCAGCGAGGCCTTGCAGCTATACAGCCGGTTCCCTACTGCACATGCGTGAATCGCGCTGTGCTTTCTGAATGGCCCGGCAACGGTGGAAGGAAGAGAGGAGCCGAACTTCCGAGTGATGTCGCCGCAGAAAGGTCTCGAAGTAAGGATGGGTACCTGTCAAAACAGGAACCTGCCCCCCCCCCCAAAAAAAATGTGGCACTGGAGGAGGCAGATAAGCAGAGCTTCCACTTTTGGGGTGGAACTTCACTTTAATTAGCAGGGATTCCCTCACTTCCTGTTTGGCTATGGAACAGGAAGTGAAGGGAAATCTCTGTAATGGGACACAGATGGCGAACAACATTCTGACAGCGTATATACCCCTCCTTTGCTCTATCCAAAATGAAAAAAAGTTTTGCATATAGTTCTGCTTGGAGTGTGCTGGTAATTTGATTTCATGCTGCACACAGCAACCAATCACTTCCTCACTATCAGAATTATTTATAAAACAAGGATTCTAATTGGTTGCTCTGGGAGACAACTTGTGACCATACTATCTCATGGCAGCTGTATTAGTCTCCCACATTCATTCATAAGGGGACTTACCTCGGTCCGTCCAGAGGGCCCGGTGCTGCAGACTCAGGAAGAGAGACATGGTCGGTGTACGGACGATAGAAAGAACCGGTACAATCCTCTCCTCACTCACTATGCTCTCCCGCGAAACAAGGCCAACCTGCAGATAATTCTCCCGCGAAATGCCAGCCGCGCCGTACATTGGTCAGCGCCTCCTCCAACCACAGCGCACCTACACGAAAGCGAGCGCCAAAACCGTGCTAGCCAATCACAAGTTGCTCCCAGGACGGCAGGGCACAGCGGCCCGCATGGAGCATGCGCTGTGATACTGTCATGGCGGCTTCCATGTTAATCCGTACAGCCGGTCTGCATTGAATTGTGTGGGGAGAACCCAGGAGGGATAGACCAGCCATGGCGACCGGCGGGGGTGGAAGCAGGTCGTTTCTGGCTGATGCCGGCCATGGGGAGCAGGAGCTGGACGCCAACTCCGCCCTGATGGAGCTGGATAAAGGTAGAGGAGAGAATGAGGCCTGGTCTATGGATTGAGGGCAACACAGACAGTCCTCACTTCATACACAGAGAGAGGGCAACACAGACAGTCCCCGCTTCATACAGCGAGAGAGCGCACAGCACAGACAGTCCTCACTTCATACAGCGAGAGAGCGCACAGACAGTCCTAGCTTCATACAGCGAGAGAGCGCACAGACAGTCCTCGCTTCATACAGCGAGAGAGCGCACAGACAGTCCTCGCTTCATACAGCGAGAGAGCGCACAGACAGTCCTCGCTTCATACAGCGAGAGAGCGCACAGACAGTCCTCGCTTCATACAGCGAGAGAGCGCACAGACAGTCCTCGCTTCATACAGCGAGAGAGCGCACAGACAGTCCTCGCTTCATACAGCGAGAGAGCGCACAGACAGTCCTCGCTTCATACAGCGAGAGAGCGCACAGACAGTCCTCGCTTCATACAGCGAGAGGGCGCACAGACAGTCCTCGCTTCATACAGCGAGAGAGCGCACAGACAGTCCTCGCTTCATACAGCGAGAGAGCGCACAGACAGTCCTCGCTTCATACAGCGAGAGAGCGCACAGACAGTCCTCGCTTCATACAGCGAGAGAGCGCACAGACAGTCCTCGCTTCATACAGCGAGAGAGCGCACAGACAGTCCTCGCTTCATACAGCGAGAGAGAGAGCGCACAGACAGTCCTCGCTTCATACAGCGAGAGAGAGAGCGCACAGACAGTCCTCGCTTCATACAGCGAGAGAGAGAGCGAACAGACAGTCCTCGCTTCATACAGCGAGAGAGAGAGCGAACAGACAGTCCTCGCTTCATACAGCGAGAGAGAGAGCGCACAGACAGTCCTCGCTTCATACAGCGAGAGAGAGAGCGCACAGACAGTCCTCGCTTCATACAGCGAGAGAGAGAGCGCACAGACACACAGTCCTCGCTTCATACAGCGAGAGAGAGAGCGCACAGACACACAGTCCTCGCTTCATACAGCGAGAGAGAGAGCGCACAGACACACAGTCCTCGCTTCATACAGCGAGAGAGAGAGCGCACAGACACACAGTCCTCGCTTCATACAGCGAGAGAGAGAGCGCACAGACACAGACAGTCCTCGCTTCATACAGCGAGAGAGAGAGCGCACAGACACAGACAGTCCTCGCTTCATACAGCGAGAGAGAGAGCGCACAGACACAGACAGTCCTCGCTTCATACAGCGAGAGAGAGAGCGCACAGACACAGACAGTCCTCGCTTCATACAGCGAGAGAGAGAGCGCACAGACACAGACAGTCCTCGCTTCATACAGCGAGAGAGAGAGCGCACAGACACAGACAGTCCTCGCTTCATACAGCGAGAGAGAGAGCGCACAGACACAGACAGTCCTCGCTTCATACAGCGAGAGAGAGAGCGCACAGACACAGACAGTCCTCGCTTCATACAGCGAGAGAGAGAGCGCACAGACACAGACAGTCCTCGCTTCATACAGCGAGAGAGAGAGCGCACAGACACAGACAGTCCTCGCTTCATACAGCGAGAGAGAGAGCGCACAGACACAGACAGTCCTCGCTTCATACAGCGAGAGAGAGAGCGCACAGACACAGACAGTCCTCGCTTCATACAGCGAGAGAGAGAGCGCACAGACACAGACAGTCCTCGCTTCATACAGCGAGAGAGAGAGCGCACAGACACAGACAGTCCTCGCTTCATACAGCGAGAGAGAGAGCGCACAGACACAGACAGTCCTCGCTTCATACAGCGAGAGAGAGGGGCAACACAGACAGTCCTCGCTTCATACAGCGAGAGAGAGGGGCAACACAGACAGTCCTCGCTTCATACAGCGAGAGAGAGGGGCAACACAGACAGTCCTCGCTTCATACAGCGAGAGAGAGAGGGGCAACACAGACAGTCCTCGCTTCATACAGCGAGAGAGAGAGGGGCAACACAGACAGTCCTCGCTTCATACAGCGAGAGAGAGAGGGGCAACACAGACAGTCCTCGCTTCATACAGCGAGAGAGAGAGGGGCAACACAGACAGTCCTCGCTTCATACAGCGAGAGAGAGAGGGGCAACACAGACAGTCCTCGCTTCATACAGCGAGAGAGAGAGGGGCAACACAGACAGTCCTCGCTTCATACAGCGAGAGAGAGAGGGGCAACACAGACAGTCCTCGCTTCATACAGCGAGAGAGAGAGGGGCAACACAGACAGTCCTCGCTTCATACAGCGAGAGAGAGAGGGGCAACACAGACAGTCCTCGCTTCATACAGCGAGAGAGAGAGGGGCAACACAGACAGTCCTCGCTTCATACAGCGAGAGAGAGAGGGGCAACACAGACAGTCCTCGCTTCATACAGCGAGAGAGAGAGGGGCAACACAGACAGTCCTCGCTTCATACAGCGAGAGAGAGAGGGGCAACACAGACAGTCCTCGCTTCATACAGCGAGAGAGAGAGGGGCAACACAGACAGTCCTCGCTTCATACAGCGAGAGAGAGAGGGGCAACACAGACAGTCCTCGCTTCATACAGCGAGAGAGAGAGGGGCAACACAGACAGTCCTCGCTTCATACAGCGAGAGAGAGAGGGGCAACACAGACAGTCCTCGCTTCATACAGCGAGAGAGAGAGGGGCAACACAGACAGTCCTCGCTTCATACAGCGAGAGAGAGCGGGGCAACACAGACAGTCCTCGCTTCATACAGCGAGAGAGAGAGGGGCAACACAGACAGTCCTCGCTTCATACAGCGAGAGAGAGAGGGGCAACACAGACAGTCCTCGCTTCATACAGCGAGAGAGAGAGGGGCAACACAGACAGTCCTCGCTTCATACAGCGAGAGAGAGAGGGGCAACACAGACAGTCCTCGCTTCATACAGCGAGAGAGAGAGGGGCAACACAGACAGTCCTCGCTTCATACAGCGAGAGAGAGAGGGGCAACACAGACAGTCCTCGCTTCATACAGCGAGAGAGAGAGGGGCAACACAGACAGTCCTCGCTTCATACAGCGAGAGAGAGAGGGGCAACACAGACAGTCCTCGCTTCATACAGCGAGAGAGAGAGGGGCAACACAGACAGTCCTCGCTTCATACAGCGAGAGAGAGAGGGGCAACACAGACAGTCCTCGCTTCATACAGCGAGAGAGAGAGGGGCAACACAGACAGTCCTCGCTTCATACAGCGAGAGAGAGAGAGGGCAACACAGACAGTCCTCGCTTCATACAGAGAGAGAGCGCGCAACACACAGTCCTCGCTTCATACAGAGAGAGCGCGCGCAACACACAGTCCTCGCTTCATACAGAGAGAGAGAGCGCGCAACACAGACAGTCCTCACTTCATACAGAGAGAGAGCGCAACACACAGTCCTCACGTCATACAGAGAGAGAGAGCGCGCAACAGACAGTCCTCACGTCATACAGAGAGAGAGAGCGCGCAACACAGACAGTCCTCACTTCATACAGAGAGCGCGCAGCACAGACCAGACAGTCCTCACTTCATACAGAGAGTGAGAGTGATCGCACAACACAGACAGTCCTCACTTCATACAGAGATAGAGAGGGGCAACACAGACAGTCCTCACTTCATACAAAGAGAGAGAGGGGCAACACAGACAGTCCTCACTTCATACAAAGAGAGAGAGCGCGCAACACACAGTCCTCACTTCATACAAAGAGAGAGAGAGAGAGAGCGCGCAACACACAGTCCTCACTTCATACAGAGAGAGAGAGCGCGCAACACAGACAGTCCTCACTTCATACAGAGAGAGAGAGCGCGCAACACAGACAGTCCTCACTTCATACAGAGAGCGCGCAGCACAGACCAGACAGTCCTCACTTCATACAGAGAGTGAGCGTGATCGCACAACACAGACAGTCCTCACTCCATGGAGCGCGCAACGTAGACCAGGGGTGATTTACTAAAACTGGAGAGGGCAAAATCTGATGCACTCTGCATAGAAACCAATCGGCCTCCAGGTTTTATTTCCAAAGCTTAAAGTGGATGTAAACCCAATCTCATCATTTCTAAAGGAGCCCTGCAATACTCCAGATTCTGTGGGTGGGTCTGTTGTCCGGCGCTCGGTGGGTGGAGTTGTGATGTCAGTAGACTCCCCGCCCACCTCTACACTCCCCTTGGCGAGGCATCGATATTTCTTACACTGAAGTTCTGCTTGCCTCGTGGATTATGCCCCATGATCACTAACATCCAGTCAAAACCCAGGAAAGTCACCACATGACTTCAGCATGCCCAATCATGCTCTGGTGTGGAGCAGCCAATCCTGGGAGAGCTGGTGAAGAAAGGAGGGGGTTGTGAAGTACACAGACTGCCTCTCGCACTCCTGCATGAGATAAGGAGATCACCTGTCACTCACAGCAAGTGGGAAGAAACTGACTCCCAATTCTCCATGTGTCTGTTTTTATGTTACTGAAGAAAGATAAGAGGATTGCTCATAGCTGGATTAACTCTTCATGGCAAGACTGGTCACAGATGAAATGACATCCTCTGCTGTAACAGATATGAGTTAATTAAAAAAAAAAAATGTTTCCACTTTAATGGAACAAGCTAAACCTGGAAGCTTATTGTCTACCGTGCACAGCTGCACCAGATTTCACACTCTCCAGTTTTAGTAAATCGTCCCCAGTGTCTTCACTTCATACAAGGGAAGATTGCCTTTAGTGTTAAAGCTGATCTCCTGGTTTCATTTCACTTTAAATAGAGTTTGGATCAAGTTGATTCACTTGAACTATTTATTTTGCTAACAGATACAGCAGCAGTGATCTCTCTGGTCTTTATGTAGCTTCAGCTGTATACAGAACACAGCTCTGTGTTCCTGCAGTGGGATGAGAGCTTCCCTTCCTACTCCCACAACAACATTCGAGTCAAGTGCCGCGCTGCTCAGCCATTCTGTGGAATCCTTGTATTTTATGAATCGCAACAAAGCTTCCTCTGATTGACTGAGGTGGAGTTCATGATGTCTTAAGCCTCGTACACAGGGGCGGACTTCCATCGGACTTTTCCCTGGATTTTTGTCCGAACGGAGTTGGCCGGGCACACCCATAGCATACACACCACAGGACTTTTCTGCAAACTTTCCCAAAACTTTTTGCAACATCACGTGGTTTTTCTGCTCTTTACCGCCACCCTTTGGTCAACTTCTGCTATTGTTGGTTGATTGTAACATTAGTTACTTTGCTCCATCGGACTTTTGTTGGGCAAAAGTTTGTCCGTTTGCAGACCCAACTTTTGTCCGATGAAAACAAGAAAAAAGCAAAATAAGTTTGTCCGATGGAGCGTACACACGGTCGGATTGTTGGTCCAACTTGCTCAAAATGAAGTTTGTTGGCCAAAAGTCCGACCGTGTGTACGGGGCTTAAGCCTCAGCCAATCGGAGAAAGCTGTTGGTGCTATAAATAGTTTGTTTGGACCAAACAAATTACTTAAAGGTAAATAGGGCTGTGCAAAAAATCGATTTGATTTAAAAATCGTGTTGGTCAAATCGATTCAGATTTTGACAAAATCGATAAAAAAAAATATATATATATATATATATAATTTGTTATACTATCACCAGAGCAGTACAGTCACCAGCCCTGATCACCGCCGCACCAGTCATATAGTGACACTGTACTGCTCTGGTGACAGTATGTGGAGAAAAAAAAAAAACTCACAATGCCCCTTACTAAATACCTTGGTGTATCTATTTTCCAAAAAGGGGTCATTTGGGGGCTACTTTTATTGTCCTGGCATTTTAGGGCCTCAAGAAATGAGAAAGGCCATCAGCTCATACCATAGTCTGTAGACTCTATAATTTCCACACAGACTAAATACTGTTCACTGATTTGGGTTATTTTTTTACCAAAGAAATGTAGCAGAATACATTTTGGACTAAATTTATGAATGAAGATTAGCAAAATTTCTATAACAGAGACTAAGAGAAAATGTGTTTTTTATTTTATTTTATTTTTTCATTTTATGTAGCAAAAAAAGCCCGGGTGGGGATTAAATACCACCAAAATATAGCTCTATTTATCTCAAACAATTGATAAAAATGTATTTAGGTACAGCGTTGCATGACTAAGTAAATAAAAAATGTCCAATCTGGAGCACCTTGTAAATTTATTAAGAGAGTAAAAAACTCATTAAAGAAACATAAAAAAATTACAATGTTTCGTATCTATCAAGATCCTTCATCAGGTATAGCAAGCATGAAAATCAGGTTCTGATCACATTCATTATATAGCAACTTCTCGCATCACCTGGATAATCTTCACCTAAGGCCGGGTTCACACTGGTATGACAAACGCTCCAACATTGGGCACACAAGTCGCATGACGTGTATAAATGAATGGTTCCCTATGAGAGCCATCTTAACTAGTCCGACACAAGTCGATCCGACTTTGAAAAAAGGTTCCTGCACTACTTTGGTCTTACTGATCCATCTTCTCTATCTTCAGCCCATTGAATCTCATTGAAGTCGGATCATCGTCTTAACTGATCCGACTTTGGTATGCAACTTGTGCTCTGATGATCTTGAAAGGGAACCCCATGCCAAAATTATAATCATAAAAAACGGCATAGAGTCCCCCTCCAAGACCATACCAGACCCTTTGGTCTGCTATGGATTTTAAGGGGAACCCCTATGCCACACCTGAACCATACCAGGCCACATGCCCTCAACATAGTGATCCCCTTTGTGACGTCACCGCCCGGGGCATAATGGATGATGCTGTCACGAGGGGCGGGTCTCCGAATGATGTCACTGGGTGGCCCCGCCCCATGGCTATATAAGTAATGGCACATGGCGGCCCTAGCATTACAGCAGGAGTTAGCATCGGGAAAAGACCGTGGAGAGAGAACAGGCAGCGGAAGGAGAAGAACCGAACCAGAGGAAGATGTCATCAGTGGAGGGAGAGGAACCGGAGGATGAAGACATCGCCGGAGGGAGAAGAAATCGGAAGGAGAAGAAACGCCGGAGCTGCTTTAATAAATTATTTAGTCAAAAAAAGTGGTGCAACGGATCGGTGGTGATCCGAACGGGTCACCCTGTTCGGATCGGATCACCACGCTATCCGCGGAGCGGTGGCCATCTTGGTACACACGGTGGCGGCCGCTGTAGTGATGTTTCGCCGCCATCTTGCTCCACCCCACACTCCTGCACAGTAATGATAGAGAGGGAGCCAAGCGGACATCTTGTTACACCCAACGGAGTTTTCGATTTCAGTTCATTTCAACACAAAACGGAGCTTATATGCTTTAATACATTATTTGGAAATCCAACGGACTGTTTACATGTTAAATTTAAAAGCAGCAGCAACCCTTACATGCTTGCTAATGTGACGGAACACCTCTGATTTTCACATTTAGTTTAATGTGAAAATCAGAGGTGTTCTGTCACATTAGCAAGCATGTAAGCTTTGCTGCTGCTTTTAAAATTTAACATGTAAACAGTCCGTCGGATTTACAAATACTGTATTTAAGCAAATAAGCTCAGTTTTGTGTTGAAAATAACTGGAATCTAAAACTCCGGTGGGTGTAACAAGATTGTCTTCTTTTTTTTTTTTTTTTGCTGATCCGAAAAATGATCCGATCAGTGACTCTGATCCGAGGATTGATCTGATCTGTGAGTTTTTTTGATCCGTTGCACCCCTAGTCAAAAACCTGTGTGCCGTTTTTATTTTTGACACTTTTTTTTTTTTTTTGGTGAATGGGTTGGGTACGTACATACTCATTTACATAGGGTTGGGGGCCCTCTTGTTAAAGTTTCCAGATTCTAAAAAGCCACCCGCGGACCCCAACAACCATCGGCCAGAGTTGACGGGAAGAGGCCCTTGTCACAGAGCACCCACCCCCCATGTTGAGGGGATGTGGTCTGCTATGGTTCAGTGGGGGGGGGGTGCTCGCTCATCCCCATTCCCTTTCCTGACCTGCCAGGCTGCCTGCTCAGATAAGGGTCTGGTATGGATTTTGGGGGGACCCCATGTCATTTTGTTTTGCTGTGGGGGTCCCCCTTAAAAGCCATACAAGACCGAGGTTCTGGTATTTTGGTGTTGGAGGGGGAGCCCTATGCATTTTTTATTTAATTGGCGTGGAGTTTTCCCTAAAGATTCATACCAGACACAAAGGGTATTGTCGGACTTCAAGTCACAGGGCAAATATACACCGATTTGGGTTATTTTCACCAAAGAAATGTAGTAGAATACATTTTGGCCTAAATCTATAAAGAAAGATTATTTGCAAAATAAATAAGGAAAAACACATTTTTGGGGTTTTTATTTTTCAATTTTTTTTTTATTTATCAAAATAAAATAAAAATGTCATTGGGGTGCAGTGTTGCATGAAAATCGCCTGTGCAGGAATGGGTAAAAGTGCCTGGTATTCTAGTGGTTAAACAAACATATGTGGGTGAAGGTGCATACGTTATTTTACACTTTATCAGCGTGTTGTATGTGTTCTGTATTTTAGGGTTGCGGTCTGGGAAGCTCGGGGAGCAGTGTGAAGCCGTCGTCCGTTTTCCAAGACTGTTTCAAAAGTATCCGTTCCCCATCCTTATCAACTCAGCCTTTCTCAAGCTGGCTGATGTGTTCAGAGTTGGGTAAGTGGCTTCTGAGCATCTGTAGGATGAGCTGCTATTTATAATTTTGTAGAATTTTCATGAGAAGATTTAAAGCAGAGTTCCAGCCTTTTAAAAAAAACAAAAAAAAAAACACCTCTGCGATGGTCGCATCTTATATAATACATTCCGGCATATACAGCTGTATAGTAAATTAACTCTTTTTGGTTAGATAGTTCTGCAACTTACTCACTATCCCCTCCTTAGCAAGCACACTCCCATCTTCATTGTGGGTATCTGAAGTCCGCTCGTAGCTAGGGCTGGGCGATTTTCCCCCCCAAAAAAATCTGCGATTTTTTTTTTTTTATTTTTTTATTTTTTTATTTATTTATTATAAAAAAACTCGATTTACGATTCGATTCGATTATTTTTTATTTTTTTTATTATATTAATTAAAGTGCATCAACAAAGAAAATTGAAAAGGCAAACCCTTTCTCTAACTGCAAAGTCAGTGTGCAACAAAGATTGTTAAACATCCAAATTATTAATACTGTATTTGGATTTAGCTAATAAAACAACAAAATATCTTGAGGTTACTCTTAGTTGAACTGTGCCTGTGCCTCACTGTGCCCGTGCTTCAATCACTGTGCCTGTACCTGATGCAGATTTTCATGGTATACGGATTTTACTGCTACACCGGCGGCCATTCCAGTATTCCAAACCCGCGCCTCCTCCTCGTCTGTGATAGGCGGAACACTCAATTTCCCAGCATTCAGTGTTCCGCCTATCATGGACATCTTCTCATTCTCATAACACAGACGAGGATGAGAGGATGTCCGTGATAGGCTGAACACTGCCTGCTGTGAAATTGAGTGTTCCGCCTATCACAGACGACGAGGACTCGGGAGGCGCGGCTTTTGAACACTGCAATTTACCGCCGTCTGTCTACATGACACGCTGATCAGGTAGGCAGACGGCGGCTTGCGGTTAGTTAGTGTTACATTACATCTACTCGTGGCGGCTGCGGCGAGTAGATGTAATTGGGGTAACGCCACCCAGTGCCATTCCGGATACGCCCCCTGCAGCCCTGCTACGGAAACTTTGAAGGTAAAAAAAAATAATTTTTTTTTTTTTTTAAAAAATCGATTTTCTTCAAATCTGAATCGATTTGAACTCAAAACTCGATTCAAGATTAAAATCGATTTTTTTTTTCCCAGCCCTACTCGTAGCTCCCTTTGGGATACGGTGCCGCTGGCTACCCAGCATGCACCTCCAGATCTCATGCATGCGCACTGCATGCAAAGCGCTGCACACTTGTATTGCAGTGGCTGCCCATTGACTCCTGGGATTGATGATGCTTCTATCCAAGGAGCCAACGGGTGGCTGGATATGGGGGGGGGGGAGGTGAACTTCAAAAAAGTGGGTGGAAGTCAGCTTTATCTAATTTCTGAATGATTGGGGGCTGCAAGTTTAGTGTTTAAACTGCATTCATAGTCCAGATACCAAAGTTACATGACATCTGCAGATCTCTCCCTGCCGTGCTCTGAAAGCTGGTGGAGGAGCAAGCAAGCCCAGCTAGATCTGCCCTTCTAGATGAGAGAATGATCATGTAGGGCAGCAGGGAGAAGGTGAATACGCCAATCAAACTGCTTTAGCTGCCCCTACAGCTGGGTGCCTGTTTATTCCCTATTCCTGTACACACAGATGCTGGCTTGTTAATACTGGAGCTTCACTGGCAAGGAGGGGGAAAGAGAAGACCACCTTCTCTCCTTATCACTTCAGCCCTTGGCTGTGCAGACTATATTCTCTCTCCCTCTCCCTGCCAGTGCAGCTTTTTTATCCTTATACACACAGTTGCTGGCTTGTTAATATAGGAGCTGCTCAGCTGGGGCAGGGGTGGATGGGAGAGAGCACAGCCTACTGCACAGCCGAGGGCTAAAGTGGTCAGGAGAGGAGGAGAGAGCCTTGAGGAGTTGCTGACTGTCTGCACTCTCCCCCTCCAGCTTTTTCTTCCTGTCAGTGCAGCCCTCTAGTATTAAAAAGGCAGTCACTGGCCCACGCTAAAACCATCAATTGCAGCCTGACTGTGCCCATCAATTGCAGCCTGACTGTGCCCATCAATTGCAGCCCCATGCCCCCCCTGGGCAGGATTTAACCAGCAAAATCCCCCCCCCCACGCCTGCCCGCTCGCTTGTTTGTTGTCTGACCAGCACTTACCCCATCTTGGTGGCGGCTCAGGCAGTGGGTGACGGTAGCGAGCTGTGGGATGGGCAGCGGGTCAGGCAGCAGTGAGCTGTGGGTCAGGCGGCGGCTCCCGTGTCTTCCATGATTCCGCCGTGCATCTCTTCTTTCCTCCTGCTAGGCGTCCAATAGACTCACCTGTCCTTTCAGCCAATCAGGTGGCGGGTTTTAGACCCACACTTCCTGATTGGCGGAGAGGCTGTTCAGTGTTAGAAAAGCAAATATTGATTTGCTTTTCTAACACACCTGACATCTGGGTAGGCTTGGAGCGCAATGCTCTGCACTCCGAGACCACCCTATTTTGAAGCCTATTAGAGTCTATTGCTCTAATCAGGTGCTTTAAAAAAAAAAAAAACACCCCCGCCGCTGTAATTCATGTGCCCGGTGTCCTGAAAGGGGGTCAGACGCATGAATAAGGGGTGGCCTATGCATGAATCTATCCATTACTCATATAGGGGGTGGCGTGTGCCTTCAATGGACGGGCCGCCACTGTTTTTTTGTTTTATTTTATATGCTGTATACATACTAGGAGTACCTTGTTCAACTGTATTTTACACTACAAGTTGTGTGTTGCTGTCTAATGTATATGGCTTCTGATGTGAGATATGTTTTATATGTATCCAGTTTTGTGACATGCAATTTGTTTAATGTGCCTTCTTTACATATAGCAATAAAATCTTTATAACAAAAAAAAATTGTCAATGTTTATTGAGTGAGTAAAGTTCTGCTTGAATGACAAACATGCCTCTTTATGCAGGAATAATTTTCTCAGACTGTGTGTACTGAAAGTGACACAACAGAGTGAGAAGCACCTGGAGAAAATCCTCAATGTGGATGAATTTGTCAAGAGAATCTTTTCTGTCATACATAGCAATGACCCGGTGGCTCGTGCAATTACATTGCGGTAAGTTTCAATGTCTTGTGTTTCTGTTCATACAGGTTTAGAACCGGTGCTACATATATCAGAGGAAGATTACTTTACTACTTCTTTTTTTTTTTTTTTTTTTTTTAAGGCAAACCGTAACATTTTTAGGTTTATAACAAAAAATAAAGATGTGTGGGCCTGCTAAAAGAAGCTACCAAACTGTCTGCAGTATCATCAGTGCTGTGACAAGATTCTTAGTACCCATGTTAGCCGGGAACTACATCAGCCGCATAGATTGCAGGTCCTGCCATTTTTTGTGCCCTCTTCTGTTGAACTGCCAAGGCAACCAACTCCTGCCTGCCCCTCGACCCAGTTCTGAGTATCGGAACGCATGCACATCCAGATTCTCGCAAACACTTTGTTCATGTGCACTTCATTCTCCAGAAAGCTGTTTTGTTACACAAGCAGGCTTCAGAAATCTCAAGGTTATGCTGTGGCCTGCTTCCCTTAATTCCCTATTGGCTGCAAAGTGTGATAGATTGTCTCAATAGCCAATTGAAAGGTAAAGGCACCAGGAAGAGGTGACTGCAACATGACTATGAGAGCTTTGGCACTGTTTGCACGATAAAGAGTTGCAGCTTTTTCGGGTGCTTGGTCACGAAGTGAACTAAGCATGAGTGTGAGCACCGGAACATTCCATTTATAATGCTTTGAAACTGGTTTCTCAAGCCAACAGGTACACTGGAAAACAATTTTTGAGGATGTCATGTGGTAGGCTTTTATAGTGAAGGCATTGCAAGCTTACAAACTGCTTTTAGTCTTTATGGGGAAGCAGCCATATTGCAGTGCCGATACTGAGTATTTTCTCGAGTACTCATACTTCGATGCTTCGATACCCGAAACCGATACCCGTGCAATTTAAGCCCATACAAAATGAAGGGACTCAAATCGCACTGCAAAGAATTGCATAAGATTTGAACAGGAATGCGGTGTGATTCCTGTCTAAATCTTGTGCAGTTTCCTGCACCGCTCCTGTGTGAACCCAGGCTTGTCATAGTGACTTCAGCCTGGGTTCACACAGGAGCGGTGGGGAAACGACATGCGTTTTGGACAGGAATCGCACAACATTCCTGTTTAAATCAAATGCGATTATTTTTAGTGCAATTTGAGCCCATTCATTTTGTATGTGCTCAGATCGCACCGCAAATGTATCGGTACTCGGTACCGGCGAATACTTGACCGAAAGTATCTGTACTTGTACTCGCCGATAAAAATGTGATATAGGTGCAACCCTAGATCATTCACCTTTTTAAAGAAAACTTTTTTGTGAGAAATATGAATGTTGCAGTTGATGAACTCTCATTCTGCCATTTCTATTCTATTTCAATTTTTATTTTATTTTTTATAAAGAGAAGTATGGCCAAAGCGTTTGCACTTTATTTTTGAAGTCCTGTGTCCCAGAATCAGCCAACAGTGGGCTAAAGTCATCTGTCGGCTGACATCACAGTGCTGCTCCAATCTCTGGAAGTATCTGGACAATAACAGCTCAGCAAAACGCTTAGAGCCTGAGCCAGCTGCTCACACCTCCTCCATTGCCTGGCACTCCAGTGAGCGCTGGAGGGGCAGAGAGCGGTGAGGAACAACTGTCTCATAATCACCCAGTTCTTAGGCTTAGGGCCGGCTGGGGACTGATGCTGCAGCCATATAGATGAGTACGTATGTATGTATGTATTTATTTTTTACGTCCCGCACTTCTACTTTTAATATAAATGTATACATTTTACATGTTCTCTTCTTTATTTGTGTCAGGATGCTGGGTAGTCTGGCTTCCATAATTCCCGACCGAAAGAACGCTCATCACAGTATACGTCAGAGTTTGGATTCACACGATAATGTGGAGGTGGAGGCTGCAATATTTGCTGCCGCCAATTTTTCTGCACAGTCAAAGTAGGTGTTCATTTGTTGTTCTGTATTAAAGAAGACTTGTACAAAAATCTCAACATTAGTCTATGCTAAAAGATTATTTTGCTTAAAGAAATATGACAGCTGCCATCGTTGACGTCTTAAAATGCTAGTTACCTGGCAGACGTTGTCTTCAATATATTCTGACCCCATGATCTCCGTTAGAGAGCTGGAGGAAGTGTCAATGGACTATGAGTGCAGTAATCATTACACTTGTGTTATCTTGATAACTATAATTTTGTCTGCCATAGTGGCGTTTTCTTTATTCAAATTTCTCTGTGAATGAATGATGCAGCTCTGTGGGAAGAGCCACACACACCAATGCAAAATTCAATACCGACAGCTGCCTCCAGTAGGATGACCCCCCCCCCCCCCCACCAGCTGCCTCCAGTAGTACGAACCCCCCCCCCCCCCCCTTTGCTTTCAGAGGGAATTTGTTTGTGGGTGGAATGATCAGCTTGGCACCATGTTACCTACTACACCCTAAATATGGGTGTAACATGCTCTAAACTGTGGAGTTTTCTATATTTCAACATAGGTTCATTTAAAATTTAGAGGGGCATTCCATTTGAAAACTTTTACTATTTTTCAAGAGGGTGGGAATAAGTTAGAGAATCTTCCAGGTATTTATTGGTGTCAGTGTCCACTTTTGGGGAGTTTCTCTCTTAATTCCTGTACAGGAGACAGAACAAGATATTATGGAAATCTCCCCTAGGTGAAAGGAAATCCTTTTTTTTTCTAATACAGGGCTTTTTTTTGTTTTTAATTAAATAGTTGTGATTTTCACAGTTCATAAAACAAACAGTCCATATTCTTGTAACTTACAAGTTCCGTAAATCATGTCATGATATTTACCCTCAAAGCAACCAAGGCATAGTGCTATGAAAAGTAACTTATTACCATTCGAAGACTGCATCTTCATGCTAAGTATGAGTATACAGTATAAGTACATCAGGTAAAATAAGTATTGAACACGTTGCCATTTTTCTATTTAAATATATTTCTACAGGTGCTATTGTCATGTAATGTTCACCACACGCCAGTAAACAACCCATACAATCTGTACATACAAAGACACCAAAACAAATAATTTCAGAAATAGTTATGTGTAATAAAATGGAATGACACAGGGAAAAAGTATTGAACGCGTGAAGAAAGGGAGGTGTAAAAAGGCTTGGAAAGCCAAGACACCAGTACTTAGAAAGCAATCCTGCCCCTTGTCAGTACAAATTAAAATCGGCTGGTTCAGTCCCAACTGATGGCCTATAAAAAAGTGTCTCATTACCAAGGTGTCATACAAGAAACCTCTCATGATGGGTAAAAGCAAAGAGACCTTTTCAACCGTATTGTTACGCACCGTTACATACTGATGGCATTGGTTACAGAAGGATTTTTAAACTTCTAAATGTTCCAGTGAGCATCGTTGGGGCCATAATCCGGAAGTGTAAAAGAACATAATTTCACCACAAGCCGACCATGACTAGGTGCTCCTCGCAAGATTTCTGACAGAGGGGTGAAAATAATTATCAGAAGAGTTGTCCAAGAGCCAAGGACCTGGAATTAGCAGGTACAATTGTTTTCAAGGAAAACAATAAGTAATGCTGTAATGCACTCAACTGCCATGGCCTGTATGCACGCTCGCCACACAAGACTCCATTGCTGAAGAAAAAGCATGCTGAAGCTCATTTATAGTTTGCGGCACAACATTTAGACAAGCCTGTGAAATACTGGGAGAATATAGTCTGATCAGATGAGACCAAAATTTAACTCTATGGATGCCATAATACACACCATGTTTGGAGGTCAAATGGCACATCACCCCAAAACACCCCCCATACCAACAGTGAAGTTTGGAGGTGGGAACATCATGGTGTGGGGCTGTCTTTTTCAGCATACGGTACTGGCAAACTTCATATCTTTGCAGAAAGGATGAATGGAAAAATGTACAAAGACATTCTTTATAAATATCTTCTGCCATCTACCAGGATGATGAAGATGAAACGAGGGTGGACATTTCAGCAAGACAATGATCCCAAACACAAAGCCAAGGAAACTCTCAATTGGTTTCAAAGAAAGAAATGATAAAGCTGCTAGAATGGCCCAGCCAATCCCCTGACTTGAACCCAATAGAAAATCTATGGAAAGAACTAAAGATCAGAGTTCATAGAAGAGGCCCACCGAACCTTCAAGATTTGAAGACTGTTTGTGTGGAAGAATGGGCCAAAATCACCCCTGAGCAATGCATGCTTCTCCATGTTTCTCCATACAGGTGGAGTCTTGAAGCGGTCATTACCAACAAAGGATTTTGTACGAAGTATTGAATACATTTCAGTTAGTCTGTTCAATTTTCCCTGTGTCATTAAATCTTATTACAAATAACATAATTTCTTAACTTATTTGTTTTGGTTTCTTTGTATGTATGGATTGCATGGGTTGTTACCGATGTGTGGTAAAAATGTAATGTCAAATAGCACCTTTTATTAATAGATTTACCTAGAAAAATTGTGACGTGATCAATACTTATTTTACCCGCTGTATGTACTTATACACCCATGTATGTACATGCGCACATATATACATCTAGTGACAGAGTAAATACTATCTCTGTGGGACTCAAGTTACATTACTTCAAACTGTTTTTATCAAACTCTTCTGACATTGGCTTTAAAGACTGCAGCTAGCTTGGCTTGGCATTGTTGGCAATGGAACCATTCAAATCGGTGCGACTATGACTTTGCGGTGACGCACCGATTTGAAAAAAAGAAAGAAAGCCTTAAAACAAATACAGCCATCTATATAATGGCTAATGCAGATATCAATATATAAGTTCCAGTATGATAAATGTTTGCTTTTGGGTTTAATACCATATTAAAGTGTCACCTATGTAAACATTTTTACGATCTAGGCATATTTTTATTTATTTTTTAAGTATGGGAGAATGGAGATTGTTGAAGCGATCCATTTGGTTTACCAGTGGTCATAACTATACATGTCACATGACAGCTCATGCAGTTTAGTGGTTTCTTAACAAGTCTGCATAAAAGTGATACTAAAGGATTTTTTTTTCTTTGCTAAAATAAAAAAGAGGTTATACTTGCCTGCTCTGTGCAACGATATGTCAGAGCTGTCCCCTACCTCCTTTTTGGCAGTCCCTTGCTACCTCTGTCCGCTCCTTATTCCTCTGTGTGCCACCATAGCAAGCTGTGTGCAATGGGGGCACTGGTGTGTGTGCTCCTAATCCAGGCTGTGTGCATCTATAGACACTCAGTGTTGGCAAGCCACACCCTTGCGCCCTCACCAAAGGAGTTTGACCGACAGCAGTGGGAGACTATCAGTGTCTCTTGTAAGACCAGGAAATGAAAGGATCGGTGCTGCAGCCGGTACAGTATTGGATTGGTGACAGTAAGTGTTTGGGAAGAGGGTGCTGGGGCCTAGAACAGGTAGTGGGGTGTTTTATGTCAGAACAGGGAAGCCAGCATGTTGTGTATAAAAAGTGTAACTTGCACTGCATAATCTGCTGTTTAGTAATCAATATTGTTACCTTCTCCTTGTAGAGATTTTGCTGCTGGAATCTGCAACAAAATTGGTGAAATGATTCAAGGTTTGTTCATGGTTTTTCTTTCTCTTTTTTTTATCTCTAACTGGTTTTAGCTTGCTGATTTTTTTATTAATTTTTTCTATATTTGAAAAATCATAAAATCATAAATTTGCTCCATAAAGATGTACTCAAGGTGAAATAAAAGCTGGGCTCCAGGCAAATGGTTAAATACACAGGTGAAATACATATATATCAGCTGTTTTACTTGCCAGTGGACTTGTATTTCTGTGTATTCATGTGCTATTAACACAGATATGGCACACAGCACAGCCCTGTCTAATAGAGCAGGGTTACAGGTCTCGTCCTTCCCAAGCTTGTGACTGGACAGTGAAAGAAGAAGCAGCAAAATAGTGAGCTCATCTGTCAATCAGCTCTCTCCTCCTATTAGCATGTCCCTTGCTAGCACATGAGCACTGGCTGACTCCCTGTGCTGTTTCCTCCTTTTGGAGTCTGAGCTGTGCTTTACAGCAACTGCTGGAGGCTGATAATACATTGCATCATGAAAGTATTCACAGCGCTTCACCTTTTCCACATTTTGTTATGTTACAGACTTATTCCCAAATGGATTAAATTCATTATTTTCTACAAACTATACCCCATAATGACAACGTGAAATAAGTTTGTTTGAAATCTTTGCAAATGTATTAAAAATAAAACAATCACATGTACATACCTATTCATAGCCTTTGCTCAATACTTTGTTGAAGCACCTTTGGCACCAATTACAGCCTCAAGTCTTTTTGAGTATGATGCTACAAGCTTGGCAACACCTATTTTTGGGCAGTTTCTCCCATTCTTCTTTGCAGGACCTCTCAAGCTCCATCAGATTGGTTGGGGAGCGTCGGTGCACAGCCATTTTTAGATCTCTTCAGAGATGTTCAATCGAGTTCAAGTCTGGGCTCTGGCTGGGCCACTCAAGGACATTCACAGAGTTGTCCCGTAGCCACTCATTTGTTATCTTGGCTGTGTGCTTAGGGTCATTGTCCTGTTGGAAGATGAACCTTCGCCCCAGTCTGAGGTCCAGAGCGCTCTGTAGCAGGTTTTCATCAAGGATGTCTCTGTACATTGCTGCATTCATCTTTCCCTCGATCCTGACTAGTCTCCCAGTTCCTGCCACTGAAAAACATCCTCACAGCATGATGCTGCCACTACCATGCTTCACTTTAGGGATGGTATTGGCCAGGTGATGAGCAGTACCTGTTTTCCTCCAGACATGACGCTGGCCAAAGAGTTTAATCTTTGTTTAATCAGACCAGAGAATTTTTTTTCTCATGATCTAAGAGTCCTTCAGCTGCCTTATGGCAAACTCCAGGGGTGCTGTCATGTGCCTTTTACTGAGGAGTGGCTTCCGTCTGGCCACTCTATCATACAGGCCTGATTGGTGGAGTGCTGCAGAGTTGGTTGTTCTTCTGGAAGGTTCTCCTCTCTCTACAGAAAAATGCTGGAGCTCTGTCAAAGTGATTATGAGGTTCTTGGCCTCCTGCCTGACTAAGGCCCTTCTTCCCTAATCGCTCAGTTTGGGCGGGCGGCCCCCTCTAAGAAGAGTCCTGGTGGTTCCAAACCTCTTTCATTTACGGATGATGGAGGCCACTCATTAGGACCTTCATGTTGCAGAAATTTTTCTGTACCCTTCTCCAAATCTGTGCCTCGATACAATTCTGTCTCGGGGGTCTACAGACAATTCCTTGGACTTCATGGTTTGGTTTGTGCTCTGACATGCACTGTTAACTGTGGGACCTTATATAGACAGGTGTGTGCCTTTCCAAATCATGTCAAATCAAGTTGTAGAAACATCTCAAGGAGGATCAGTGGAAACAGGATGCACCTGAGCTCAATTTTGAGTGTCATGGCAAAGGCTGAATACTTATGAAGATGTGTTTTTATTTTTTATTTTTTTATTTTTTTTATAAATTAGCAAAGATTTCAAACAAATCTCTTTCACATTGTCATTATGGGGTATTTTTTGTAGAATTTTTAGGAAAATAATGAATTTAAAGGGGTTGTAAACCCTTGTGTGTGTTTTACAAACATATCATACTTCCCTCCACTGTACAGTTCGTTTTGCACAGAGTGACCCCGATCATCATCTTCTGGGGTCCCCCAACGGCGCTCACGACGACTCCTCGCATCGGTAAACCCCCTAGGAAATGTGCTCTCCCTGGGGGTTACCTTGCGGGTGCGCTCCTGAGTCCAGAATTTGCGTTTATAGATACAGAATGGCAGACTGGGCCCCAGTCTAGCGTCATTGGATTTGATTGACAGCATCTGGAGCCAATGTCTGCGCTGCTATCAATCTATCCAATCAGGAGCTGAGAACCCCGGCCAGAGAAGTAGAGCGTGTCTCCGGCAGGGGAACTAAAGGGCTCAGGTGAGTAAAATGAGGGGGGGGGGACTGGGGGGCTAGTCAGTGAGAGAAGTTTTTTTCACCTTAATGAATAGGATGAATTAAGGTGAAAAAACACAAGGGTTTACAACCCCTTTAATCCATTTAGGAAAAAGTAAAGCTCTGTGAATACTTTCCGGATGCACTGTAGGTCAGTTTGCTTATACTACTTGCAGTGAAAAAACAATCTTTAAAAAAAATTTAAGCAGAGAACAGGGTAAGGAGGCTCCTTGTTCATTATAATCTTCCTCCTGACTGGAGTTTGACATTAAAATATACACATCTGTGACCAACCTATTATGAACACAAATAGTTTTCAATATTGTTTCAGGGCATGGTTAAGTCCAGCCATGACCCAAATCTACCCCGATATTTCTCAAGAGCACTTTCCCGACACACAGTGATTTTATTTTTATTTTTGCTCAGACATACACTTTAAGGAAAATCTGTTAAGCTGTAGATATCATTTAATCTCACATGTCATATCTGTCTATACTTCTTGCAGGTTTGGCTACCCCGGTGGACTTGAAGCTTAAACTCATCCCAATACTCCAGCACATGCACCATGATGCCATTTTGGCCTCCAACAGCCGTCAGCTTCTACAGCAGTTGGTGACATCATATCCATCTACAAAGATGGTGATTGTCACTCTGCACACCTTTACCCTATTGGCTGCTTCTTCACTGGTTGACATTCCAAAACAGGTATATTCATTTACATGTTATTCTTTTATTAATGGTTTTAATTATATTTTAAAGCTGATCTCCAGGTTTCCTGTGAATTTTTAAATAGTTTGTTTAGACCAAGCTGGCCCAAAAGAACCATTTCCTTCACCAAGTGCTGCACTGGCTCTAAGCACTTTGTGAACTATATGTAGCTTCAGCTTTAGACAGAGCCTTCCCATTTCACACTTGGAACAAAACAAGAGACGATCTTAACGGCGCTCAGCCATTCCTAGCCAGTTTTGTATTCTGTGAAAGAATACAAAGCGTCTTCTGATTGGCTGAGGTGGAGAGGCGGGCCGATGAAGCCACGTTCTCAGATTCAGCCAATAAGAGGAGGCTTTGTATTCATTCACAGAATACAAAGCTACCTTTTAATGGCTGAGCCCTGCTCAGACCGACTCTGTTTTATTTCAGGTGTGAGACAGGAAGTCTCTGTCTCACAACTGGTACCCAGCACTGTGTACTGTATGTAACTGAAGCTACATACAGTGCTAAGAGCCAGTGCAGCACTTAGCGAAGGAAATGGCTTGTTGTGACCAGCTTGGTCCAACAAACTATTTTAGGCCTCATGCACACAAGGCGTTTTTCCTGCCGCTTTTAGGAGCGTCAGGCTTTTTTTTTTATTTTTTATTTTTTTTTACAGCTTAAAATCGCCTCTCCATGTTATTTTATGTGTCCATGAACACACATGCTTTTAGGAGCTGTAAGTGGCATAGGCATTTTTAAGCTGTGAAAACAATCCAGAGCTTGGGAGCTCTGGAGCAGCAGCGTTACAGCTATAAAAACGCCTACAGCGTTAAGCCGTGTAAAGCATTTTTAAGCTGTAGTAATTGGGATTTGGCAGTGGAAAATAGAAGAGAGCAGAGAAATGCTGCTAACGCGGCTAAACGCGCATTAACGCTAATGCAAAACACTTGTTTTACAGCTCCTTTTTCCTGGCGTCGGTACTGGCGTTTCAGCTCGTTTTTATTTTAATGTCCTGTGTGCATGAGGCCTTAAAGTCACAGGAAACCTGGAGATGAGCTTTAAGGGCAGAACTAATAGTAGATAAGAGAATGTTACTCTTGTGATTTAAAGTAAAGTAATTCACTAAGCACTTTAACATCTAAAATATTCATAACTCTCTCTCTCACTCTCTTTCTTTTCTACTCTCTCTCTCGCACTCTCGCTCTTACTCTCCCTTACTCTGTCTCCCTTACTCGCTCACTCTCGCTCTCTTATGCTCACTCTTGCGCTCGCTCTTACTCCCTCCCTCTCTCACACGCTTACTCTCACTTTGTCACATGCTAGTCTCCACAGATACTCCAATCTATTTGGAGGAGATACTGCAACACCAGCAGAGGAACTGTGACTGATAGTTGATTCTTCATTGAGACATGAGCCAGTGCTGAGAAAATGCCAAGACTGCCACTAATATTTTCCTTTAGAAAATCCTGTCACCCTGATTTTCTAACATCAGTACTTTTGCTTCACTTGCTTTTAGTGATCCCTCCTCTGTCTCCTCTGCTTGTTATGGGTATAGAATTCAAAATATTAATGTTGGAGGATCAGCATGAAAGCTAACATTTTATAGAAGCAATGGAGGCCTAATTTCTCTATTATATAATTTTTTTTATTGACAATCTTTCTTTAAAATAAGGGATGTTTTGCACATCTTGTTCCTATGCATATTTATGCTGTGCCTTTTTAGATGCATAAGCATCTTCATTTAGATGTGTATAAAAGTGGAGCTTGATTAAAAATTAGCCAATGCTTGTGTTGCCCCCACATTTTCCCTCCCCACCAAAGCGTAACTCTGCTATATTTATACAGATTCAGCTTTTGCTGCAGTACCTGAAAAATGATCCCAGAAAAGCTGTGAAGAGACTTGCTATTCAGGACCTGAAATTTCTTGCCAACAAAACCCCTCATACCTGGAGCAGAGACAATGTTCAGGTGTGTAATCCTCTTTTTTTATTATTTATTGGTGAATTGGAAAGCAACCCCAGTGAAAATAGGATTTTTTACTCACCGTAAAATCCTTTTCTCTGAGTCCATGGACCGACACAGCTTCTCTATTGACAAAGTGGGTATTATCCGTTAATTAGGAGTGACTAGGCAGAAAAACTTGTAAAAAGTGTTGCATCACACCTTCTACAGTACCGCCCAGGGGGCGGACCCTCTGGGTATACCCTCTCAGTCTGCACATCGCAGATCAGTTCGTCAAAAAGCAGTACAAACTTAAAAGGAGGGGTGGGTGCTGTGTCGGTCCATGGACTCAGAGAAAAGGATTTTACGGTGAGTAAAAAATCCTATTTACTCTTTCGTCCATGGACCGACACAGCTTCTCTATTGACAAAGTGGGACGTCCCAAAGCAGTGTCAGAGAAAAAACGAGGGGTGGTAACAGCATAAAAACAAACTTCACCCCAAAACACAAAACAGCACTCCTCCAACGGAGGAGTTGCAACTCTAAACAGCCGCCTGCAAAACCTTGCGGCCGAAAGAGGCATCCGAAGATGCACCTACATCAACTTTGTAGAATTTTGTGAAAGTGTGAGCGGACGACCAAGTCGCCGCTTTACATAGTTGGGCTTTCCGACATCAAGCGTCTGTTTCCCAAGAGGCACCTATTGCCCTGGTCGAATGCGCCGTGACAGGAAAGGGGGGCGCCTGACCCTTTAAGGCGTAAGCCTGGATTACTATCTGTCGGATCCACCTAGAGATGGTGGCCGATGAGACTGCTTGGCCCTTCTTGGGACCAGCCACCGAAACAAACAGTGAGTCTGACTTCCGGAACAGGGAAGTAGCAGATATGTATACTCTCAAAGCTCGGACAACGTCCAAGGAATGCAACGCCGACTCCTTAGGATTCGACGGCTGAGGACACAAGGATGGAAGTACAATGTCTTCGTTGAGATGAAAAGCCGAAACGACCTTCGGAAGAAAGGAAGGCTGCGGCCGCAGCACCACCTTATCCTTGTGGAAAATCAAATAGGGAGCCTTGCAGGACAAGGCTGCCAGCTCAGAGACTCGTCTAACTGACGTAACAGCCACCAAAAAGACCACTTTCTGAGAAAGTGTCAACAGGGGAATATCTCTAATATTCTCAAACGGTGCCTTCTGAAGCACCGAGAGGACCAGGTTCAAGTCCCACGGAGGTAACGGGGGGCGGACCGGAGGGGCCACATGTCGAACCCCCTGCACAAATGTACTCACGAGAGAGTGAGTCGCCAGGGGTCGCTGAAAAAAGACAGCCAGGGCAGATATCTGTCCCTTAATCGTACTTAGGGCAAGCCTTTGGTCTACCCCATGCTGTAAAAACAGCAGGATTCTGGAAACCAAATAGGTACGCGGATGCCATTTCATTTCCTCACACATGGAGATGTAGGCCCTCCAAGTGCGGTGATAGACCTTCCTAGAGGACGGTTTCCGAGCACTTCTCATAGTAGAAATTACTGAGTCTGACAGGCCCCGGTCTCTCAGTACCTGGTTCTCAACAGCCATGCCGTTAAAGCCAATGACTGTAAAGCAGGATGGAATATGGGACCTTGCGACAGCAGGTCCTTCCGTAGTGGTAGGCGCCAGGGGACGTCTGCTACCAGACGTACTAGATCGGCGTACCAAGGACGCTGAGGCCAATCTGGAGTGATTAGGATCATTGGAATTCCCTCTGCCTCCACTCTGCGGAGCAGAAGAGGAAGAAGCCTTAAGGGAGGGAAGGCATAGATTAGCCGATACTGGCCCCACGATGCTACCAACGCGTCCGTTGCGTCTGCCCATGGGTCTCTTGACCGGGCCACAAACCTCAATACCTTCCGATTGAGTCGGGAAGCCAGAAGATCTACGTCTGGTGTGCCCCATCTTTGGCAGAGGAGTTGGAACACCTCCGGGTGTAAGGACCATTCTCCCTGGTCCAGCATCTGGCGGCTCAGGTAGTCCGCCTGCCAGTTTTCCACACCCGGAATGTACACGGCCGACAGTGCTGGTACGCTCCTCTCTGCCCACTTCAGGATGCGAGCGATCTCCGATGCTGCAGCTGAGCTTCTTGTTCCTCCTTGATGATTGACATATGCCACTGCTGTGGCGTTGTCTGACTGGATCCTGACTGGACGCCCTTGCAGTCTCTGAGACCATTTGAAGAGGCACAGCTTGATCGCCCGGATCTCCAGGACATTGATCGGCAGGAGGGCTTCCTCTGGGGTCCAGCGACCTTGCGCCGACTGGACACCCCAGACTCCCCCCCCAACCTGTAAGGCTGGCGTCCGTCGTGATCACTATCCAGTAAACCGGAAGAAATGACTTCCCGGCCATTAGAGCCGGTGCTGTCAGCCACCATACCAGGGACCTCCTGACTAGGTGGCTCACTCGGATTTGATAATCCAGAGATGAAGGGCATCTGTTCCATCTGGACAGAACTTCCCTCTGTAACACTCGAGTGTGGTATTGAGCATATGGGACCGCCTCGAAGGAGGCTACCATGAGGCCCAACACTCGCATGCAAAAACGGAGTGACGACCAATTCCTGGAAGTCAGCTGCCGTACTGCAGCCCGGAGGGTCTGCAACTTCTCCACAGGGAGGAATACCTTTGCCTCTGAGGAATCCAGAATCAACCCCAGGTACACTAGGCGTTGAGTGGGCACCAATACTGACTTTTGCGTGTTTAGTATCCAACCACAGTCTCGAAGAGTCTGACAGGTAATGGACACGCTTACCTCTAATTCTGAGCTTGAAGGGCCCTTCAGCAGAAGGTCGTCCAAGTAACCTGTGATAGCGATACCCCGCTGTCTTAGAAGTGCCAGAATCGGAGCGAGCACCTTGGTGAACGTCCTGGGTGCTGAGGCAAGGCCAAACGGGAGGGCCACAAACTGGTAGTGGTTCTTCCCGATAGCAAATCGCAGAAACCTCTGGTGTCTGGAGTATATGGGGACATGCAGGTATGCGTCCTTGATGTCCAAGGAGGCCAGAAAGTCCCCCGGATGGAGAGCCGTGACTACAGATCGAACCGACTCCATCCGAAAACTTTGTACCTTCACAAAGCAATTGAGGGCTCTGAGATCCAAGCTTGGACGAACCCCCTCCTTCTTCGGCACAATGAACAGATTTGAGTAAAAACCCCGTTCCAGTTCTGGAATAACTACCCCGCGTTCCAGCAGACCCTGGACCGCCCCATACAGGGCCTCCCGACGGGTCGGTAGTAGCTGGAGATTGGAGGTGTTGAATCTGTCCGGTGGACAAGAGAGAAACTATCTTGTAGCCTGAGGAGATTACTTCGCAAACACACCTGTCGGAGATTAGTGCTGTCCACTGAGTCGCGAATTTGCGAAGACGTCTCCCCACCCGAGAGCTGGGTGGGGGTGGACCTTCATGCGGACGCAAATTTGTCCGCAGGCTTATTGGGTATGCGGGACCAGGGACGCTTTTGTCCTTGGGCAGGCGCTTTATCGGCCTGGGGTCTTTTCCCTGTCGCCCTAGGGGGACGAAAAAACCACTTGTGTGCAGTAAAGGAGGGCCCTTGCCCTTGGCGTGGCCCCTTACCCTTGCTAATTTGGGGAAGCAAAGTGCTTTTACTTCCTGTGGCATCCTTGATGATGTCATCCAGAGAAGCCCCAAAAAGTCTGTCGCCCTTAAAAGGCAGATCCAACAGGGCTTTCTTGGAAGTCTGGTCCGCAGACCAGCCTTTTAGCCAGATCAGGTGGCGTATTGCTACTGCATAAACCGAAGTTTTAGACAGCAGGGGAATAGTATTCATGTCTGACTCGCAGACAAACCTAAGGCCCTGGACCAACAGGTCGGCCAATGTTATCTCATCAGGAGGAGCATCTCGCTCCTTAACCCCTGGAGTAGCAATCTTGCCCATTCAGTAAGTGTGTGAGACACTAGGGCCCCCGCCAATGCCGGGCGTACTGCCGAGCCTACCACTGAGTATAGGTAGCAAGCGAGTGCTTCAGCCTTCTTATCCACAGGGTCCTAGAAAACAGGAGCCCCTTCTACAGGAATTGTGGTGGCTCTATTAAGTCTGGACACCGGAGGGTCCACTATAGGGGGGAGAGGTCCATTTCTTCAGAAAACTCTCCTCAAAAGGGGTACCGTACCGCAAACCTCTTTGGGGCTGTAAAGACCCTCAGTGGGTTCTCCCATTCCTTGTATAAGAGTTTATCAAAAGACACACAAGGGAACACCTTAGCAGTGCGGGCAGGTCTATGAAACCCAAGTGGACCGGAGTCTCTGCTGCTTCTGCAGGATTTTCCAATTTTAGCATATCCCGCACTGCAGTAATAAGGTCAGATACCAAAGCCGTCTCGCGTACTGACCTGGACTTTGAGTCATTCTCACTGTCCGGTCACGGTCTGCAGTCTCTGGTGCGTCAGAATCTGGGCCCCGAGCCATAGCTGGACCTGGTTCTGCACCAGAATTATCCCCAGAAGCTTGCAGGGGATGGGGCGTTTACTACCCCCTGTATTCCCGTGTGCTGCTTCCACCCTGGCAGCAAACGCCTCTAGGATTGCCGACATAGCGTCCATAGACACCTCAGGGACACCAGCTGCTAAATCTGGTGTTTCAGGGGAGAAGACATCTGGCTCAGATGCCATGCTGACCACACGCTGACACTCACAGGGCTCCAGGCAAGATATCAATAGGCCACCCTCCTGCGCTGCAGAGATGCTGGGTCACCCAGAGGACTCACCACCCTGGATAGGTACTGCTATGCTGCGCCTATGATGCTGTCCCCTTGCTGCTGTGTCAGTCTGCTTCTTTTATCAGCACTTCCTGTGTGAATTTTCGCGCCAGTGTAATGCACCCTAGAGGCCGGAGGCTCTCGCAAAATGGTTGCCAAAACCGTCTGTATGGAAGATAATGTGGGCTCTAAGAAAATGGCCGCCGACAGAAGATAGAGGTCAGGCAGCCATAGCCCACAAAAAAGATGGCCGCCGAACGGCAATATCTGCATACAGGGTGGACAAACATGGCCGCCGATCACCTGATAGGGGCCAGTGGGTGTGGCCGAACTACAGGAAGATGGCCGCCAGGCAGTTACAAGAGGCCAAACTTGGCATGGACCACCTCAAAATGGCCGCCGACAGCATGGAGACACAGAAACACAGGTAAGCAAAAATGACATTTCTTTTAAATGTTAGTTACAGCCAGCCCCGCTCCAGTGGGACCCCCTAGGTGACCCCCAGCACCCAGCAACCTTTAGCTAGAAGCCCAGGGAGGAGGGAAAGGCAGGGAGAGGGGGAAGAAAGGGGCCACAACCACTTACTTGATCTCTCCAGGAATGTCCAGCTAAATCACCCAGCCGAGGCAGGGGAGTTTTACTTACCTATCCTGCATGTATTCTGCTGGAAGACATTCCAAACAGATCATCGTCCGCGCACGGAAGGTGACTGTTGGCCAGGCATGCTGTGATTGGACCCAGAAGGGACGATCATATGTATGCCCTGGAGCATGACGCTCACCGGACAGGCTGCTGCGACTCGGCCGTAAGGTCAGCCGAAGCTGAGCGGTCCGATGCAAGCCTTGGAGCGTAAGCTCACCGGCCAGGCTGCTGCGACTCGGCCGTAAGGTCAGCCGAAGCTGAGCGGTCCGATGCAGGCCCTGGAGCGTAGGCTCACCGGCCACCCGTGGAGCGACGGGCATGTCGTGGAAAACCCAGCGCGTAGCTAGGGTCGGCACACGCTCGATGGCCGAAACTGGGGAGACTACAAGGATCGAGGATCCAGCCTGTCACCCAGTCGGCAGTTGATCGAAGATCGCAGGAAACAACAAATGTAGCAAAAAAATAAAAATATATATATCTTTTTTCCCCGGACCAATGAGCCCGAAGGGAGCCATGTCCTACTCCTTGCTAGACAGAAAAAAACTGATCTGCGATGTGCAGACTGAGAGGGTATACCCAGAGGGTCCGCCCCCTGGGCGGTACTGTAGAAGGTGTGATGCAACACTTTTTACAAGTTTTTCTGCCTAGTCACTCCTAATTAACGGATAATACCCACTTTGTCAATAGAGAAGCTGTGTCGGTCCATGGACGAAAGAGTAACATGTCTTTTACTCCTTATGTTCAATCTTTTTATTGATATTTCCAGGTAAAGAATATTTTCAGCACCCTGTGAAAATGTACTGATGCAGCTTAGCAGGGCAATACAATAGTATTTTAGATACTTAAGAACTTGTAGTCATCCACAAATCATAATAAAAGAATACTACCATGTGCAACAGGCATGAGACCTGTGATACACTTTAGCTACAGAATATTTTCAATAACCGCTGTTCTTTACAACAAAATAATCTGTCGCAGAGATAATAAACCTAAAGATACGATGAAAGTGAAGAAAGAAGGAAAAGCGAAAAAAACTACAGGAAAGCCTCACTCGACCTATTACTAGACCTCAAATGAAGAGTGAAACAATCACATATTGGGCCCAGGGATCCCAGAACACCTCAAACTGCTTCTTGGTGTCATTCACAATATTAGCAATCTGTTTATGTACCATAAACCATATCAATTTTGCTTAGTATGGAAAGTCGCCCTGTGGAATTCTTCCATGACCTGGCAATAGTGATTTTGGCTGCCAAAAACATAAAAAACTCAATGTTGCTGATTATGAGAAACCGTTGCAATAGGTTTACCAAGTAATGCAATTTGTGTAGATTACTATACAGAAGCCCCAGTGACCCTTTGCATCAAGGGCACTTCCACAAAATGATATTACCCAAATGATCACATCACCTAATAGAGGAGAGGAATTTACCATCTCATTAAAACTTTGAAATGAGCCTCAATTAACATTGTACTAAGTCTGCCAACAAAGGTGGTATGATAAATTTATGCCATTGCTCTACGTGGGCATCATCTGAGAGGTCCTTGTCCCTTTCAAGAATATACAAAAGCTTAAAAGGTGTACTGAGTAGTAGCCCATAAATTATAGCGATACCTCCCTTCTGACTGTGATCCCGAGAACACCGTTTCTCATAAGGAGTGAGGCTTGGGGTTTCAGACTGGTGGGGTAATTTTTTATTTTCTTTTTCGTACATCACGGGACACAGAGCGACATAGTCATTACTAATGGGTTATATAGTTACCGTCAGGTGCTGGCACTGGCAACTTCCAAAACCGGAAGTACCCTCCCCTATATAAGCCCCTCCCATCCGGGAGCACCTCAGTTTTTTGCCAGTGTCTAAGGCTGGCAACATTTAAAGGCATACAGCAAGCGGTTGATACAGGCATCCCCTAGAAGGGCACATTAGTAGACACCAACTGTGATATAGCAGCAATTGTGCTAGACTATTCTCAGTAAAAGTGGTGTATTACGGCTGGAATACCTCAGCTTTAGGCTTAGGAATATGCCGTCCAGTAGCTCCGGAACTGAATCTTCCAGGAAGCGAAGGGGGTCTCATCGGGCTCTGAGGATCTTGGGCATACTCTTGCTGCACCAGTCTCCCCTGAAGTTCAGAGGTAAGTGACCGTAGAGACCCCGCAGGGGTACTTGGTACTGTGGCTGTCCTCAGTTCACCTGCTCCTGTGTATGTAACAGAGGAGGTTTTTTCCTCAGCTCTGGGAGGATTAGAGAGAGATTGTCAAAATTTATCGCTGCCTCCCTGTCAGGGAAAGCACGCCCGATCTCCGTCTCCTCCTTCAGAGTGCCTGTTAGCAGAGCAACAGTCCCATACAGGGATCGACCTGCCTGAAGGGGATCAGGATAAGGTTGATTCTGTTATAGAGGAATCAACAGTGGGGGAACCTTTTCTCAGCATCTCAAGCTGAAAGATTATGGGTTCAGTCTCTGACTAACATGGTCCGATCAGCATTTAAAAATGCACCTTGCGGAACCATCAACCACTACTGTATCCTCGTTGGGGTCGCTAGAAGCCCCCAGACTGTTTGTTCTTTTCCACTTCACCCTTTACTGAAAGGGCTCATTTACCAGGATTGGGAACGTCCTGAGAAAATATTTATTCCCCCAAGAGATTTCCGGTGGTCTATCCCATGGAGGATAAGTTCATCAAAAAAAAAAAAAAAAAATGGAAGGTCCCTACAGTGGACGCAGCCATCTCTTGTATGTATAAATCACTGACATGTCCAGTGGATAATGTCCAAATGTTCAAGAACCCAATAGATAAAAGATTGGAGTCCTTATGAAAATCTGCTTGGTGATACAACCAGCAGTAGCAGCTATTGGGGTCTGCTAAGCAGTGAAGGATCAGTTGAAACAGGTCTTGAGGGACTTGACAGATCAGCAGGCTTTGCCCTAGCTGATCTACCTAGAGCCTTAGGCTTTGCGGTTGACGCCATAGAGGATTCAGTCCATCAGGCCTCCCGCCTTACGCTGTCTATAGACATATGCGTAGGCTCCTATGGCTCAGAAACTGGTCTGCTGAAGCTCCCTGTAAAGAATGGCTGGTTAGCGTCCCATTTCATGGTGAACGCTTATTCAGGGAAAACCTGGACAAATATATCCAGAAAATTTCCAGCGGTAAAAATACGCTCTTGCCGGTTAAAAGCAGAGTTAGAGGTCCCTCTTTAAGGGGCCTGCTTCTCCAGTCCCTGGGGCATCGGCTGTGTAACAGTTCCGACGGCCTCCTCGGTCAAATCCCGGGGGTAAAAAACAGGGACAGTAGCAGGGTAATGAGAAACCCTGGGTCAGGGGAGGTACAAAACCTCCCCCAAAGTTAAATTCATTGAAGCCCCCACTCAGTCGGGTGGGGGGAGGACTCCAGTTGTTCGCAAGGAGACCTGGCGGGACACGATCAAGACAGATAGGTGCTCTCCGCAGTAGGTTTGGGATACAGTTTGGAGTTAAAAGACTCTCCTCCTTCCCATTTTTAAGGTCAAACGTGCCAAGGGATCCCCGGAAGAGAGAGTCCCTCCTGTTGGCACTAGAACAACTATTGCTCCAAGGAGTAATTATGGAAGTTCCCCTGGAAGAATGAGGGTTCGGGTTTTACTCAAACCTCTTTACAGTCCCGAAGCAAACGCGGACGGGAGGCCCATATTAATTCAAAAAGGGCTATACAAATTCCTGTATATCAGGACTTTCCGATGGAGTCGATCCGATCGGTGGCCACTGCCCTACAAGGGGAGGATTGGTTAGCCACGATCGACATCAAAGATGCTTATTTGCACATTCCCATCTTTCCAGTCCACCAAAAATTTCTACGCTTTGCAGTAGAAGGGCGCCATTTTCAGTTCAGAGCCTTACCCTTCGGTTTGGCCACAGCACCACGAGTGTTTACAAAAATTCTGGCCCTTTATTGGCCAATCTAAGAACACAAGGTGTAATGATAATGGCATATCTGGATGACTTGTTGCTGATAGACCACTCAGTGAAAAAACTAGACGTGGTCGTTCACAAGACGATCAAGTATCTGGAATCTCACGGTTGGATTATCAACCGAGACAAGTCAGCCCTAAAAACCAGTCAAAAGTCTGGAATACTTGGGGCTAAGGTTGGATTCAGGCCAGAGAAAAATATTCTTGCCTCGAGGAAAGGTGTTGTCTTTGAAAGATTTGATCCACTTAGTGGGTACAAAAAAGACAGCCGTCCATACGCCTGTATATGAGGCTGCTGGGAAAAATGGTGGCATCATTCGAAGCAGTACCCTACGGTCAATTCCATTCAAGGAATTTGCAAGGGGCCATACTGTCAGCCTGGAACAAAAAAGTTCAGGCCCTAGACTTACAATGTCCTTGTCCCCTTCCGTTCGCAAGAGCCTCCGTTGGTGGTGGGTTCCCCAGAATCTGGAAAAAAGGAAATCCTTCAGTCCGATTTCTTGGAAGGTGGTCACTACAGATGCCAGCCTTATAGGCTGGGGAGCAGTACTGGAGCAATAGTCTCTCCAGGGCAGATGGTCGGATGCAGAAAAGGCCCTGCCCATCAATCTCTTAGAGATACGAGCAGCCCGGTATGCCCTAGTAGCATGGACATCCAAACTCCAAGGGTCCCCTGTCAGAATTCAATCATCAGGGGGGCACCAGGAGTCGTGCAGCCCAGAGGGAAGTAAATTACATCCTGAAATGGGCAGGAAAAATATGTCCCAGCCATATCTGCGGTATTCATTCCAGGAGTGGAGAATTGGAAGGCGGACTTTCTAAGTCGCCAGCAATTAGGCCCAGAGGAAGGGTCCCTTCACCCCGAGGTTTTCTGGACAATATGTCAGCGGTGGGGAACATCGGATGTAGATCTTCTAGCATCCAGATTCAACGCAAAGGGGGATAGGTTTGTCTCTCGGACAAGGGATCCCCTAGCTTGCGGCTCGGATGCCCTAGTGTTCCCTGGGGATCAGTTCAAGCTGATATATGCATTCACACCGCCACAATGGTTACCTCGATTACTCCGCAGAATCAGGGTAGAAAAGAAACCAGTGATTCCGGTGGCTCCAGCGTGGCCCCGAAGAGCGTGGTACGCGGAGATTGTAAAATTTCAGTGGGGAGTCCTTGGACTCTCCCACGTCGTCCGGCTTTCGCAAGGACCGATATACCACCCTTCCTTACCAGCCCTAGGTTTGACGGCCTGGCTATTGAAGCCCACATTCTAAAAAAGAGAGGGCTCTCTAATGCTGTGGTATCTACCATGATCAATGCCAGGAAGCCGGTATCCAGGCAGATCTACTATAGAATCTGGAAGGCGTACATCGCGTGGTGTGAGGCCAAGAAATGGCATCCACATAAGTACGTAATAGGTAGGTTTCTGGACTTCCTACAGTGGGCTGTAGATAGGAAGCTTGCCTTGAGTACTATCAAGGGTCAGATTTCGGCCTTGTCAATATTTTTTCAAAGGCCCTTGGCTTCGCATTCACTAGTCAAAGCCTTTATACAAGGAGTGATGCGTATTAGTCCTCCGGTTAATATTCCCATATGTCCATGGGATCTAAACTTGGTTCTGTCGGTTCTACAGAAACAACCATTTGAACCATTACAGCATATTTCCTTGGTGCTTCTCACCAGGAAATTGATTTTTCTAGTAGCCATTTGTTCGGCTAAAAGAGTATCGGAATTAGCAGCTATGTCCTGTAAGGAGCCATATCTGGTTATCCATAAGGACAGAGTAGTGTTACGTCCTCATCCAGCCTTTCTTCCTAAGGTGGTATCGAGTTTTCATTTGAACCAAGATGTGGTTCTTCCTTCTTTTTTCCCCAAACCTAGTTCGGTAGAGGAAAAGTTATTGCATTCTTTGGATGTAGTAAGAGCAGTTAAAGCTTATCTAAAAGCCACTGCTCAGATTCGCAGAACGGATACTTTGTTTATTCTGCCGGAAGGCCCCAGAAAGGGTCAGGCAGCGTCAAAATCTACTTTAGCCAAGTGGATTCGACAGGTCATAATACAAGCCTATAGCTTGAGAAGTAGACCGCCTCCGTTTAAAGTTAGGGCGCACTCCACAAGAGCAGTTGGAACTTCATGGGCAGTGCATCACCAGGCCTCCCTGGCTCAAATCTGTAAGGCCGCAACATGGTCTTCAGTACACACGTTTACTAGGTTCTACCAGGTGGACGTTAGAAGTCAGGAGGATGTCGCCTTTGGGCGCAGTGTGTTGCAGGCCGCAAAAGATCCTCATGTCTGATAGCGCTCAGCTTATATATGGTGTATCCCCCCCCTCATTTGGCATTGCTTTAGGACATCCCATTAGTAATGACTATGTCGCTCTGTGTCCCGTGATGTACGAAAAAGAAAATAGGATTTTTATAACAGCTTACCTGTAAAATCCTTTTCTTGGAGTACATCACGGGACACAGAGCTCCCACCCCTCTTTGGGGACACTTATTGCTTTGCTACAAAACTGAGGTGCTCCCGGATGGGAGGGGCTTATATAGGGGAGGGTACTTCCGGTTTTGGAAGTTGCCAGTGCCAGCACCTGACGGTAACTATATAACCCATTAGTAATGACTATGTCGCTCTGTGTCCCGTGATGTACTCCAAGAAAAGGATTTTACAGGTAAGCTGTTATAAAAATCCTATTTTTTCTGTGCAGCCAGACACAGTTCCTTGACATTGGAAGTCACATGTTCCATAACTAGCAAGATTGGCAGACCTCATTAATGAAAGGATAATTTCCATGCTGCATACATGCTGCATTTTTCCGCACTGCAATGCACCACATATCACACCAGTGTTGTGCTATGAACAGGTCACATAGAAAACAATTGTGTTCTATGTGCCCTAGCGGTGACCTGCATTTAACCAGTGCAGAAAAAAACACCAGTCCACTTGACCAGTATGAAGATATATAAAGAAAACAAATCAGCGCAATAAGATGACCCTATTAACTAAAAGCAGCTGAACACCAAGGGTCAGTATTCAAATCCCTGAAGCAAAAAATGTAACCTGACAGTGCAGCGCTAAATTCCAGTCCATATATCAATAATGAGCCAATCAGTGAGGTCTTCAGTGATGATACATGGATAAAGCATGCAGGTGACTTTGTGGATAAAAAGGAACCTCCACCAATGATATGAATGGCCGCTCTCCTTACACAGTGGACCCTTTGATTAGTGGTGCAACGAATCGGTGGTGATCCGAACGGGTCACCCTGTTAGGATCACCACGCAATCCGCGGAGCGCTCCGGAGCCTCGGCCATGGGAAAGGCCGCAGCTTCGGCCTAGCTCCGGAGCGGCTGCCATCTTGGTACACCCGGCGGCAGCCGCTGTAATGACGTTTCATCACCGCCATCTTGCTCCACTCACACTCCTGCACAGTAATGATAGTAAGAAGGGGCCAAGCGGACATCTTGTTACACCCAACGGAGTTTTAAATTTCACAGTTATTTTCAACACAAAATGGAGTTTATAAGCTTAAATACATTATTTGGAAATCCAACAGACTGTTTACATGTTAAATTTTAAAAGCAGCAGCAAACCTGCTGACCTTACATGCTTGCTAATGTGACAGAACACCTCTGATTTTCGCATTTAACATTTAGTTAAATGTGAAAATCAGAGGTGTTCTGTCACATTAACAACCATGTAAGGTCAGCAGGATTGCTGCTGCTTTAAAAATGTAACATGTAAACAGTCCGTTGGATTTACAAATACTGCATTTAAGCATATAAGCTCAGTTTTTGTGTTGAAAATAACTGTGAAATCTAAAACTCCGGTGGGGGTAACAAGATAATTTTTATTTATTTTTTTGCGGATCCGAAAATGATCCGATCCGTGACCCCTGATCCGAGGATCGATCCGATCCGTGAGTTTTTTTGATCCTTTGCACCCCTACCTTTGATTATAGAGGGTCTAATTCACCTTCCCATACGGGCTAGAGTAAAGATGACCCAAATGAGCAGCCAACCAATCCGGGATCTCCCCTTCACAGATCAGTAAAGGATAATGACTAATAGGCGCTATTACTCCAATGTCACATGGATCATGAAATCATAAAAACAATACATAGTGCTCTCCGCAAATAGAATCGTTTAATGATAAAATTCTAAATAAAAAACTTGCAAACATGGAACTAAACCAGTGCCAGGTAAAGCAGCGTGTGTAATGAAACCAAGTCTACGATGGCCGCGGGTGGAAAGCAGAGACTAGCCACTCCGTAGCTAGATTGAGAATAGCTGGATCTGGCGGGGAGTTCTGTCGTCATTGCTGCTGATTGCTGAGACAAGGTGGGGGTGGAGACGATGGGGGGGGTGCCAAAGCTGCAGGAGAGATGCAAGGGCCACATGAAATAGCCTGGAGGGCTGGATTTGGCCTGCAGGCCTTGTGTTTGACATGTGATTTAAATCATGGAAACCAGTTTGTTTGTGGTTTTTTTTTTTTTTTTTTCTCTCCACTGGCTTTTGTAAATACCAAAAGACATAATACTGTCTGTAGTTTCCCGTGGACAGCATAGTTCCAAAGCGCCCCATGTGATGGGTTATAGAGTTAGCTGCAATGTGTGGGGGCGCTCTGCTGGTGAATTATGTCTGACTGCACTGATGTTCTCTGTTGCATTGCATGGCAAAGCTGCACAGGTTAAATTGAGGCCCCAGTCTAAAATGGTGCAATATTAGTTAAGCAAATTTAATAATAAAAAAAGATTTTTCTGGAAGAAATTATGGCATGGCTAACTGCCATAAATTAAACTTGATTCTTCTGCTGCTTAGCCGCATGTTATAATGAAGATCATTTTACGTGTGTGTGTATAGATTTTGTGTGACATAATGCTATAAGATGGTGCACTTTCCTCCCTGTTTATTTATGTTGCAACTTGTATGGAAAATATCAGTTTGTAGCCAGGACTTTTTAGAAAAGAAGCAATATTATACAGGAGCAGTAACATGTCCGATTTACATTGACTTCTGATTGGCTAATTTTTAATTTGGTACAATGCAGCGGCTTGTTTACTGTGCAGTCCAGCGGGGTTGTAGCCGTGCCGATGTACCGATCTTAGTGCATTGCACAGTTCACTTTTTTATTTTATTGAAATGTCAGAGACAAATTTCATTAAGCTCAAATGCCAGTTGCACAGTGCAAGGCAGTGGTTTGCCTCACACTGTGCTGGAAATACATACTGCATGCAGTTAATTTGTTTTCAGCACACATCGCCCCCACCCCTCTGCAGCACAGTCGTGTAAACCGCTGACACAGGAGACAGGGCTTCTTGCCTTGTCATGCGATGGGACTGCACTGCAATAGCTGCCCAATGTAGTCCCCCCCCCCCCCGCGTGTGGTGTAAATGAACCTTTAATCTGTCAGACGTATCTCTTGATGACCACATAGGTGTTATATTGTAGTCTGGCCCCTCCTACTGCATGGCACTGATACTTGCTCTTGGCAGAGCTCTATGCCATTCAGGAACCAACCCTGAGTACTTCTGCTGCTGGCCATGCTATATGTGATATCGGAATCCTCTTTATTCCCAATCATGGGGTATAAATGCCATCTATAAAGACTGCAGGGTGAAAGAAACCAGTAGCTTTATTACTCCTTGTTAGGAATGGGCTTGTGCGTGTTTGGGATCCCACGTAATACTACAATGAAGATATTTGCCAGCACACCATGGTTCGACACAGAATGGCGTCCAAATGCATATTTATTGCATGATCACAACACCAGGAGAGTGCAACGTTTCAGAGTCACGCAGGACCCCTTCGTCAATCATGTGGGATCCCACATGCCCGATCCGGCCAGGGAGCCAACACTGCACAAGGCTAATCACAGGCGTTGAGACATTTCCCGGTCCGCAGCTGCACAGATCAGGAAATGTCTCGCTGCCTGTGATTAGCCGTGTGCAGTGTCAGCATCCTCGCGGGATCGGGCAGGTGGGATCCCGAACACACCAGAGCCCATCTCTACTCCTTGTAGTCTGAGATTTGTCCGATATTTCATCCTCCAAATATATTGTTTCCCAAATAAGGCTTATATATTTAGACCATAGCCCTAGGAATTCTGGTGTGCACATGAACATGCATTTTTAATGCAATGCTTACACAGTTAATTTGTTTGGGAAAACTTCACCTCCAATATTTGTGGGAAAATATGTCTCTAGTCTGTGGGGATATCATACTAAAACTGGCTTTAATGCCTCATGCATCACTGACTTGTAACATGCATGTAGACCGGAATTCACTGCTTTGTTTGCCGTCTGCAGCTTAAGACGGCCATACATGGATTTAAATTTGGCCAGTTCAGCAAGGACCAGACAAATTTTGATTCATGCATTGATATAGTAGTTGTACAGAAGTTGATCTGCCAATTGACTTCTGTACAACCACCTTGTTGGGTTTTCCTGATCAATCAGTGCTGCTGGCTATAGCCGGCAGCACTGATCAGTGTATTCTAATGGCAATGAAGTCTTCCCACCATCTGTATACAATACGTCAGCGGGAAGAATTTGCCCATTCACATCGAATGTGTGGATGAGGGAATCTGGATTTTTATTTTTATTTTTTTAATCCTGTTGGTTGAATGGGGAAAAAAAAATGTATTGATGCATGGGCTGCCTTAGACTCTCTCCATGTAAATGCGTAGGAATCCAACTTTGGAAAAATCTCCCCCTGGTGGTTGCACCTTGTGTATGAATTAGGATATCCTTGCAGCAGATGAGCAGATCTTTTATTTATTTTTTCCAGACCCTGTGTGAATGTGCTCTGCAAACCCCATATGACAGCCTGAAGCTGGGTATGGTCTCCGTTCTGTCTACTCTGTCTGGGAGCATCTGCATTAAGCAATATTTCAACACGACACAAGGTACAATCTTCCAATTAAATGTACAGAACTGTATTATAATATGGCAGTTTCCAGGATGTGCAAAGGAAGAGTGTAGATAAAATGGGACAACATATAAAGTAAAATGAGATGAATAATAAAGTTTAACTAAATAAAAAGAACATTTTCTCTACAGTTTATCTCTCACCTGTAATGAAGTGTGTACCACGTTGTGCAGGCAGCCAGGTCCTGGAGAAAATCTTCGTTGCAGGGATGCCTGTCCTCATTTTGTCTTTTGAATGTCCAGTGCTATAGTTAACCGCCTCAGGTCTTCAAGCATAACATCAGTACAGTTGGTCCGATTGGGACACGTACCAATCTCCCTCCTCTACTGAGAAATGTTCTTTCACTGATTACACTGCTTGTAACAAGATCTGTGAATGATAAGAGACAATCCTGTGACTGATCAGACTCTCCTCCATTCACAGATCATGTTATGTGCAGTGTAATCAATTAAATGTATTTTCTCAATGGAGGAGGAAGGAGGGGGCATGTCCCCGTCGGACCATCTGTACTGCTGCGCTGCCTGAAGTCCTAAAGTTGTTAAGCAAATAAAAAGAAAGAAAAGGTCTGGTGTCACCAGTGACACACTTCCATCCCTAAATTTACATGAAAAAAGGAGAGGTTCGCCCGTGGGACTTTGAGTGAGGTGAGCACTGTTGAGCCAATGAAAATCGCAGGGATAATTGCAGTGTATATTTATTCAAGTAAAAAAACTGTGAATACATTAATGTCATGGACATGAGCCAAGTCATACAAAATACAAGACCAATAAAAAGTAGGTAAAATGATATTGCAAGTATCTGACAATAATCATGTAAACACACAGGCATCAAGTGTAACCGACGCGTTTCGCGGGGCTTGGCTGGCTCTTCAGGGGTAGATGCACGTAGTGTACCTAAAATGAGATGATATAGTATGATGTGAAGGCACGGGGGGGGGGGCACTTGAATTAGGAAAACCCCATACTCACCACTGGACATTGCCAAAGGACAGCGGAGGTGAGGCTCTCAAAAGGCGGCAACGACTGTCTCACCAGGGAGCTGAGGAGGCGAAGCCAAACGAAATTTCAAAAGGGGCCAAACGGAAGGAAGGCACAGCATGGATGGAATATGTGTATCCCCAAGAGTATCAATGAATCCATAAGGAATGTTGGCTCTGAATGTAAATATGTATATTACATAATTAGAATATAAGAGTAAATGAGTATATGGTGACATATATATATATATATTTATATATTTATATATATATTTATCTAGGCGTAGATAAAAGACCTGAGCCAAGGATGGTAAAAGTATGGAGACTGAGGGGGAGAGTGAAAAAAATTCCAGATTGGCTGGTGTGATAAAGAAAGGATCAGAGAGGAAAGCAGTAAGTAAAAGAAAGTGTGAATGAAATGGAATACAGGTGTGTGGTGAGGACTGTGATGAAAAAACAAGTTGCACATAAATGCTTGAAGTGAGTGATATACAAACGTATAAAGGTGTACCTTGGTGGAGTAAGTCTGAAGGTAGTGAGTTCCACTTGTGTGTCTGTCCTCAGTGAAAAAAAAGCAAACAGTGAGATCCATGCTGTGCAAACCTCCACTTGTGTGTCTGTCCTCAGTGAAAAAAAGCAAACAGTGAGATCCATGCTGTGCAAACCTCCACTTGTGTGTCTGTCCTCAGTGAAAAAAAGCAAACAGTGAGATCCATGCTGTGCAAACCTCCAATAAATACCCCCGAAGGAGCCAGAGAGGCTCAGCCCCAACACCATGTGTAGATGACTAACAAACGAGTGCCAAAACCCGCCCACCGTCAGTAAAGGCGGTGTGCGTGCTCAGACACTCCCCCAGGCCTTTTGAGAGCCTCACCTCCGCTGTCCTTTGGCAATGTCCAGTGGTGAGTATGGGCTTTTCCTTATTCAAGTGCCCCCCCCCCCCCCCCGTGCCTTCACATCATACTATATACTATATCATCTCATTTTAGGTACACTACGTGCATCTACCCCTGAAGAGTGAGCCAAGCCTCGCGAAACGCGTCGAATACACTTGATGCCTGTGTGTTTACATGATTATTGTCAGATACTTGCAATATCATTTTACCTACTTTTTTATTGGTCTTGTATTTTGTATGAATTGGCTCATGTCCATGACATTATTGTATGTACTGTTTTTTTACTTGTATAAATATACACTGCAATTATCCCTGCGATTTTCATTGGCTCAGCAGTGCTCACCTCACCTCAGTGCTCACCTCACTCAAAGTCCCACGGGCGAACCTCTCCTTTTTTCATGTAAAGCTGTTAAGCATTGCAGCGCTGGAAGTTCAAAGACGGGACAGGAATACATACAGTAGAGATTTCTCCAGGGTCTAGCTGCCTGTACAAAGGTTTTTTTCTTCTGCTAAACTTCAGCTTTAAACGTTAAGAGCTAAAAAATATATTTGCAAACGGTTTGAGCTTTTGTCTTTTTTTTTTTTTTTTTTTTTTTTTTTTTGCTGCCTGTGACTCTATGAGGGAGGTTTTTTTGTATACTTTTTATATTCCTGTGATGCCAGGACTAGATGTGAAGGGAACATGGCACAAACCCCTGTGGTCTGAATGCCTCCATTCCACTCCACTTCACTGTCCACCTCTCCTCCACTCCTACTCCATCCAGTGCTGATGTCCCCTACACTACACTCTGCTCCACTCCACAAACATTCCTTGAACAAGCATACTATCCGATAACATGCCTACTTGTATCTTTCAAGGCTGTTTGCTATTGAAAGCTTATCTCAGGGTAACAGTAATGACCTTGCGTTCAGATTTCTCAAGTGATGCTGGCTTTAATCAAGTAAATCTCAACAAGAAATAAGGCATTGTGTCATCTGCCTTTTTTACTAGTTTGCAGGGATATGTCACAATCCTCTGTGTGACGCAACCAATAAGTGGTGGCAGCAAACGCACAATTTAGATCTTCCTTCCCTCCTCTTAATAAGTAAAAGGAAGGGCAGGCCTTTTATTCTTTTCTATTACATTAAGGCTCTGTTCACACGTGGCCTTTTTTGGGGCGTTTTTCTGCTGTAAGCCTCAGCCCTAAAAACACCCAACAAGACAAATCCCATTAATTTCAATGGCCCCTGTTCACAACTGAGCATTTTGTCATCTGAATCAAAATGCCTGAAGCTCAGAAGAGTACATGAGCTTCTTTTTTGGCAGATTACAGGCATTTATTGCTTTTTACATTGGACTTTTGACCTGTACAAAATCGTGGCAAAAATTGTGCGACCTTTCTGCCTGAAAACAAAACGCCTAGGTGTGAACAGAGTCTAATTAACAAATATCACTTACACAGAACTGGTCTGTGAATACACCCCCCCCCCCCCACAACATTGTTGTGCCCCTTCAACCCTGAAGTCCCCTTACTCTGCTTTACATGGATGATCTGCTACATGGAAGGTTTGTTACCCCTTTCTTTATAAAAAGAGATGTTTCTCTTTTCGTCCATGGACGGACACAGCTCCTTAATTCTTGACAGTTGGGTTATGTTCCTGTTCATAGGAGAGGACTAGGCAGAACATGTTAGTTATCTTAAAACATGTAACTTTAACAGAGTTGATCAGCCCCGCCCAGGGGGCGGTCCCTCCGTACATAACCCTTCTACCTGCAGTCAGCAGTCTTTTTTTTCTGCCTAGCAGAGGAGATGGATGTGGCTCCTTTTGGGATCTGAGTCCTGAAGAAATTTTTATTTTATTTTATCTTATTTTATTTTTAAGATCTTCTATCAACTGCCGGCTGGGCATGACAGGCAGGATATTAGAGATCCTTGTAGTCCCCCCAGTCCGGCCATCGAGCGTGTTACAGTCCCTTGCAAATAGACCTCGGGTCTGTCACGACATACCCCATGACTCCAGGGGTGGCCGGTGAGCTAATGCTCCAGGGTCCACATATGACTGGGCTGCTTGCTTTCTCACTCACAGTGGACCGGGCCGACAGCTACTCCCAAACCGCTCGGTTGTAGGCCTGTCAGGAACACACCAGCAGGTCCTCGTTTGGACGGGTAAGTACAGTTCCCCCTGCCTCGGCGGGTGTGAACAGCTGGGCATTCCTGGGAAAGGGGGTTCTCCTGTCCTCCCCTTCCCTGTTTTCTAATACCTTTTATCCCTTCTGCCTCAGCGGGGCTGGCTGCGACCGGGGCACACCTGTGGGCGGGCTCCAGGTGCCGGTGGGGGTCCGTGTGGTGTCGTAGCTCGTTTCTCTGTGGGGGGTGCTCTACTCCGGGGAAGCCCATGCCTGGCCTTCTCGTCCACATCGCAGTGCTCAGGTGCCATTTTGACAGCGCTGGCGCCATTTTCAAGGTGTTTTCTATTGCATTGCTTTTTCCCATTGGCGGCCATCTTGCCGTGGCCGCACTCTGGCGCAGTTGCTATTGTGGGGGGCCATTTTCTTGTGGTCACGCCCTTTCTTGAGACATCCGGCAGCCATCTTTGGCGCAGTGTGGGCCTTATAGTGCTGGCTCCTGGATGGCAAGCACGATTCTCCTCACAACTTCCCTCACTGTTTCCACACACACTGCTTATAGAGCAGCATGGATATTACAGTGATACACAGTCTTAGTGTATAGAGGCGGGCAATGGCGCTGAGTGGTCTCATTCTGGGCAGGTGTGTCCCCTGGGTGACTCTCCGGTCAATGCAGCATGGAGGGGGGGGACTTTGGTCATTCGTTTGACTAGTCCTGAGAGCTTTCTGTGTGACATGGAGTCAGCATCTGAGAGGCAACAGCTTCCCGCCATAACCTGAGGGATGCTCTGACTCTGACAGGACCACTGTTCTGAGGGTCAGAGGTTGTTTTTTGTGTGCAGTTTGGTGCTTGCTTCGGCAGCACTTATACTCAGATTGGATTCAGAGAGGATTAAGCGCCCTCGATGCCATAGTTTAAACATACACAATTATATTTATAGTGTCTGCGTGGGTTTCCTCCGGGTGCTCCGGTTTCCTCCCTCGCTCCTATGACATGCGCGCCTTCGGTGCAATGCATATTATAAACATAAACAATATGTTTATATACAGCACTAAATACATTCACAGTATGTGTCTGTATGGTTACTCTCTGTATCTGCGTGGGTTTCCTCCGGGTGCTCCGGTTTCCTTCAACGCTCCTATGACGTGCGCCTTCGGCGCAATGCACATTATAAACAATATGTTTATATACGACACTAAATACATTCACAGCATATATGTATATACACAACACTGAATGTATTTATTATTGCTCTCTGTGTCTGCGTGGGTTTCCTCCGGGTGCTCCAGTTTCCTCCCATGCTCCAATGGTATGTGCGCCTTCTGGGATATGCACAGCATAAACATGTTCAATATGTTTATTCACACATACTAAAATACATACACCGTATGTCTATGTACTATGCTCTCTGTGGCTGAGTGGGTTTCCTCCCACGCTCCAATTGGGCGTTTTGGCGCAATACACAGTATAAACTATGTGTTTGTACAATCAGCACTTATCAATGAAGTAGCTGCTGGAAGGTGTCGGTCCCTTTTTTGGGTCGCACTCGACCCACTCTATATTGAAGACGACTCTTCATAGATGGGGACTGGGTTTGTCACAGAGGTCCTTTTTGGTCCCTCAACGCACGCTATTCCTTGTAGAGCTTTTTCATAAGGATATGTGTTTTTGCCTATGAAGTTGACCCCTGGTATCAGGGGTACCACTTTCTTGGCAGGGGGTCACCTGCCTTTCGGAGGTGATCAGAAGGACTGTGTTCACCATGCTGAGGTCAGCGTTACGCCCGTTAGTAGCTGCGTCTCTGGCAAAGCTTTTGTACCAGGCAGTGGAGAAGCATCAGCTTCCTCTATAAGTCGACCAGCAGGTGCACTGCGACTGATTTAGCCTCTAGGTCCTCTGTGTCTGGGGTGGTTTTGCGCCACCTGAAAAGGCTGATATACTGGTCCGCTGACCGAGTTTCTAGGGAAGCTCTGACAGATTTTCCTTTCTTTGGCTAACAGTAGAGGCGCCCCGTAAGCTGGGACCTTGCTTTTCCAATATATTGCGGTGTTTCTTGGGGGTTGTCATACCCATACCGCTGCAGGACAGATTCAGATCTGTTCATGGCTCTTAGGCCTCAAGGCCCTGAATGCCTTTGTGTAGCCGTCCGGTTTTCTCTTATCGTCCATGGACTGACACAGCCTCTTATACTTGACTTGTGGGTATATGTCCCTGCTCGCAGAAGAAGATCTAGGCAGAATGTTAGATGTTACAATAAACATTCTAAAAACCAGAGCTGAACAGCCCCGCCCAGTGGGGGGGGGGCGGTCCCTCCGGACATAACCCTCCTACCTGCAGTCAGCCGCCTCCAGTTTTTTTCTGCCTAGCAGAGGAGAAGACGTGGCTCTCTCAAGACCCAGTCTCCTGACAGATTTTTTTTTTTTATTCCTTTGAGAATTTTATTTTATTTTTGAGATCTTCTATCAACTGTCGGCTGGGCAACAGGTTGGGTACAAGATATCCTCGTAGTCTTCCCTTCTCCGACCATCAAGCGTGCTGATCCTCGCCTTGTGTGCGTGAGACTCAGTTCACGACATGCTCCACGACTTCAGGGGTGGCCGGTGGGCTTTTATGCTCCGCGGTCCTCGCAAGATTGAGCAGTCCTGCTGTATCTTTCGCGGTGGACCGGGCCGACAGCTACTCATTACCGCACTGTGATAGGTCTCTCAGAAACACACCAGTGGGTCCCTCTGGGATGGGTAAGTAGTCTCTCTCCTGCCCGCAGGTGAGTACATGCTGTGTGTTTCTCTGTGTGGGGGATTTTCCCTGTCTCCCCCTTGTTATTGCTGCTCTCTGCACCTTTACTCTGGTGCTGTGCTGTGTGGGGGTGCCTGGGGATCACTCTGACCCGGGGGGGGGGGGGGGGGCTCATGGCTGGCTGCATGGAGCTGGGGGACTTTACTGTGTGTCGGGCTTGGGCGCCATTCGGCGCCTTGTTTGTGGTGTTTTAGACATCAAAAGCTTCTACGCTTTGCGGTGGAACAACGCCATTATCAGTTTGTGGCGCTCAGGTTGGCCACGGCTCCGGGAGTGTTCACAAAGATTTTGGCCCCTCTGTTGGCTGACTTAAGAACTCAGGGAATATCTATAAGGGCCTACCTGGACGATTTATTGATAATAGATCAGTCGGCTTCCAACCTAAGGGTTGCTGTACACAACACGGTACAATACCTGGAATCCCGGGGTTGGGTCCTAAATCTGGACAAATCGGCCTTGCAGCCAGCAAGAAGACTCGAATATTTAGGCTTACTCATAGACACAGACCAAAGAAAGGTTTTTCTCTTCCTTAAGAGAACTAATTCAAGCGATCTGTGCAAAGAGACCGCCATCCATTCGTCTTTGCATGCGGTTGCTGGGAAAGATGGTAGCCTCATTCGAAGCAGTTCCGTATGCTCAACTCCATTCAAGGAAATTGCAGAACGCCATCCTATCCGCCTGGAACAAAAAGGTTCAAGCCCTAGACTTCCCAATGTCCCTGGCATCGTCAGTACGCAAGAGTCTATGTTGGTGGTTGGTACCCCAAAATTTACAAAAGGGAAAGTCGTTCATTCCAATCTCTTGGAGGGTAGTAACTACGGATGCCAGCTTTCTAGGCTGGGGGGCAGTACTGGAGCAATGTTCACTCCAGGGAAAGTGGTCGAATATCGAGAAGACCTTGCCCATCAACCTGCTAGAAATTCGGGCGGCACGGTTGGCCCTGGAAGCATGGACTTCAAAGCTACATGGGTCTCCTGTCAGGATCCAATCAGACAATGCCACAGCTGTGGCATACATCAATCACCAAGGGGACACCAAGAGCGGTGCGACCCAGAAGGAGGTGAATCATATCCTGATATGGGCAGAAAGACATGTCCCATGCATATCCGCTATCTTTATTCCAGGAATAGAGAATTGGAAGGCAGACTTCCTGAGTCGGCAGCAGTTATCCCCAGGGGAATAGTCTCTTCACCCCGACATCTTTCAGACAATATGTCAGAGATGGTGGAAACCAGATGTAGATCTATTGGCATCTAGGTTCAACACGAAATTGAACAGCTTTGTGTCCAGGACAAGAGACCCGCTCGCTTGCGGATCGGATGCGCTGGTGTTCCCGTGGGATCAGTTTGCACTAATATATGCGTTCCCTCCGCTGCAGCTACTACCTCGACTCCTCCGCAGAGTCATGATGGAAAGGAGGCCGGTGATTCTGGTAGCCCCAGCATGACCTCGGAGATCCTGGTACGCGGAAATTGTAAGAATGTCTGTAGGCAAGCCTTGGACCCTTCCGCTTCGGCCAGACCTGCTCACGCAGGGTCCGATATACCACCCTTCTTTACAAACTCTAAATTTAACGGTCTGGCTATTGAATCCCACATTCTAAGAGAGAGAGGTCTCTCTAACACAGTGGTGTCTACGATAATCAATGCTAGAAATCCAGTATCTAGACATATATATTATAGAGTTTGGAAGGCGTATGTGGCATGGTGTGAAGCCAAGAAATGGCATCCTCGGAAGTACGTCATAGGCAGAATACTTGACTTCCTACAGTGGGCTGTTGTCAAAAACCTACTCTTAAGTACTATTAAGGGACAGGTTTCGGCCTTATCGATATTTTTTCAAAGGCCACTAGCTACACATTCGCTAGTAAAGACCTTCTTGCAGGGTGTGACTCGTATCAACCCACCAGTGAGGTCTCCCATATGTCCATGGGACTTATACTTGGTTCTATCAGTTCTTCAAAGACAACCTTTTGAACCATTACTCCACATTCCTTTAGTGCTCCTCACCAGGAAATTAGTGTTCTTGGTAGCTATACCCTCAGTCAGGAGGGTATCGGAATTAGCAGCTTTATCTTGCAAGGAGCCATATTTGATTATCCATAAGGATAGAGTGGTTTTACGTACACATCCAGCCTTTCTTCCGAAGGTCGTGTCAAGTTTTCATTTGAACCAAGATATGGTTCTTCCTTCCCTTTTTCCCAAACCTAGTTCGGTGGAAGAGAAATTATTACATTCTTTGGATGTAGTAAGAGCAGTTAAAGCCTATCTTGAAGCTACTGCTATGATTCGGAAAACTGATGTTTTATTTATTCTGCCAGAAGGGGCCAGGCAGCGTTGAAATCTACTATTTCTAAGTGGATTCGGCAGGTTATTATTCAAGCCTATGGTCTGAGAAAGAAGGTGCCTGCATTTAAAATTACAGCACACTGTACTAGAGCGTAGAAGTGCGCATCTTCACTGGCCTCACGATTCGATTTGATTACGATTATCAGGTCAACGATTCGATTCCGCGATGCATCACGATGCATCACGATTACAGCGCAAGTGCGCATGGTTTTCACCAAAAAAAGTTAAGCAGTCAGGAGATCTCCATTTTTTTTATTATATCTGTTCTTTTTAAAAAAAGACAACACTCCCTGCATGTAGCAAAGTCTAAACAAAGCAGACAACAACTTGTATATAGTACAGGAGATGGTCAGAGAGACTGCGGACATGCTACAGGAGATGGTCGGTGACTGCGGACATGCTACAGGAGATGGTCGGTGACTGCGGACATGCTACAGGAGATGGTCGGTGACTGCGGACATGCTACAGGAGATGGTCGGTGACTGCGGACATGCTACAGGAGATGGTCGGTGACTGCGGACAAGCTACAGGAGATGGTCGGTGACTGCGGACAAGCTACAGGAGATGGTCGGTGACTGCGGACATGCTACAGGAGATGGTCGGTGACTGCGGACATGCTACAGGAGATGGTCGGTGACTGCGGACATGCTACAGGAGATGGTCGGTGACTGCGGACATGCTACAGGAGATGGTCGGTGACTGCGGACATGCTACAGGAGATGGTCGGTGACTGCGGACATGCTACAGGAGATGGTCGGTGACTGCGGACATGCTACAGGAGATGGTCGGTGACTGCGGACATGCTACAGGAGATGGTCGGTGACTGCGGACATGCTACAGGAGATGGTCGGTGACTGCGGACATGCTACAGGAGATGGTCGGTGACTGCGGACATGCTACAGGAGATGGTCGGTGACTGCGGACATGCTACAGGAGATGGTCGGTGACTGCGGACATGCTACAGGAGATGGTCGGTGACTGCGGACATGCTACAGGAGATGGTCGGTGACTGCGGACATGCTACAGGAGATGGTCGGTGACTGCGGACATGCTACAGGAGATGGTCGGTGACTGCGGACATGCTACAGGAGATGGTCGGTGACTGCGGACATGCTACAGGAGATGGTCGGTGACTGCGGACATGCTACAGGAGATGGTCGGTGACTGCGGACATGCTACAGGAGATGGTCGGTGACTGCGGACATGCTACAGGAGATGGTCGGTGACTGCGGACATGCTACAGGAGATGGTCGGTGACTGCGGACATGCTACAGGAGATGGTCGGTGACTGCGGACATGCTACAGGAGATGGTCGGTGACTGCGGACATGCTACAGGAGATGGTCGGTGACTGCGGACATGCTACAGGAGATGGTCGGTGACTGCGGACATGCTACAGGAGATGGTCGGTGACTGCGGACATGCTACAGGAGATGGTCGGTGACTGCGGACATGCTACAGGAGATGGTCGGTGACTGCGGACATGCTACAGGAGATGGTCGGTGACTGCGGACATGCTACAGGAGATGGTCGGTGACTGCGGACATGCTACAGGAGATGGTCGGTGACTGCGGACATGCTACAGGAGATGGTCGGTGACTGCGGACATGCTACAGGAGATGGTCGGTGACTGCGGACATGCTACAGGAGATGGTCGGTGACTGCGGACATGCTACAGGAGATGGTCGGTGACTGCGGACATGCTACAGGAGATGGTCGGTGACTGCGGACATGCTACAGGAGATGGTCGGTGACTGCGGACATGCTACAGGAGATGGTCGGTGACTGCGGACATGCTACAGGAGATGGTCGGTGACTGCGGACATGCTACAGGAGATGGTCGGTGACTGCGGACATGCTACAGGAGATCAGTAGGTAAGTAAAATATCTGTTTTACTTTAAAGAAAAAATAATACTGGCACTTTAATGAACTTTATTCACACTTCTTTACCCTATTCTAATCCCTAACCTAATTCCTAATTTTAAACTAACCTTTTCTGCAGTAGTGAGAACTTTCCTGTTGTGCCGAGAATGGTTCCCCCCGCCGGATTCTGTTCCCCTGGCTCTCGGCTACTATCGGAACTCCGCCCCCCCAGCCCTGTACATTGCCGCTCCCTCCTCCTACGAATGCTAATGCTCCGAATACCGCCCCGTCTCTCCAGCCCTCTGCTCATTAGCATTCGTTAAACAGTAGGCGTAAGCAGAGGGCTGGAGAGGCGGGGCGGGGCGGTATTAGGAGCATTAGCATTCGTAGGAGGAGGGAGCGGCAATGTACAGGGCTGGGGGGGCGGAGTTCCGATAGGAGCCGAGAGCCAGAGGAACAGAATCCGGCGGGGGGAACAGTGTGTGTATATGACGCGCTCATGTGACTGCCCTCTCTCCTCTCTGCTTTCACGTCTCTCCTGGCGTACGTGAGACGTGAAAGCAGAGAGGCGGGTCGGGCAGTCACATGAGCGCGTCATAGGAAAAAAATAACAAATGAGGAAACGGCTCTCCCGGGATTAGGGGGCGGGGCTAGACATCGGGGATAATCGATTAATAGGTTTCCCTGCATCGGTGCCGCATCGGGGACGCCCGAATCGCGATGCAACGATTAAATTCTGCACCCCTACTAGAGCGGTTGGTGCTTCTTGGGCAGTGCATCACCAGGCCTCCTTGGCTCAAATCTGTAAGGCCGCAACTTGGTCTTCAGTCCACACATTCACAAAATTTTATAAGATGGATGTAAGAGGTCATGAGGATATCGCCTTTGGGCGTAGTGTGCTGCAGGCTGCAGTATAGATCCTCATGCCTGATGGCGCTCAGCTTGTTATGGTGTCTCCCTCCCCTCATTTTGGCATTGCTTTGGGACATCCCACATAGTAATTACTATGTCGCTCTGTGTCCCGTGATGTACGATAAAGAAAATAGGATTTTTATAACCGCTTACCTGTAAAATCCTTTTCTTGGAGTACATCACGGGACACAGAGCTCCCACCCCTCTTTTGGGGACACTTATTGCTTTGCTACAAAACTGAGGTACTCCCGATATGGGAGGGGTTATATAGGGAGGGGACTTCCTGTCTTGAGTGTGCCAGTGTCCATCACCTGAAGGTAAGCTCTATAACCCACATAGTAATAAAATCCTATTTCTCTTATCGTCCATGGACTGACACAGCTGGATACTGTAAACGTGTGGGTATATGTCCCTGCTCGCAGGAGAAGATCTAGGCAGAATGTTAGATGTTAAAACATTCTAGAACAAACCAGAGCTGAACAGCCCCGCCCAGGGGGGCGGTCCCTCCGGACATTACCCTCCCACCTGCAGCTAGCAGACCTCCAGTTTTTTTTCTGCCTAGCAGAAGGAGAAGACGTGGCTCTCTCAGGAGCCAGTCTCCTGGAAGTTTATACTTTTAAATTTTATTCCTTTGGGAATTTTATTATTTTATTTTTGAGACCTTCAATCAACTGTCGGCTGGGCAACAGGTTGGGTACACTAGTATCCTCGTTGTCTTCCCTGTCCGACCAGCGAGCGTGCTGATCCTCGCCTTGTGTGCGTGAGACTCAGTAAACGACATACCCCATGACTCCAGGGGTGGCCGGGTTGCTTTTATGCTCCCGCGGTCCTCTCAAGATTGAACAGTACCTGACTGACTGTATCTCTCGCGGTGGACCGGGCCGACAGCTACGCAGTACGACTCTGATAGGTCTGTCTGAAACAAGCCAGTGGGTCCTGAAAGGGACGGGTAAGTAGTCTCTCCTACTGCAGGTGAGTACATGCTGGCTGTGTTTTTGTGTGTGGGGGGTTCTCCCTGTCTCCCCCCTGTTATGCTGCTCTCTGCACCCTGTACTGGTGCTGTGCTGTGGGGTGCTTGGGGGTCACTCTGGCCTGGCTGGGCGCTCATGTCTGCAGTTTTTTCTGGTGTGTGAGGTGATTATTGCGTGCGCCATTGGCGCTGTTTGAGGTGGTTATTGCGTGCGCCATTGGCGCGCATTAGAGCTTTGAATTTTGCGCTCGGCGGCCATCTTGGCGTTCAGTGGCGCAGTTATAGCTGCGGCCGGCGGCCATTTTGTGGCCGCCGCGCATTTATTTCTGGCGGCGGCGCGAATCCCCTCACAATCTCCTCACAGACTGAGCGGTCCTTAAGGGTTGGTGGGTCCTCCCGGGTATCCCCTCCTCAGCCTCAGCGTAGCCAGTGGGTGGACTGTATATTCACTGTATAGTGTATAAGGTCTCAGAGGGTGGCGTTATGGAGTCTGATACACCTGCTCTCCACATTGCCTGGGGCAACTGGCAGTGCTGCACAGTTAAACATGTTCATATGTTTCCTGCACCTGCGGTCCTTATGGACCAGTTGTCAGCAGTCCTGGAATCATTCCTGTCAGAATGGAAGCTGTGTGCGAGCAAAAGGAGCTATAAGCCCCTCCCCCCACAAAAATCTTTAGTGAAGGGGTGCACTGAGTCAGATATGGGCCTAGCTACTATGCTCAGGACCCTACCTCTGAATATTTAATGTTTATGAACAGGACATTCCCTTGTGAGGAAGACTCCAGTTCTGTGTCAGTGAATGACAGGGCGCTTGTAAGTGATCTCATTGATGATGTGAGAATCACACTCAGGCTGGAATTGCTGTGACAAGCTTTTCTTTTACACAGTTTCCTCACTGTTTTCCTCACGCTGCCTCAAGAGCAGCATGGATGAGGGAGGACTTTATTCATTTATGTATCTAGTCCCTGTGAGCCTTCTGTGTGATACCTGAGGTAACATTTCCCGCCATTTCCTAGGGAATGATTTGAGCTCTGACAGACACACGGTCTGAGGATCAGAGGTTACCTGTTACCTGCATGCTGCTTCAGCAGCACAGTCAAGCAGGTTGGAATGATACAGAGAAGATTATGCGCCTCTGCGCCATAATTTAAACTCATCCTATACCTCTACACTGCATACATTCACAGTGTATGTATGTGTTATTGGTCTCTGTGTCTGCGTGGCTGTCCCCACGTTCCAATGCTGTGTTTCAGTGCCATACATGATATAAACGTACAAAATATGTTTATGCACGACTCCAGATACATTCACAGTATATGTATGTATTATACTCTCTGGGTTGGCGGGGGCTCCGGTGTCCTCCCGCACTCTCATGGTATGTGCGCTTCGGCTCTCTGCACAGTATAGACATGTTCAATATGTTTATTGCACATATTATACATGTTTACAGTATGGGTATACTGTTTGCGTGGGGTTCCTCCGGGTACTCCGGTTTCCCCCCACGCTCCAATGGAAATGCACAGCATAAACATGTGCAATATGTTGATTCACATGCTATCATTCCTACACGGTATCTGTGTGCTGTCTGCGTGGAGTTCTTCCGAGTGTTCCGGTTTCCTCCCACGCGCTGACGGTATGTGCGCCTTTGGCCTTCTGCACAGTTAAACATGTTCAATGTTTATCACGCATGCTATAATACCTACACAGTATGTGTAGGCAGTCTGTGTGGTTTTCCTCCGGGTACTCCGGTTCCCTCCCACACTCCATTGGTATGGGCGCTTCGGCGCTATGCACAGTCTAAATTTGTGCGATTGGATATCCACATACTAACATACCTACCCGGTATGTCTTTGCAGTCTGCGTGTGTTTCCGCCCACGCTACATGACATGCATGCCTTTGGTGCAATACACGATGTAAACATACACATTATGTCTATACACTACACTAAATACATTTACAGTAGCTGTAGGTATTGCATTCTCTGAGTATGCGTGGGGTACTTCGGTTCCTCCCACGCGCCAACAGTGTGCGCGCCTTCGGTGCTATGCACACATGGGCTTGTGCAAAATGTTTAGCACACATACTATAATACCATACACGGTATGCGTATGCAGTCTGCATGGGTTTCATCCGGGTGCTCAGGTTTCTCCCCTGCGTTCCAATGGTGTGCGAATTCTTAGCGCTATGCACAGTATAAACATGTGCAATTTGTTTATTCGCAGGCTAACATACCTACACGGTTGTGTACGCAATCTGCATGGCTGGTTTACGTCCAGGCCCCGATGATGTGCGCGCCTTCGTCGCTGGCACAGTATATACGTGTTTAATAGGTTTAACCACAAATACTAAACTACATACGCCGTATGTGGTGGTATTATGCTCTTTGTGGCTGGGTGGGTTTCCTCCCACACTCTCCATTTGTGCGTTTGACGCAATACATAGTATAAACTATGTGTTTGCACAATCAGCACCTATCCATGGGTAGCTGCTGGATGGAGCATTGTCACAAGGATCCCTGGTTTCAGGGGTATCACTTTCCACCTGCTTTCAGTGGTGATCAGAAGCGCTGGCTTGGACTGTGTTCGCCAGGCTGGGGTTAGCATTACGCCCGTTTAGTGGCTGCGTCTCTGGCTTTTTTTTTTGTAGCTCAATGACTGGGCAAAAGCCTCTGCTTCATCCATCAGTCGTCTAGCAGGTGCACTACAACTGCTTTTAGCCTTTAGGGTCTCTGTGCCCGGGGTGGGTTTGCGCCACCTGTGGAGGCTGAGGTACTAGTCCTCTGACCGAGTTTCTAGGGAAGTTCTGTCAAGTTGCCTTTATTGGCCAACATTTGAGGCACCCTGTACACTGGGGCCTCCCTTCTCCGATACATTGCGGAGTCTCTTTGGGATTTTCATACATCTCGCTGCAGGGCGGTCCTGTCGGCCGTGTGCATTGCAGGCGAAGGGTCCTTGCATCCGGAGGTGTTTCCACCTTCTTTACCGGAGGTGGGGCACCGGAAGTGGACCTTGTGGCCTCTCGACTCACTCGCAAGGTGGCAAGATCGTGGTCGGGTCCAGGGACCCCTGGGCGGACGCGTTGGAAGCCCATGGGGGCAGTATCGCCTGATATATGCTTACCCTCCGCTACTGTTGTTGCCTCGCCGGCTTCGCAGAGTAGGGGCTGAGGCCATTCCAGTGCTCCGGAACGGCGACATTGGTACGCCGACCTACTTCGGCTAGTCGCAGACATTCCTGGCGACGGCCTTTTGGGGTGGACCTTCTGTCTCATGATCCCATACTTCATCCTGCTTTACAGTCCTTGGCTTTAATGGCATGGCTGTTTAAAGCCAGGTGCTGAAGGACCGAGTTCTCTCGTATTCGGTCATCTCTTCTATGTTGTTGACACAGGAATCTTCCTCCAGAAAGATATCTCACAGTACCTGGAAGGCATACATCGCCATGTGCGAGGAACTTGAGTGGCATCCTTGGATGTATTCCGTTCCCAGGATTTTGCTGTTCTTACAGAGTGGCGTGACCCAAAAGCTGGCCTTGCATACCTTTTTTGAGGGTCGGATTTTGGCCCGGGCTGTCTTTTTCAACGACCGCTGCCGGGCCATTCCTTGATTAGCACCTTTTGTGCAGGGGGTTCGCCATGTGATCCCCCCTGTCAAGCCTCCTCTCCCTACTTGGGATCTGATTTTGATGCATCTCGGTTCTCCAAGAACATCCCTTTGAGAATATCAGAGAGATTCCTCTCTTGACCTTGTCCCGGAAGTTGGCCTTAGTGGCCATTGCTTCGGTTAGACGGATGTCTGAGTTGGCGGCCTTGTCCGGCAAGTCGTCTTACTTGGTTCTCCATAAGGATATGTTGGTGTTGCGCCCACGACCATCATTCTTTTCTAAGGATGGTCTCGGCCTTTCACCTTAAGAAGGACATTGTTCTTCCGTCCTTGTGTCCTCACCCATCGCATCCCTGAGAGTTTGCGCTTCATACATTAAGATGGGTACAAGCCTTACGAGTGTACCTGTCTGCTACTGTTTCCATTTGGAAATCTGTGTCTGGTCCAAAACTGGGCCAAGCGGTGTCGTCTGCCACCGTCTTTAGGTGGATCGGGCAGACCGTCATACAGGCCCTATGCCCTTAAGGGGCGGGCGCCTCCCTTTCCGGTTGCGGCGCATTCCACCAAGGCAATTGGTGCTTCCCGGGCCTTCCGACATCAAGTGTGCAAGGCGACGATCTGGTCGTCCGTTCATACCTTTTTCAAGATTTTATAAGGTTGATGTAGCTGCATCTCCGGATGCTCCCTTCGGCCGCAAAGCATTGCAGGCCGCTGTTTAATGTCGCAACTCCTCCGTTGAGGAGCTCTGCTTGTTTGGAGTGAAGTTTTGGTTGTTCCTTTGCTATTGCTCCCACCCTTCTGATACTGCTTTGGGACGTCCCACACGTTTACAGTATCCAGCTGTGTCAGTCCATGGACGATAAGAGAAAATAGGATTTTTGTACTCACCGTAAAATCCATTTCTCTGTCCATGGACTGACACAGCACCCACCCTTCCTTTTTAGGGTTTGTACTGCTTTGTTACGAACTGAGGTCTGCTAGCTGCAGGTGGGAGGGTAATGTCCGGAGGGACCGCCCCCCTGGGCGGGGCTGTTCAGCTCTGGTTTGTTCTAGAATGTTTTAACATCTAACATTCTGCCTAGATCTTCTCCTGCGAGCAGGGACATATACCCACACGTTTACAGTATCAAGCTGTGTCAGTCCATGGACGTCAGAGAAATGGATTTTACGGTGAGTACAAAAATCCTATTTTTTTTCCTGCATGTATGAAAATCCCCTTATAGCTGTATAGTTAATCCTACGTGGCCTGATCACACAAATCTATTGCATGTTACTGTACGGCTGTGTAGACCAGCCTTTCTCAGCCTGGGCTCCATAGAGGTTGCTAAAGGGTTCCTTGAGCAATTTATGCCTCTCTGATAAGTAACCACCGACACTGATCTTTTTAGCTATCTGTAAAGGCAGCATACTTTCCTCAACCATAAATGTAAGGAACATTCTTACCAATGACCCCAAATGCCAGGAGCATTCTTCCCAATGACCCCAAATGCCAGGAGCATTCTTCCCAATGACCCCAAATGCCAGGAGCACTCTTCCCAATGACCCCAAATGCCAGGAGCACTCTTCCCAATGACCCCAAATGCCAGGAGCATTCTTGCCAATGACCCCCAATGCAAGGAGCATTCTTCCAATGACCATCGTGCTAATGTACTGTGTGCTGTAGATACAGTATTTATTAGCAGAAGGTGATTTAAAGCATTCCTCCATGTTATAAAAGTTGGCGTGGACCATAGTCCGATATAACAAAGATGTTTTCATTTCTTAGAGGCAAATGGGCAACCTACAATACCACCCCACAATTGGGGAGTATTTTTATAAAAGTGATGGATCTACTTAGCCAATAATTGATTGTTTCATCTCTTCTAGGGGCCACTTCTGGTACATCCAGGTACACAGATTTGCTAAAGCTGGCACAGGAGTGCAGTTACCATAGTAACCGCAGCATTGCTGCACATGGAGTGACGGTTCTCACTAATATTGTCTCATCTTGTCAAGATATAGGTAAGATTGCAACTTCTTTTTAAAGAGGAACTATAGTATTGTTTTTGAAACTCTTACTTATGTGTGGAAATATATTTATGAAAGTAATTGTAGATTGTGTTTTATGTTGTCCTTGTAAAGCAGGACTCAGAGGGAGCAGCACAAGGAGCCAATCGGGTGTGGTGCAGTGCAAGAGGCAGCATTCTGATAGGAAAGAGCAGACTGGAAGAGAGATGAGCTCATTGGTGTGCTTCTTCTCCTTTCACTGTCCAATTACAGAGTCTGGGTGGGAAGTATTCTTTTAAGTGTTAAAGCGGCGTTCCACCCATTTAAAAGTCGGCAGCTTCAAAAAGTGTAGCTGTTGACGTTTAATAATTAGACACTCACCTGTCCCATGGTCCAGCGATGCGAGATCACGAAGCCTCGCTCCTCTCCACGGCGCCGGAATTCTGACTGTGGTCTCCCGGCTGTGGCTTCACAGCCAGGCACGAACTGTGCATGGGCGAGGTGTGCTGAACGCTGTGATTGGCTGGACAATCTTCTGGGACCTGTGACGTGTCCCAGAAGATTACAGGAAGGGAGGGGGGAGAGGTGATATTCCTTCCAGCGCCACGGTGCCAGGGGAGGAAGTGGGAGCTGGGTGCCTGTAAAAACTGGGTACCCCCCCAAAAAAATGACATGCCATATGGGGGTTACCAGCACATTTTTGGTTGCAACTCCGCTTTAATGAACTGCAGAAAAATCAAGTATCCTGTCCTGCTAAACAGGACAGGGCTGTGTAAATCTCAGAAATGGATAGGAACAAAAAACAGAACTTTACCAGTTGCCCACCTATAATCCCAAGTATGAGAGAGTAGATGTGCGTGTGTATGTATGTGTGTGTGTGTACACACACACACACACGTCACAGTTTATTGAAACAACATGATTAAAATCTCATAAAAGCATGTCAAAATAAGCATGCAAACACTAATAATCTCCCATAGCAAATGACATATATATATATATATTAGTCATTTGCTGTGGGAGATTATTGGTGGTTGCATGCTTTTTATTTTTACATGCCTTTTTATGGGATTTTAATCATGATGTTTTAGTAAACTTTGGTGTGTGTGTGTGTATGTATGTACAGTGGGTACGGAAAGTATTCAGACCCCCCCTTACATTTTTCACGCTTTGTTATATTGCAGCCATTTGCTAAAATCATTTAAAAGTTCATTTTTTTCCTCATTAATGTACACACAGCACCCCATATTGACAGAAAAACACAGAATTGTTGACATTTTTGCAGATTTATTAAAAAAGAAAAACTGAAATATCACATGGTCCTAAGTATTCAGACCCTTTGCTCAGTATTTAGTAGAAGCACCCTTTTGATCTAATACAGCCATGAGTCTTTTTGGGAAAGATGCAACAAGTTTTTCACACCTGGATTTGGGGATCCTCTGCCATTCCTTCTTGCAGATCCTCTCCAGTTCTGTCAGGTTGGATGGTAAACGTTGGTGGACGGCCATTTTTAGGTCTCTCCAGAGATGCTCAATTGGGTTTAAGTCAGGGCTCTGGCTGGGCCATTCAAGAACAGTCACGGAGTTGTTGTGAAGCCACTCCTTTGTTATTTTAGCTGTGTGCTTAGGGTCTTTGTCTTGTTGGAAGGTAAACCTTCGGCCCAGTCTGAGGTCCTGAGCACTCTGGAGAAGGTTTTCGTCCAGGATATCCCTATACTTGGCCGCATTCATCTTTCCCTTGATTGCAACCAGTCGTCCTGTCCCTTCAGCTGAAAAACACCCCCACAGCATGATGCTGCCACCACCATGCTTCACTGTTGGGACTGTATTGGACAGGTGATGAGCAGTGCCTGGTTTTCTCTACACATACCGCTTAGAATTAAGGCAAAAAAGTTCTATCTTGGTCTCATCAGACCAGAGAATCTTATTTCTCACCATCTTGGAGTCCTTCAAGTGTTTTTTTTTAATAAACTCCATGCAGCCTTTCATGCGTCTTGCACTGAGGAGAGGCTTCCGTCAGGCCACTCTGCCATAAACCCCCGACTGGTGGAGGGCTGCAGTGATGGTTGACTTTCTACAACTTTCTCCCATCTCCCGACTGCATCTCTGGAGCTCAGCCACAGTGATCTTTGGGTTCTTCTTTACCTCTCTCACCAAGGCTCTTCTCCCCCGATAGCTCAGTTTGGCCGGATGGCCAGCTCTAGGAAGGGTTCTGGTCGTCCCAAACGTCTTCCATTTAAGGATTATGGAGGCCACTGTGCTCTTAGGAACCTTAAGTGCAGCAGAAATTTTTTTGTAACCTTGGCTAGATCTGTGCCTTGCCACAATTCTGTCTCTGAGCTCTTCAGGCAGTTCCTTTTGACCTCACGATTCTCATTTGCTCTGACATACGCTGTGAGCTGTAAGGTCTTATATAGACAGGTGCGTGGCTTTCCTAATCAAGTCCGATCAGTATAATCAAACACAGCTGGACTCAAATGAAGGTGTAGAACCATCTCAAGGATGATCAGAAGAAATGGACAGCACCTGAGTTAAATATATGAGTGTCACAGCAAAGTGTCTGAATACTTAGGACCATGTGATATTTCAGTTTTTCTTTTTTAATAAATCTGCAAAAATGACAACAATTCTGTGTTTTTCTGTCAATATGGGTGCTGTGTGTACATTAATGAGGGAAAAAATTAACTTAAATGATATTTTAGCAAATGGCTGCAATATAACAGAGTAAAAAATTTAAGGGGGTCTGAATATTTTCCGTACCCACTGTATATTACCTCTTCTTTCATACTTTTGGATTATAGGTGGCAACCATTAAAGTTCTTTTTTCAGTTTTTTGTTCTTGTGCGTTTTACATGGATGTGGTGCCACAATTCACAGGTTATGTCTCTAAACTTTATGCAACTCAGAAATGGATCGACAAATACAAAAACTTTGGCAGATAGATCCTCTCCAGTATATGCATTTTATCTGTGTATTTAGCTCCTTGCCTGGAATGGAGCCTTAAGTTTCAAAAATCTTTCTTTGACTGGCGCTTTTTTTTTCGATTTGTTGGTAGCCACAACTGTAGTTGGTTGTTGTATATGCAGGCCATGCTTCCTGCCGATCCTTTTATCAGAGAGTCTGACTTCAAACATGATACAGTCTTTATTTATAGAAAACCCCTATAATGTTCCTATAGTTATACATTTTAAAGCGGTAGTAAACCTCTGGGCGTTTTTTTTTTCTTAATCTAAAAGGTAATATTATAATGTGCTAGTATGCATCGCAGGCACTTCCATTTTCCTCCAGTCTTCCTTCCAGGTCCGCCGACTCCGGCTGTGCGATTGGCCGGAGCAGCATGGGAGCCGCCATTTACGGCACAGAACTCTGAAGGAACGGACACCGTGACGTCACTGGCTGCATGTACAGTAAATATCTCCTAAATGGTACACGTTTAGGAGATATTTACAGTACCTATAGGTAAGCCTTATTATAGGCTGACCTATAGGTAAAAGTCAGGGATGGGAGTTTTTTCCCACTTTAATGGCAACAAAAAATGTATTCTAATTGTTACTGATTTGGTTATAACATTTGCAAGAAATAATTATGCTTCAATTCCTTGCATACAGTTCTGCTTGAAGTGATTTAAAATCTGCACTACTTTTTACTAAGCACAACAGCTTAGTAAGGTACAGTATATACTCGAGTATAAGCCGAGATTTTCAGCTCCTTTTTTTGGGCTGAAAGTGCCCTCCTCGGCTTATACTCGAGTCAGTGTACCTGAAAAATATTGAGAGGCTGCGGGCGTCCATCGTTTAAATCTCGCGGTCTCCTCCTGGTCCCTTCCGTGATAGGCGGAACTGTGTCTGCTGAGAATCGCCTATCGCGAACGTTCTCTCATCCTCACCCATCCCAGCAGACACTGTGTTCAGTGTTCCGCCAATCACGGACGCCTTTTCATCCTCGGACAAGAGGACGCCCGTGATTGGCAGAACACTGAACACAGTGTCTGCTGGGAATTTGAGGATGAGAGAACGTTTGTGATAGGTGGAACTGTGTCTGCTTAGAAACTCCTATCACGGAAGGGACCAGGAAGAGACTGCGAGTTTTAAACAATGAATGGACGCCCGCAGCCTCTCAATTTCCGGTCCAATTTAAATTTTCGGGGCACAGTGAGGATGTGCACAGTAAGGTGGCCATGGGCAGAGTGAGGTTGGGCACAGTGACAATTGGCTTAGTGAGGTTGCAATGGGCACAGTGAGGCGTGCAAATCGGCATTGTTGACCCTCTTACACTTACAGTAGCTGCTGCATTCTCACCCTCGGCTTATACTCGAGTCAGTAAGTTTTCCCAGTTTTTTGTGGTAACATTAGGTACCGCGGCTTATACTTGGGTCGGCTTATACTCGAGCATTTTTGGTAATAAGAAACACACGTGCTGCCATTTTTCAAAACCTTCTGTAAATGCTGTTTGTCTGGCTTTATAGTGGAACAAGAAAAATGTAACATATTGCAGCCAGCCTAGATGAGGTGATTGAATTTGCTTTTTTGTTTATTTTTTCCCTTAAAAATAGAATAAAAATTTCCTGTGAACTGTTAGAAAATCAAATACATGTTTAAAAAATGATAGCTTTAAAAACAAAAATCTAACCATGTATGGTTAACTTTAGACTTTGTCTTGTATAGTCATCCTAGCATAGGATGTGTGCTAATAGTGCAAAACCAACCCCTTCTACTCTTTTCAATAAAATAGGGGGTACATGTACTGTAGGTCACATAGGTGAACTGGGCAGGGCTGGTAACACTGCAGAGAGCACAGAATTAAGGAACTTACTGAATTTCTGTCAGGATCAACAGGTATTTTTGTACTTGTCAAACACATATAATAAACCCCTTTCAGTGTTTAATATAATGCAGCAAATAAGGTAGGTACATTTTTAGTGTTTGCACACACTTCTAATAAGTCTCATCTATTAGTTGTACTGTGACTTGGACTAAAAGGCTAATTTATCCCATAGTTTAAAGTGGTAGTAAAATGTAAATTATTATTTTTTTACCTACAGGTAAGCTTATAATAAGGCTTTACCTGTAGGTTAAATGAATATCTCCTAAACGTGCATCGTTTTAGGAGGTATTCTAGTGAGCAGCAGCCAGTGACGTCACTGGCGCATGCGCGCAGAAGGAACAGCATACCCGTGCCATTCCTTCAGAGCTCTGTGCTGCGGCCGTGAGTCCCGTGTGCATGTGCGGGAGTGATGTCATTGTGGCTCGGCTATTCAATCAGAGCAGCCTGCGAACCAGGAAGAAAAACTGGATGAAGATGGAAGCCTCTGCAGCAGTGATAGCGTGCCGCTGGAAGGCTTCATTTCAAGGCAAGTCTTTCATAATGATGCATACTATCGCATTATGGCTTCTCTTTGCCGAGAGAGGTTTTCGTTTTTTTGGGGGGTTTTTTTGCAACGTTTACTACTGCTTTAAATTGGCTAAATGCATTTTAAGACTTTGCTACATCTCACGTGAGTCCCCTTACTCCGTTTTTGGGCAAGTTTGGCTGTTTCCTTATGTATTTGGAACCCTGGATGGGACTACAGAGCAGGTGGGTTGACTTTTCTGACAGATTATTGGCTCCCAATTACTTGGTTTCCTATCATTTACCAGAAACCAAATGTTTTGGGTTTTGGCTGAAGTTAGGCTCTAAGCTATTTGATGTAATGATAATATCAGGAAAAAAAGTTGATATGTGTTCTTTTATTTTCTCTTCGTATGACCAGATCACCTGTCTCTGGAGAAGGATGCTGTGTATGGTCTGGAATCTCTGCTTGTTCTGTGCAGTCAGGATAACAGCGCAGGCGCTCAGCATACACTAAAGGTATGTGGTGTTCACGTTTGTTTTACAGGGAAAAGCTATTATTTGGAGAAAATCTTTATTATTTTACAAATTTACATTTATTACATAGTTTATACATGACCCTGTGTTTTGTAATGCAAAAAAACAAAGAAAAAAAAAACTTTTTTCTGGCTTTGATTTCACTGAAGTTTAGGTATGACAATTTTTACCTGGTTACATTGGTCCAGATTGGAGCAATATAAGTATGTATATACCATCCCTGTGGGATGCCTGTGGAGGCTGGAAATCTTCTGTAGTAGACCATGCTTCCCCGAGTAGTGCCTGCGCTGAGCGAGCGACCTCCTTCTTCACAAACGTAGCAGGGCAGATGCTCGTCAGGAGACCTGAAAGCTGGTTGAGATCCCTGGAGTAGCGGTTTTCCATCTTACACAGGAATCCCACAGGTATGGCATGTATGTAAAAACTACTTTGCCATCTATGTTGCTGGTGGGGAAAGGGGAAAGGAAGGGGGGTCAGTCATTCAGTCTATGGTTAGCACAACAGCTGCTGTTTGAGACTTCAGCTCAGAACGCAAGTGGTAAACATGAAATCGCTGTGTCCAGTATTTCATGTTTAGCTTATTAAAAAGAAATAAAGAAAAAAAATTCCTTAACCTTGTCTTTTACATATTCTTTACTGTTTTAAAGGGTATGTCCAGGCATTACCCAGATTTACCCCCAAACCTCTCTTTCCCCTTCTTCTAGAGCAGGGGTCTCAAACTGGCGGCCCTCCAGCTGTTGCAAAACTACAAGTCCCATGAGGCATTGCAAGGCTGACCGTTACACGCATGACTCCCACAGGCAGAGGCATGATGGGACTTGTAGTTTTGCAACAGCTGGAGGGCCGCCACTTTGAGACCCCTGCTCTAGAGCAAGTCAAACTCCATTTCTTCACAGGCCGCATCAGCATTATGGTTGCCCTCAAAGGGCCAGTGGTATCCATAAGACTAGATGTCTAAAGCACCCCACCCCGCTTACATCAGATGTCAAGAGCCCCCACCATCAGAAGTCAAGAGTCCCCCACCCTCCCTTACATCACAGTGCAATGTGATGTAAGGCATTGTTTTGCTGGGAAAGAAATTGATGTATACAAGTGCGAAGGTTAGGCGGAGTTCTGTAGTCTAGCAGGCTGAGCTGACCATGCAACTTAAGATTCAGCGCAGCAGAGGCATTGAGGGTAATTTACTAAAACTGGTTCAGGCTGGGTTCACACTACTGCGACACGACATCCGTCCTACTTTGGATCCGACTTTGCCCTGCGACATGAAGCCGACATATGTCCGACTTTCAATGAACGGGGATCCGACTTGGATCCCCGCCAATATCAGGCACTGTGTTTGGTATGAATCTTGAGGGGGAACTCCAGGCCAAATTTTAAATAAAAAAAAATGGCGTGGGTACCCCTCCAGAGGCATACCAGGCCCTTGGGTCTGGTCTGGATTTAAACGGGCGCCCCTACGCCGAAAAAACGGCGTGGGGGTTCCCCCAAAATCCAAACCAAACCCTTATCCGAGCACACAACCTGGCAGGCCGCAGGGGAAGAGGGGGGGACGAGAGGGCGGCCCCCCTCCCTCCTGAACTGTACCAGGCCGCATGTCCTCAACATGGGGGGTTTGGTGCTCTGGGGCAGGGGGGCGACCTGCGGCCCCCCCACCCCAGAGCACCCTGCCCCCATGTTGATGAGGACAGGGCCTCTTCCCGACAACCCTGGCCGTTGGTTGTCGGGGTCTGCGGGCGGGGGCTTATCGGAATCCGGGAGCCCCCTTCAATAAGGGGGACCCCAGATCCCGGCCCCCCACCCTATGTGAATGAGTATGGGGTACATCGTACCCCTACCCATTCACCTGGTGGAAAAAATTGCAATAAAAAACACTACACAGGTTTTTAAAGTAATTTATTACACAGCTCCGCGGGTCTCTTCCGACTCCGGCGCTCTTCTTCCGACTTCCGGGGGTCTTTTCGGACTTCGGGGGTCTCCGGTGTCGTCTCCCGCTCTCCGGTTCTTTCTTCCGCCGGGCCTCCGCTAACTTCTTTTTAGCTCTTTTGCTAACGGAGGCGCGGTCTTCCCGTCGTCGCCGTCGGCTTCTTCTTCCCTCTTCTCCTCCTCGATGTTGACGCGTCGCTTCCTCCCGCTGTAATACTGGCTCTCCGCTCTGCTCCGCATTAATATAGGCTTCTCATGACGTCACAGGCACATGTTCCGGGGCACATGGCCCCGGAGCATGTGACTGTGACGTCATGGGAACATGTGACTGTGACGTCATGAGAAGCCTATATTAATGCGGAGCAGAGCGGAGAGCCAGTATTACAGCGGGAGGAGGCGACGCGTCAACATCGAGGAGGAGAAGAGGGAAGAAGACGGCGACGGGAAGCCCGGCCCCTCCACTAGCGAAAGAGCTAAAGAAGTTAGTGGAGGGGCCGGCAGAAGAAAGAACCGGAGAGCGGGAGAAGAAGAAGGCGACGGAAAAGACCGGGCCTCCGTTAGCAAGAGAGCTAAAAAGAAGTTAGCGGAGGCCCGGCGGAAGAAAGAACCGGAGAGCGCGGAGACGACACCGGAGACCCCCGAAGTCGGAAGAAGAGCGCCGGAGTCGGAAGAGACCCGCGGAGCTGTGTAATAAATTACTTTAAAAACCTGTGTAGTGTTTTTTTATTGCAATTTTTTTTCCACCAGGTGAATGGGTAGGGGTACGATGTACCCCATACTCATTCACATAGGGTGGGGGGGGCCGGGATCTGGGGGCTCCCTTATTGAAGGGGGCTCCCGGATTCCGATAAGCCCCCGCCCGCAGACCCCGACAACCAACGGCCAGGGTTGTCGGGAAGAGGCCCTGTCCTCATCAACATGGGGACAGGGTGCTCTGGGGTGGGGGGGCCGCAGGTCGCCCCAGAGCACCAAACCCCCCATGTTGAGGGCATGTGGCCTGGTACGGCTCAGGAGGGAGGGGGGGCCGCTCTCTCGTCCCCCCCTCTTCCCCTGCGGCCTGCCAGGTTGTGTGCTCGGATAAGGGTCTGGTTTGGATCTTGGGAGGACCCCCACGCCGTTTTTTCGGCGTAGGGGTGCCCGTTCAAATCCAGACCCAAGGGCCTGGTATGCCTCTGGAGGGGAACCCACGCCGGTTTTTTATTTAAAATTTGGCCTGGAGTTCCCCCTCAATAGCAGCACAGCACAAGTCGCATGCCAAAGTCGGACCATGCAAGACTGCGGTCCGACTTTGATCCGACTTCAATGATAGTCAATGGGCTGAAGTCGGATCAAAGTCGGACCAAAGTAGTACAGGGAGCATTCTCAAAGTCGGACCGACATGTGTCGGACCAGTTAAGACGGCTCCCATAGGGAAACATTGATTTTCACACGTCATGCGACATGAGCTCCCAATGTCGGAGCGTTTGTCGCCCCAGTGTGAACCAGGCCTCACACAGAATCTGGTGCAGCTGTGCATAGTAACCAATCGGCTTCCAGGTTGTATTGTCAAAGCTTAATTGAACAAGGTGAAGTTAGAAGCTGATTGGTAACTATGCACAGCTGCACCAGACTTTGTGTGCACCAGTTTTAGTAAATCCCCCTACTGTGGTGTTGGCCATAGATAGAGCAGTTTTCTTTCCTGCAACCACAGGTTGCTCGATTCCCCCATCAACACAGTCGGTGTTGATGGACGAATCCCTCTCATGGAACCATTGTGTTCTCCCAGGGGGGATGGCTGGGAAAACACAGTGATTACTGCTAGAGGCTATAATAGCCACTAGCAATAATCACATGTAAAATCTGAGAGGCTGGTTGTACCCAAGTTGATCAATCAACTTTGGTACGTTCAGCCTGCCCATACATGGTTCGAATCTCGGCCAGTCCCTGCTGATCCTGCCAAGATTCGAACCGTCTATGGCGGCTTAAATGGCAGGTTAGGTACACACTGATTCACAGGTATTTTTCTGTTTTTGCACGGTTTTGAAAGGGTCAAACATGGAACTGTTACACGTATTGCTGAAATGTACTGAATATTTTTAAGACCTACAGTTTATTTTAATCCATAATGTAGTAGCTTCAAAAAAATCTAAGCTGGACTTGCAAAGAAAGCACTGTTGGGTGCTACAGTAAACATTTTGCCTGGTAGCTTGACCTCTTCAGAGACCACCTCAGATCCCCCTGGATTTCATCATGCACATACTTTTTCTGTTGGTCAGTATAGTCACTTTAAAGGTGCTGACTAAGCACATTCGTTATAAAGTTCTCCCCCTGACATCTCTTATCTACGATGATCCATGTGTTCACGTTGTTGTGATTAGCAGGTTACTAAATTGTGCATTTGTGCCTTCAGATTGCCTTGTCCTGTATGGTGAAGCTGGCAAAGTGTCGGCCATATTTGAGTCAGTCCGTAGTGGAATCTCTTCTGACCCAGCTACACAGTGCCCAGGATTCTGCACGGATCTGTCTATGCCATTGCTTGGCCTCTGTCGCCATGCAGCTGCCAGTGCTGGGGGACGGCATGCTGGGAGATTTGGTGGAGCTCTACAAAGTCATTGGGAGATCAGCAACTGACAAACAACAAGAGCTTCTGGTGAGTTATAGAATATTCTCATTTTTGCAATATGCATAACGCATTCAGTGGAACTTTACAGAATGTATAAAAAAAAAAATTGTTGATATCCCTGTGGATCTTGCCATTCCTTCCTCAGTTCCACACTCGCACTCATACACAATCAAGTTGGTAAAATATGGTTAACTATTAATGTTTATTTTGGCTTTGGCGGAAACCAGATCTACCCACACAAACATAGGGAACAGCATTTAATCTTCTTACAGTTAGAGTGTCTGGTGGGACTCCCCACACAGGACATAAGCACTGCAAGAGAAGAATACTAAACGATTTTTAGAGCAGAGGGTGGATACCGCTGTCCACTCTGCACTGTACTCCACCAAGTTACTGCATGCTGCGCCCTGCAATTTATGTTCCATTCATATAAAAGCAGTCCATGATAAGGAGCTTGCAGTGTGTAAGACATCTCTCTGATTTACACTCAGAGAAAACTCCTAATTTGAGGAGAGACTGGTCCATGACTGACAAGTTAAAAAAATGCACATTTATAAAACAGAGTGATGTGCTTTAAAAATTTCATTAGCACTCCCCTCGTTTTAGGACTCCAAAGCAAGTGGAACCCTAATTGCATGTGGGTTTTTGGAGGGCCAGCAGTATGGCTGCTTTATACATGGGCCCCTTAGTCACCGCCCATGTTTGGGTAAAATTTAGCGTTGCCACCTTTTTATTATCCCTTTTACATTATTTGAAAAAAAAAAGAAAGAAAAAAAAGTTCAGATACAAGTAAAAATCACAACTAATTCAGACAGCCAAAAACCTTATTCATGTTGCCTTTTAAGTGATACTAAACACACACTGTTTAATTTAAATGATCCATTCTCTTTCTGTATATGGTTGCTGGCGCTGTAATTATTATAATAAAAAAAAAAAAGAAACATTAAAGTACCTTTTTCCTAATAGATCTGCAGCTGTCACATGACCCAGATCTTTCCCAGCCTGTCTGCAGAGAAACATAAGCAGGAGGAGCTTCTAGTCCTCTGCTGTTGGTCACATGTTCAAAATGAAAAAATAAATTAAAAAAATGCTTTTCCTGTTGTAAGGAATGGGGCTAATCCTGTTAATCGGTTGCTTTTAGTGACTTTAACCATTTTTCATTAAATAATATTGTTCTTGCATTCTTTACCACCTTTTTATCATTTTACCTGCTTGTTGTTGCCTATTTTTTTTTACATCGTTTTGTTTTTCTTATTAAAAAATATGTCTTGTATTTCTTTTTGGCTTTTTTCAGGTTGCCCTTGCCACTGTTATTTTTGTGGCAAGTCAGAAAGCTCTGTCTCCAGATGTCAAAACTGTAATCAAACAGCAGCTAGAGAATGTGTCTAATGGCTGGACTGTGTATAGGATTGCCAGACAAGCTTCCCGAATGGTAATGCTTAAGTCTCAAAAAAAAATTAAAAAAAATAAAAGAAAATTTCCCTATATAAAAATTATCTCGGGTCAGACAGGGAGGTAGAAGAGCCCTAGCTCCCCCCTCCTCCTCTTGGGTTACAGAAAAGGGTCTTCCCTTCTTCCGAGTATTTAAATATGTTCCATTGTGCCCAGGTTTTACAATAAGTCTCATAACAGTTTTGACGTGAGAGTGTCAAGTCCTCCATCTTATTTACTTCTTCAATTCTATTAAACCATAGAAAGATTGTTGGGGGATTCGTATCTCTCCACTGCCGGGCAATACATGCTCTAGCTCCGTTAATAAGATGACGTGCGATTGATTTACTGTATATTTCCCCTGGTATTTCAGAAACATGCAACAAGAATAAAGCCGGGTCTTCTGGTATATTATAATCAGTAAATTTTTGTGCTATCTGACGTACCTCCCTCCAGAAATGTACTAACTTCGAGCATGACCAAAACACGTGGAGCAATGTCCCTCTTTCTTCTTGGCATCTCCAACATTTATCTGGGATCTCCGGCAAATATCTATTAAGCAGTGATAGTGTTTGGTACCATCTCGTCATGATTTTAAAGTTAGTTTCTTGGGCCCTCGTACATATAGATGATTTTAGCGCCAACTTTATAATCTGCTTATGTTGTACCTGCGTAAATGTCCTGTCCAATATTGTTTCCCACTTTCTTATATATGGGGGGACATAGTCTTCTGGAGGGGCAATCAATAATCCATATATTTTCGAAAGTGTATGGTAACAAGGTCCTGTTTCTTCACACAACTTTTCTAAGGGAGTCAATGGTCTTAGGAAACCCTCCAGGGGTGGTAGGGTATTAAAAAAATGTCTCAGTTGGACTCCACTCCAGAAATCGAGGCCAAAACGGTCGTTAGATGAAGTTAATTCCGTAAATGAGGGCCAATTACTCGTCATTCCTTGTGCGAAATGCGAAGCCTGAAATATCTGTAAGTCTAAAAGTCTTCTCCATGGTCCCTCCTGTAATCCCATAGGGAAACGTGGGTTCCCCACAATGGGGTACAGGGGGGAGTTGACTGATGATAGTCCGGTGGTGGTGCATATTTGAGAGCAAATCCGCAGGGTAGGGCCCAAGGTTGGGTGCTTTTTGAGATCAGAACTAAGGTCTCCGAAGCACCAAACCGCTCGATGCAATGGGACTCTGCACTGTGATTGCTCTATCTTTGGCCATATTTTAAGACTTGTATGCCTACACCAGTCTATTACTCTCACCATGTGGGCCGCTTGATAGTATTTCTGAATGTCAGGAACTGCTACCCCCCAAATTGTTTAGGCATAGTCAGTATTCGACGTTGTAGTCTTGGCCTCTTATGCCCCCAGACAAAATCTACTATCAGAGCATTCGTCCGTTTAAAAAATTATACGGGTACATGGATTGGCAGTGTTTGAAATAAGTATATTAATTTAGGCATGATTGACATTTTAATTATGTTACATCTGCCAAACCACGAGAAGGTACCCTTGTCCCATTTAGCCAATAGGGTTTTGACTTTACTTAATAGGGGTAAAAAATTAAATTCAAAAATTTGATCTAATTTGGGTGGCATATAGGTGCCCAGGTATTTAATGGCCGTCGAGGACCATCTAAATTTAAAATTTGTTTTCAAGGTACTAGTTTGTAATACTGACATAGATACCCCCATTGCTTCTGATTTTATCATATTCATTTTGAAATTAGATATGGTACCATATCGATCCAATTCTCCCATCAAATTCGGCATTGATATTGTTGGTTTCGTCAAAGAAAACAAAAGGTTATCCGCATAAGTGGAGACCTTATAGTCCGTATCTCCAGTTCTTACCCCCGATATATCGGGGTTTTGCCTTACTGTACAAAGTAGGGGTTCAAGCGATAGCACGAAAAGGAGGGGTGATAAAGGGCATCCCTGTCGGGTGCCATTAGAAATAGAAAAGGGATCAGATATGAATCCATTTTACTTTAATTTGTGCCTCTAATCTTGTATATAAACTCGATATCCATTCAACCATCCTCTCCCCCATCCCAACATATCGTAGCACTGAGAACACAAAAGGCCAACTAACCCGGTCAAATGCCTTTTCGGCATCTGTTCCTAAGAACACAGTGGGCACGTTTGAGAGGTTGGCTAGATGGATAAGGTTCAGGGTTTTAATAGTATTATCTCGAGCCTCTCGACTTGGTATAAAACCTACCTGGTCTGGATGTATTAAATCTGTTAGATATGGTTGGATACGCATGGCCAGTATTTTAGTGAAAATTTTTAGGTCTACATTAAGTAGAGAGATAGGGCGGTAACTGCCACATGCTGATGGATCCTTGTCCTCCTTCGGTATAAGAGTGATATGTGATTTCAACGTTTCTGGTGTAAACCTTGTCCCTTGTCCCATTGCATTAAATATTTGTACCATCTGTTTACCTAGGAGGGGGAAAAATTTCTGATAGTATTTATATGTAAATCCATCTGGACCCGGGGCTTTACCTGGTTTAGCTGACTTAATGGCCTCCTGCAGTTCCTCTAATGTGATAGGCGCTTCCATGTCCTTTCTAGTCTGTTCTAATAATTGGGGGATACCTGACGATGCTATATATTCCTCTATCTTGTTTTTATTATTTTGGGGTTGCATTGTAATAGGCAGATTATATAGAGTCTGATAAAACTTACGAAAGGTCATAGCTATCTGAGTGGGGAGATATATCTTGTTCCCCTTCGAATCCACCAAGTAAGGGATATATGATTGGGTTTTCTGTTCTTGTATAGCTCTAGCCAATGTTCGGCCACATTTGTCTCCTGATTCATAATAATATCTCTGGCATCTCTGTACTGCTGCCTTAGCTCTATAATGCAATAGATCAGTCACTTGTCTACGTAGGGCTAAAAGTTCCCTCTCTCCTGTTCCTCTCGGGTCTTGTTTGTGTTTGGTCTCCAATACTTGTATGTCTGTAAGTAATTTATTCAGTTGCTTTTCCCTATCCTTCTTTATCCTAGAGCCATGCTTAATAAGAATCCCACTTATTACAGTTTTATGCGCCTCCCATGTTATCCCAGCATCTATCTCTGGTGTAGAATTATATTGAAAATAGTATTCAATTTCTCTCATTACTTCTTGAACCGTTACCTCATCCTCAAGCAGGTTCTCATTTAGTCGCCACAGTCTCATCTTTCCCTCCGACTGTTTATTCATACTCAGTGTCATGGTAATCGGGGCATGGTCAGACCATGTAATACTCCCTATCTCTATTTCTTTAATCTCCATTACCATATTGTGTGGGACAATAAATAAATCAATCCTAGAGTAACCCTTATGTGGAGTTGAATAAAAGGTATAGTCCTTTTCATCTGGGTGGTACGCTCTCCAGGCATCGGTAAGTTGAAAATTATGGAAGGTCTGTAAGACCCTCTTACGAAGGCCTTTAGCTACCGAAGATCTTCCTGCTGAGGTATCCATTTTAGGGTCTAGGGGGAGATTAAAGTCTCCTCCCAAGAGTAGTTTCCCTTCTGTGAATTTCATAAGTTTATTAAGGGTAGCGCAAATGAATTGGTTTTGATTAGTATTAGGTGCATATATCGTAGCCAAGGTCACTTTATTGCCCTCAATCATGCCTTTAAGAAACAAGAATCTGCCCTCTGTGTCTATTCTTTGATCTATTAATTTCCAATGTACTTGTCTTGCTATTAATATAGATACCCCTCGAGATTTACTTGCCCTATTAAAGGCGTGGTATACCAATGGAAAAAGATTATTTCTTTTTCGTACATCACGGGACACAGAGCGACATAGTCATTACTAATGGGTTATATAGTTACCGTCAGGTGCTGGCACTGGCAACTTCCAAAACCGGAAGTACCCTCCCCTATATAAGCCCCTCCCATCCGGGAGCACCTCAGTTTTTTGCCAGTGTCTAAGGTGTTGGCCAAGAAGAAACATGTGTTTTTCACTGAGCTTGCGTACAGGTTCTTTTGGGCCTCAGTAAGCTATTCCGGATCCGACCAAAAAAGCTTCATAGCTAAACGGTCGGTACCCGGGCCTTGCAGAGAAGAGCAAGGTTCTGCCTGTAATGCTTCTCTTAGGAGAGCTGGACCCTGGGATCCAGAGCTCTGGTCATACCCACGACCAAGATGTTTTCTGTGCAGGGTGCTATACAGGTCCAGGGGAGTGGAATCCTTGGGAACCCGGTCCCTGAAGGTTTGATTACAATGCCTGCCGTGATAGGTGAAGTTTGGGCTTTTGTGGACCAAACAAAGTCCTGCGGCGGGGAACAGGTAAGTGGGGGCCCCCAGGAACTTGGTTCTATTGGGGGACCCCCAAGCCTAATTTGTCTTTCTGTCTGTTACCTAACGGTATTCCCGCTAATATCTGTGCATGCCTGTAACTACTAAAAAAATGTAATAATTTTTAATGGTGGTCAAGAGATAAAAAAAAAAAAAGGAATGTTTTTTTATATATGTTTAGTATATTAAACTGCGGTACCTGTGTTTGTCCACTAGAGGCCGCTGTGGAATGTTTTTCTTGTCATATGGACTAGTTTCTTCTCAGAGAACAAAGTCCAGGCAGCTGGTGAGTTCTCCTACAGGAAACTGTTTCCTCTGCCATGTTGCAGTGTTCGTCTATCCCCCGGCCTGCGGCAAAGGGGGCCCTGGCTCCTGTCCCTGGTTTCCATGTTTGAAAATTAGCGCCGAGGCGCACGTGGCCGTGCGCGTGCACGCGCCTCTATATATAGAGGTGGCCGGAAAAAGGGGCGGGGCCTGGGGGATGACGCTCTGTGCGCGCCGCAGCGCTTCTGCGCATGTGCGGGCGTCCCAGCAGGTTTTTAAAAAGCCACATTATTGCAGTAAGCTGGCTATGAAGTACAGAGACAGAGCTGGCAACATTTAAAGGCATACAGCAAGCGGTTGATACAGGCATCCCCTAGAAAGGCACATTAGTAGACACCAACTGTTATATAGCAGCAATTGTGCTAGACTATTCTCAGTAAAAGTGGTGTATTACGGCTGGAATACCTCAGCTTTAGGCTTAGGAATATGCCGTCCAGTAGCTCCGGAACTGAATCTTCCAGGAAGCGAAGGGGGTCTCATCGGGCTCTGAGGATCTTGGGCATACTCCTGCTGCACCAGTCTCCCCTGAAGTTCAGAGGTAAGTGACCGTAGAGACCCCGCAGGGGTACTTGGTACTGTGGCTGTCCTCAGTCACCTGCTCCTGTGTATGTAACAGAGGAGGTTTTTTCCTCAGCTCTGGGAGGATTAGAGAGAGATTGTCAAAATTTATCGCTGCCTCCCTGTCAGGGAAAGCACGCCCGATCTCCGTCTCCTCCTTCAGAGTGCCTGTTAGCAGAGCAACAGTCCCATACAGGGATCGACCTGCCTGAAGGGGATCAGGATAAGGTTGATTCTGTTATAGAGGAATCAACAGTGGGGGAACCTTTTCTCAGCATCTCAAGCTGAAAGATTATGGGTTCAGTCTCTGACTAACATGGTCCGATCAGCATTTAAAAATGCACCTTGCGGAACCATCAACCACTACTGTATCCTCGTTGGGGTCGCTAGAAGCCCCCAGACTGTTTGTTCTTTTCCACTTCACCCTTTACTGAAAGGGCTCATTTACCAGGATTGGGAACGTCCTGAGAAAATATTTATTCCCCCAAGAGATTTCCGGTGGTCTATCCCATGGAGGATAAGTTCATCAAAAAAAAAAAATGGAAGGTCCCTACAGTGGACGCAGCCATCTCTTGTATGTATAAATCACTGACATGTCCAGTGGATAATGTCCAAATGTTCAAGAACCCAATAGATAAAAGATTGGAGTCCTTATGAAAATCTGCTTGGTGATACAACCAGCAGTAGCAGCTATTGGGGTCTGCTAAGCAGTGAAGGATCAGTTGAAACAGGTCTTGAGGGACTTGACAGATCAGCAGGCTTTGCCCTAGCTGATCTACCTAGAGCCTTAGGCTTTGCGGTTGACGCCATAGAGGATTCAGTCCATCAGGCCTCCCGCCTTACGCTGTCTATAGTACATATGCGTAGGCTCCTATGGCTCAGAAACTGGTCTGCTGAAGCTCCCTGTAAAGAATGGCTGGTTAGCGTCCCATTTCATGGTGAACGCTTATTCAGGGAAAACCTGGACAAATATATCCAGAAAATTTCCAGCGGTAAAAATACGCTCTTGCCGGTTAAAAGCAGAGTTAGAGGTCCCTCTTTAAGAGGCCTGCTTCTCCAGTCCCTGGGGCATCGGCTGTGTAACAGTTCCGACGGCCTCCTCGGTTAAATCCCGGGGGTAAAAAACAGGGACAGTAGCAGGGTAATGAGAAACCCTGGGTCAGGGGAGGTACAAAACCTCCCCCAAAGTTAAATTCATTGAAGCCCCCACTCAGTCGGGTGGGGGGAGGACTCCAGTTGTTCGCAAAGAGACCTGGCGGGACACGATCAAGACAGATAGGTGCTCTCCGCAGTAGGTTTGGGATACAGTTTGGAGTTAAAAGACTCCCCTCCTTCCCATTTTGAGGTCAAACGTGCCAAGGGATCCCCGGAAGAGAGAGTCCCTCCTGTTGGCACTAGAACAACTATTGCTCCAAGGAGTAATTATGGAGGTTCCCCTGGAAGAATGAGGGTTCGGGTTTTACTCAAACCTCTTTACAGTCCCGAAGCAAACGCGGACGGGAGGCCCATATTAATTCTAAAAAGGGCTATACAAATTCCTGTATATCAGGACTTTCCGATGGAGTCGATCCGATCGGTGGCCACTGCCCTACAAGGAGAGGATTGGTTAGCCACGATCGACATCAAAAATGCTTATTTGCACATTCCCATCTTTCCAGTCCACCAAAAATTTCTACGCTTTGCAGTAGAAGGGCGCCATTTTCAGTTCAGAGCCTTACCCTTCGGTTTGGCCACAGCACCAAGAGTGTTCACAAAAATTCTGGCCCTTTATTGGCCAATCTAAGAACACAAGGTGTAATGATAATGGCATATCTGGATGACTTGTTGCTGATAGACCACTCAGTGAAAAAACTAGACGTGGTCGTTCACAAGACGATCAAGTATCTGGAATCTCACGGTTGGATTATCAACCGAGACAAGTCAGCCCTAAAAACCAGTCAAAAGTCTGGAATACTTGGGGCTAAGGTTGGATTCAGGCCAGAGAAAAATATTCTTGCCTCGAGGAAAGGTGTTGTCTTTGAAAGATTTGATCCACTTAGTGGGTACAAAAAAGACAGCCGTCCATACGCCTGTATATGAGGCTGCTGGGAAAAATGGTGGCATCATTCGAAGCAGTACCCTACGGTCAATTCCATTCAAGGAATTTGCAAGGGGCCATACTGTCAGCCTGGAACAAAAAAAGTTCAGGCCCTAGACTTACAATGTCCTTGTCCCCTTCCGTTCGCAAGAGCCTCCGTTGGTGGTTGGTTCCCCAGAATCTGGAAAAAAGGAAATCCTTCAGTCCGGTTTCTTGGAAGGTGGTCACTACAGATGCCAGCCTTATAGGCTGGGGAGCAGTACTGGAGCAATAGTCTCTCCAGGGCAGATGGTCGGATGCAGAAAAGGCCCTGCCCATCAATCTCTTAGAGATACGAGCAGCCCGGTATGCCCTAGTAGCATGGACATCCAAACTCCAAGGGTCCCCTGTCAGATTTCAATCAGACAATGCCACAGCAGTGGCATATATCAATCATCAGGGGGGCACCAGGAGTCGTGCAGCCCAGAGGGAAGTAAATTACATCCTGAAATGGGCAGAAGAATATGTCCCAGCCATATCTGCGGTATTCATTCCAGGAGTGGAGAATTGGAAGGCGAACTTTCTAAGTCGCCAGCAATTAGGCCCAGAGGAAGGGTCCCTTCACCCCGAGGTTTTCTGGACAATATGTCAGCGGTGGGGAACATCGGATGTAGATCTTCTAGCATCCAGATTCAACGCAAAGGGGGACAGGGTTGTCTCTCGGACAAGGGATCCCCTAGCTTGCGGCTCGGATGCCCTAGTGTTCCCTTGGGATCAGTTCAAGCTGATATATGCATTCACACCGCCAATGGTTACCTCGATTACTCCGCAGAATCAGGGTAGAAAAGAAACCAGTGATTCCGGTGGCTCCAGCGTGGCCCCGAAGAGCGTGGTACGCGGAGATTGTAAAATTTCAGTGGGGAGTCCTTGGACTCTCCCACGTCGTCCGGCTTTCGCAAGGACCGATGTGCCACCCTTCCTTACCAGCCCTAGGTTTGACGGCCTGGCTATTGAAGCCCACATTCTAAAAAAGAGAGGGCTCTCTAATGCTGTGGTATCTACCATGATCAATGCCAGGAAGCCGGTATCCAGGCAGATCTACTATAGAATCTGGAAGGCGTACATCGCGTGGTGTGAGGCCAAGAAATGGCATCCACATAAGTACGTAATAGGTAGGATTCTGGACTTCCTACAGTGGGCTGTAGATAGGAAGCTTGCCTTGAGTACTATCAAGGGTCAGATTTCGGCCTTGTCAATATTTTTTCAAAGGCCCTTGGCTTCGCATTCACTAGTCAAAGCCTTTATACAAGGAGTGATGCGTATTAGTCCTCCGGTTAATATTCCCATATGTCCATGGGATCTAAACTTGGTTCTGTCGGTTCTACAGAAACAACCACTTGAACCATTACAGCATATTTCCTTGGTGCTTCTCACCAGGAAATTGATTTTTCTAGTAGCCATTTGTTCGGCTAAAAGAGTATCGGAATTAGCAGCTATGTCCTGTAGGGAGCCATATCTGGTTATCCATAAGGACAGAGTAGTGTTACGTCCTCATCCAGCCTTTCTTCCTAAGGTGGTATCGAGGTTTCATTTGAACCAAGATGTGGTTCTTCCTTCTTTTTTCCCCAAACCTACTTCGGTGGAGGAAAAGTTATTGCATTCTTTGGATGTAGTAAGAGCAGTTAAAGCTTATCTAAAAGCCACTGCTCAGATTCGCAGAACGGATACTTTGTTTATTCTGCCGGAAGGCCCCAGAAAGGGTCAGGCAGCGTCAAAATCTACTTTAGCCAAGTGGATTCGACAGGTCATTATGCAAGCTTATGGCTTGAGAAGGAGACCGCCTCCGTTCAAAGTTAGAGCGCACTCCACGAGAGCAGTTGGAACTTCATGGGCAGTGCATCACCAGGCCTCCCTGGCTCAAATCTGTAAGGCCGCAACGTGGTCTTCAGTTCACACGTTTACTAGGTTCTACCAGGTGGACGTTAGAAGTCAGGAGGATGTCGCCTTTGGGCGCAGTGTGTTGCAGGCCGCAAAAGATCCTCATGTCTGATAGCGCTCAGCTTATATATGGTGTATCCCCCCCCTCATTTGGCATTGCTTTAGGACATCCCATTAGTAATGACTATGTCGCTCTGTGTCCCGTGATGTACGAAAAAGAAAATAGGATTTTTATAACAGCTTACCTGTAAAATCCTTTTCTTGGAGTACATCACGGGACACAGAGCTCCCACCCCTCTTTTGGGGACACTTATTGCTTTGCTACAAAACTGAGGTGCTCCCGGATGGGAGGGGCTTATATAGGGGAGGGTACTTCCGGTTTTGGAAGTTGCCAGTGCCAGCACCTGACGGTAACTATATAACCCATTAGTAATGACTATGTCGCTCTGTGTCCCGTGATGTACTCCAAGAAAAGGATTTTACAGGTAAGCTGTTATAAAAATCCTATTTTCTCTTATCGTCCATGGACCGACGCAGCTCTCATACTGATTACATGTGGGTATATGTCCCTGCTCACAGGAGAAGACCTAGGCAGAATGTGAGGTTAAAACATTCTAGAACAAGCCAGAGCTGAACAGCCCCGCCCAGGGGGGCGGTCCCTCCGGACATTACCCTTCCACCTGCAGCTAATCAGCCCCAGTTTTTTTCTGCCTAGCAGAAGGAGAAGATGTGGCTCTCGGGAGCCAGTCTCCTGGAAGATTTTACTTTTGATTTCTATTCCTTTGGGAATTTTATTATTTTATTTTTGAGACCTTCAATCAACTGTCGGCTGGGCAACAGGTTGGGTACACTAGTATCCTCATAGTCTTCCCTGTCCGACCATCGAGCGTGCTGATCCTCGCCTTGCGTGCGTGAGACTCAGTTCCCAACATGCCCCATGACTCCAGGGGTGGCCGGGTTGCTTTCATGCTCCCGCGGTCCTCTCAAGATTGAACAGTACTTGACTGACTGTATCTCTCGCGGTGGACCGGGCCGACAGCTACGCAGTACGACTCTGTGATAGGTCTGTCTAAAACAAGCCAGTGGGTCCCTGAAAGGGACAGGTAAGTAGTCTCTCCTACTGCAGGTGAGTACATGCTGGCTGTGTTTCTGTGTGTGGGGGTTTCTCCCTGTCCCCCCCTGTTATGCTGCTCTCTGCACCCTGTACTGGTGCTGTGCTGTGGGGTGCTTGGGGGTCACTCTGGCCTGGTTGGGCGCTCATGTCTGCAGTTTTTTCTGGTGTGTGAGGTGATTATTGCGTGCGCCATTGGCGCTGTTTGAGGTGGTTATTGCGTGCGCCATTGGCGCGCATTAGAGCTTTGAATTTTGCGCTCGGCGGCCATCTTGGCGTTCAGTGGCACAGTTATAGCTGCGGACGGCGGCCATTTTCTTGTGGCCGCCGCGCATTTATTTCTGGCAGCGGCGCGAATCCCCTCACAATCTCCTCACAGACTGAGCTGTCCTTACGGGTTGGTGGGTCCTCCCGCGTATCCCCTCCTCAGCGTAGCCAGTGGGTGGACTGTATATTCACTGTATAGTGTATAAGGTCTCAGAGGGTGGCGTTTATGGAGTCTGATACACCTGCTCTCCACATTGCCTGGGGCAACTGGCAGTGCTGCACAGTTAAACATGTTCATATGTTTCCTGCAACTGCGGTCCTTATGGACCAGTTGTCAGCAGTCCTGGAATCATTCCTGTCAGAATGGAAGCGGTGTGCGAGCAAAAGGAGCTATAAGCCCCCTCCCCCCACAAAAATCTTTAGTGAAGGAGTGCTCTGAGTCAGATATGGGCCTAGCTATTGGGCTCAGGACCCTACCTCTGAATATTTAATGTTTATGAACAGGACATTCCCTTGTGAGGAAGACTCCAGTTCTGTGTCAGTGAATGACAGGGCGCTTGTAAGTGATCTCATTGATGATGTGAGGAACACTCTCAGGCTGGAATTGCTGTGACAAGCTTTTCTTTTACACAGTTTCCTCACTGTTTTCCTCACACTGCCTCAAGAGCAGCATGGATGAGGGAGGACTTTATTCATTTATGTCTCTAATCCCTGTGAGCCTTGTGTGTGATACCTGAGGTAACATTTCCCGCCATTTCCTGGGGAATGACTTGAGCTCTGACAGACACACGGTCTGAGGATCAGAGGTTACCTGTTACCTGCATGCTGCTTCAGCAGCACAGTCAAGCAGGTTGGAATGATACAGAGAAGATTATGCGCCTCTGCGCCATAATTTAAACTCATCCTATACCTCTACACTGCATACATTCACAGTGTATGTATGTGTTATTGGTCTCTGTGTCTGCGTGGCTGTCCCCACTGTCCAATGCTGTGTTTCAGTGCCATACATGATATAAACGTACAAAATATGTTTATGCACGACTCCAGATACATTCACAGTATATGTACAGTGCCTTGCGAAAGTATTCGGCCCCCTTGAACTTTTCATCATTTTGCCACATTTCAGGCTTCAAACATAAAGATATACAATTTTAATTTTTTGTGAAGAATCACCAACAAGTGGGACACAATTGTGAAGTGGAACGAAATCTATTGGATATTTTAAACTTTTTTAGAAAATAAAAAACTGAAAAGTGGTGCGTGCAAAATTATTCGGCCCCTTTACTTTCAGTGCAGCAAACTCACTCCAGAAGTTCAGCGAGGATCTCTTAATGATCCAATGTTGTCCTAAATGACTGATGGTGATAAATAGAATCCACCTGTGTGTAATCAAGTCTCTGTATAAATGCACCTGCTCTGTGATAGTCTCAGGGTTCTGTTGAAAGCGCAGAGAGCATCATGAAGACCAAGGAACACACCAGGCAGGTCCGTAATACTGTTGTGGAGAAGTTTAAAGCCGGATTTGGATACAAAAAGATTTCCCAAGCTGTAAACATCCCAAGGAGCACTGTGCAAGCGATCATTTTGAAATGGAAGGAGTATCAGACCACTGCAAATCTACCAAGACCTGGCTGTCCCTCTAAACTTTCAGCTCAGACAAGGAGAAGACTGATCAGAGATGCAGCCAAGAGGCCCATGATCACTCTGGATGAACTGCAGAGAACTACAGCTGAGGTGGGAGAGTCTGTCCACAGGACAACAATCAGTCGTACACTGCACAAATCTGGCCTTTATGTAAGAGTGGCAAGAAGAAAGCCATTTCTCAAAGATATCCATAAAAAGTCTCGTCTAAAGTTTGCCACAAGCCACCTGGGAGACACACCAAACATGTGGAAGAAGGTGCTCTGGTCCGATGAAACCAAAATCAAACTTTTTGGCCACAATGCAAAACGATATGTTTGGCGTAAAAGCAACACAGCTCATCACCCTCAACACACCATCCCCACTGTCAAACATGGTGGTGGCAGCATCATGGTTTGGGCCTGCTTTTCTTCAGCAGGGACAGGGAAGATGGTTAAAATAGAGGGGAAGATGGATGCAGCCAAATACAGGACCATTCTGGATAAAAACCTGTTGGAGTCTGCAAAAGACCTGAGACTGGGACGGAGATTTATCTTCCAACAAGACAATGATCCCAAACATACAGCAAAATCTACAAAGGAATGGTTCACAAATAAACGTATCCAGGTGTTAGAATGGCGAAGTCAAAGTCCAGACCTGAATCCAATCGAGAATCTGTGGAAAGAGCTGAAAACTGCTGTTCAAATGCTCTCCATCCAACCTCACTGAGCTCGAGCTGTTTTGCAAGGAAGAATGGGCAATAATTTCAGTCTCTCGATGTGCAAAACTGATAGAGACATACCCCAAGCGACTCGCAGCTGTAATCGCAGCAAAAGGTGGCTCTACAAAGTATTAACGCAAGGGGGCCGAATAATTTTGCACGCCCCACTTTTCATTTTTTTCTTAGTTAAAAAAGTTTCAAAAAAACTATAGATTTCGTTCCACTTCACAATTGTGTCCCACTTGTTGGTGATTCTTCACAAAAAATTTAAATTTTATATCTTTATGTTTGAAGCCTGAAATGTGGCAAAAGGATGAAAAGTTCAAGGGGGCCGAATACTTTCGCAAGGCACTGTATGTATCATACTCTCTGGGCTGGCGGGGGCTCCGGTGTCCTCCCGCACTCTCATGGTATGTGCGCTTCGGCTCTCTGCACAGTATAGACATGTTCAATATGTTTATTGCACATATTATACATGTTTACAGTATGGGTATACTGTTTGCGTGGGGTTCCTCCGGGTACTCCGGTTTCCCCCCACGCTCCAATGGAAATGCACAGCATAAACATGTGCAATATTATGTTGATTCACATGCTATCATTTCTACACGGTATCTGTGTGCTGTCTGCGTGGAGTTCTACCGAGTGGGCGCTTCGGCGCTATGCACAGTCTAAATTTGTGCGATTGGACCTACCCGGTATGTCTTTGCAGTCTGCGTGGGTTTCCGCCCACGCTACATGACATGCATGCCTTTGGTGCAATACACGATGTAAACATACACATTATGTTTATACACTACACTAAATACATTCACAGTAGTTGTAGGTATTGCATTCTCTGAGTATGCGTGGGGTACTTCGCTTCCTCCCACGCGCCAACGGTGTGCGCGCCTTCGGTGCTATGCACACATGAGCTTGTGCAAAAGGTTTAGCACACACACTATAATACCTACACGGTATGCGTATGCAGTCTGCGTGGGTTTCTGCCCATGCTACATGACATGCATGCCTTTGGTGCAATACACGGTGTAAACATACACATTATGTCTATACACTACACTAAATACATTTACAGTAGCTGTAGGTATTGCATTCTCTGAGTATGCGTGGGGTACTTCGGTTCCTCCCACGCGCCAACAGTGTGCGCGCCTTCGGTGCTATGCACACATGGGCTTGTGCAAAATGTTTAGCACACATACTATAATACCATACACGGTATGCGTATGCAGTCTGCATGGGTTTCCGGGTGCTCAGGTTTCTCCCCTGCGTTCAAATGGTGTGCGCATTCTCAGCGCTATGCACAGTATAAACATGTTCAATTTGTTTATTCGCAGGCTAACATACCTACACGGTTGTGTACGCAATCTGTGTGGCTGGTTTACGTCCAGGCCCCGATGATGTGCACGCCTTCGTCGCTGGCACAGTATATACGCGTTTAATAGGTTTATCCACAAATACTAAACTACATACGCCGTATGTGGTGGTATTATGCTCTTTGTGGCTGGGGGGGTTTCCTCCCACACTCTTCATTTGTGCGTTTGACGCAATACATAGTATAAACTATGTGTTTGCACAATCAGCACCTATCCATGGGTAGCTGCTGGATGGAGCATTGTCACAAGGATCCCTGGTTTCAGGGGTATCACTTTCCACCTGCTTTCAGTGGTGATCAGAAGCGCTGGCTTGGACTGTGTTCGCCAGGCTGGGGTTGGGGTTGCGCCCGTTAGTGGCTGCGTCTCTGGCATTTTTTGTAGCTCAATGACTGGGCAAAAGCCTCTGCTTCATTCATCAGTCGTCTAGCAGGTGCACTACAACTGCTTTAGCCTTTAGGGTCTCTGTGCCCGGGGTGGGTTTGCGCCACCTGTGGAGGCTGAGGTACTAGTCCTCTGACCGAGTTTCTAGGGAAGTTCCGTCAAGTTGCCTTTATTGGCCAACATTTGAGGCACCCTGTACACTGGGGCCTCCCTTCTCCGATACATTGCGGAGTCTCTTTGGGATTTTCATACGTCTCGCTGCAAGACGGTCCTGTCGGCCGTGTGCATTGCAGGCGAAGGGTCCTTGCATCCGGAGGTGGGGCACCGGAAGTGGACCTTGTGGCCTCTTGACTCACTCGCAAGGTGGCAAGATCGTGGTCAGGTCCAGGGACCCCTGGGCGGATGCGTTAGACGTGTTGGAAGCCCGTGGGGGCAGTATCGCCTGATATATGCTTACCCTCTGCTACTGTTGTTGCCTCGCCGGCTTCGCAGAGCATACTTCATCCTGCTTTACAGTCCTTGGCTTTAATGGCATGGCTGTTTAAAGCCAGGTGCTAAAGGACCGAGTTCTCTCGTATTCGGTCATCTCTTCTATGTTGCTGACACGGGAATCTTCCTCCAGAAAGATATCTCACCGTACCTGGAAGGCTTACATCGCTATGTGCGAGGAACTTGAGTGGCATCCTCGGATGTTTTCCGTTCCCAGGATTTTGCTGTTCTTACAGCGTGGTGTGACCCAAAAGCTGGCCTTGCATACCTTTTTTTTTTTTTTAGGGTCGGATTTCGGCCCGGACTGTCTTTTTCAACGACCGCTGCCGGGCCATTCCTTGATTAGCACCTTTTGGGCAGGGGGTTCGCCATGTTGTCCCCCCTGTCAAGCCTCCTCTCCCTACTTGGGATCTGATTTTGATGCATCTCGGTTCTCCAAGAACATCCCTTTGAGAATATCAGAGAGATTCCTCTCTTGACCTTGTCCCGGAAGTTGGCCTTATTGGCCATTGCTTCGGTTAGACGGGTGTCTGAGTTGGCAGCCTTGTCTGGCAAGTCGCCTTACTTGGTCCTCCATAAGGATATGTTGGTGTTGCGCCCACGACCATCCTTCTTTTCTAAGGATGGTCTTGTCCTTTCACCTTAAGAAGGACATTGTTCTTCCGTCCTTGTGTCCTCACCCATCGCTTCCCTGAGAGTTTGCGCTTCCTGCATTAAGATGGGTACAAGCCTTACGAGTGTACCTGTCTGCTACTGTTTCCATTCGGAAATCTGTGTCTGGTCCAAAACAGGGCCGAGCGGTGTCGTCTGCCACCGTCTTTAGGTGGATCAGGCAGACCGTCATACAGGCCTATGCCCTTAAGGGGCGGGCGCCTCCCTTTCCGGTTGTGGCGCATTCCACCAAGGCAATTGGTGCTTCCCGGGCCTTCCGACATCAAGCGTCGGTTGCACAAGTGTGCAAGGCGACGACCTGGTCGTCCGTTCATACCTTTTCAAAGTTCTACAAGGTTGATGTGGCTGCATCTTCGGATGCTTCCTTCGGCCGCAAAGTGTTGCAGGCCGCTGTCTAATGTTGCAACTCCTCCGTTGAGGGGCTCTGCTGGTTTGGAGTGAAGTTTTGGTTGTTCCTTGCTTTTTTTGCTCCCACCCTTTTCTTATACTGCTTTGGGACGTCCCACATGTAATCAGTATGAGAGCTGCGTCGGTCCATGGACGATAAGAGAAAATAGGATTTTTGTACTCACCGTAAAATCAGTTTCTCTGACGTCCATGGACCGACGCAGCACCCACCCTTCCTTTTAAGTTTGTACTGCTTTGTTACGAACTGAGGCTGATTAGCTGCAGGTGGAAGGGTAATGTCCGGAGGGACCGCCCCCCCGGGCGGGGCTGTTCAGCTCTGGCTTGTTCTAGAATGTTTTAACCTCTAACATTCTGCCTAGGTCTTCTCCTGCGAGCAGGGACATATACCCACATGTACAGTAATCAGTATGAGAGCTGCGTCGGTCCATGGACGTCAGAGAAACGGATTTTACGGTGAGTACAAAAATCCTATTTTTTCTGAATTGGTGCTCTGCCCTCTCTAAAGTGTGTTTCTTGAATATATGCCACATCCGATTTTAATCGTTTCAAGTTTTGAAGGAGCATCCTCCTTTTTTCTGGGGTATTAAGCCCCTTAGAGTTTAGAGAGATAACTCTCAGCTCCTCCATCTCCCCTACCGAGCCGAGAGAAAGAGAAAAAAAAAAAAACAACAACCCTAATGTGTTACGGTGGGTAAGAGCACCCCCGTATCCCCCTTTAAGGAATGGGGGGATTCAAATTGAAAGTTGTTTTTTTGGGTTAAGGTGAGGTAACCGAAGTTTTTTAGAAGGTGGAGGGTAATAGGAGGGGTTTGGGATCTTAGGAGGGGAAGAATCAAAGGAACAGGAATATTCCAATAGAATTAGATTTATGTTCTATTTAAGATCATAAGAATGTGATATATGGTTTGGGCCCATGGGGCATTTATTGGTTTAAACTGAAACAGTAAAATGTGTTATTTGATTATTTCCCCTGTATGTTGGATAAAACAGATAAATAAAAAAGAGAGAAGATGCTTAAGTCTCTATACATTTTTAAAATGTTAAGGTGGGTTTCACTTACTGTAGCTGGTGTAGCCACCCATGAGCAGGATTCAATGCTTCCAGCAAAGTCCTTTCTTGAAACGGTCACAAATCACAATTGTAATGATGTAGCTAACATACTAAGGGGTTGATGTACTAAAGGTAAATGGACTGTGCACTTTGTAGGTGCAGTTGCTTCAGAGTTTTGTAAATGAGCAAAAGCAAGCAAAAATTATTATGGGGTATGATTTGGGTATTCTTTGCAAAGTGAACCTTTTCCTCATTTACTAAGCTCTGGCGCAACTGCGCTTGCAGAGTGCACAGTCTATTTGCTTTTAATAAATCAACCCCTAAGGCCGGCCATAGATGGTTTGAATCTCAGCCGATTCAGCAGGAACCAACTGAGATTCAAACCATGTATGGGTAGACTGAATGTACCAAGTTGCTCGATCAATTTGGGTACAACCAGCCTGACGGATTTTACATGCAATTATCGCTAACAGCTGGTATAGCCACTAGCAATAATCACCGACTTCTCCCGGCGGAGACAGCCTCCGCCTCCAGCGCTGGGAGAATACAATGGTTCGACGGGCGGGATTTACCTGTCAAAAACTGGCTGTGTTGATGGGGAAATCAAGCCGTGGTCGTAGGAAAGAAATCCGCTCCATGTATGGCCTGCATAAGATTGCAAAAAGACCGAAGTTCATCCAATTAAATGTAACTCCTCTCTGTATTGTTTAATCACCTCCTGTTATTTTACCTAAGACTTTGGTTCACGCTAGATGCAATTCGAATTCGCTGAGGATTCCACACTGCATCAAAATCACAACTGGTTCATGCGAACCGATTACGGAGTGCATGTTAAGTTAAAGACACCCCGCAATCGGTTTGCAAAATGCAGTGCAATTTACAGAATTGAATCGCATGGGTGTGAACACCCATGCGATCCGATTTTGTTGCGGACAAAAAAGAGTCCTGCACGAGTTTGGTGCGAATGCGGTGCGGTTTGAGCCATACAAATCCATGGTTAAAATCGCACACCAGAGACACTGCATGTAATTCGCACAGGTACCCGGGCTCAATGAAAACACTGCATTGAGATAAGCTGCTCTGATATGAAAATTGTGTTACACCACAACTTTCAAGTGTTTAGAGAGCTCTACCTGAAGAAAGGGATATCCTGCATGATTTTAGTTGGGGACAATGACTGTATTTGTTTTGCAAATTAAGTTTGTCTTTGGTGCAGGGGAACCATGATATGGCTCGGGAGCTGTATCGGAGCCTGCTCACTCAGGTGGCCTCAGAACACTTCTATTTCTGGTTGAACAGCCTGAAGGAATTCTCCATGGCCGAGCAGTGCCTAACTCAGCTGCAAGAAGATGACATTGGCTCCGCCCTTTCATCCATTGCTGACTCCCTGAAATCCTACCATAAAGGGATTGCCTCCCTTACAGTGAGTACCAGTGATTACTATTGTGTCATAGTACAGATATTGTATTCGTTCTTTATCCCTGACAGTATGTGTGACATGCTCCCTGCAGGCTGCCAGTACACCCATGAGCCCTCTAAGCTTCCAGTGTGACTTTGTAAAGCTGCGTATAGACCTTCTTCAAGCTTTCTTCCAGCTAATCTGCACATGTAACAGTCTGAAGACCAGCCCTCCTCCAGCCATCGCCTCGACCATGGCCATGACTTCAGGCAATGATCTGCAACGCTGTGGGCGCATTTCTACCCAGGTATTGTAGGAGCACCTGCAGGGACTACTATGTAATATTCATTGTATAGAAGTATATTAAAGAGGAATGAAAATGTTATGGTCTGCTTATATTTTAGAGCACCCATGGTGAGATCCAGGGAAGGTTGTGGGTCCTGTGAGAAGAGACCCCAGCACAGGGCAGCTCACCAGTTTTGGAATCTTTAGCTTGGTCTCCTATAAGGTGATTTTGGTTTGTATTGTTGTCTGTGTCCCATTAGTGGAGGATTTTATTTCCTTCTTGATCTGGTGATGGTAGTCACTGTGACAGGAAGTTGAAGTAAACTGGGCACAGACAACAATTAAAGTATATCTGAACCCAAGAACAGAAATGTAGTATATTGTAGCTTACCAGTCCTTGGATGTGGTGGCTGCATCATTTTTTTCCTTTTTCAGACCAAGTACATTTTTTGCAGAATAACTGTTGATCCTGTCAGAAATCCAGTGTCCTTTTCACTTCCTGTGCACTGATTGAAATCTCAATCCATTTATCCATTTTCCAGCTATCTTTGGTGAAATACAAAAAAGCTCATCTCTGTGTAATGAAAACTAAAAAACAAAACAAAGGCTGAGTACATCTAAGATTATCCACTTGTCGACTGCCTAACATAAATGTGCGGCGACAATGCGGGCTCCCTGTACTGAATCACGTACGTTGTTGTGCGATCCACCCATGCGGCAGGCGCACGCCGGTCCGGCTGTGCTGTGATTAGCCACAGCACAAGTCGATCTGCGGGTCTCGGCCAATGATTGGCCACCGGCTCCCACTGATTGGCTCAGTGATTCACGGAACAAAGCTCTGTGGTTGTAAATAATACAGAGCTCTGTTCGCTGACAGGGGATCTTGCTGTTTTTTTTCCCTGCTAAGCAAAATCCTTCGTAAAAGCAGCACACATCACCCACATTACACATAGCTAGGTACACATTTAACCCTTTGATCGCCCTAGATGTTAACCCCTTCCTACACAGTATCATTACTAGTACAGTGACAGTGCATATTATTAGCATTGATGTCAGTGGCAGTTAGTCAGTTCCCCTCAGTGTCAGATTGCCCTCCGCAGTAACGCAGTCATATTATAAGTTGCTGATCACCATTATTAGTAGTATAAAAAAAAATCCAGTATATATACCATAGTTTGTAGATGCTGTAACTGTCAGACAAACCAATCAATATACACTTATTGGTAATTTTTTTTTTTTTATATATATATATAAAAAAAAAAAATGTAGCAGAATATATTTTGGCCAACATTTATGAAGATTTTTTTTTCAAAATTGTTGCTCTTTTTTCATTTATATCACAAAAAAAAAAAAATCCCAGTGGTGATCAAATACCACCAAAAGAAAGCTCTATTTGTGTAAAAAAAAATTATATACATTTTGTTTGGGTACAGCGTTGTATGACCGTGCAATCACCAGTTAAAATAGCGCAGTGCTAAATTGCAAAAAAATGGCCTGGTCATAAAGAGGGTAAAATCTTCTGGAGCTGAAGTGGTAGGTAAACAGAAGGCAAGTGACTGAGAAAACACCAATTTGTGCCCCAGCTGACAAGCTTGCATAGCAGGAATCCACAATTGACTTCCAAGAGGTCTTCAACGACACATCTCAAGGTTGGGTGTATCACACTCAACAAAAATGCTGTTGGATAATGGGACATGGTGCAGAGTAAGGAGGGGCATCACAGTAATGTTAGATAAACAAGTTTTTCTCCTGAAGAAGGCGCAATGTATGCCTCGAAACATGTAGAGTTTTATGGATTTTAATAAATTTGGGACTTTTGTTATACAACAGCATTGCTGTTGAGTGTGGTACACCAAACCTTGGGATGTGTTGTTAAAGACCTCCTACAAGACTTTTTTTATGCTGGATCACTTAGCTCCTTTTTACTAGTTTGGGGTACTGGAGTGTGGATTGCTCTATGTAATGTAATTGGAAAGGTGTTGGAAGTCTAAATTTGGAGAGCAACCTAGGGTGACAACGCTGGGTGAGCTGTGTCACTCTAGAACAGGAAATTATTTACTGGTAGGTAAAAGCCAGGAGCGCCAGCAGGGGACCCAAGAATAGAAGGATCAGGTCTTCTCTGTGCAAAACCATTACACAGAGAAGGTAAGTTTGTTATTTAAAAAAACATAACATGAAAATATAGTTCTGCTTTTATTGCTAGAATTCTAACTTCCTGAACTGAGCTACTGTCCTGATGTGTCCATGATATATGCCTCAGATGCTATTTTGTCTGTCTTACAGATGAAGCTGTCTATGGAAGAGTTCAAGAATCTCGCCACTCGTTATGGTGATCTGTATCAGTCTTCCTTTGATGCTGATTGTGCAACTTTGAGAAACATTGAGCTGTATCCACGAAACATATAATGTGTACAAGTCTTGTGCTTGCATGTATCGCCCTATGCATTGCAGATAAATAGCCAAGTAATTATTTTTTGTAAATAGTTGAAAAATGCATGAGGTGTGTAACGCTCATTGACATGTAACCACCTGTTGGATTGCAAAATTGCATTACTAGACTTTGCATATAGTCTTTGCTTTTCCATTGGGTTAAAGTGGTTCTAAAGCCTGAACATTTTTTACTCTAATGCATTGCTTGCATTAAAGTGGATGTAAACCCCCCATACACCCAGTGAAGTGAACAGCCTCAGATGATACACAGGGATGAACCAAATCTCCCTACATAGGTTTTACATGTTACAGGTTCTGCTGTCTTCACATTTATATACTGTTTAGAAAGTTCAGATCATGTTAGGAGATTTTCTCTTCTTGTTTAACACAGAGTGTGATGTCTGAGCATACAGCCAAGATAGCTAAAATTGCTGATTGGAGGAAAGGCACACACCCCCTCTCATCATAGGCAGAGACTCTCAGAGGTGCTTTGTAATAGGGCCAGCTCCCTGCTAATCTATTTATAGCAACCTCCCCTGACAGAAATTTCAGGCTGCTTTTATCTGATGTGTCCGAGAATTTGTCAGGAGTTAGGCTGATAACGGAGGAATGGTTAAGGAGTGAGCTATGGGAAGAGAGATAACAAAATACTGCAGATATATGTGCCCAGCTCAAATTTCATGAATTGTGTTTACATCCACTTTAAGGTAAAACATGTTTAGGCATTAACAACCACCCTAATTTTTACCTGAGCCCTCATTCGATCCAGCGCTGTGCACATCTGCAGCTCTTCTTTCCCCTCACTTTCTTCGGAGTTTCACTGCCTTTGCTGGGGCACTGGGAGCCATTGGTTCCCAGTGTTGTCAGTCAAAGCCAGTGGGGGGGGGGGGGGGTAGGGCTGAGTTCCGCTGTATGTGTTTAATGGACGTGTTAATTCGCAGGTAAGTATCGACATATTTTTTTGTTTAAAAAACAAAACAAAAACGTTGCCTTTTTACAATCACTTTAAGTCCACCCAAAACTGAATATTTTTCTTTTCACACTGGGGCGCTGCACTGGCAGGGCGTTAAAAAAAATCCTGCAAGCAACATCTTTGAGGCGCTTTAGGAGCGGTGTATACATCGCTCCTAAAGCTCCCCTGCCCATAGAAATCAATGGGCAGCGCCGCTGAAGCGTCTCAGTAGCAGTGATTTGTGGCCGCTTTTAACCATTCATTCAGCCGCTAGCGGGGGTTAAAAGCGCCCCACTAGTGTCCGAAAAGCGCCTCTAACAATACGGTAAAGCGCCGCTAAAACTAGCAGTGCTTTACCACTAACGCCCCCGCTCGCTGTCAGTGTGAAAGCGCTTTTAGTCTTGTATATCGATCCTTGCTGGATCACTTGTCAGCATGCCCCACACTTCCTCAATTTGCATATAACGATCTCCAGCTTGATAGCTCAATATCTCCTGCAAATTGGTTTTAAGTATATGTAAACCCTCACCATGTAAAACAACCCATTCAGTTTAGAATAGAAATAAAAGGCCAAGTGTGTGTGTATGTGTATGTGTGTGTGTGTGTATATATATATATATATATATATATATATATATATATATATATATATATATATAGTACACACACACACACACAGGGAAAAAGGTATTTTATCCCCTGCTGATTATGTACGTTTGCCCACTGACAAAGAAATGATTAGTCTATAATTTTATTGGTAGGTTTATTTTAACAGTGAGGGACAGAATAACAAAAATATCCAGAAAAGCATTTTTTAAAAATGCATGTGAATTGATTTGCATTTTAATGAGTGAAAAAATTATTTGATCCCCTATCAATCGGCAAGATTTCTGCCTCCCAGGTGTCTTCTATACAGCTAACAAGCTGAGATAGGGAGTGCTCCTAATCTCAGCTTGTTACCCTTATAAAAGACACCTGTCCACAGAAGCAATCAACCAATCAGATTCCAATCTCTCCACCATGGCCAAGACAAAAGAGCTGTCCAAGGATGTCAAGGACAACATTGTAGACCTACACAAGGCTGGAATGGGCTACAAGACCATCGCCAAGCTGCTTGGTAAGAGGGTGACAACAGTTGGTGCGATTATTCGCAAATGGAAGAAACACAAAATTACTGTCAATCTCCTTCAGTCTGGGGCTATGCAAGAGCTGAGAACGGTGAGGAATCAGCCCAAAACTACACGGGAGAATCTTGTCAATGATCTCAAGGCAGCTGCGACCATAGTCGCCACGAAAACAATTGGTAACACACTACGCCGTGAAGGACTGAAATCCTGCAGCACCCGCAAGGTCCCCCTGCTCAAGAAAGCACATGTACAGGCCCATCTGAAGTCTGCTAATGAACATCAGAATGATTCAGAGGACAACTGGGTGAAAGTGTTGTGGTCAGATGAGACCAAAATATTGCTCTTTGGCATCAACTCAACTCCCCGCGTTTGGAGGAGGAGGAATGCTGCCTATGACCCCAAAAACACCATCCCCACCGTCAAACATGGAGATGGAAACATGCTTTGGGGCTGTTTTTCTGCTAAGGGGACAGGACTACTTCACTTCATCAAAAGGACGATGAATGGGGCCATGTATCACCAAATCTTCCCTCAGCCAGCGCATTGGAAATGGGTCATGGATGGGTATTCCAGCATGACAATGGCACAAAACACATGGCCAGGGCAACACAGTAGTGGCTGAAAAAAAAGCACGTTAAGGTCCTGGAGTAGCCTAGCCATTCTCCAGACCTTAATCCCATAGAAAATATGTGGAGGGAGCTGAAGTTTCGAGTTACCAAATGTCAGCTCGAAACCTTAAGGCCTTGGAGAGGATCTGCAAAGAGGAGTTGGACAAAATCCCTCCTGAGATGTGTGAAAACCTGGTGGCCAACTTCAAGAAACGTCTGAATCGTACATTACGGGACACAGAGCCTCATAGTAATTACTAAGTGGGTTATATTCCACCTTCAGGTGCTGGACACTGGTGTAATCAATTAGACAGGAAGTTTCCTACCTATATTACCCCTGCCATACTGGGAGCACCAGTGTCTAAGGTGTTGGTCACGGTTAATGTTGTGTTCTGAAGAGCTCCGCTGGAGGATCCTCTGGGATCAAGCAAGCTATGCTACTGGATCCATCCAAAGTGCCATTGAGGCCAAAGTGGATGGTACACGGGCCACGGTAAAGAAGAGCGAGGTTTTGCCTGTAATGTCTCTATTCGGAGGGCTAGATCCTGGTTTCCACTACTTTTGGTTATGACCACATACTAAAGATTTTCTGGCAGGATGCGGTACAGATCCAGGGGAGTGGAAACCCTGTCTAGGAACCCAGTCCCTGAAGGTATGTTGACTTAACCCGCCGTGATGGGTGAAGATTGGGTCTGTCTGTGCTCAGCAGTATTTTTCAGCGGGGATAAAGTAAGTGAAGACAATCCTAGGATTATCTTCCATGAGTAGCTGCATGTCTTATCTGTTTTCCGCCACTAGAGGGATTAAAGAGACATACATGGTGTTTCACTTACCATGCTCTCCAGGAACGAAAGCTCAGTGTCAGCCGGTCTGTTGAGCGTCTCACTTCCTCCGCTTCAGGCTCTGCCACAGTTGTGGGGGGGGTCCCTCGTAGTCCGAGGTCCACGGCGCTCCTTTTGGGGGATCTCTCTCTCTCGCCCCTGCCTGCACCATTTCGCTACGTGCGCGCGCTTTTGAAGGCAGAGCGGCGGGGGGAGGGGATGTGGTTGCCGCTGGCACGTGCGTGCACGCCGGCTCATAGTGCAGGCGCAGGGCGGGCCCTTCAAAAAAAAAAAACAGACGCCTGAGGGACACAGCAGCTTGGGGCACGTAAGCACCTCCTGTGTGTTGGATACAGACATACCTAAGACGCCTACTCAGCATCAAGCTGTGCAGATTAGCAGGCATTGTTTTTTTGCTAGACTAAGTTCAGCTGTTGATGCACCTGTGTTGAGTTCCTCTGCTTTTAGCTTAGGACTATGTCTCCCTGTAGAAAAGGTTCAGGGGCAGGAAAAATATATAATATAAAAGGGCACCAAGATATCGCCATCTGAATCTGGTGGCCCTAATCATGCCTGCATGATACCATCCTCCCCTGTAGAGACTTGAGGCAGCCGCACAGGTTGAGCCATCAGCCCCGTCAGGCATTGCAGCCTCCCCCAACATTGCAGCCACTCTGTATATGTCATTTTGGACGCTTTTTTGCATTGCATATGTTGATCTGTAAGAGAGGTTAACTGCTATAATCGCAGCATCCTCACAAGGAGCAGAAAACGGGGTGTGCCCCTTCCCCTGCTCTAAATCCTCAAACAAGAGGATTTAAGTCCTGAGGATGAAAGTTCACCGTCAGAGGACAGGGAACAGGTGCAGTCTGACGATGCGGAGGTATCGGAAGCCTCACAAGTTATGAAGTTGCAGCTGCAGTCTTTTTCAGAGATTCATGCTGCGTATAATTTACCCTCATCCTAGACGGCCGAAGCCTCTGTCTCCTCCTTGGGGTTTTAAAAAAAATAAAAAATTCCCATAGGTCGCTTGTACCTTCCCAATTCATCTATTTCTACAACAGTTTATTTCTGCTGGTTGGGCACTCGCATAAGCTGTTTTTTTCTCCTCCAAAAAACTTTAGCCAAGGAGTATAGGTTGCTAGAAATCCTCCACAGGATCCTCATACTGGTGCTGGCTTCAGGCTAGCCAAACGCACAAACTGCTGGGATGCACAGTTGCTGGTGCACATTGTTGCTAACGCACAACAGCTATTTTGCATTATTGCAAAAACGCACGTCTGCGGAGGATAACTTCTTCTTTACCAGTTCACATGTTTGCATAAAATACATGAGTTTGGAATGTACAAAATGCATGTGGGGTAAAAACAAGTAACAGGGCGTGTTTATTGTTGATCACATAAAGATACATGTTTCTGTTTGTATGGATTTACATGTTTTTTACATAGTCGTATTAGGATGCTTGGTCACATTAAAGTGCTTAAGTCACACAGAGAGGCTTGTTTTCACAGAAATGCCTTAAATCGCATAAAAATGCTTGATTGCATAAAGATGCTGGATCGCACAGGGGTGCTTGATCACACAAGAGTCCTTGGTCACACAAGGGTACTTGTCCGCACAGTAATGCTTAAAATGCATAAGATGTTTGATCGCATAAAAAATGCTGAATCACATAAGGATGCATGTTCGCCTAGATTTTGCATGGTTGCATAATGAGGCATGATAATTTAAGTTTCCTTAATTATACAGGATTCCTTGTGTTCACATAGGAATACGTGTCTGCATGGATACATGTTGCGCAATATTGCATAACACGTTCACAAACGCATGCTTGCTTGCAAGATGCCCATTCCATAGCACACGTGCTTTATGTATGCGTGTATACAGCGCACGTTTTTTTATGTTTTTGCCTAAAACATATTTGTATGAATTTATGCTTCCATGAACGCACGCTTCCATAGAGGCATATAGCTTTAACACTTGCCACATACACATATGGGGAGCCATTTGTGTTTATTTACATGGGACTGCAGAGGTTGTCTGCGTTTTGCAGGGGAACAGCACCTCTTCCAGTTGGTGGTCTTGCCCTTTGGGTTAGCCACCGTGCCCGGGTTTACAAGGTGCTAGGGCCCTCCTCTAGCATGTCTAAAGGCCCAGGGTATAGCAGTAATGGCATACCGAGGCAATCTGCTGCTGATAGATCAGTCAGTAGCATGGCTGGACCTAAGTGTGTGCAGCATGGTCAAGTATCTGGAACTCCTGGGTTAGGATCCCAGTCTAAAGGTACATTCTTACGTTCGGTAAGAAGCTTGGAATGTTGGGGACACAGCCCAAAAAGTTGAGTTTTTTGCCTCAGACAAAGTCAGCGCTATAAGAAAGCTGGTCTATGTGGTCAAGGCAAGGAAGAGTTCCTTACATTTACTTTTGCTTAAAGTGCTAGGGAAGATGGTGGCCTCATTCAAAGCGGTTCCCTATGCTCAGTTTCATTCAAGGCTGCTATAAACATTATTCTGTCGGCCTGGAACAAGTAGATCCTAACCTGGCATTATCCAAAGAGTCTGGTCCCGGGGATACGCTGGAGTCTCAGTTTGTGGTTCTTAACCAAAAGATTGGCAGAAAGGAAGATCCTTCATGCCAGTTACCTGGGAGGTGGCGGCTATGAAGGCTGGCCTCTAGGGATGGAGACCAGGCCTGGAAGAGATTACTGCCCAGGGGAAGTGGTCAAGCTCCAAGTGAGCTTTATCCGTCAACATTCTGGAGTTACGGATGGCACGTCTGGCTTAAGGGCCTGGGCGTTTAGGTTGCAGGATTGTTTTGTCAGAGTACAATCCGACAATGCCACACCAGTGATTTACTTTGTTTACCAAGGAGGCGCTAGGAGTCACACAGTCAGAGGGAAGAGAGCCATGTTCTGGCTTGGGCAGATGAGCTTGTGCCTTGCCTATCAACAATCTTCATTTCATGACATGGAGAATTGGCAGGCGGTTCTCTGGAGCCGTCAACAATTGTTCCCGGGGGTATGGCCTCTACACCCCGACTTTTTCTGACCAAATGCCAGAGAAAGGGTACCCCGGGCATAAAATTTATTGGCGTCCAGGTTGAACAAGAAGTTGGACAGCTTTGTGTCAAGGACAAAGGATCCACTCGCATGTGGGACAGATGCGTTAGTTACCACGTGGGACCAGTTGTCACTGGTTTATGCGTTCTCTCCCCCCAGTGCCAAAACTACCGTGGCTTCTATGCAACATCAGAGGGGAGCGGAAGCCGACCTATTACCTCTGGCATGACACAGATGACCTTACTGTGCAGGGATCGTATGGGTGGTAGTAGAGGACCCAGGGTCCCTTAAATCTTGTCAGACCTACTTCGCAAGGGGGTTTTCCATCCTGTCTTGCAAACATGGGAATTAATGTTCTGGCTGTTTTAGTCCGCATTCTTGAGGATCTGGGCTTTCAGGATCAGTGGCAAATTACCTTGATTCATACAGGAGAGCTGGCCTCCAGGACCATGTATTATAGGATCTGGAAGGCCCATGTTCCTGGTGTAAAACCAAGGGGTGGCATTCTTGGAAGTATGTCATAGGTAAAATTCTTACCTTCCTACATTAGGAAAAGAGATGGAGCTAGCCTTAAGTTCCATCAAGGATCCGATCTCGGCCTTGTCAGTATTTTCAAAGGCCGCTTGCTTCACACTCTTTGATCCGGGCCTTTATACAAGGGGTAGCGCGTATAAGTCCACCAGTTAGGTCGCCCTTGTGCTCGGGGGATTGAATCTAGTTTTGATGGTTTACAAGGTCAGCACCTTGGGCCGATGCACCATATTTCCCTTTATCCTTCTAACAAGGGAATTGGTGTCCTTGGTTGCGGTAGCCTCCGCAAGAGAGTTTTCAGTATTGGCAGCTTTCTATAGAGCCATACTTAATTATTCTTAAGGATAGAGTGATGTTAAATCCTCACCCAGCCTTATTTCCTAGAAGGATCTAGCTTTCTTTTGAATCAAAATGTTTCTTGCCTTCCTTTTGTTCCAGAACCTTGTTCTACGGAAGTAAAGTTATTACTTTTCTCTCAATATAGATGAGAGCAGTTAATATATCTGAAGGTTTCAGATACAGGAAACTGATGTTTTGTTGTGCTGCCAGAAGACCCTAGAAATGGGCAGGCAGCGTTCAAATCAGCTATTAAAATGGTTACTCTCTCTCGTTGAAGTGAGAGCAGTCAAGGCCTATCTGAAGCGGCTCCTCAGATACTGAAAACTGATGTTTGTTACTCTATCAGGAGGCCCCGGGAAAGGGCTGGCAGTGTTTAAATCCACTGTTTCTATGTGGTTTCATCAGGTTATTATTCAGGCTTGTGGTTTAAAGAGAGGGTTTTCCCCTGTTTCTTTTAGAGTGCACCCTACCAGGACAGTAAGCACTTCATACGCAGTGCATTACCAAGCCATTATGACTCAGACTGAAAGGTCGCAACTTGGTCGTCGGTGCATACGTTTACTAATTTCTATCAGGTGTATGTAGGATGGCAAGAGGATGCCGCCTTTTGGCGCAGTGTGTTGCAGGCAGCAGTATAGGTCCTCACGTCTGCATTATTTGTGTTTCCCTCCCCTCAGTAGGCATTGCTTTGGGACGTCCCACTTAGTAATTACTATGAGGCTCTGTGTCCCGTGATGTACGATAAAGAAAATAGGATTTTTATAACAGCTTACCTGTAAAATCCTTTTCTTGGTGTACATCACGGGACACAGAGCTCCTGCCCCTCTTATTTCGGGATATTGGAACACTTATTGCTTTGCTACAAAAACTGAGGTGCTCCCAGTATGGGAGGGGTTATCTAGGGAGGAAACTTCCTGTCTATTTGATTACACCAGTGTCCAACACCTGAAGGTGGAAAATAACCCACTTAGTAATAACTATGAGGCTCTGTGTCCCATGATGTACTCCAAGAAAAGGATTTTACAGGTAAGCTGTTATAAAAATACAATTTTTTCCACCAAGTACTAAGTCATGTTTTGCTTACTCATTAAAATGCGAATCAATTTATAACTTTTTTGAAATGCGTTTTTCTGGATATTTTTTTTTGTTATTCTGCTTTTCACTGTTAAAATAACCTACCATTAAAATTATAGACTGATCATTTCTTTGTCAGTGGGAAAATGTGCAAAAGCAGGGGATCAAATACTTATTTTCCCCTCACTGTATGTGTGTGTGTGTATGTATATATAATATATATATATATACACACACGTGCATTATAAATACATTTTTTCCCCTTTTTTATTTTTGTCTAAGTGGTCACATAGCCTCTGTTCTCGGCTGCATAGAGAGCTAGATGGCGAGAAGCAGCAGGACCCTGGTCTTCCCAGTGAGACTGTGCCGGACAAGTCTGATCATTGGAGAAGAGCAGGCTGAGTTCCCAGCACAGCTAGAGAACTGACCACGCTGTGCTCTTATGCTTATTGTGGTCAGTTGTTAATTGGAAAGCAGGGGGACTGGCAGAAACATCAGGGATTTCATACAAAGGAAGCAATACAATGAGAACAGGATACTTTTTTTATGCAACTACATGGGTACAGCAGACACATATTGGGAAATTTGCAATGTTGGGTTTACATTTTTCTTTAAAGAGGTTTACTAAGCAAAAAATACAAAAGCTTACATGCTGCCAAATTCGTGGGGGATGTTTTTGTTATTTCCCTTTAACTATATTGGTTTATATTGTACATCAAGCATAATGCCTCCCACCGGACTATGCTTATTTTTTTTGTGACATGTTTCCCCAATAGATATTAAGATGGAGACTTTTTACTGATCCATTTATGTGACTCTAGAAGAGTGTACACTGTGTGGTCTGTATTAGAATATTCCTTTGGTTTTCCTTAGCTCCTCTTCTGTCAGACAACAACAAAGTTGCCTTTTAATATCTCACACCATAGAAGCTCTAATCTTGGATCCGGATTCTTGCAGGTAGGACAAAATCAATTTACTTTTTTCCATATGTGCAAGCCAGAACTTTTTTTCCTAGTTCTGAATAGAGCTGAATAGGAGTTAGAAGCGTTTTGTGTCTTTGCCATCACTTTCTTTCCAGTGACTAAATGGGAAGTGGGGAAAAATCTCCCACAGAATGTAAAAGCAAAAATGGTGCAATGCGTTACAAATATTCTCAGTACCACATACAACGTTCACCATATCCAGTGAATTTATGGTGCATGCAGTACCTGCTGCTACTCAGGGCAGAAAAACTTTGTGCAAATGCAAATTTTCTAAAGTGCTCATAAAAACTTTAAATTATTATTCGCATGCCCAAATATAAATTATATAGTCGAACTACAGATTTATACACAAATTGCTTACTTTTCTGTGTGAGTGATTGCAAGTGCTTCTTAATCAATGCTTCATGTGCCATACATAGACTACAGTGCTGTGATCTTCATGTGCTACTCACACTCCCCCTTGTGAAGATGCATTCACCAGACTGTGTGACCCCTTAACTTAATAAGTAGGTCTCAATTTGCTTTTTGAGATTTGTGCCAACTCCACAGGGCTTTCTCCTTTACCCACTCTGTCCTCTGATGCCAGCATTCAATACCAGCCTCCAACTCCCTCCATGTCACTTTAAGAAGAATTTTGGAAAGATCTGTGCATAGTGTAAACTAGTTTTAGCTAATACAGCCAATTGCACACGTACATTGGATGGTGCCACAGTACTTTGCTTTGTAACAACCCTGGCACTACCAGCCCCATGGGATAATTGTCACAGGGACAGAAAGTGATGCGAAATCTTCTGTTTTACCTTTTCCCAGTCTAGTGAGGGCACCTGTTTCGGTAGCAACGGTCTATGAAAGCGATTCCTCTCATTTCCTGTTTTGTCTTTGGGATTTAGAAGTAAAAGGAGCCCACAGACATTAGAGTGCAACTCCAGCCCAAAACTTCATTTTGATTATACTTGGGTAGTGTTATGTCCTCTGTCAGGTTTTTTTTTTTTTTTTTATTGCCTCCTGCTATCCTCAATTTCTGTTCCATCAACCGATCGCTACAGGGATAGGAAATGCCATCCTATCTTTCCAGTGGGGAAAAAAATAGAGTGAGGCAGAGGTAGAACTTCTGTCAGGTGTTAAATTATTCAATATATCAATATGTAATTGTCTTTCCTGCACTGCAGCTGTAAGTTCCATCTTTTGATCCCTACGTCGCTGCTGTGTTCTGTAGTGACATAGAGGTCAGGGGATGTAACCACAGCGTGCAGAGGGGGCACAGATATCAGACACATCCTGAAATATTGAATGACAGATAGTCTTACGGAGACTGCAACACTGGAATTATTATTATTATTATACAGGATTTATATAGCGCCAACAGTTTGCGCAGCGCTTTACAACATCAGGGAAGATAGTAGAGTTACAATACAATTCGATACAGGAGGGATCCGAGAGCCCTGCTCATTAGAGCTTACAGTCTAGAATGGAAAGAAAGTTGGCGACATGTGCATACAGCTGCTATATTGCAGGGACCTTTCATTAGGATTTTATTTATTTTTTTCAATTGTGTCATGGTGGCTTTGATGTCTTTTAGAAGCATAGAGAAACCAGCAGCTTATGAGGCCAGTTTTCTGGGGATAAAAATAGTATAGTTTGTCTGCAAATATGAAGAAACACAGTAGGCAACGTTGACTGAAGTAGTTCAAATCTTATTTCCTAAGTTTACCTTCAAAGTGCAGCTCTCATGAGATCCAGTGTGATTTGGTTCTCTTTTCTATTGTCAGACTGTATTTAGAATCAAGTACATATCTAAAGTTGTTTGTTGCACAGGTTGTAACTATCTGTCACCTTGCAGTTTCCAGGAATGCAGTTTCAGTGGGTCCATACAAGCGGATAGTGAATATGAACGCAGAATGGTGTCTGTCTTCAACCAGGTTCTAGAGGAAGTTGAGCTTCTGGGAAGAAAAAACCCTCCAGTATCTTATCTGGTAAGTAAACCTTGATAGAGGTATGTCCCTTTTAACCACTTTAGCCCTGGACTATTTGTCAGCCTAAGGACCAAAGGTCTTTTTACAATTTCGCACTGCGTTGCTTTAACTGGTAATTGTGCGGTCATGCAATGTTGTACCCAAACGAAATTTGCGTCCTTTTTTTCCCACAAATAGAGCTTTCTTTCTTTCTCGTACATCACGGGACACAGAGCGGCATAGTCATTACTATGTGGGTTATATAGTTTACCTTCAGGTGCTGGCACTGGCAACTTCCAAACCGGAAGTACCCTCCCCTATATAAGCCCCTCCCATCCGGGAGCACCTCAGTTTTTTGCCAGTGTCTAAGGTGTTGGCCAAGAAGTAACATGTGTTTTTCACTGAGCTTGCATACAGGTTCTTTTGGGCCTCAGTAAGCTATTCCGGATCCAACCAAAAAAGCTTCATAGCTAAACGGTCGGTACCCGGGCCTTGCAGAGAAGAGCAAGGTTTTGCCTGTAATGCTTCTCTTAGGAGAGCTGGACCCTGGGATCCAGAGCTCTGGTCATACCCACGACTAAGATGCTTTCTGTGCAGAGTGCTATACAGGTCCAGGGGAGTGGAATCCTTGGGAACCCGGTCCCTGAAGGTTTAATTACAATGCCTGCCGTGAGAGGTGAAATTTGGGCTTCTGTGGACCAGAGTCCTGCGGAGGGGAAAAGGTAAGTGGGGGCCCCCCAGGAACTTGGTTCTATTAGGGGACCCCCAAGCCTAATATGTCTTTCTGCCTGTTACCTAACGGTATTCCCGCTAAATATCTGTGCATGCCTGTTACTACTGAGAAAATGTAAAAATTTTAATAGTAGGCAAGAAAAAAAAAAAAAAAATGTAAGACCGCGGTACCTGTGTTAGACACTAGAGGCCGCTATGGTTCTTTTTCTTGTAATGTGGATTTTTTTCTTCCAGAATCAAATCCAGGCAGTTGGTATGTTCTCTCCTGGGAAGCTGTCTCCTCTGCCCTGTTGTGGTCAAGAAAAAAAAATAAAAAATAGACAGACCGCGGTACCTGTGTTAATCCACTAGAGGCCGCTGTGGAACGTTTCTTGTCATGTGGACTTTTTCTTTTCATCAGAGTCAAGTCCAGGCAGATGGTGAGTTCTCTTGTGGGAAACTGCTTCCTCTGCCATGTTGCAATGCTCGTCCATCCCCCGGCCTGCGGCAAAAGGGCCCTGTCTCCTGTCCCTAGTTTCCTTTTTCAAAAAAGAGCGCCGAAGGCGCACGTGCCCGGGCACGCGCCTCTATATATAGAGGTGAGCTGGAAAAGGGGGCGGAGCTTGGGGGATGACGCTCTGTACGCGCGCCGCAGCGCTTCTGCGCATGTGCGGGCGTCCCAGCATGTTAAAAGGCACAATTATGTGTTGTGAGCTGGCTATGGAGTGCAGAGACAGAGCTGGCAACATTTAAAAAAGGCATACAGCAAGCGGTTGATGCAGGCATCCCCATAGAAAGGCACATTAGTAGACACCAACTGTTTTTATAGCAGCAATTGTGCTAGACTATTGTCAGTAAGTGGTGTATTTCGGCTGGAATACCTCAGCTTTGGGCTTAGGAATATGCCGTCTAAAAACTCCGGGACTAAAAATCCCAGGAAGCATAGGGGGTCTCCATCGGGCTCTGAGGATCTTGGGCATGCTTCGGCTGCACCAATCTCCCCTGAAAAATCAGAGGTTGGTGACCGTAGAGCACCCTCAGGAGTACCTGGTACTGTGGCTGTCCTCAGTTCACCTGCTCCTGTGTATGTAACAGAGGAGGTTTTTTCCTCAGCTCTGGGAGGGCTGGAAGAGAGATTGTCAACATTGATCGCTGCTTCCCTGTCAGAGGGAAAGCGCGCCCGATCTCCGTCTCGTCCCTCAGAGTACCTGTTAGCAGAGCAACAGTCCCATACAGGGATCGACCTACCTGAAGGGGATCAGGATGAGGTTGATTCTGTTGTAGAGGAATCTACAGTGGAAGAGCCATTCTCAGCATCACATGCTGAAAGATTATGGGTTCAGTCCCTGACTAACATGGTCCGATCAGCATTTAAAATGCCCCTTGCGGAGCCATCATCCACTTCTGTCTCCTCGTTGGGGTCGCTAAAAGCTCCCCAGACTGTTTGTTCCTTTCCAATCCATCCTTTACTGGAAGGGCTCATTTACCAGGATTGGGAACATCCTGATAAAATATTTACTCCTCCCAAGAGATTTCAGGTGGTCTATCCCATGGAGGATAAGTTCATCAAAAAATGGAGGGTCCCTACAGTGGACGCAGCCATCTCTTGTGTGAATAAATCACTGACATGTCCAGTGGATAATGTCCAAATGTTCAAGGACCCAATAGATAAAAAATTGGAGTCCTTATTAAAATCTGCTTTTGCTACAGCAGGCTTGGTGACACAACCAGCAGTGGCAGCTATTGGGGTCTGCCAAGCAGTGAAGGATCAGTTGAAACAGGTCTTAAGGGACTTGCCAGATCAGCAGGCCCTTGTCCTAGCTGATCTACCTAGGGCCTTATGCTTTGCGGTTGACACTATAAAGGATTCAATCCATCAGGCCTCCCGCCTTACGCTGTCTGTAGTACATATGCGCAGGCTTCTATGGCTCAAAAACTGGTCTGCTGAAGCCCCCTGTAAAAAATTGCTGGTCAGCTTCCCATTTCATGGTGAACGCTTATTCGGGGAAGACCTGGACAGATATATCCAGAAAATTTCCAGCGGTAAAAGTACACTCTTGCCGGTTAAAAACGGAGTTAGAGGTCCCTCTTTTAAGAGGCCTGCTTCTCCAGTCCCTAGGACATCGGCTGTGAAACAGTTCCGACGGCCTCCTCGGTCAAATCCCGGGGGTAAAAATCAGGGACAATCGCAGGGTAACAAGAAGCCCTGGGTCAGGAGAGGTACAAAACCTCCCCCAAAGTCAAATGCATGAAGGGTTGCCCCCACTCAATCGGGTGGGGGGAAGACTTCAGTTGTTCGCAGAGACCTGGCGGGACACGATCAGAGACAGATGGGTGCTCTCCGCAGTAAGTCTGGGATACAAATTGGAGTTAAAAGACTCCCCTCCTTCCCATTTTATAAGGTCGAACGTGCCAAGGGATCCCCGGAAGAGAGGATCCCTCCTGTTGGCACTAGAACAACTATTGCTCCAAGCAGTAATTATGGAGTTCCCCCTAGAAGAATGGCGGTTCGGGTTTTACTCAAACCTCTTTACAGTCCCGAAGCCAAACGGGGACGTGAGGCCCATATTAAATCTAAAAGGGCTAAACAAATTCCTGCATATCAGGACTTTCCGGATGGAGTCGATCCGATCGGTGGCCACTGCCCTACAAGGGGAGGAATGTTTAGCCTCGATCGACATCAAAGATGCTCATTTGCACATTCCCATCTTTCCAGTCCACCAAAAATTGCTACGCTTTGCAGTAGAAAGGCGCCATTTTCAGTTCAGAGCCTTACCCTTCGGTCTGGCCACAGCACCACGCGTGTTCACAAAAATTTTGGCCCCATTATTGGCCAATTTAAGAACACGAGGTGTAACGATAATGGCATATCTAGACGACTTGTTGCTGATAGACCACTCAGTGGAAAAACTAGAAGTGGTTGTTCACGAGACAATCGAGTATCTGGAATCTCACGGTTGGATTATCAACCGAGACAAGTCAGCCCTAAAACCAGTCAAAAGTCTGGAATACTTGGGGCTAAGGCTGGATTCAGACCAGAGAAAAATGTTCTTGCCTCAAGAAAAGGTGTCGTCTTTGAGAGATTTGATCCACCTAGTGGGTACAAAAAGACAGCCATCCATACGCCTGTGCATGAGGCTGCTGGGAAAAATGGTGGCATCATTCGAAGCAGTACCCTACGGTCAATTCCATTCAAGGAATTTGCAAAGGGCTATACTGTCAGCCTGGAACAAAAAAGTTCAGGCCCTAGACTTACCAATGTCCTTGTCCCCTTCCGTTCGCAAGAGCCTCCGTTGGTGGTTGGTTCCCCAGAATCTGGAAAAAGGGAAATCCTTCAGTCCGATTTCTTGGAAGGTGGTCACTACAGACGCCAGCCTTATAGGCTGGGGAACAGTACTGGAGCAATGGTCTCTCCAGGGCAGATGGTCGGATGCAGAAAAGGCCCTGCCCATCAATCTCTTAGAGATACGAGCAGCCCGGTATGCCCTAGTAGCATGGACATCCAAACTCCAAGGGTCCCCTGTCAGAATTCAATCGGACAATGACACGGCAGTGGCATATATCAATCATCAGGGTGGCACCAGGAGTCGTGCAGCCCAGAGGGAAGTAAATTGCATCCTGAAATGGGCAGAAAGATATGTCCCAGCCATATCCGCGGTATTCATTCCAGGAGTGGAGAATTGGAAGGCGGACTTTCTAAGTCGCCAACAATTATGGCCAGGGGAATGGTCCCTTCACCCCGAGGTTTTCCGGACAATATGTCAGCGGTGGGGAACACCGGATGTAGATCTGCTAGCATCCAGATTCAACGCAAAAGTGGACAGGTTTGTCTCTTGGACAAGGGATCCCCTAGCTTGCGGCTCGGATGCCCTAGTGTTCGCTTGGGATCAGTTCAAGCTGATATATGCATTCCCACCGCCACAATTGTTACCTCGATTACTCCGCAGAATCAGGGTAGAAAAGAAACCAGTGATTCTGGTGGCTCCAGCGTGGCCCCGAAGAGCATGGTACGCGGAGATTGTAAAAATGTCTGTGGGGAGTCCTTGGACCCTCCCACATCGTCCGGACCTGCTTTCGCAAGGACCGATATACCACCCTTCCTTACCAGCCCTAGGTTTGACAGCCTGGCTATTGAAGCCCACATTCTAAAAAAGAGAGGTCTCTCTAATTCTGTGGTAGCTACCATGATCAATGCCAGGAAGCCGGTATCCAGGCAGATCTACTATAGAATCTGGAAGGCGTACATCGCCTGGTGTGAGGCCAAGAAATGGCATCCACGTAAGTACGTAATAGGTAGGATTCTGGATTTCCTACAGTGGGCTGTAGATAGGAAGCTTGCCTTGAGTACTATCAAGGGTCAGATTTCGGCCTTGTCAATATTTTTTCAGAGGCCCTTGGCCTCGCATTCACTAGTCAAAGCCTTTATACAAGGAGTGATGCGTATTAGCCCTCCGGTTAATATTCCCATATGTCCATGGGACTTAAACCTGGTTCTGTCGGTTCTACAGAAACAACCATTTGAACCATTACAGCATATTTCCCTGGTTCTTCTCACCAGGAAATTGATTTTTCTAGTAGCCATTTGTTCGGCTAAAAGAGTGTCGGAATTAGCCGCTATGTCCTGTAGGGAGCCATATCTGGTTATCCATAAGGACAGAGTAGTGTTACGTCCTCATCCAGCCTTTCTTCCTAAGGTGGTATCGAGGTTTCATTTGAACCAAGATGTGGTTCTTCCTTCTTTTCTTTCTCATACATTACGGGACACAGAGCGACATAGTCATTACTAATGGGTTATATAGATACCTTCAGGTGCTGGCACTGGCAACTTCCAAAACCGGAAGTACCCTCCCCTATATAAGCCCCTCCCATCCGGGAGCACCTCAGTTTTTTGCCAGTGTCTAAGGTGTTGGCCAAGATTAACATGTGTTTTTCACTGAGCTTTTGGGCCTCAGTAAGCTATTCCGGATCCGACCAAAAAAGCTTCATAGCTAAACGGTCGGTACCCGGGCCTTGCAAGAGAAGAGCAAGGTTTTGCCTGTAATGCCTCTCTTAGGAGGGCTGGACCCTGGGATCCAGAGCTCTGGTCATACCCACGACCAAGATGTTTTCTGTGCAGGGTGCTATACAGGTCCAGGGGAGTGGAATCCTTGGGAACCCGGTCCCTGAAGGTTTGATTACAATGCCTGCCGTGATAGGTGAAGTTTGGGCTTCTGTGGACCAAACAGAGTCCTGCGGCGAGGAAAAGGTAAGTGGGGGCCCTCGGGAACTTGGTTCTATTGAGGGACCCCCATGCCTATTTTGTCTTTCTGCCTGTTACCTAAGGTATTCCCGCTAATATTCTGTGTATGCCTGTTACTACTGAGAAAATGTAAAAATTTTAATAGTAGGCAAGAAAAAAAAAAAAAAATGTAAGGCCGCGGTACCTGTGTTAGACACTAGAGGCCGCTATGGTTCTTTTTCTTGTAATGTGGATTTTTTTCTTCCAGAATCAAATCCAGGCAGTTGGTATGTTCTCTCCTGGGAAGCTGTCTCCTCTGCCCTGTTGCTGCGCTCATCCATCCCCGGGCCCTGCGGCAAAGGGACCCTGGCTCCCATCTAGCTCCTTATTTTTTCAAAAAAGGCGCCGAAGGCGCACGTCCCCGCGCGAGTGCGCGTGCACGCGCCTCTATATATAGAGGCAATCTGGAAAAAGGGGCGGAGCGGGTGGATGACGCTCAGGTGTGCGCCGCGGCGCTACTGCGCATGTGCGGGCGTCCAGCGTGTTTTAAAGCACATTATAGCTGGCTATTGAAGTGCACAGACAGAGCTAGCAACAGTATAAAGGCACACAGAGGCGGTTGATGCAGGCATCCCCTAGAAAGGCACTTTAGTAGACACCAACTGTGATATAGCAGCAATTGTGCTAGACTATTCTCAGTAAAAGTGGTGTATTACGGCTGGAATACCTCAGCTTTTAGGCTTAGGAATATGCCGTCCAGAAGCTCCAGAACTGAATCTTCCAGGAAGCGAAGGGGGTCTCATCGGGCTCTGAGGATCTTGGGCATGCTTCTGCTGCACCAGTCTCCCCTGAAGTTCAGAGGTAAGTGACCGTAGAGACCCCGCAGGGGTACTTGGTACTGTGGCTGTCCTCAGTTCACCTGCTCCTGTGTATGTAACAGAGGAGGTTTTTTCCTCAGCTCTGGGAGGATTAGAGAGAGATTGTCAACATTGATCGCTGCCTCCCTGTCAGGGAAAGCACGTCCGATCTCCGTCTCCTCCATCAGAGTGCCTGTTAGCAGAGCAACAGTCCCATACAGGGATCGACCTGCCTGAAGGGGATCAGGATGAGGTTGATTCTGTTATAGAGGAATCAACAGTGGGGGAACCTTTTCTCAGCATCTCAAGCTGAAAGACTATGGGTTCAGTCTCTGACTAACATGGTCCGATCAGCATTTAAAAATGCACCTTGCGGAACCATCAACCACTACTGTATCCTCGTTGGGGTCGCTAGAAGCCCCCAAACTGTCTGTTCTTTTCCACTTCACCCTTTACTGAAAGGGCTCATTTACCAGGATTGGGAACGTCCTGAGAAAATATTTATTCCCCCAAGAGATTTCCGGTGGTCTATCCCATGGAGGATAAGTTCATCAAAAAATGGAAGGTCCCTACAGTGGATGCAGGCATCTCTTGTATGTATAAATCACTGACATGTCCAGTGGATAATGTCCAAATGTTCAAGAACCCAATAGATAAAAGATTGGAGTCCTTATGAAAGTCTGCTTCTTTCTACAGCAAGCTTGGTGACACAACCAGCAGTGAGGTCTGCTAAGCAGTGAAGGATCAGTTGAAACAGGTCTTGAGGGACTTGACAGATCAGCAGGCCTTGCCCTAGCTGATCTACCTAGAGCCTTAGGCTTTGCGGTTGACGCCATAAAGGATTCAGTCCATCAGGCCTCCCGCCTTACGCTGTCTATAGTACATATGCGTAGGCTTCTATGGCTCAAAAACTGGTCTGCTGAAGCTCCCTGTAAAGAATGGCTGGTTAGCGTCCCATTTCATGGTGAACGCTTATTCAGGGAAAACCTGAACAAATATATCCAGAAAATTTCCAGCGGTAAAAATACGCTCTTGCCGGTTAAAAACAGAGTTAGAGGTCCCTCTTTAAGAGGCCTGCTTCTCCAGTCCCTGGGGCATCGGCTGTGTAACAGTTCCGACGGCCTCCTCTGTCAATTCCCGGGGGTAAAAAACAGGGACAATAGCAGGGTAATGAGAAACCCTGGGTCAGGGGAGGTACAAAACCTTCCCCAAAGTTAAATTCATTGAAGGGTTGCCCCCATTCAGTCGGGTGGGGGGAGGACTCCAGTTGTTCGCAAGAGACCTGGCGGGACACGATCAAAACAGATAGGTGCTCTCCGCAGTATGTTTGGGATACAGTTTGAAGTTAAAAGACTCTCCTCCTTCCCATTTTTGAGATCAAACGTGCCAAGGGATCCCCGGAAGAGAGAGTCCCTCCTGTTGGCACTAGAACAACTATTGCTCCAAGGAGTAATTATGGAGGTTCCCCTGGAAGAATGAGGGTTCGGGTTTTACTCAAACCTCTTTACAGTCCCGAAGCAAACGCGGACGGGAGGCCCATATTAATTCTAAAAGGGCTAAACAAATTCCTGTATATCAGGACTTTCCGATGAAGTCGATCCGATCGGTGGCCACTGCCCTACAAGGGGAGGAATGGTTAGCCGCGATCGACATCAAAGATGCTTATTTGCACATTCCCATCTTTCCAGTCCACCAAAAATTTCTACGCTTTGCAGTAGAAGGGCGCCATTTTCAGTTCAGAGCCTTACCCTTCGGTCTGGCCACAGCACCACGAGTGTTTACAAAAATTCTGGCCCTTTATTGGCCAATCTAAGAACACAAGGGGTAATGATAATGGCATATCTAGATGACTTGTTGCTGATAGACCACTCAGTGAAAAAACTAGACGTGGTCGTTCACAAGACAATCAAGTATCTGGAATCTCACGGTTGGATTATCAACCGAGACAAGTCAGCCCTAAAAACCAGTCAAAAGTCTGGAATACTTGGGGCTAAGGTTGGATTCAGGCCAGAGAAAAATATTCTTGCCTCGAGGAAAGGTGTTGTCTTTGAAAGATTTGATCCACTTAGTGGGTACAAAAAAGACAGCCGTCCATACGCCTGTGCATGAGGCTGCTGGGAAAAATGGTGGCATCATTCGAAGCAGTACCCTACGGTCAATTCCATTCAAGGAATTTGCAAGGGGCCATACTGTCAGCCTGGAACAAAAAAGTTCAGGCCCTAGACTTACCAATGTCCTTGTCCCCTTCCGTTCGCAAGAGCCTCCGTTGGTGGTTGGTTCCCCAGAATCTGGAAAAAGGGAAATCCTTCAGTCCAATTTCTTGGAAGGTGGTCACTACAGATGCCAGCCTCATAGGCTGGAGAGCAGTACTGGAGCAATGGTCTCTCCAGGGCAGATGGTCGGATGCAGAAAAGGCCCTGCCCATCAATCTCTTAGAGATACGAGCAGCCCGGTATGCCCTAGTAGCATGGACATCCAAACTCCAAGGGTCCCCTGTCAGAATTCAATCAGACAATGCCACAGCAGTGGCATATATCAATCATCAGGGGGGCACCAGGAGTCGTGCAGCCCAGAGGGAAGTAAATTACATCCTGAAATGGGCAGAAAGATATGTCCCAGCCATATCTGCGGTATTCATTCCAGGAGTGGAGAATTGGAAGGCGGACTTTCTAAGTCGCCAGCAATTATGCCCAGAGGAATGGTCCCTTCACCCCGAGGTTTTCTGGACAATATGTCAGCGGTGGGGAACACCGGATGTAGATCTTCTAGCATCCAGATTCAACGCAAAGGTGGACAGGTTTGTCTCTCGGACAAGGGATCCCCTAGCTTGCTGCTCGGATGCCCTAATGTTCCCTTGGGATCAGTTCAAGCTGATATATGCGTTCCCACCGCCACAATTGTTACCTCGATTACTCCGCAGAATCAGGGTAGAAAAGAAACCAGTGATTCTGGTGGCTCCAGCGTGGCCCCGAAGAGCATGGTACGCGGAGATTGTAAAAATGTCAGTAGGGAGTCCTTGGACTCTCCCACATCGTCCGGACCTGCTTTCGCAAGGACCGATATACCACCCTTCCTTACCAGCCCTAGGTTTGACGGCCTGGCTATTGAAGCCCACATTCTAAAAAAGAGAGGGCACTCTAATCCTGTGGTATCTACCATGATCAATGCCAGGAAGCCGGTATCCAGGCAGATCTACTATAGAATCTGGAAGGCGTACATCGCCTGGTGTGAGGCCAAGAAATGGCATCCACGTAAGTACGTAATAGGTAGGATTCTGGACTTCCTACAGTGGGCTGTAGATAGGAAGCTTGCCTTGAGTACTATCAAGGGTCAGATTTCGGCCTTGTCAATATTTTTTCAAAGGCCCTTGGCTTCGCATTCACTAGTCAAAGCCTTTATACAAGGAGTGATGCGTATTAGCCCTCCGGTTAATATTCCCATATGTCCATGGGACTTAAACCTGGTTCTGTCGGTTCTACAGAAGCAACCATTTGAACCATTACAGCATATTTCCCTGGTTCTTCTCACCAGGAAATTGATTTTTCTAGTAGCCATTTGTTCGGCTAAAAGAGTGTCAGAATTAGCAGCTATGTCCTGTAAAGAGCCATATCTGGTTATCCATAAGGACAGAGTAGTGTTACGTCCTCATCCAGACTTTCTTCCTAGGGTGGTATCGAGGTTTCATTTGAACCAAGATGTGGTTCTTCCTTCTTTTTTCCCCAAACCTAGTTCGGTAGAGGAAAAGTTATTGCATTCTTTGGATGTAGTAAGAGCAGTTAAAGCTTATCTAAAAGCCACTGCTCAGATTCGCAGAACGGATACTTTGTTTATTCTGCCGGAAGGCCCCAGAAAGGGTCAGGCAGCGTCAAAATCTACTTTAGCCAAGTGGATTCGACAGGTCATAATGCAAGCCTATGGCTTGAGAAGGAGACCGCCTCCGTTCAAAAGTTAGGGCGCACTCCACGAGAGCAGTTGGAACTTCATGGGCAGTGCATCACCAGGCCTCCCTGGCTCAAATCTGTAAGGCCGCAACATGGTCTTCAGTACACACGTTTACTAGGTTCTACCAGGTGGACGTTAGAAGTCAGGAGGATGTCGCCTTTGGGCGCAGTGTGTTGCAGGCCGCAAAAGATCCTCATGTCTGATAGCGTTCAGCTTATGTATGGTGTACCCCCCCCCCCCTCGTTGGGCATTGCTTTAGGACATCCCATTAGTAATGACTATGTCGCTCTGTGTCCCGTGATGTACGAGAAAGAAAATAGGATTTTTATAACAGCTTACCTGTAAAATCCTTTTCTTGGAGTACATCACGGGACACAGAGCTCCCGCCCCTCTTTAGGGACACTTATTGCTTTGCTACAAAACTGAGGTGCTCCCGGATGGGAGGGGCTTATATAGGGGAGGGTACTTCCGGTTTTGGAAGTTGCCAGTGCCAGCACCTGAAGGTATCTATATAACCCATTAGTAATGACTATGTCGCTCTGTGTCCCGTGATGTACTCCAAGAAAAGGATTTTACAGGTAAGCTGTTATAAAAATCCTATTTTTTCCCCAAACCTAGTTCAGTAGAGGAAAAGTTATTACATTCTTTGGATGTAGTAAGAGCAGTTAAAGCTTATCTAAAAGCCACTGCTCAGATTCGCAGAACGGATACTTTGTTTATTCTGCCGGAAGGCCCCAGAAAGGGTCAGGCAGCGTCAAAATCTACTTTAGCCAAGTGGATTCGACAGGTCATTATGCAAGCCTATGGCTTGAGAAGGAGACCGCCTCCGTTCAAAGTTAGGGCGCACTCCACGAGAGCAGTTGGAACTTCATGGGCAGTGCATCACCAGGCCTCCCTGGCTCAAATCTGTAAGGCCGCAACATGGTCTTCAGTACACACGTTTACTAGGTTCTACCAGGTGGACGTTACAAGTCAGGAGGATGTCGCCTTTGGGCGCAGTGTGTTGCAGGCCGCAAAAGATCCTCATGTCTGATAGCGCTCAGCTTATGTATGGTGTATCCCCCCCCTCATTGGGCATTGCTTTAGGACATCCCACATAGTAATGACTATGCGGCTCTGTGTCCCGTGATGTACGAGAAAGAAAATAGGATTTTTATAACAGCTTACCTGTAAAATCCTTTTCTTGGAGTACATCACGGGACACAGAGCTCCCACCCCTCTTTTGGGGACACTTATTGCTTTGCTACAAAACTGAGGTGCTCCCGGATGGGAGGGGCTTATATAGGGGAGGGTACTTCCGGTTTGGAAGTTGCCAGTGCCAGCACCTGAAGGTAAACTATATAACCCACATAGTAATGACTATGCCGCTCTGTGATGTACTCCAAGAAAAGGATTTTACAGGTAAGCTGTTATAAAAATCCTATTTTTCTGGTATTTGATCACCTCTGCGGTTTTTATTTTTTGCGCTATAAACAAAAATACAGCAACAATTTTGAAAAAAATTCAATATTTTTAACTTTTTTGCTATAATAAATATCCCCAAAAAATATATAGAATTTTATTTTTTTCCACAGTTTAGGCCAATACATATTCTTCTACATATTTTTGGTAAAAAAAATCGCAATAAGGAGACTGTTTTATGGCATTTTTATTAATACATTTTTTTTTTTACTAGTTATGGCGACGATCAGCGATTTTTATCATGACTGCGACATTATGGCGGACACATCGGACACTTTTGACACATTTTTGGGACCATTGTCATTTTCACAGCGATCAGTGCTATAAAAATGCACTTACTGTGAAAATGACACTGGCAGTGAAGGGGTTAACCAGTAGGTGGCGCTGTAGTGGTTAAGTGTGCCCTGATAAGTGTTTCTAACTGTAGGGGGGATGGGCTGTGTGTAACATGACACTGATCTCCGCTCCGACTACACGGAGCGGAGATCAGTGTCATTGTCAGTAGGCAGAGCGGGGAGATGCTTGTTTACATAAGCATCTCCCCGCTGTATCTCTCCGTGAGACGATCGCGGGTGTCCCCGCGGTGATCGAGTCCGTGGGACCCACGGTCGGGCTCACGGAGAAGGCGACGGTCGCGAGCGCACCGCCGGCGGCCACACGGCGGCATCTTAAATGGGACGTACAGGTACGTGGTTATGCCTGTCCGTGCCACTCTGCCGACGTATATGTACAGGCGGCGGTCCTTAAAGCGGAGGTGCCGCGGAATAAAAAATATTAAAAGCCAGCAGCTACAAATACTGTAGCTGCTGACTTTTAATATATGGACACTTGCCTGTCCTGGAGTCCAGCGACGTCGGCAGCAGAGGACGAGCAATCGTTCATCACTCTGCTACCCCCACCGCCATCCTCTGTGAGGGAACCAGGAAGTGAAGCCTTGCAGCTTCATGCCCGGTTCCCTACGGCGCATGCGCGAGTCGCGCTGCGCCGTTCTGAATAGTCCCCTGTGTTCTGGGAGCCGGGTATTTCCCGTATAGAGGACTCCTGGAAGTGGGTGCAAATACCTGTCTTAGACAGGTATCTGCACCCCCCTCCCCCCTGAAAGGTGTCAATTGTGACACCGGAGGGGGGGGAGGGTTCTGATCAGCGGAAGTTCCACTTTAGGGTGGAGCTCCGCTTTAAGCGGTTAAAGGTACTCTGATTTGATGTTAAAGTGATACTAAAGTCTATTTTTTTTGTGTTTGAAAATAACAAATATGTTATACTTGCCTGCTCTGTGAAATGGTTTTGCACAGAGCAGCCCAGATCCTCTCCTTCTCAGGTCCCTCTTCAGTGCTCCTGGCCCCTCCCTCCTGTGGCGTGCCCCCACAGCAAGCAGCTTGCTATGGGGCCACTCTGCAGCTAGGCCCCGCCTCTCTCTCTCCTCATTGGCTCACTGACTTTGACAGCAGTGGGAGCCAATGGCTCTGCCAATCAGGAGGGAGAGTCCTGGGCAGCCGAGTCTCTCCTGCAACATTACTGGATAGAGATGGCCTCAGATGATACACAGAGATGAAACAAATCTTCCTACATAAGTTTTACATGTATATCTGCTGTCTTCAGCTTTCTATGTTCTTTAAAAAGTGAACATCGTGTTAGAATTCTTACTTCCTCTTTCAACAGTGGGAGGGGAGTCTTCGCATACACCGTGTCACAGCTGATTGGAGTAAAGGATGCACCCCCCCCACCCTCTACATAGGCAGAGGAAGAAAGAAACTTGCAGAGCTGTGAATAGATCAGCTCTCTGCTAATTTATTTATAGCAACCTCCCCAATGTCAGAGAGCTTGTCAGAAGTTATTATGCTGATAAGAGGAATGAAGAAGCAGAAAGACACAGGACTTAGGGCTTTGGAGATTGATAAGAAAACACTACAGTTGTACAGGTATGTGCCTAGGTCAAATTTTATGAAACGGGTTCACATCCACTTTAATTCATAGAATGCATTAAGATAAAAAACCTTCTGACTTTACAACCACTTTAAGCCCCGCTCCTCATACCCTTCATGTATGCCATATATTCATGGTCACATGATTTATACACAAACATAACCCTATATGGCCAAAAGAATATACACTCCATATTTTTAAAGGGGTTGTAAAGTCAGAAGGTTTTTTATCTTAATGCATTCCATGCATTAAAATAAAAAGCCTTCTGTCTGCAGCAGCCACCCCAGCACCCCCTATTTCTTCAAACAATAAAACCTGAGCCCCATCTCTCTCATGTGAGGTCCGCGAGTTCCTTAGCCATCCAGGATTCTCCTCCTGATTGTCTATAAGAGAGCAGCGTCACCATTGGCTCCCGCTGCTGTCCGTCAAGTCAGTTAGCCAATCAGGAAAGATGGGGGGTGGGGCCGAACCGGGGCTCTGTGTCTAAATGGACACAGGGAGCTGTGACTCGGCTCGGGTGCCCCCATAGCAAGTTGCTTGCTGTGGGGATTGCGACAGGAGGGAGGGGCCATGAGAGCCAAAGAGGGACCCGAGAAGAGGAGGACCCGGGCTGCTCTGTGCAAAACCAACTGCACAGAGCAAGTAAGTATAATATGTTTTATTTTTAGCAGGAAAAAAACGAGACGTTACAATCACTTTAAGGTTAGCTGATGCCAGTGAGAGACACTGTTAATGCTTCAGCACATAAAGACATTTTGGTCAATTGTTCACCTTGTGGAAGCAGTTTTGGGACGCCCTTTATTTCTTCCTGCATGACTGCCCCTGTGCAGCAAGCCGGCTCCATAAAGACATGGTTTGACGCATTTGGTGTGGAGGATCTTGAGTGGCTTTCACAGAGCCCTGACCTCAACTCTACTGAACACTTGTGTGATGAATTGTAACACCATTTGAGAGCTGTTTCTTTTCATCCAGTACCTAGCCCCACAAATGTTCTGTTGGCTGAATAGGCACAAACTCCGTAACGTTGTGGAAAGACTTCCCAGAAAAGCTTGTCTGCAAACCTTTATTCATATAGTGTATGTTTCCTTGCCTAGTATCTTTACAGTTTTTTTCACTTTTTTTTCTGCAATCTGTGTATTTTAACCACCTTGATACCGGACGCATTCATCACCTTCCTGCCCAGGCAATTTTTAAGTATTCAGTGCTGTCACACTTTGACAATTACTCAGTCGTGCAACACTGTATCGAAATTAAATTTGTATCAATATTTTGAGACAGAGCTTTCTTTTGGTGGTATTTAATCGCCACTGGGTTTTTTGCTATTTAAGTAAAAATATACCGCCATTTTTTAAGAAAAAAACAAATTTCTGTTAAAATTTTTTGCAAATGAATAATCTTTCTTCAGAAATTTAGGCTAAAATGTATTTTGCTACAGTTCTTTGGTGAAAGTAACCCAAATCCGTATATGTGGACAACTAAGGGCGCCAAGACTGAGCACTTGGAGTCAGATCACACGATAGCCGACGAGCAGGCATTTATTGGGGAGCAGGAGGACACAATAGGGGTAACAAGCCTCAGTACAACAAAATAGTCCACCGGGTAGCAATATAGCACCACACAGGATGCCGACCAGAGTATAGCGTAGCAGGGGTAAGTCGAGTACACAGGACAACGATTTGGGTAGACAAGGGTCAGTGCTAAAAAAATATGCACTGCCATTGTACTAATGACACTGACAGGAAAGGCATGATCAAAGGTAAAAATGTGTTCCCTGGGAGTGCTTGCTAACTGTGGGGGGGGGGGGGTGATTTGACTGGGAGAAGACAGAGATCTGTGTTCCTGCTTAGCAGAAACACAAGATCTCTTTCATTCCCTGTCACAGAATAGCGATCTGCCTCTTTTGGGAACGATCACCCGGTGCCGGCGAACATCGAAAGTGAAGAAATTACATGAAATGTATGATTTTTTTCACATCCTAGAGGGGCCCAAAAGCCAATAAGCACATTTGGGCTTTCAAGAAGCATAAATTATCTAATTTCCTGACTACCTAGCACATTTTTGGAGGCCCTGGAGCACCAGCACAGGGGAAACGCCCACAAAATTACCCCATTTTGGAAAGCAAACACTCCCAAAGTATTTTCTAAGGGACATAGTGAGTCTTTTGAAAATTTCAAAAATGTTTTTATTTTTTTCGGAAAATGCAGGAAAGAAATTTAAAATTTATTTTTTTGTATACAAAGTTGTCAATAAACCACTTCCGGACCACACATACACTGCAGCAGGGCGGCCCAGCTGCGTGAACCAACAGACCTGTACCCAAAAAGTGTCACTTGGGGTCAGATTTGTCCGCCGTATTGTCACAGTCTTGTTAAAAATCAGAGATCGCCGCCATACCAGTAAAAACAATAAAAAATAAGTAAAAGTCCATAAATCTATCCCATAGTTTGTAGACGCTATAACTTTTGCGCAAACCAATCAATATAAGCTTATTGCGTTTTTTTTGTTTTTTTTTTACCAAAAATATTTAGAAGAATGCATATTGGCCCAAACTGATGAATACATTTGTTTTTTTATATATATTTTTTTAGATATATGTTATAGCAGAAAGTAAAAAATATATATAATTTATTTCTTTTTCGTACATCACGGGACACAGAGCGACTTAGTCATTACTAATGGGTTATATAGATTACCTTCAGGTGCTGGCACTGGCAACTTCCAAACCGGAAGTACCCTCCCCTATATAAGCCCCTCCCATCCGGGAGCACCTCAGTTTTTTGCCAGTGTCTAAGGTGTTGGCCAAAGAGTAACATGTGTTTTCACTGGGCTTGCGTACAGGTTCTTTTACGGGCCTTAGTAAGCTGTTCCGGATCCCACCAAAAAAGCTTCATAGCTAAACGGTCGGTACCCGGGCCTTGCAGCAGAAGAGCAAGGTTTTGCCTGTAATGCCTCTCTTAGGAGGGCTGGACCCTGGGATCCAGAGCTCTGGTCATACCCACGACCAAGATGTTGTCTGTGCAGGGTGCTATACAGGTCCAGGGGAGTGGAATCCTTGGGAACCCGGTCCCTGAAGGTTTAATTACAATGCCTGCCGTGATAGATGAAGTTTGGGCTTCTGTGGACCAAACAAAGTCCTGCGGCGGGGATCAGGTAAGTGGGGGCCCCCAGGAACTTGGTTCTATTGGGGGACCCCCAAGCCTAATTTGTCTTTCTGTCTGTTACCTAACGGTATTCCCGCTGATATCTGTGTATGCCTGTAACTACTGGAAAATGTAAAATTTTAATAGTAGTCAAGAAAAAAAAAAAAAAAAGGAGACCGCGGTACCTGTGTTAAACCACTAGAGGCCGCTGTGGTCCATTTTTCTTGTCATGTGGATCTTTGGTTTTTTAAAGTCAAAAGATCCAGGCAGTTGGTAAGTTCTCTGTGGGAATCCACTTCCTCTGCCCTGTTGCTGCGCTCATCCACCGCACAGGCCCTCCGGCAAAAAGGGCCCTGGCTCCTAGTCCCTGCTTGGTTTCGAAAAGGGCGCCAGTGGCGGGGCGCGCGCGCGGGCGCGTGCACGCGCCTCCTATGAAAAAAAAAGGGGCGGGGCGGGTGGATGACGCTCGATGCGCGCCGCGGCGCTTCTGCGCATGTGCAGGCGTCCCAGCATGTGTAAAAGACACAGTACAAGTGTCAGCTGGATGCAAGCAGAGCTAGCAACAAAACGGTGGCACACAGAGGCGGTTGATGCAGGCATCCCCATAGAAAGACACTTTAGTGGACACCAGCTGGTATATAGCAGCAACTGTGTTAGACTATTACCAGAAAAATTGGTGTATGACGACGGGAATACCTCAGCTTTGTGCTTATAGGATATGTCGTCCAGACGCTCTGGAAATAAGTCTTCGAAGAAGCGAAAGGGGTCTCCATCGGGCTCTGAGGATTTTGGGCATGCTGTACTGCACCAATCTCCCCTGAAATTTCAGAGGTCAGTAGCCGTAGGAACCCCGCAGGAGTACCTGGTACTGCGGCTGTCCCCAGTCCACCTGCTCCTGTATATATAACAGAGGAGGTTTTATCCTCAACTCTGGGAGGATTGGAGGAGAGATTAACAGCATTGATCGCTGCTTCCCTGTCACAGGGAAAGCGCATCCGATCTCCGTCTCCTCCTTCAGAGTGCCTGTTAGTGGAGGAACAGTCCCAGAGATCGACCTACCTGAAGGGGATCAGGTGAGGTTGATTCAGTTATAGAGGAATCAACAGTGGAAGAACCTTTCTCAGCATCTCAGGCTGAAAGATTATGGGTTCAGTCCCTGACTAACATGGTCCGAGCAGCATTTTAAATGCCTCTGGCGGAACCATCAACCACTACTGTTTCCTCGCCTGGGGTCGCTGAAAGCTCCCCAGACTGTCTGTTCCTTCCCAATCCACCCTTTATTGGAAGGGCTTATTTACCAGGATTGGGAGCATCCTGTTAAAATATTTACTCCCCCCAAGAGATTTCCAGTGATCTATCCCATGGAGGATAAGTTCATAAAAAAAAAATGGAGGGTCCCTACAGTGGACACAGCCATCTCTTGTGTAAATAAATCACTGACATGTCCAGTAGATAATGTTCCAATGTTCAAAGACCCAATAGATAAAAAATTGGAGTCTTTACTAAAATCTGCTTTCTCTAACAGCAAGCATGGTGATACAACCTGCAGTAGCAGCGATTGGAGTCTGCCAAGCAATGAAAGATCAGTTGAAACAAGTCTTAAGGGACTTACCAGATCAGCAGGCTCTTGCCCTAGCTGACCTACCTAGAGCCTTGTGTTGCGGTGGACGCCATAAAGGATACAATCCAACAGGCCTCCCGCTTTACGCTGTCTGTAGACATATGCGTAGGCTTCTGTGGCTCAAAAACTGGTCTGCTGAAGCTCCCTGTAAAAAATTGCTGATTAGCTTCCCATTTCATGGAGAACGCTTATCTGGAGAAGATCTGGACAAATATATCCAGAAAACTTCTGCCGGTAAAAGTACAATCTTGCCGGTTAAGAACAAGGGTAGAAGTCCTTCTTTTAAGAGGCCTACTTCTCCAGTCCCTGGCACATCGGCTGTGAAACAGTTCCGACGGCCTCCGCGGTCATATCCAGGGGGCAGAAATCAGGGACAATCACAGGGTAACAAGAAACCCTGGGTCAAGAGAGGTACAAAACCTCCCCCCAAGTCATGAAGGGTTGCCCCCACTCAATCGGGTGAGGGGAAGACTTCAGTTGTTCACAGAGACCATGGCGGGACACCATCAGAGACAGATGGGTGATCTCCGCAGTAAGTCTGGGATACAGGCTGGAGTTAAAAGATATTCCTCCTGCCCATTTTATGAGGTCAAACGTGCCAAGCGATCCCCAGAAGAGAGGATCCCTCCTTCTGGCACTAGAACAACTATTGCTCCAAGGGTAATCATGAGGTTCCCTTGGAAGAAAGCGGGTTCGGGTTTTACTCGAACCTTGTCACAGTCCCCAAACCGAATGGGGACGTGAGGCCCATATTAAATATAAAAGGGCTAAATAAGTTCCTACATATCAGGACTTTTTCGGATGGAGTCGATCCGATCGGTGGCCACCGCCCTACAAGGGCAGGAATGGTTAGCCTCGATCGACATAAGGGATGCTTATTTGCATATTCCCATCTGTCCGGCCCACCAGAAATTTCTACGCTTTGCAGTAGAAGGGCGCCATTTTCAGTTCAGAGCCTTACCTTTCGGTCTGGCCACAGCACCACGAGTGTTCACAAAAATTCTGGCCCTACGATTGGCCAAACTAGGAACACAAGCTGTAACGATAATGGCATATCTAGACGACTTGTTGCTGATAGACCACTCAGTGGAAAAAACTAGAAGTGGTCGTTCACAACACAATCAAGTATCTGGAATCTCACGGTTGCATTATCAACCGAGACAAGTCAGCCCCAAAAACCAGTCAAAAGTCTGGAATACATGGGGGCTAAGACTGGATTCAAATCAGAGAAAGATTTTCTTACCTCCAGAGAATGTGTCGTCTTTGAAAGATTTGACCCACTTAGTGGGTACAAAAAAGAAAACCATCCATACGCCTGTGCATAAGGCTGCTGGGAAAAATGGTGGCTTCATTCGAAGCAGTACCCTACGGTCAATTCCATTCAAGGAACTTGCAGAGGGCCATACTGTCAGCCTGGAACAAAAAAGTTCAGGCTTTAGACTAGGGTTGTCCCGATACCACTTTTTTAAGACCGAGTACAAGTACCGATACTTTTTTTCAAGTACTCGCCGATACCGATTACCGATACTTTTTTCAATGTCATGTGACAGTTTGAAAGATGGGGACTGATAGGTGGCACTTATGGGCACGGATCGATGGCACTTATGGGCACTGATAGGTGGCACTTGTGGGCAGTGATAGGTGGCACTTGTGGGCAGTGATAGATGGCACTTGTGGGCAGTGATAGGTGCCACTTGTGGGCATTGATAGGTGGCACTGATTGCACAGAAAGGTGGCACTTGTGGGCAGTGATAGGTGGCACTTGTGGGCAGTGATAGGTGGCACTTGTGGGCAGTGATAGGTGGCACTTGTGGGCAGTGATAGGTGGCACTTGTGGGCAGTGATAGGTGGCACTTGTGGGCAGTGATAGGTGGCACTTGTGGGCAGTGATAGGTGGCACTTGTGGGCACTGATAGATGGCACTGATTGCACTATTAGTGCAATCAGTGCCATCTATCAGTGCCCACAAGTGCCACCAATCAGTGCCCATAAGTGCCACCTATCAGTGCAATCAGTGGCATCTACCAGTGCCACCTGATAGGTGGCACTGGTAGATGGCACTGATTCCACTGATAGGTAGCACTTGTGGGTACTGATAGGTGGCTGGCACTGAAATGCTGCGGGGGGTGGGGGGGAAATGACACAGGATTTAAGAAAAAAAAAAAACTGCTGCAACGCCCATCTTGGTACACCCTGCACTCGGCTGCAGTAAGCAACAGCAGACATCTTGTTACACCCAGCCCATATAGCTCGGGCTGGGTGTAACAAGATGTCTGCTGCTGCTTACTGCAGCCGAGTGCAGGGTGTACCAAGATGGGCGTGGGGACGTTCAGCCGCTGACGGCGACCGAATGTGACAGCACCGGTCACCGATCCTGATGCGGCTGCGCCCTGAACCCCTGCCAGCTTACCAGGTTCATCTGCAGGTGAGGGACTCGCTCTCCGCCCGCGGACTCCGTCCACCGACTGTGCCCGCCCTCTTCAGCCAGACTCCGCCCGCACTTTCCACTTCCGCCCTCCCCAGCCACTGACTCCTCCCGCCCTCTCCGGCCAGACTCTGCCCGCACTCCCCCGCCCTCTCTCCTGCCCTCCCCAGCCACTGACTCCTCCCGCCCTCTCCGGCCACAAAAAAAAAAAAAAGTATCGGGTGAAGCATCGGGAGCATTTGCGCGAGTACAAGTACTCGCGCAAATGCTTGGTATCGGTCCCGATACCGATACTAGTATCGGTATCGGGACAACCCTACTTTAGACTTACCAATGTCCCTGTCCCCTTCCGTTCGCAAGAGCCTCCATTGGTGGTTGGTGCCCCAGAATCTGGAAAAAGGGAAACCTTTCAGTCCGGTTTCTTGGAAGGTGGTCACTACAGATGCCAGCCTCATAGGCTGGGGGGCAGTACTGGAGCAATGGTCTCTCCAGGGCAAGTGGTCAGAAGCAGAGAAGGCCCTGCCCATCAATCTCTTAGAGATACGAGCAGCCCGGTATGCCCTAGTAGCATGGACATCCAAGCTCCAAGGGTCCCCTGTCAGAATTCAATCAGACAATGCCACAACAGTGGCATATATCAATCACCAGGGTGGCACCAGGAGTCGTGCAGCCCAGAGGGAAGCGAATTGCATCCTGGAATGGGCAGAAAGATATGTCATAGCCATATCCGCGGTTTTCATCCCAGGAGTGGAAAATTGGAAAGCGGACTTTTTAAGTCGCCAGCAATCATGCCCGGGGGAATGGTCTCTTCACCCCGAGGTTTCCCAGGCAATATGCCAGCAGTGGGGAACACCGGATGTAGATCTACTAGCATCCAGATTCAACGCAAAGGTGGACAGATTTGTGTCTCGCACAAGGGATCCCCTAGCTTGCGGCTCGGATGCCCTAGTGTTCCCTTGGGATCAGTTCAAGCTGATATATGCATTTCCACCGCCACAATTGTTACCGCGATTAATCCGCAGAATCAGGGTAGAAAAGAAACCAGTGATTCTGGTGGCTCCAGCGTGGCCCCGAAGGGCATGGTACGCGGAGATTGTAAAAATTTCAGTGAGGAGTCCTTGGACACTCCCACATCGTCCAGACCTGCTGTCGCAAGGACCGATATACCACCCTTCCTTACCAGCCCTAGGTTTGACGGCCTGGCTATTGAAGCCCACATTCTGAAAAAGAGAGGGCTCTCTAATCCTGTGGTATCTACCATGATCAATGCCAGGAAGCCGGTATCCAGGCAGATCTATTATAGGATCTGGAAGGCGTACATTACATGGTGTGAGGCCAGGAAATGGCATCCACGTAAGTACGTAATAGGTAGGATTTTGGACTTCCTACAGTGGGCTGTAGATAGGAAGCTGGCCTTGAGTACTATCAAGGGTCAGATTTCGGCCTTGTCAATATTTTTTCAAAGGCCCTTGGCTTCGCATTCACTAGTCAAAGCTTTCATACAAGGAGTGATGCGTATTAGCCCTCCGGTTAGTATTCCCATATGTCCATGGGACTTAAACCTGGTTCTATCGGTTCTACAGAAACAACCGTTTGAACCATTGCAACACATTTCCTTGGTTCTTCTCACCAGGTAATTGATTTTCTTAGTAGCCATTTGTTTGGCTAAAAGAGTATCGGAATTAGCCGCCTTGTCCTGTAAGGAGCCATATCTGGTTGTCCATAAGGACAGAGTAGTATTACGTCCTCATCCAGCCTTTCTTCCTAAGGTGGTATCGAGGTTTCATTTGAACCAAGATGTGGTTCTTCCTTCTTTTTTCCCCAAACCTAGCTCGGTAGAGGAAAAGTTATTGCATTCTTTGGATGTAGTAAGAGCAGTTAAAGCTTATCTAAAAGCCACTGCTCAGATTTGTAGAACGGATACTTTGTTTGTTCTGCCGGAATGCCCCAGAAAGGGTCAGGCAGCATCAAAAATTTACTTTAGCCAAGTGGATTCGACAGGTCATAATACAAGCCTATGGCTTGAAAAGGAGACCGCCTCCGTTCAAAGTTAGGGCGCACTCCACGAGAGCAGTTGGAACTTCATGGGCAGTGCATCACCAGGCCTCCCTGGCTCAAGTCTGTAAGGCCGCAACATGGTCTTCAGTACACACGTTTACTAGATTCTACCAGGTAGACGTTAGAAGTCAGGAGGATGTTGCCTTTGGGCGCAGTGTGTTGCAGGCCGCAAAAGATCCTCATGCCTGATGGCGCCCAGCTTATGTATAGTGTATCCCTCCCCTCATTTGGCATTGCTTTGGGACGTCCCATTAGTAATGACTAAGTCGCTCTGTGTCCCGTGATGTACGAAAAAGAAAAAGGGATTTTTATAACAGCTTACCTGTAAAATCCTTTTCTTGGAGTACATCACGGGACACAGAGCTCCCACCCCTCTTTTGGGGACACTTATTGCTTTGCTACAAAACTGAGGTGCTCCCGGATGGGAGGGGCTTATATAGGGGAGGGTACTTCCGGTTTGGAAGTTGCCAGTGCCAGCACCTGAAGGTAATCTATATAACCCATTAGTAATGACTAAGTCGCTCTGTGTCCCTTGATGTACTCCAAGAAAAGGATTTTACAGGTAAGCTGTTATAAAAATCCCTTTTTTTTGTTTATAGCACGAAAAATAAAAACCACAGAGGTGATCAAATACCACCAAAAGAAATCTCTATTTGTGGGGGGAAAAAAAACACATCAATTTTGTTTGGGTACAGCATCGCATGGCCGCGCAATTGTCAGTTAAATCGATGCAGTGCCGTATCGCAAGAACTGGCCTGGTCATTAAGGGGGTAAATCCTTCCAGGGCTGAAGTGGTTAATAAGACATTTCCAATGCACAACATAGGCATACTTAGAATCCCCCCCCCCCTTTAAACACACTCTGCTATGCCTTCCAAGTATGGGGATAACACATATGTGAGACTTTTTCACAACCAACCGCACAGAGGGGCCCAAAATCTTAGAGGCAACTGCTATATGCAGCCTGTGTAGTGCTCTGCAATCCCTATTTGCAGCCTGTGCAATGGATGCCAACCCTAATATGCAGCCATTGCAGGGCACAGCAACCCTTATATGCAGCCTGTGTGGTGGACAGTAACCATTATATGTAGCTTGTGCAGTGCGCAACATTCCTTTTTATGCAGCGTGCAGCAACCCCTATATGCAGTGTCAGTGATTAGGGACACTGTGAGTGAATATCGGTGATAGGGGAACTGACTGGTGACAGTAGGTTAAAAAAAAGATCACTTTAAAAGCAATTGTTTTAACTGTCATCACTATTGTGATTGGCCACAGCTATCACATGATACAGGACCACATTACGATTGTCTCTGTACCATGTGATCAATCACAATAGTAAACAATGCTGTCCTGATGACATTCGTGACAATTGTTTACTGCTGGACGTTTGATTGCTGTGATAGGTCACAGCAGTCACATAGTTCCTGGGCTAATCACAGCGGTCCAGTACCGACAACTGTGATTCGGTCACAGATCGTACCACTGTGCGAGGGGGAGGGAAGTACAGATACGTCCTCCCGGAATTAGAGTACCCACCCAGCCATTTATATTTGGACAAGGAAGGAAGCAGTTAAGAAAACTTTGTTTGCTTTTACCTGCAATTATAAGCTGGTAACAAGTATTTTTTAAATGCTTACTTGCATCGTTGTGCGTCTCCATAAACAATTTTTTTATTGACTTGCAATGTGCCTCGTTGTAGCGTGTTCACCGAGTTGCGCAGTTCCGCATTCATTCTTGGCATGTCTTGGATGAAAAAGTTGTGAGTAACATCATCCTGGTCTGCTCAATCAAGATTGCCAAAGATCCCGAACATGGAGATTTCTCTGCTGGCGAGGGCGCTTGGGGACATCTCATCATTGGAGTGGGGTTGCGTTTAGCTCCGCTTTAATTGGCCCCACACTTTACATAATTGCTTGGCAGATTTCAAGACAATTCTTTAGTAAAGGTGATTGTACAAAAAAAAAATGTTTTTTTCTTTAAGCTTGCCTACCTTTTTCACCTGCTGATCCTGCCAGTGATGCACTTCCTGTCATAGGGTAACAATGCTTTCTCACTGTACTGTGTCTATAGAGACGGTCAGTGTTGTTCTTTTAAGGCCAGAACTGTATTATAACTATAAACGGCACTGGATTTTAGGCAGGATCAACAGGTATTTTGCACTTCTCAAACATATGTAATATAATGTTTTCAGCAGTATATTCAGTGGGTCAAAAGTGCACAAATAAAGGCCCATTGTTAAGGTTTACTAATACATTATACTTTTAAATGAATACTGTAACTGCAAGTATCAGAGTTTGACTTGGTGTCAACCTATTGCTGTTCCTGAGTACAGCAGAGCTCAGGCTGGGAGGAGGAGAAGCAGCATAATAAAGCTAGTCAGTTGTGCTGCAGTGCTTTTGTGCTTGAAAGGAACATGCAGTTCAGAGGAGATAACAGAATGACAAAGGGAAGAGCTCATGAATCTGCTGCCTTTCTTTTCACTTTCCAGTCACAGACTGTGAGAGTGACAAGATCTGTAAATGCAACAAACAAAAATCAAGTCTCTTCCTCTGCCAGACAGGTCTTTGCTGTGTAAACCTAAGGCCTGGATGGGCAGAAACCCAAATCCTTTGGAGGTAAAACGGCTCTCTTTTATGAATTTAATTTGTGTATTCAGCTTTTTGCCTGCAGTTCAACTGAAAGAAGACTTAAAGGTTAATTACCTCTTGGCTCCTTCATCCTAATTCTGACTCCCACCCCCTCCCCTTCCTACTTTCAAACTGCAATATAAAATGTGTTGCCTATAATGTTCATTTGGACTTTACACTGCCTAACCTGTACTGCCTGCCATTGACATGCACCATTATATTTTATGGTGTCTCCCAGGGCATGTGCCAAATTGAACAGCAGCCCTAGGAGTCCCGGAAGATGAAACGTGATCCCATCCCTGCAAAGGTTGGGCACTATAAAGTCTTACTATTCAAAATTGTAGGTAATATATTTTATACTCTGAATTGTTGCAGAAAGGTCAAGGACACAATTTGAATGGTGCATTTAAAGGTGCACTTATTCCCCAAACACAGCTGTTTTTCTTTTGGCTTTCTTGATCTGTCAGAACAGAAGAGTTCTAATGAAGCAAACAGTAGAGGGACAATGGCTCACTGTATTACACAAAGAGCCTTTCCAGGGTAAAACAGTGGTGAAAGTGAGGGTGGAGGCCAAGGTATTCCAACATTTTGCTTATATATTTGTAAGTAATCTATCACTGAGTACAAAAACTAGCCTGCCCATATGCCATTAAATATTTAGTACATGCAAGTGATTGTGATGCCAGGAACAAAGACCAGGCCCCTACTTGCAAATAATCCACAGCTTTAATGTGCAACTGCTTCCTATTGGCAACAGATGGTGCAACAGAACTCTAAGCAGAAAATGAACCCCCATCAAAAGAAATAGTCAGAAAGCAAGGTGTTCAGCCCACCGCATCGGGCCGTGTCAAATATAAAGTAGGTTTTATCCCAATTAGGCTGTAAAAGTGGAAATACAGTTGTGACTGGCTGCTGGAGTTTTCCTGTCTCATCTCACACATGGGGCTTGGGTCATGGTTTAAAGGGTTGGTCTGCAGAAGAAGTGATTGCTCTGCATAGTCTTCAGGGGACAACATCTCTTTGGATCTACTTTGAATGGCCTTATAAAGGGTGCTACTGGTGGCAAAAGCACCTATCTTACTCATTCAGGAAAGCCTATGTTCCTTTATGTTTCCCTTCCCCCACATCCTCCAAGTCAAAATTCAAGCTTGGCTCCCAGTCACCTAGCAAGCTCTGGGGCTCAAAGTGCACCAGACTCTCAGACAAATCTTAAGGTATGCCCCCCTCTCCAAAGTGAATGGAAGGTATATTAGCCTTTGCGGGCATTTGAGTAGCTTGCATCTTGGATGTCTGAGTGTGGAATTTGGTTTCCAGGGGCTACAGACTAGAGTTACTCCCAGGCCCCTTCTCGGTTAATCATGTCCAAACTTCTTGTGTCACCACACAAGTTAGCAGATCTCCAGACAGCCCTCTTGGGTTCCTCTGGATCAGGGTGTTATTGACCCTGTTTCTGTACTAGAACAGTTTAGCGGATTTTACGCTGACCTGTTTATGGTTTCCAACCCTCAAAGGGTGAAAATGTCTCATCTTGGATCACAAAGCACTGAATGTCATCATTTGAGCTCAGAAACCACATGTAGAATCTACCAGGGCTTTCATTGCTCCCATCACCAGGGAGGCTTCCTGGCCTTCGTGGACAGCAAGATCGTGTACCTAAAATGGCCCAATTTGCTCCCCATGTAACCAGGGCTGGCTCTTCTGGGGATCCCTGATGATGACCAACGGTCCCATCACAGTAAACTGCTAATTTCATATTTTACTGTTTTACGCCCAAAAAATGATTATCTGCAAATGGTCCTCTCCTCCAACCACTGTATGTCTGGACTGCTCCTTGGTGCGATGCTTCCCGGTCCAGGCTCCTGTCCCCCCCCCCTTTATATACCTCTTACCTCCAAGTGGTGCTTAGCCTGGCGGTTATGACTTAAATCTACTTTGCCCCTATTACTTTACTTTGCCCCTATTAGTGTACCTGTTATGTATTGCTACTCCTTCTGATATGTTTAGTTGGTTATTGGTGAATGTATATATATATGCTTACTGTAATGTCATGTCATGTCCGGCAACTTCTGCCGTGTTTCTTTTGTTCTGTTTTACCCTTTAATAAAGAACACCTGATTAAAAAAAAATGGCCCAATTTTTCCAGCACACCAGTGTTGGTGTTTCCTACACTTTGCGGTGGTTCCCTTGGCCTTTCAATTTGTGGATGTGCCCTTCAGCCTCTCTCTTACTCCTCAAGTGTTTACCAATGTGCTGCGTCAGTGCCAGCCCAGCTGCACTTTTGAGACATCCCCATTGTGATTTACTTAGACAACCTCTGTTTTTTGGGAACAATCGGCACAAATCGAACAATGCAGCCATGACAGCCCAGATATAAGAATGGTTCCTATGGAACCTGAACCTGCAGAAATATGTCCTAGAGTCGACTTGTCGCTTTGAGTATTTTGGGTCTAGTACCAGACACTACTCAGACCAGAGTTTTTCCGCCTCCGGGAAAATGCCAAATTCTCTGCTTACAGAATCATGATCTACAGTCCTGGAGTTTTCCTTTTCTCCATTTTTGCATGAAAGTTCTGGGTCTGAGGATAGTCTACTTCGAGGCAGTTTGGTTTGCCCAGTTTTACTCCAGACTACTACAACGGAATGTTAATTCAACATGGGATAAGTCAGTCCAGTTACTGGATACAGTGATTCGCCTGGTGCTGTACACCAGATTATCTGGCCCAGTGGCTCAGGAATCTAGAATAGAGGAAAATCTTTCATTTCCATCTTTTGGAAGACCCTCACAATGCATGCCAGGCTGTTGGGCTGGAAAAAAAGTCCTGGGCATTCTGTCGGTGCAGGAGATTTGAATATTAGGACAATCTCTTCTCCCAGTCAACTTCCTTGAGCTTCGGGTGATTTGGCTGTCCCTACAGCGTTGGATTATCTGACTGGAGATTCTGGATTCAGTCATACAATGCAATGTCGCATGCAGCAAGCATCAGGGAAGAACCAGAAGTCTTGCCACGACAATAAGGTTATGAGAAGCCCTAATCTGCACTGCATTGTGAATTTATGCTCATGTTTTTGTATATTCTTATATTTTCTGAACAAAATTTTTGCAAGTGCCTTCCATTTGTTTCCAATGGAAATTGTTTAATAGAACTTTATTCTTTAAAAAAACAAAGATAGAGCAGATCCTGCCTTGGGTGTACCTTCATGTTCCAGCCATATCCACCGTTTTCCTAGGCATATACAATTGGCAGACTGACTTCTCAGCTGGCAGTGTCTCGACCTGGGGGGGTGGCCCTCACACCTCCAGGTATTCAGAAACTTGCATTACAGGCGAGGGATGCCGAATGTGGAGCTCCTGGCCTCCAGGTCCAACAACAAACTGCACAGTGTTGTTTACCAGGTACTGTTTCTTGGGCAGAAATGATGGATACTATTTTGGCTCCATGGGATCAGTACATCCTGATCCTTACTAAGAGTGCTAGAGGTAGAAAATATGAAAATTGGTGCCTTCGTCCCATTGAACGTTATATGGAGGGAGGAATGAGGCTAGTATGGACTGTGTTGGCACCTTATGCAGACTGATCACCAGTTGAGAGTAAGTAATTAAAATAATTTTTATTACAAAAATGTATATACTGTATATATAGAATTTTTTTTACATTTCATAGAAACAATGGTAATTTCGTGACATTCAATGATTTATACCATTACAATCAATGGGGAATAATGCAACTGTACATACATAATATTCGTGCTCTACATGTTTCACGTTATGATTCAACAACAGAATCCGCTTCTTCAGGAGCTATATATATGTATAGGTTTTCGATGTACATATGAAAAAATTGTATTGTCACGTAACTGTGAAAAAGAAAACATAATGAATGACATAATCATGGATATAAAAAATAAACATTTCAAATATCAAAACAGCCAGGCTACTACCAGACCATGAAAGCGGAGCCCTATCATACATTCTTACCGTCGGTGCTAGACCAAGGGTGGCCAAAACGCGGACCAAAATTCCAGTTGTGTCATGTGGGTTTAGTGACCCCACTAAGGACACAGAATCAGGAGGTATGGGTAATCTGAAATTATTTAAAATATTGTGTGAATATAGAATGTCTGTACTGTAGACCACATCCTGATCCTTGTTTTTCCTTCCTTGAAACTTGGTGGATTTGGTACTTTGACCTGATAAGACTTTTGGTAGATGCTCTCTGGGCTCAGATTATCTGGATCTCTGTCTCGAGTACTGATTTAACAATCTGCTTTATGTTTGCTGGCTTTAACAACATGGCTGTTAAAGCCCAGACTCTGAGAGATGAGGGCATCTCTGAATTGGTGATTCCTGCAGTGTTCAAGACCAAGAAGTCTACTTCCTTCAAGGTCTATCATCGCACATGGAATGCATAGTTCACCTGGTGAGTGAATGTTGAGGCTTCCACCCTAGTATACTCTCTGTGCGATGGATTCTTTCCCTTCTGCAGCTGAGTCTGGGCAACTGTTTGGCTCCCAGCACCATTAAGGGGCCGGTTTCTTCTTTTGCTATCTTCTTTCAGAGGCTGCTGTCTCTTCATTCTTTGTTTAAAGTGTATGTTACCCTAAAACTGAAGGTTTCTGTTGTGTTGGTTTAAACCTATAGTTCTTTAGAAATACTGCCTGAAAAAATGTTATTTCCCTTGGTTCCATTATCAAACTGACCACGCTAAGCATGGAAGCAGATCTGTGCTGGCATGGTGAGTTTGCATCGCGGGAACTACTGCTAGGAGAAATACAAGCATGCCATGCCTGCGCAAAGCATGCCTGTATCAACTGTTGTAATTTTTTTTGGTCATGCAAGTGTCCAGTCCTTCTGTGTTGCGACCACTCCCCCTTCCCAGCCTTTCCGTGTTGTGGCTGCAGCGCATAAAAGCATGGACTTGGAAAATTTCCTATTGTATGTGATGTCAGCCATGCCCATCCATTAGCTCTAGACACATCTCCTGCTATGGGGAGGGAGGACATCAAGGAGGCTGTTCGGTGTGACTGCAGGATTAAGGAATAAAAAAATAACATAACCGTTCTTTTGTTTACTATAAAGAAAATTCAAAAAGGGATTCGGCTGCTCTGTATTATTTCCATCTTTAGAACTACTGGGTACACAAATACTTTAAAGCGGATCTTCATTTACGTTCGCTTACTGTGAGGTGGGATCTGCACCATTATCATCATGTCTTGCAAATAACACTTTCTGGTTTTGCAGAAGGATAACGTGGTGTTGAAGCCCAGAACTTCCTTCCCATGGTAGTTTCAGCCCTTCACATGAATCGGGACATCGTTCTTCATCCTTCTGTCTGGCTGATGATCTGAAGAATTGAGTTCCACTTTTTTGTGTCAAGGTCCACTTTCCTAGATATGAGCTGCAAGCAGTCCCCAGTTCTTTTTTGTTTGGGTTTTTTTTTTTTGGGCCTGTTGACAGTTTGTTTGCTTTTTCTCACCCCTCAGTTGGATTGCTTTTGGACATACAAAACCTTATGTGCATATCCGAACACACAAATTTGACATGCACATTTTTTTCTCAACGCACTGCACCACAACCTACAGCTAGCCACATTTGTTTGCTCTGGTGTGATAAAACACTTGTGTGTTGGCATGCTTTTGGGTGCCATTCAGACTGCAACAGCCCACATCGTGAATTATACATTACTGTTAATTTTAAAGTGGTTATACAGCCCAAACATTTTGTATTTTGATGCATTCCTTGCATTAAGGTAAATAATATTTAGGCATCAGGGGACCTCATCCCCCTTTTACTTACCTGAGCCCTTATTTTATTCAGCATTGTGCCTATCTGCAGCTCTTTTCTCCCCTTACTTCCTGGTCTCTCTGGCATTGCTAAAGAGGCATTGGCTCCTGCTGCTGTGAATCCAACCCAGTGATGAGGGTGTGGAGAGGGGGTGCTGAATCCCACTGTCTGTGTCAATAGACACAAACAGTGAGGCTCAGGAGCGAGCCTGCATGGGCGACCCCATAGAAAGTCGCTTGGCTCGGCAGAGGGGAAGAAACTGCAGCACCGGCAGGGGACCTGGGAAGAGGAAATTCGGGGGGCGCTCTGTGCAATTCCATTGCACAGAGTAGGTAAGCATGAACCTGTATGCAAATCCTTAAAAGAAATTAAATCACTTTTAAAAACTCTCTTGTTATAGAGGAATTTGAGTCTAGAAATCCTAGAAGGTCATTAACATGAGGAGACCTCAGAACTGCACTACCTCAATGCATAGGTGTGAAATCAGCGTATAAGGCTCATGTTGCAGTTTCCTTTTTTGGAATGATTGGATTGGAAGTCACCTTCAGTTAAATGTCGTTTTTGAGTGCTAGGAGAAAAAACACTTATCAGTTGGGATAAGATATCCCCTGTATATTAAAAATGATATGCCTGTATATCATAAATTATATACAGGTGAATGTGAGGGATGACATCACTAATGGAGCAAGGTAAAAGGTGGTATCCTTATGGGTAAAGTTACAAAGGGAGGAAAACAAGGTGAAAATAATACTAGGAGTATGCTATAGGCCCCCTAACCTGAGGGTGGAGGGGGAGATTGACCTCCTATCACAGTTTGGAAGGGCGGCAAGGATGGGAAGTGTCATTATAATGGGGGATTTTAATTATCCAGACATAAAGGAAGAGGCGCCTCTGGGTGTAGAAGTAAGAACAATTTAATCATAAGATATATGTACAAGCAACTCACATTTTAAAAGTGATCAGTAAGCCTTAAGTGAGGGTAGTCCCAAACGGGGGGATGATCATCAGATTCTGCACATCTTCCTGCTTGCTGGGTCGCTGTTGCTGCTCGATCCAGGGGACTGCTTTAAGATGGAAATGCCGGTTGCAGTGGAGCTGGATGCAGAACGAGGCCAGGAGCGCAGGTGTCGTGCAGGCGGAGGATCATGACGTCACTGGTTTTGCTTACCAGTGGCATCATCATCCTCCGCCTGCATGACACCTGCGCTCCTGGCCTCGCTCTGCATCCAGCTCTCACTTGAGGCTTACTGATCACTTTTAAAATGTGAGTTGCTTGTACATATATCTTATGATTAAATTGTTCTTGCTTCTACACCCAGAGGCGCCTCTTCCCTTTTTTTTTTCTGCAGATCTTGGAACATGGTTTTCTGTTCCCCCCTGATGGCAGCCCTGTGTGTCAGATTTCCTCGTTCCCATTCTCCCCTCGCTCCTGGACAATTTTTGATATAGACTTTAAATAGACTATATATTGCATGGACTTCTTACTCTATTTTATCTATCTTGCTGTATTTACCCATGTGCATCCAGATCCATGTCACTAAACACTGTGGGATAGCTATTGATCTATTTTTTTGCGCATTTACTTGCATATAATTATCCAGACATAGACTGGGCGGAAGGAACCGCTCATTCATCTAAGGCTCACCATTTCATAAATGTCTTACAGGACAATTTCATGGGTCAGATGGTAAATGTACCAACAAGAAACAATGCGTTTCTAGACCTACTGATTACCAACAATACAGACTTGATTAGACAGTGCATCCCAAAGGTTAATACATTTAAAAGAGCTAATAAAAGTCATGGGTGACTTAACGCCAATGTAAGAATTCATATAAAAGCAAAGGAGAAGGCCTTAATGAAAAACAAGGTTGAGGGAACATCATCAGCATTCCAACTGTACAAAGAATGCAATAAGAAATGTAAGCGTGTAATCAGGGCGGCTAAGATAGAATGCGAAAGGCACATAGTGGAGGAGAGTAAGAAAAATCCCAAAAAATTCTTTAAGTACATAAATGATAAAAGAGGGAGGACAAATTATGTTGGCTCCATAAAGAAGGATAAAGGGATTCTGGTTACAAAGGATGGTGAGATGGCGAGGGCTTTGAATGTATTCTTCTCCTCAGTCTTCACAAGGGAAATGGGGGGGGCTTCATTAACCAAAACTGCAATGTTTACACTTCACAGGAAGCACCACCATGGTTAACAGGGGATAAAATCAGAAACAGACTGAAAAACGAAGTCCCCGGGACCAGATGGCTTGCACCCGAGGGTCCTTAAGGAACTCGGTCAAGTAGATGCCAGACCGTTGTTCCTATATTTTTAAGAACAGTCTGCTGACTGGTATGGTACGAGCTGATTGTACAAAAGCCAATGTAGCACCAATCTTTAAAAAGGGACCAAGATGTGTCCCTGGGAACTATTGACCAGTTAGCCTAACATCAATAGTATGCAAGCTCTTTGAAGGGATGATAAGGGACTATATACAAGATTTTAGTAATGAAAATGTTATCGTTAGCAGTAATCAGCATGGATTCATGAAAAATCGTTCTTGCCAAACAAATCTACTAACCTTCAATGAGGCAGTGAACTGCCATCCAGATGAAAGAAGGCTCGTAGACGTAGTGTATCTGGATTTTGCATAGGCATTTGATACAGTTGCCCACAAGCGTTTACTATACAATCTAAGGTCGGTCGGCATTGACCAAAGGGTGAGTACCTGGATTTAAAACTGGCTACAAGGGTGAGTTCAGAGGGTAGTGATAAATGGGGAGTACTCGGAATGGTCCAATGTGGAAAGTGTGGTCCCTCAGGGTTCTGTCCTGGGACCAATCCTATTTAAAATATTCATAAATGACTTGGAGGATGGGATAAACAGCTCAATCTCAGTATTTGCGGACGATACTAAGCTAAGCAGGGCAATAGCTTCTCTGCAGGAAGTGGAAACTTTGCAAGAAGATCTGAACAAATTATTGGGGTGGGCAACTACATGGCAAATGAGGTTTAATGTTGAAAAATGTAAAATAATGCATTTAGGTGGCAAAAACATGAATGTAATCTACTCACTAGGGGGAGAACCTCTGGGGGAATCTAGGATGGAAAAGCTGCTGCAAGCAAAGCCTATAGAATATTGGCATGTAGTAAAAAGGGAATTCTCTCCAGAGATAAAACGATAGTTCTCCCACACTACAAGACTCTGGTCCGGCCGCACCTGGTGTATTCTGTCCAGTTCTGGGCACCAGTCCTCAGGAAGGATGTGCTGGAAATGGAGAGAGTACAGAGAAGGGCAACAAAGCTAGTAAAGATACTGGAGGATCTTGGTTATGAGGAAAGATTACAAGCACTGAACTTATTCTCTCGGGAGAAGAGACGCTTGAGGAGATATGATTTCAATGTACAAATACCGTACTGGTGACCCCACAATAGGGATAACACTTTTCTGTGAAAGCGCATTTAAAAAGACTCGTGGCCATTCTCTAAAATTACAGGAAAAGCGTTTTAACCGGAAACAGCTTTGGAGGGTTCTTTACGGTAAGAGCAGTAAGACCGGTAAGAATGTGGAATCCTGCTTAGGGGATTCGGAGGCTGGGAAGGAGTGGGGCTCCAATTCGTGTCACAACTATACAATGGTCATGTTCTCAAGTCCTTTCTGGAAATCCAAGCAGAATTTGGCATCCCACGCACTAACTTCTTTAAATACCTTCAACTGAGACATGCACTACAAGTGCAGTCCAGAATTACGCTGCTCCGGCAGACTGATCATGCCATTGTACAGGGGATTCTAATGGAGAGTGAAAAAAAGGGTATGATTTCTAGAGGATATGGTATTATTCTTAATGCACTTCAAGACCCCGCTAGTCTACCCTGCAGACGTAAATGGGAGGAAGATGTGGTGTCCTTGGATGGGGAGGCGTGGAGTCTTTGCTCCAGTGGTTTCAGTATCGGCCTTGCAGAAGCTGTCACACCTTTACTTACTGCATAGGGCTTACAGAACGCCTGTCAGGCTTCACGGTTGGGGACTTTGTGATACACCTCTCTGTCCAAAGTGTATAAGGGACCACGGGGACCTTATGCACATGTTCTGGAAATGTCCAAAACTTTTTCGGTATTGGACTGAGCTTATAGAAGTAATTTCTCAGGTGTTCACTTTTGTCATTCCAAGAACTCCTGTAGTGTGCCTGTTGGGTGCCCTGAATGAAGAGACATTGACTCCTTTTTTTTTTTTTTTTTTAAATTCTCAATTTTTATTTTCTTAAAGCAGGGTATACAGATAAAGCGTTCCCTTTTAAACAAATCATATAAAGCAATATCAATAATCAATCTGTCAAATTCCTTATTTTTCTTAATCTTATGATCTATTCTTCCTATTGTCCCTCTACTTTCCTTTCCCGCTGCATCTTCTACTTCTTTTGACCCTGCCATCCTTTCCTATTTCCCCTATTCTCCCCCCCTTCCCCTTCTCTCGACCTCCCCCTCCTCCCTTCTTTACCCCTGCTTTACGCAGGAAAATATCAAACCGATAAACAAAACAAAAAAAAAGAAATGGAAACCACATATTCTTTAGCTGGATATGAAACTTCTCTCAAGTCCCTTACTCTTATTTCAGGTCAACCTAGTTTTTATTTTTACTCTTCTTATAGTTTCTTCCCTTCCTCTGTTTTTACAAATTGCTCCCATGATGCCCATATATCTTTTACTTGTTTTTTTCCCTCCAACGTTGTCGGTAAGTATTTCTCCATTATTCCTACCCTTCTAACTTTATTTAACCACATTGAAATCTTAGGGGCTGTAGGATCTTTCCATTTCATCGCAATACAACTTTTCGCCGCGTTTACCAAATGACACGACTGAATTTATATATTTTTTCAGTGACATTTGTGTATGATGTAGCAGGAAGAAAGCTGGTTCTTCTGCAATCTGATGTTCAGTAAATATTTGAGTAATTCTCTGTACAGTTTTCCAAAATTGTCTAATTACTGGGCATGCCCAGAATATATGTATCATAGTCCCTTTTTCATCACATCCTCTCCAGCACCTGTCAGATATTTCAGGAAAAAATTTGTTCAAGGCCGATGGCGTATAATACCAGCGTGTTAATATTTTATAGTTTGATTCCTGTGTTTTCGTACACCTTGAAGATTTTAAAAACAAATCTATAATTTTCTGGCATTGTGCTGGAGAGAAAATTTGGCCTAAGTCTCTTTCTTATTTGATAAGACAGTCCATTTTAAAATCCTCTGAAGGTGTGGTCAAGATTATGTATATTCTAGAGATTAGGTGGTATAGGGGTTCCTCTCCTTCACAGTACACCTCAAATTTAGTTTGTGTTCGCCTATATCTTTCTGCTGGTCCCAATGTCTCCAAATAGTGTCTGACCTGTCTCGCTTGCCATATAGGTATTTCATATTGCCCTCCTCGTTGTGTTAATGCACCAATTGATACCCATCCTCTGTCTCCCAGAAAATGTGAGGCTTGAAATCTTCCTTTTTCTCTCATTTTCCTAAATATTTGTGAGTTCATGCCTGGTGGAAACTCTGGGTTTCCTAAAATCGGAAACAGAGGGGAGTTTTTGGTGGAAAATTTAGGATTCTAATTTACTTTATTTCCTATTCGTAAGGTTTCTCCTATTGTAGGCTGATTTTTTAACTTGTGGTGGCAGGGTTGTATAGCACCATAGAGCTCTTTTTAGAGGAACTAAGCACATTTGCTGCTCTATGGTTACCCACAATTTATAGTCCCCATGTCTACTCCAGTCTACTATCCTGCCAAGTTGAACCGCCTGGTAGTATTTATACATATCTGGTGCCGATATGCCTCCAGCCCATTTAGGTGAGGTAAGCAATGTTCTACATATTCTTGGCCGTTTACTGGCCCATATGAATTTAATAAACACTCCACGGACTTGATTGAAGTAGGACATGGGAATTCTAACCGGCAATGCTTGAAAGAGGTAGAGGAATTTTGGCACCACACTCATTTTTAGAATATTACATCTCTCGAACCATGAGTGTATTCCTTTACTCCAGCCTTCCAATAAAGTTTTAACTGTACTAAGTAATGGTACAAAGTTTAACTCGAAAATGTTTAGTAGATTTGGTGGTATTCGTGTTCCTAGATAGTTCAATGCCCTAGTTGTCCATCTGAACTTAAAGCTATCTTGTTAACCCCTTTTTGATGTATTCCGGAAGTGCCACCCCCCATCGCCTCGATTTACCGTAATTTATTTTTAAGTTTGACATAAACCCGTATAATTCTACTTCTTTCATTAAATTTGGTAACGAGATTTGTGGTCTTGCTAGTGAGAAGAGCATATCATCCGCATAAGCCGATACTTTATATTCCTTTCCCCCCACCTCAATACCCACTATATCTGGGTTCTGTCGTATCTTATTTAGAAGCGGTTCTAATGTTAAGGCAAATAAAAGAGGCGACAGGGGACAGCCCTGCCGGGTTCCATTTGTGACATCAAAAGGCCTGGAGTAGATCCCATTTACTTTTACTAGTGCACGCGGGCCCGTGTATACTCCTATTATCCATTGGACCATTCTCTCGCCTAATCCCATCTGTTTTAGGACCTCGAACATAAATTTCCAGCTTACTCTGTCGAATGCTTTTTCTGCATCCGTACTTAAAAAAACACTCAGTATCCTCTTGTGATTTACCCTGTGGATCAGATTTAGCACTTTTATAGTGCTATCTCTTGCCTCTCTTGTCTGGATAAATCCTACTTGGTCAAGATGTACTATTTCAGGCAGATAGGACTGTATACGGAATGTTAAGATCTTTGTCAAAAATTTTAAATCTACATTTAACAGGGATATTGGTCTATAACTACTACAGCTCGCTGGATCTTTTCCCTCTTTTGGAATAACTGTAATGTGTGCTGTTACAGTCTCTGACGGTAGCACAACTGTTTGTTCTACTTTATTAAACATCTTCGTCATATATGGGCCCAAATGTGTAATAAAACTCTGATAATATTGTATAGTTAGACCATCCGGGCCTGGTGCTTTACCATGCTTTATTGTTTTCATAATTTTTTGCACTTCTTCTATCGTAATTGATCTCTCTACTTCTCTCCGAGCTGGCGATGATAGTCTAGACCAGGGATCTCAAACTGGTGGCCCTCCAGCTGTTGCGAAACTACAAATCCCATCATGCCTCTGCCTGTGGGAGTCATGCTTATAACTGTCAGCCTTGCAATGCCTCATGGGACTTGTAGTTTTGCAACAGCTGTAGGGCCACCAGTTTGAGACCCCTGGTCTAGACAGTCGTGCAGAAGACACATATTTCTCAAGGCATCTCGGGGAGACCGATATCTCTGGCAAATTGTATAATGCAGAATAATATTCCCCAAATTCTTGGTCTGCTTTTGTTTTACTCATTGGTATATATGACCGTATCTGTTGGTTTTTTATTTTTTTTGCTAATAGTTTACCGCATTTGTCTCCTGAATCATACTCTATCCTCCTCCCGTACTGAAGAATTGCTTCGGCCTTATATCGTAAGAGGTTGGCTATTTGTCTTCTAAGATGGGCTAGTTCTATCCCTACATTTATTTCTGTTCTCTTTTTGTGTTGTGTCTCGAGTTCCTGTAGCTTTCCTAGTAAGTCTTTTAATTGTTCTTCTCTAGCCTTTTTCACTCGCCATCCATGTTTAATTAGGCAACCTTGCATTACTGCTTTATGGGCCTCCCATACTATACCCGGGTCACTCTCTTCAGTATCGTTTATCTGGAAATACCACCTAATTTCATTGATCAGATCTTCTATAATTTGGGGGCTCTATAGTAAGCTTTCGTTTAAGCACCATCTCCAATCTGTTGATTGGGTTCCCCCCTTTAAAGTTAACTCCATCGTAACTGGTGCACGATCTGTCATTGACTCCTTCTACCCACACAGCGATCATTCGGTTACTCTATGTAGCGCGAAGATTGATAGCTCAGCTCTGGATTATTCCCAGGGTACCCACCAGGCAACAATGGATTGAACAAGTGAACAAAATGCTTATACGAGAAAAACGGACGTACCAACACAGAAATGCACCCCGTAAATTTTACACAATGTGGCAGGAATGGTTGGATGTACCGGGCCTAGCACCCCATCAGCTGGTCAAAGACAGGCTATTACAAGGATAGGCGTCATGTTAAGGGGATAAGTCCGGGCTAATTGATGGTTATATGACTTCTGCATGGTGACTGCTGGTGAAGATGGGCTGGGCAGCCTAATTGGTTGAGATATGTTCTCAGGGATCTGGGAATAGATCCAATCCTCTGTTGTACTTCATGTACTGTGTTTTAAATGTTTCTGTGTTTTCTTTTTCTTTTTGTTTTCTTTTTTTGCTACGCACTGCCACTCAAAATATGGGACTTTTTATGTATAGCTGACTTTTGACAGACTCAAAGAAACTCATATGCTGTATGTCGTCTCCTATCTTTTATGTCATTGCTTTGTATAACCTGTATGTGGCACTGTGGAAAACCAAATAAAACTATTTTTCTGATTTAAAAAAAGAACGTGGAATCCTCTTCCACAAGCAGTGGTTTCAGTAGGGAGAATAGATAATTTCAAAAAACTTCAAAATTTCAAAAAACTATTAGATAAGCACCTAAACGACCACAACATACAGGGATATACAATGTAATATTGACGTAAAAGCACACACACACACACTGGTTGGACTTTTGAATCTTACCAAATATGTAATTAATGATGAAATTAATAAAAAAAAAATATTTTGCACTAAAGAATACAGACACTGGTAGACGTGCTGTTGAGGTTTGGTGTTCGGTTACCTCTGTTTATGAATATTCAAAACTGTACTTCTGCATGGATATCTTCATAATGTGACCTAATCCTAATGCAAATCATCATACCCTGCTCTTTCCAGAGTTCTAAACATAAAAAGGACACAAAAAACAATACTAGAGAAGAATTATATGAACGTGTGTTAAACCGTTTCTTAATTCATATCATTTTATTACTGAAATCCAGGTTGCTGAGATTTAAATTGCGGAAATTGCACATTTATTTAAAAATTAAATAACAAATCTTTGAGGACCTGTAATGGTCTCTTGTTATAGGGGAAATTGAGTCTTCAAACCCCAGTAGACCTTTCCTGAGCGGAGGCACTGGAGATTAGATGCAAAACATAGTTCCTCCTGGGACTTGGACATGATTGCTTGTTTTATGCCTTGAGCACAAGGGAATCACACCCATTAATCTGTAAATTGAATTACAACTATGTTATTAGGATCATAAACCTTTTTGTTGTGTCTTTTGTGAAGAGAATAACTTTAGGCAAATAATATGAATCGCCATTCAGTTCACTTAAGCATTCTTAAAAAAATTCAGCTCATAGTTTTTAAATTCATCTAACCTAGTTGCCTAAAAATTTACATCCCTAAGTTGTCCCAGAAATGGACGTTCCTGCTCTGTAAGTTGATGAACTGTCTTTTTCTTTTTTACACACGTTAGTAGAACATTTAGAAATATTAGTTGTACTTAATAGAGAAGTATTGACTTGTAAAAAAAAGAAATACAAATTATACTCACCTAGGTGGATGTGGCATCAATCCGATGCTGCACCTGTCCCCCGCTGGCTCTGCCGTGAGAATTGAGCAATTAAATACTGCTAAGCGCTCAGTTCTCCCCCTTTGCTCTGAGCAGAGAGCAGTGGCTGTCGGGTCACCGGCTCTGCTCTTCCCCTCCAGCGCTGGGCTGTGGAGGGGGTGGGAGGGGCTGGCGATCCACTAAAATCCTGAGCCAGGTGCTGGTCCAGGCATCTGGGTGAATTCCAGCCACATTGTCAGGATCTTTCCTGAGCTTGGACCAGCTGAGTGACGTCAGCCGACAGCGGACTTTAGCCCACTGTCGGCTGAAAACGGGTCACAGAAGTGCAGTTAGTTCTGCCTTCTTTGGCCATACTTCTCCTTTAAACAGTATCCTAAAAAGTCTACTTTTGTCTGGTATACCTCTTGAAAATTATCCGTGTACTACCTGGTATGTTGGTGTTTCCTGTGCCTACAGCCTCATAGCTGTATATCTGCAGCAGATCTAAGGTTTTGCTGTCTCTGACTACTAGCTTTTAGGAGATTGTGAGTTATATTGGGTGATATCACCACTGTGCTCCTCACTGTTCTCGTTGCTGGAGGTCCTGACACAAGGAAGCAATGCTCTTCCTCTTAAAAGATGGCCTTCCTATAAACAGACAGAACAAGGCATAGTAAGCCATTTATGGGACTGGGTATGCTGGGTCTCCTGTTCTCATCTTCCTTTATGATGTCGAAATCACTATTTTAGCCTGGACCATTCTCTTTACCACCTCGGGTAGGTTGAAACACTGACTGAACGCTCATTACTGTAGTTTACTGATGTCTTTGTCCCTCATGTGGACATGGACGACTTTCATGCTCGCCCCACTGACAAATTCGTCCTTAGGCTCTATCACCAAGGTTCTTTTTATTAACGATTTATTATTATTTTCTCATCCCCCCCCCCCCCCTTTTTTTTTTCATGTTTTTAGTTCCTTTCTCTGGCCTGGGGTCCAGATGAGTCATCATAATTAAAGCATTAGTTCCCATGTTACGCTGGATCTAAAGATATGGTCCCGCTAGGGACCAACAATTGCTATATATGTATATGTTCTTTCTTTTTATTATTTTTATTTTTGTTCTGCTTTTGTCCTGCAATGCATGAATGTTTGTGCTCAATGTACTGATTTGCTATACATGCATACATTTTGTAACGCACTTTTTCCTTAATAAAACTTTATTGAATAATTCCTTTATGATGTCACCAAGAGTCATCTGTCCCCTCCTCAGCCAGGCCCCTGATGACACACTGCCAGGTCCGCCTTTCTTTGACGGCTGTATGGAACCTGAACTATCCTGGGATATGTGATGTGCATATCCCAGGAGGCTTCATAGCAGAGACATTATTCTAATCTAACTGAAAATGGGGGTGGGGTGGCGTGCAAAAAAGCTAAACAAAATATTTTTTTTTGCCTTTTTTTTTTGTAATTCTGGGTGGTGGAAGCGAGTAGTGTATGGACACCTTTTGCATCTAATGAGTGAAGGTCTGCTTTAAATGACACCTCACAGAAGAGAAATACAGTATGTTGGTTGCCATTGCGGGCTCCCTCCTTAAAATGATTTTATTTTTTATTCCAGGGGGTTGAGGTGAGTAGTGCACTGACACCTTTTTGCATCTAATGAGTGAAGGTCTGCTTTAAAGAACACCTCTCATAAGAGAGATGCAGTATGAGGGTTACCATTGTTGTCTTGCTCCTTAAAATGCTAGTTGCCTGGTTGTCCTTGGTTTCTCTACTTTCTGACTCACTGACCCAAAACAAGCACCCGTCCAGTGAAATTCTGCAATCTTGTTTCTGGTTAGTGATTCAGAAAACAGTGTACGTAGAGGCATGACAGTCAACTAGCGTTTTCAGAAGGAGGTCAGAAAGTTTGCATTTTTCTAATCTTTCTTTTATGTTTTAGCAAATGATCATTTGGTGTACCTTCTGTTTTTCAGCACACCACCTGCCTGTGCAACGCGGTCATCAGTCTGCTGAAAGTTCCCCTCTCTTTTCAGAGATATTTCTTCCAGAAGCTGCAATCTACAAGCATCAAAGTAAGTACAATAGTGAGTGTGCGGTCTGCTGCAGAGCCGTGTGTAGAAAAAGCAGCACAGGGAACTTCTATATATATGTTAATGCATTGAAGTAGGCTGCATATTTTACAGGAGAGCTAAAAAAGCAATTCTTGCAGCAATAGGCACCTCTTTTTCTGGAAATGGAAAGTGCTTCTTTTGATCAAATAATCCTCGGATCCAGCTCTGAGAAGAGAGAGAAAGGTGTGTGTTGATTATATCTGTAAGACGTGCCTGGGTTATTTAATAGCGACATTAAATCGGCAAATGCATTCTGTTTTTTTTTTTTCCACTTGCCAATGCAAGCTTCTGTTGCCTGGAAATCGATAATTCATATGAAAGGAGAAACATCGAAATTTTTGGCGGTATCTTTACTGTAAATCTGTCAGCGATCGAACTGACATCAGGGTTAAATTCAGTAATTTCTTACATCTGCAATTTAGTTTAATTCTGGACTAGCTTTTATGTTGACCTGTGGAGTCTCTAGATCTCAGACCCATACTTTAAGGGCCAGTTCACACCAGATGCAGTTTTGTGTGCATTTTTTCTGCACTAAAAATGCATGCACACATTGCACAGTGTTTTCCATGTATTCCAATGGCTCTAGTTGGCACCATGCAGTCAGTTTCCGGTCAGTTTCTGCACTGGAAAGTGACTGGAAACTGACTGCATGGTGTGAACTAGAGCCATTGGAATACATGGAAAACACTGTGCATGCATTTTGTGCAGAAAAAAAGCACACGGAACTAAACGGAATTGCGTCTGGTGTGAACTGGCCTTAATAGGGCCTTGACTTGTGCTTGAATCAGAGTTAAGCACCACCTCCTGCCAATCGAATAATGTGAGTGTTGAGTGGCAACAGGTGAGGGGATTTGCTCTGAGCTGATAGAAGTCAGGACCCTAAGATCAGTGTGGGAGTAAAACCAGCCTTGGATGAACCGTCTATGGCTGGCTTTACTCCTAAATTGATCATAGGGTCCTGAATATTGTCCGGTCCCCACTGAACCATTCAGCAGGGACTGGCCAAAATTTGAACTATTATATGGGCAGGCTGATTGTACCCAAGTTGATCGATTAACGTGGGTACAACCAGCCTGTCATTTTTTTCATTTGATTATTGCCAGTGGCACCTCCCCTTTCCTATGTGACAGTATTCAGGCTTGGCAGTTAACCGCTGCTCTGGCTGGCCATACACAAGTAGAATTTATTTCAAAATGTTTCATTTTAAGAACATTCGTTAGATTTTCTAATTGTTAGTAGGGTCGATTCGTTGTTACTTTGCGACCACAGTGATGAGAAAATTTGAAAGGGCGGGATGAAAACTTTTCCTTGAACAAACTGATTTCTAACAGTAAATGTGTTTCTTGTTAAGTAAAGTCCATTCATTCCAAAATCAAGTTTTAAAGCAGATGAAATTTTGAAGTACTAATAATTTTCGTACAAATGTTCAATCAAAAATCTACTATTGTATGGCCATCGTAACGGCCCATACACGCTCAGAAAATCGTACAAAAAAATACCGCTTTCGAAGTGATCGTACAATAAGCTGATCGTTAGTACACAGCTGTCGAGAGCCGATCACGACAGTTAATCCAATGGGACAAGCATTATTTTTTTTTCGTACGATACCAGATCGTGCAATTTTCATTTAATCAGTACAGTTGTCCAAAAATACAATAAAAATACATTACATCACTTCCAAATTTTTATTCTGTCGTATGAGAATTTTCGTAACTTTAGTAAAATCTTTAATTTTCATATTAGATTGGCATGCAAAAAAAAAAAAGAGGATCGTGTGTACCAGGCATAAGACCTGTACTGTACTGTAAAGTCTTGCATCTTGGAAATAAGGTCACCGTGACATGATTCCCTATATGCTTAAATACAGTGGAACCTTGGATTGCGAGTAACGTGGTTAACAAACGTTTCGCAATACAAGCAATTATTTAAAAAAAATCCTGACTCAGTTTGCGAGTGTTGTCTCGCAAAACAAGCAGGATTCTAACCTCTGCGGTGTGCAGTACCGCATTTGGGCATATGTGCAGGGGCGCCGGTGACACTCGGAGCTGTTCGGAAACACTTGGAAATACTCTGTTCCTGAGGGTTTCCGAGTGCAGCCGAACGGTCTCTGAGTATTTCCGAGTCTCTCCGGCACCCCCCCCACCTCTGGCTACATGCGGTATTGCATTACATAGAAGACTTCTATGGGGAAACTCGCTTTGATATGCGGGTGCTTTGGATTACAAGCATTCTCCTGGAACGAATTATGCTCGTAATCCAAGGTTCCACTGTATAGAAGTCTTTTGGAGTGCTACAACAGATAAATGGGGCCATAGGGAACACAAGGCCAATATCAGTGGGTAGAGGTGTGGTCTGTGAAGAGAACCTATCACAATGCCCTAAATTGGGCAAAGTAACTGATTCTGTTTACAATTTCTGTCCATACAAGAAATCTTGAGATTATGCTTAATAATGGCACAAATTCTATCTGCCAAGTAATTACTCTACATTTTACTGATCTGTAAGGGCACCTGCACTGTAGGTTTGTAATAGATTCTCTTAGCAGAGGGAAAGTTGAGGATGGGCTGGTCTGCTGTTAGATGAAAGTGTAATGATTAGATTTGAACCCCAACATACAGCAGCATTACAATACATCATATCAGTTGCGACTAAATAACATTTAACTTTTTAGATTTCTTGCTGGACTGTGTTTTGCCTGGAGTCCCTTTTATACATCACAACAGTTTTTTGTTTTGCTTTTTCATATTTGGTCTGTGAAGTGGTTCATTGGATTCTACCTGAGCTCCCATTAAGTGAGGACATGAAAGCAGTTTCCTAGCTGGTCATCTCTTTTCATCAGCTGAATTCGCTGCTTTTGAAGTTAAAATCTCCTGACTCCTCGGATACATGGCCACCAGCTAGTTCCCCAGCCATGGCAGGCCTTAGGAATTATCTGTCAGATCACATAGAAAATGACCTGTCAAACTCTGCCCTTCACACTGATTATATATTTTATAAACACAATGTGTGTGTGTGTGTGTATATATATATAGATATATATATATATAGATATATAGATATATAGATATATAGTATAAAGAATTTTACAACAGTTCTGGTACTTAAAACTACTTTTTGAAGGAGATGTATAGGGTTTTGTATACATTTTCTTTATGATGTGCGGGGCTAAGTGTTCTTTTCAGCCAGAATAATATTAATAATTTCCACATATGTATCAGGCTAATTGTGACTGAATTGCTGAAAAAAGCAAGCAGGCTAGTTTAAAGGATAAGTTCACCTTTTTGTTACATGTTACTCCCATATTCAGAGTGTAACATGTTACAGATGCACCGGCCCCCGCTCCCCCTGAACCCCCAGTCTGACAGCTTGCGGGGGGGATCCACAATGTTCTGTGAAACAGAAATCTACAGCTACTACTACGCTGTTGAGCGCTGTGGTGGTTGAATAATGCTTCCTGCTAGTGTGTAACTGCTTGGCCCCCACAGAGTCTGAAAGAGCCCTGCATTCCACCCACGATCTACTGATCTTATCCTTTTAAAGAGTAACTCCACTTTTGTTGCAAAAAAACAAAGCAAAAAACAGATTTTAAAAAGCTTTTTTGCAGATTTTCACATGTTTTTTTTTTCTCTGAAGAAACAGCTGTTTTTACCATCACCTGTGCAGACTGAATCTGAGTGGGAGGGTCTGCTTAATTATAATCACCTGGTGCACTCTCAGTGTTTTGAGGAAAGTTGCAGTGTTGGTATCCTTTTAGAAGTAATTACCCTAAGCCCTGGTTCACATTGCTGCTACTTTCACTTGAAGTAGCGCGATTTCAAAGTAGCAAGGTCAGCGCGATTTCAGCTGCTACTTGATAGACTAGTGTGGCTTCATGCTTCTATTGAAGTTGCACCTGAAATCGGCAAAAGTAGTGCAGGAACTACTTTTGCAAATTGGTGCGGCACTGCAAAATCATTGAAGCACCGATGGGAACAGTGCCATTGCCTCCAATAGGCTGCGACTTGTCATGCGATTTGATCTCTCAAATCGCGTGACAAATCGCTCCAATTTGAACCTAGACTTAGGGAGTATCTCGCCAAAAATGAACTTTTTGTTGCAGAGGATGCTTAAAGTCTAACTTGTATCTTAGTGCCGACGTATGCAAAAATCAGCGAGCCAATCACACAAGCAAGAAATTATGGTGTACCCTAGAATTGTCTGTTTTTCTGCACATCACCACAATGCACAGATCTGAAAAGAGCCTTAACAGTTTATTAGTGTGCTGCAATTCCATTTTCAGGTGCAATAATGTTGTTGAGGGTGTGGTTAGATCCCGGATTGCCAATATAGGGAAGAGCAGAGGAAGCAGGCACCACCCATGACCTTTGCTCATAGTCTGTCCCCTTGGTATCTATGCTGAAGCGATAAACATAGTGCTATAGTGTATTGTGGTTTTTTTAATTATTTTTTTAACACAAAGGTGCACCTGGTACGTATGCCTGAAACAAAATACAGGAATGTTACAAAATATAACGGTGGTTTTATGAAGCATATGAATAACCCACTTTATTTTCCCTTTACATTACACAAGAAGATTCTAGCAGATGGTTGCCTTCAAATATGCTGCTTATGCAAAAAACAAGAGACTGTGGAAAACAAAATGTTCTGGACAGTACTGTATGCTACGGAGACTAACGCTAAACCTTACCTAACAGCTCTATTAGATTTTTTTTAAATCCTATTCCAACAATGTGAAAATGTAATCAACAGACAGGTAGAAACACCGTAGTTAAAGTGGACTTGTACTCCATTTAAAACTTCAAGGTGTATTTCTGGGCAAAAAACAAACAAAGTACATCTCTGAAATACATGCATAAATCCCCCTGTTGCGTCTGTATAAACACTGCAAATATAGAAAAATACCTGTTGGTACTGCCAGAAATCCAGTGAGCTTCTAACTTCCTGTAGGGCAGAGACCCTTAAGCACCGGGCCGCGGCCCGGCTGTTGGGAGATGGGCCGCGTGGCAGGGGGTGGGCAGCGAGCAAGGCTCTATCTTCAGTGGTGGGAACTCGCATTGCCGCCTAAGCTCTGCCTCTTGTCAGTGGCCGGAACCTGCTGTGGGCTGCGTATGCGAGGGAACTCCCCTCCCTCTCTGTGGTCATGTTACTCCATGTGTATGTAAAATATACACTCACCGGCCACTTTATTAGGTACACCTTGCTAGTACCGAGTTGGACCCCCTTTTGCTTTAGAACTGCCCTAAAGAGAAAGTAAAGTCTTCCTGTTTAATTGTACCTACTGGTAAGCCTATAATAAGGCTTACCTGTAGGTACTGTAAATATCGCCTAAACTTACACTGTTTAGGAGATATTTACTATATATGCCGCCAACGTCTTCCGCGCATGCGCCCTGAAGCAATGGTCGATTGCGTCGTCTCTTCAGAGCCCTGTACTGTGACCGACGGCACCCTCGCGCATGCGCAGGAGTGACATCGTAGTGGCTTCGGGCAATCACAGCGCCAGTGCCCACGAACCCAAAGAAACTCCGGGGGAAAATGTCGGCCATCTCAGCGGTGTGCGGGCGCTGCTGCAACAGCTTCATTCTAAGGTAAGTATTTTATAATGAGCTAGTATGCGGTCGGATTGTTAGTACAGCGGCTTTGTTTTTTGTTCAGCCCGCTGGGTAGTAGTGTGTACCAGGCTTAACTCAGGTTTTCTCAACCAGGGTTCCATTGAACCTTGGGGTTTCTCTAGAGGTTGTGAGGGGTTTGTTGAGCAATGAGCAATTCCTTCCTCTCAGATAAGTTCCCTCTGACACCGTTGATCTTTTCTAGCTGTCTGTAAGGAGCATTCTTCCCACTGACTGTATCATGAGTTGTAGTAATTTTTAGCCATGGTTACTGAGACTGGAAAGTTATTTCAAGTTTTTCTCTGTGTTGAGAGAGACTGCTCTAACTGCTGCTTTGTCACGACAGCTTGCGCTTTTGAAAAACAGACTTACTGGCTAGATCACCAGCTGATAATGAAAGCCTAAAAAATATATAACAAATGCAGCCTGTACAATAGTTTTGCACAGAGCAGCCTCCTCTTCTAAAGGTTCCCCTTGCTCTGTCCTCTCCTCATCTCTATCTGCCCCATAGCAAGCACTTTTAAACGTATGGGCTCCCTCCCATGCAGCTGTGTGCGTATGTCCATTGACACAGTGTGGCTCGGCCACACTCCCTCCTCACCGGATTTGATTGACAAGCCTTTTGAACCACTTGAAGCATTTGGATACAGGTATAGAGAGGAAGGTAAGTGGAGAGTCTACACAACAATTAGGAACAGGTCAGAAGTTGGTGGCACTTAGTGTTACTAAACCCAGGACCCTGCATTTACTTTATCTGTCACCCAGAGAACATTGAAATGCAATTATTTTAGTGAATATAAATTGCTAAATGCCTTTTCTCATCAGCAGTATATAGCAGTCTTGTAACTTCTATCAGTGTCCAGTTAAAGCTTGTAGGATGAGTTGTCATTCTACTCTGACTATCCTATGAGGCTGCATGACCTTTGGCCCTCTGTCTTGACAGTACTGATTGACCTTGTGCTGATCACACTCTCCCAAGAAAAAATAAATAAAACTCTAGCAATACACACCAAACTGAGCATGTGCAGAGTGACTCCAAAGGCTTTATCTTATCAGGAGATGGATTGGGGACTGTGGAAGAAGGGGAGGTTTTGCACAATGCTCAGGATTACCCCCTTAGGTTCCACAGTGGGTATAACAAGCATGCTTTATTGCATATACAGACCGATTTTACTGTTGTGGGTTTAGTAACAGAGCGTTTAGAGATCTATTTTATTCAAACTTTTTTCAGTTTCAAATGCCCTGCATCAAGAAGTACTGCAGCAGACTCCGAGTGCCAAAAGATAACACACCGGGCTTCAAAGCGAAGGATGAAAACTTAATGTGTAGTTATCAAGCCTGCTAGTACAAGACTTTGTGGTGTAAAGTTGACATGACATATTATCTCTTTTTGGTTTAGCTCGCCCTGTCTCCATCACCTCGCAACCCCACAGAGCCAATAGCTGTACAGAGCAACCAGCAGATGGCGCTCAAGGTTGAAGGAGTGGTACAGCATGGATCCAAACCTGGTCTTTTCCGAAAGATTCAGTCTGTCTGCCTCAATGTCTCTTCTACACTGCAGAGTAAACCAGGCCAGGACTTTAAGGTAAACGTCTTGTCTACCAACACTGTCATACTGATGTATTCCTTTTTTTTTTTTTATGTAAATATTTATTTTGTTTATAAAGTTTTGTACAAACAAAAGTACAAAGGCACACAGCATAGCAAACTGAATAAAAAAAAAAGAATTGCAAAAAAGCAGGAGTCCAGCAATACATCACTGCCGTCTAGAGCTAAATAACTATTTATGTCGAAGGGAATGGTTACTACTAGGCAACTTTTGCAGGAGTGGTGGCCAAAGGTCTGCTTTTAACGTCGGTAAGGAATAGATGTGCCAAGAGGAAGGAGCCAGAACTAGAACATGTAACCTCCGTGTTGATTTTTATTAAGACTTTTATATCTTCTAAATCAAATGCATTCTTAATTTGGCAGTGCTTAATTTTTGATGTCCTATGTGCACGAGGCCATACCCTTCCTCACTGCATCCAAAAACTAAGCAGTTTTGGCTTTAGTTTAACTTTTAAGAGAGAAGATTTTGGGCATATTGCAACATCTGGGTTTTCATGCTGTCCCTTCCTGTAATTGACCCCCCCCCCACTTGATGGTAGGTCAAGAGCAGACTCTTTCCTGGCCTCAATAAAAAGTTTACTGATAATTTCCTCCTCCTGTAAAATGTACTTGCCTAGAGTAGAGTGATATTAAAGGTGTTTTTTTTAAAAATAACAAACATACATGTTAGCAGATAAGTATATGTGAATTGGTTTTGCACAGAGCAGCCCGGATCCTCTTCTTTTCGGGTCTCTGACCCCTCCCTCTTGACCACTGCCCCCAATAGCAAGCCTCTTGCTATGGGGGCACTGGTACGTACTCGCTCCAGAGCCCCACTCTGTGTGTCTATAAGAGGCCCCGTTCTCTCCTCATTGGCTCACTGGTTGTGATTGGCTGGCTCCCACTGCTGTGTCTCTTGAAATGGGGAGAGAGAGACCCAGGATAGCCGAGGCTCCTGTGCACATCGCTGGATCAAGAAGGGGCTCAGGTGAGTATTAGGGGGGCTTTGGGGGAGCAGCACACAGAAGGTTTCATAGAATGCATGAAGGTAAAAAGCCTTCAGCCATTACAACCACTTTAAAACCTGACTCACTGTGTTTTATACTTTTGATTCACTGACCCAGAACAATTATGTGGATAATGATGAATGGCACAGAAAGTCAGAAGTTGTAATATGCATCCTTGTTTTGGGTTTCGGGCTTGTGACAGGTTTATGTTAATACGCCAGGAAGAGGAGCTTTTGAAGACAGAGCCTCAGCATGACAGCCAAGCAAGTAACTATGTTAAGAAGGAAATGACAGTTTCTCTGTCACAGAAGGGTTCTTTTGAAAATAATTGCATGGTTGCATATGGTGCTGGTAAAAAGCATTGGCCTCACATATGCTAATGTCTGAATAAGGAACTGTCTGTGTTCCCTTTATTGCCCAATCTGTTTCTAGCGCAGGTTGGAGAATGAATATATTATGATGCTTTATACATACGGTAGTAACAGGCTGAGTCAGAGGATCACATTATTAGGTCAGGCACAGTATCGGCAATGTTAGTCTTTTATTCATGACTCTGTTTTGGACATCTGGGCTTTTTGATCAGCTGATGTTCTCCTGAATGGTCCAGCGACTCTGCACAGATGGCAGAGCTCAAAATTTCTGCTGCAGAAAAAAAAATAAAAAATTGTTATGATCTCCTGCATGAATGGGTAAGATGCTGTTTGCCTGTGGGTGAGTCACAGAGGATCGGCCGAAATGGACAGAGAGCCTTAATGTTCTTTCTGAATGCTAAACAGATGTCAGTAACTGGAGTTCCTTCTCTCTGGACTTTAAGGACAAACATAATGAGAAAAGGAACGAAATGTAACTCATAGCAGGTAATCAAAAATCAGCACTTGACCCTTCCCTCTGCAGCTAAAGAAGCCTGAATTCTGATTGGTTGCTACAGATGATTTTGTAGCTCTAAGGTTGGCCATACAATTTACAATTTTCTTTTACCATATTTTTATTGAAGATTTTCCAAAACAAAAGAGATTACCAGGAATCAAATAAGACATTTTCAGGTTTCCGTCAATAATATATACAATGTATTGTAGCGGGGTGTCTGTAAAACAAGTTAAAATGACAGGAGAAGTGATTGATGGGATATATGTTCCTCCACAGGTGCTTAAATTTACAATCTAAGATATACCAGCAAAGACTTTAGGATAAAGAAACATAGTTCTTTATCCCCTGTTGGTAAAGTTCGTTCCGGGGCTGGTTTTATTGGGAGCCTGATAGAGCTCTGGGTGGGACAGGCTCCCAAGTCCGTGGAGCTGCAGTTTGTTGGTTTCCTTCCAGGCCTTGATTAAGACAGCTGGTCTCAGCTCTCAGAGAGAGAGAGTGTGTGTGTCTGAGTGAGGAGGCATACTGGAGCATGGCTGCTTATCCCTGATTTTGGATTCAGGTTTGTGCAACTGTAAGGACACTTATTACCAAACCAAAGGACTGTTCCGACTACGGATACAGTAAGGCTCGGTAGAGCAGAAGTTTATTTTGTTTGTTTGATGGCAAGATGCCCTTTTTCTTCTGTTGGAAATATCCTGTGCATTAAACATGGTGTTTTCCTAAAGAGACTGTGAGTTGTCCCTGCCTTGAGTCTGATCGCCCTACAGTATATGCAGATTAAAATAACCGCATGGTAGCAATACTTATCGAATTCAATGCATATAAAGTCAACAGAGGTATAACCAGGTCAGTTGAACCGTGTGTAACCATAGGTCTGCAACAAAATAGTGATAACGGATATCCCTCCCACTCAACGGGACACCCCAATGGGAACAGACTGTTTCCAGGTGGGAGTATAGTCAATCATCACTTCTAGGTATGTTTCTTATTTTTTTTTACACACCATGGTATTGAATATAGTGAAACTCCCCAAACAGCGAATAGACGCCAAGGTCAATGGTGGAGAGTAGCTTAAGAATAACTTATATGTCACTGATAAATAGACCCTTTATGCAATATAGCTAATAATTACAAGCATAGGCAAGGGGTAACCAGGTAAGGATACCCCGTTACCATTACAATTTCTTGTTCATACATCACGGGACACAGAGCAGCATAGTCATTACTATGTAGGTTATATAGAATTACCTTCAGGTGCTGGCACTGGCAACTTCCAAAACAGGAAGTACCCTCCCCTATATAAGCCCCTCCCATCCGGGAGTACCTCAGTTTTTTGCCAGTGTCTAAGGTGTTGGCCAAGGTTAACATGTATTCATCTGGGCTTGTGTACAGGTTCTCTGGGCCTTAGCAAGCTATTCCGGATCCGACCAAAAAAGCTTCATAGCTAAACGGTCGGTACCCGGGCCTTGCAGAGAAGAGCAAGGTTTTGCCTGTAATGCCTCTCTTAGGAGGGCTGGACCCTGGGATCCAGAGCTCTGGTCATACCCAAAACCAAGAGGCTATCTGTGCAGGGTGCTATACAGGTCCAGGGGAGTGGAATCCTTGGGAACCCGGTCCCTGAAGGTCTACTACAATGCCTGCCGTGAAAGGTGAAGTTTGGGCTTCTGTGGACCAAACAAAGTCCTGCGGCGGGGAAAAGGTAAGTGGGGGCCCCTCAGGAACTTGGTTCTATTGAGGGGACCCCCAAGCCTAATATGTCTTTCTGCCTGTTACCTAAAAGGTATTCCCGCTAATAGCTGTATATGCCTAAGAAATCCTAGAAATGTTTTTTCATAAAGGAAGTTTTAAAAACTGTAAACCTGGAAATGTTTTTCATAAAGGAGGTTTTAAAAAAAAAAAAAAAAAAAAGTGCGGTACCTGTGTTTGTCCACTAGAGGCCGCTGTGGAACGTCTTTTTTTCTTGGGACTATTCCTTCCATGGTGAAAGTCCAGGCAGATGAGTGAGCTCTCTATCAGGGAAGCTGCATTCCTCTGTCATGCTGCCAAGTAGTTTCCTTCCATCCCCGAGTCCTGGTGAAACAGGGACCCTGGCTCCTCTCCCTACAGGGCGCCAAGAGCGCACACGTGCACGCGCGCGCGCACACACGCTTTCTTTTTATAGATTTAGCTTCAAAAAGTGGGCGGAGCCTGGCGGATGACGCGCTCTGTGCGCCCAGCGCTTTTGCGCATGTGCGGGCGTCCCAGCAAGATAAAAGGACTCAGTCCACGCTGCTTGCTATGGACACAGAGCATGAAAAGGAGCTGGTAGCATGGTATAGGGGCTTACAGCGGGCGGTTGATACAGGCATCCCCAGAAAGACGCATTAGTAGACACCCACTGATGTACATAGCAGCAGATTGCATTAGACTATTTCAGTAAGGGGTGTATTGCGGCTGGAATACCTCAGCTTTGAACTAAGGAATATGCCGCCTAAAAAACTCCGAGATATACCTCTCAGGAAGTGTAGGGGGTCTCCATCGGGCTCTGAGGATCTGGAGCAGTCATCTGCACCCTCCTCCCCTGAGAAATCAGAGGTTAATACCCATAAGGAACCCCCGGGAGTGCCAGGTACTGCGTCTGTCCTCAGTCCACCTGCTCCTGCATATATAACAGAGGAGGTTTTTTCCTCAACTCTGGAGGGATTGGAGCAGAGATTGGCAGCATTGATCGCTTCTTCTCTACAGGAAAGAAAGCGCGCCAGATCTCCATCACCTCCATTAGAGTGCCTGTTGGCAGAGCAACAGTCCCAGGAAGGGACCGACCTACCTGAAGGGGATCAGGAGGAGGTTAACTCTGTTTTTGAGGAATCGACAGTAGATGAACCATTTTCAGCATCACAGACTGAAAGATTGTGGGTCCAGACCCTAACTGACATGGTTCGATCTGCATTTAAAATGCCTCTTGTTGAACCATCAACTACTGCTGTCTCCTCATTGGGGTCGCTAAAAGCTCCCCAGGTTAATTGCTCCTTTCCAATACATCCATTATTGGAAGGACTTATATACCAGGACTGGGAACATCCTGATAAACTATTTGTTCCGCCTAAGAAATTTCCGGTGATCTATCCCATGGAGGAAAAGTTCACCCAGAGATGGAATGTTCCTACGGTGGATGCAGCCATCTCTTCTGTGAACAAATCACTGACATGTCCAGTAGATAATGTTCAAATGTTCAAAGATCCAGTAGATAAAAAATTGGAATCTTTATTAAAAGCTGCTTTTTCCACAGCAGGGGCTGTTACACAGCCAGCAGTGGCAGCTATTGGGGTCTGCCAAGCTTTAAAGGATCAAATGAAAATGGTCCTGAGGGATTTGCCAGACCAGCAGGCCCAGGCTCTGGCTGATCTGCCTAGAGCATTATGCTTTGCGGTTGACGCCATCAAGGATTCTATCCATCAGGCCTCCCGCCTCACGCTGTCTTTGGTACATATGCGTAGGCTTCTGTGGCTCAAAAACTGGTCTGCTGAAGCTCCCTGTAAGAAGCTCTTAGTTAGCTTCCCATTTCATGGGGAACGCCTTTTTGGCGAGGACCTGGATAAGTATATCCAGAAGATTTCCAGTGGTAAAAGTACTCTCTTACCGAGTAAGAAGAGGTCTAGGGGTCCATCTTTTAAGAGGACTACCTCTCCTATCCCTGCGACGTCTGCTACTAAGCAGTTCCGACGGCCTCCTCGGTCAAACTCAGGGGGTAAAAATCAGGGACAGTCACAGGGTAATAAGAAACCCTGGATCCGAAGGGGTACTAAACCAGCCTCCAAGTCAAGCCTATGAAGGGCTGCCCCCACTCAAACGGGTGGGGGGAAGACTTCAGTTGTTCGCAGAGACCTGGCGGGAGACGATCAAAGACAGATGGGTGCTCTCCGCAGTAACTCTGGGATACAAGTTGGAGTTAAAAGAGTCTCCTCCTTCCCATTTTATGTGGTCAGGCATGCCAAGAGACCCTCTGAAAAGAGGGTCTCTCCTATTGGCGTTAGAACAACTATTGCTCCAAGGAGTAATTATGGAGGTTCCTATGGAAGAGTGGGGGTTGGGTTTCTACTCAAACCTTTTCACAGTCCCGAAGCCAAACAGGGACATAAGACCCATATTGGACCTAAAGAGTCTAAACAAATTTCTAAACGTCCGGTCTTTCCGGATGGAGTCGATCCGATCGGTCACCGCTGCCCTACAAGGGGAGGAATGGTTAGCCTCGATCGACATCAAAGATGCTTACTTGCATGTTCCCATCTTTCCAGGTCATCAAAAATTTCTACGCTTTGCAGTAGAAGGGCGCCATTTTCAGTTCAGAGCCTTACCATTCGGTCTGGCCACAGCACCACGAGTGTTCACAAAAATTCTGGCCCCACTGTTGGCCGATCTAAGAACACAAGGTGTAACGATAATGGCATACCTAGACGACCTGTTGTTGATGGACCACTCAGTTGCCAAGCTAGAAGTGGTAATTGTCGATACAATCGAGTATCTAGAATCTCACGGTTGGGTCATCAACCTGGACAAGTCAGCCCTACAGCCAGTGAAAAACCTGGTATATCTAGGGCTACGGCTGGATTCAGACCAGAGGAAGATTTTCTTACCTCTAGACAAGGTATCCTCTTTGAGGGGCTTGGTCCGTCTGCTTTGTGCAAAAAGACAGCCGTCCATACGCCTGTACATGAGGCTGCTAGAAAAGATGGTAGCATCATTCGAAGCTGTGCCATACGCCCAATTCCACTCAAGGAATTTACAGAGGGCCATATTGTCAGCCTGGAACGGAAAAATTCAGGCTCTAGACTTCCCGATGGCTTTGTCCCCTTCCGTTCGGAAGAGTCTCTGCTGGTGGTTGATCCCCCAGAATCTCCAGAAGGGAAAACCCTTCAGTCCGATATCTTGGAAGGTGGTCACTACAGATGCCAGCCTTATAGGCTGGGGGGCAGTACTGGAGCAATGGTCTCTCCAGGGCAGATGGTCAAATGTAGTAAAAACCCTGCCCATCAATCTCTTAGAGATACGAGCAGCCCGGTATGCTCTAGTAGCCTGGACATCCAGACTCCAAGGGTCCCCTGTCAGAATTCAATCAGACAATGCCACAGCAGTGGCATATATCAATCATCAGGGAGGCACCAGGAGTCGTGCAGCCCAGAGGGAAGTAAGTCACATCCTGGAATGGGCAGAAAAGCATGTCCCATGTATATCAGCTGTCTTCATTCCAGGGGTGGAGAATTGGAAGGCGGACTTTCTGAGTCGCCAACAGTTATGCCCAGGGGAATGGTCCCTTCATCCCGAGGTCTTCCGAGCAATATGTCAGCGGTGGGGAACACCGGATGTAGATCTGCTAGCATCCAGATTCAACGCAAAGGTGGACAGATTTGTCTCCCGGACAAGGGATCCCCTCGCTTGCGGCTCGGATGCTCTGGTGTTCCCTTGGGGTCAGTTCAGACTGATATATGCATTCCCTCCGCTACAATTGTTGCCTCGACTCCTTCGCAGAGTCAGGTTGGAGAAGAAGCCGGTGATCCTGGTGGCTCCAGCGTGGCCCCGAAGGGCCTGGTACGCGGAGATCATCAAAATGTCTGTGGGGAGTCCTTGGACCCTTCCACGTCGTCCGGACCTGCTTTCGCAAGGACCGATATACCACCCTTCCTTACTAACTCTAAGTTTAACGGCCTGGCTATTGAATCCCACATCCTAAAGAAGAGAGGTCTCTCTAACTCTGTGGTATCAACTATAATCAATGCCAGGAAGCCTGTATCCAGGCAGATCTACTATAGAGTTTGGAAGGCGTACATCACTTGGTGCGAGGCCAGAAAATGGCATCCACGTAAGTACGTTATAGGCAGAATTCTGGACTTCCTGCAGTGGGCTGTAGACAGGAAGTTTGCCTTAAGTACTATCAAGGGCCAGGTTTCGGCCTTATCAATACTATTTCAAAGGCCCCTGGCTATGCATTCACTTGTCAAATCCTTTATGCAAGGGGTGACTCGTATTATTCCACCGATTAAAGCTCCCATATGCCCATGGGATCTAAATTTGGTTCTGTCGGTTCTGCAGAAGCAGCCGTTTGAACCTTTGCGCCACATTTCCTTGGTTCTACTCACCAGAAAATTGATATTTTTAGTAGCCATATGCTCGGCTAGAAGAGTGTCGGAATTAGCCGCCATGTCCTGTAAAGAGCCATATCTGGTTATCCATAAGGACAGAGTAGTATTACGCCCTCACCCAGCCTTTCTTCCTAAGGTGGTATCGAGGTTTCACTTGAACCAGGATGTGGTTCTTCCTTCTTTTTTCCCCAAACCAAGCTCGGTAGAGGAAAAGTTATTGCATTCTTTGGATGTAGTAAGAGCAGTTAAAGCTTATCTAAAAGCCACTGCTCAGATTCGTAGAAAGGATTCTTTGTTTGTTCTGCCGGAAGGCCCCAGAAAGGGTCAGGCAGCATCAAAATCTACTTTAGCCAAGTGGATTCGACAGGTCATAATACAAGCCTATGGCTTGAGAAGTAGACCGCCTCCGTTCAAAGTTAGGGCGCACTCCACGAGAGCAGTTGGAACTTCATGGGCAGTGCATCACCAGGCCTCCCTGGCTCAAATTTGTAAGGCCGCAACATGGTCTTCAGTACACACGTTTACTAGGTTCTACCAGGTGGACGTTAGAAGTCAGGAGGATGTCGCCTTTGGGCGCAGTGTGTTGCAGGCCGCAAAAGATCCTCATGCCTGATGGCGCCCAGCTTATGTATGGTGTATCCCCCCCCTCATTTGGCATTGCTTTGGGACGTCCCACATAGTAATGACTATGCCGCTCTGTGTCCCGTGATGTATGAACAAGAAAGTAGGATTTTTAAAACCGCTTACCTGTAAAATCCTTTTCTTGGAGTACATCACGGGACACAGAGCTCCCACCCCTCTTTTGGGGACACGTATTGCTTTGCTACAAAACTGAGGTACTCCTGGATGGGAGGGGCTTATATAGGGGAGGGTACTTCCTGTTTTGGAAGTTGCCAGTGCCAGCACCTGAAGGTAATTCTATATAACCCACATAGTAATGACAATGCTGCTCTGTGTCCCGTGATGTACTCCAAGAAAAGGATTTTACAGGTAAGCTGTTTTAAAAATCCTACTTTTCTTGTACAATTTCCCTTTAGATTTACCAAATCCATGTACTTTAAGGGTCAATCCTAAACACTTTCAATTTGTATGCAATCAGGCAGGCCCATACACTACATAGTTGAAGGTAAATCTACAGGAAATTGAACAAGAAAATTATGTAATGTACGGCCAGCCTTATTTTTAAAAATTAGACTAAGACTTTAAGTTGATAGTTTTGATCAATATAGATAAATAGATTCAATTAAATAATTCAATTCAAAAAGTGAAACATATATATTTTATATAGATGCGTTACACACAGAGTGATTTCAAGCATTTATTTCTTTTTATTTTGATGATTATGGCTTACAGCTAGAGAAAACGTCAAATTCAGTATCAGTAAGCCAACATTTCTGTATTAAAAATCCTTTTTTATTTATTAGTCTTATTTCAAATTATTTGACGTACTGAATTTTGGGTTTTCACTACATGTAAGCCATAATAATGAAAATTCAAAGAAAGAAATGCTTGAAATATATCACTCAGTGTGTAACGTATCTAAATAAAATGAGTTTCACTTTTTGTATTGAATTACTGAAATAAATAAAACTTTTTGATATTCAAATTGTATGAGATGCACGTGTGTGTGTGTGTGTGTGTGTGTATATTAGAGTTGCACAGATACCAAGCATTTGCATGAGTATCGGTAATAAATGCACAGTGGCTTCCATCATCCGTAAATTTAAGAATTTTGGAACCACCAGGACTCTCCCTAGAGCGGGCTGCCCGGCCAAACTGTGCGATCAGGGGGGGGGGCCTTAGTCAGGGAGGTGACCAAGAACCCCATGGTCATTCTGACAGAGCTCCAGTGTTTCTCTGTGGAGAGAGGAGAACCTTCCAGAAGAACATCCATCTCTGCAGCACTCCACCAATCAGGCCTGTATGGTAGAGTGGCCAGACGAAAGCCACTCCTCAGTAAAAGGCACATGACAGCCTGCCTGGAGTTTGCCAAAAGGCACCTGAAGGACTCTCAGACCATGAGAAACAAAATTCTCTGGTCTGATGAAACAAAGATTAGACTCTTTGGACTGAATGAGAAATGTCATGTCTGGAGGAAACCAGGCACCATGTACAGAGACATCATTGATGAAAACCTGCTCCAGAGCTCTCTGGACCTCAGACTGGGGTGAAGGTTCATCTTTCAACAGGACAACGACCCTAAGCACACAGCCAAGATAACAAAGGGGTGGATAACAGGACAACTCTGTGAATGTCCTGGAGTGGTCCAGCCAAGGCCCAGACTTGAACCCGATTGAACATTTCTTCAGAGATATGAAAATTGGCTGTCCACCGACGCTCCCCATCCAACCTGATGGAGCTTGGGAGGTCCTGCAAAGAAGAATGGGAAACACTGCCCAAAAATAGGTGTGCCAAGCTTGTAGCATCATACTCAAAAAGACTTGAGGCTATAATTGGTGCCAAAGGTGCTTCAACAAACTATTGAGCAAAGGCTTTGAATACTTGGGGACATGGGATTTTTCATTTTTTATTTTTAATACATTTTCAAAGATTTAAAGAAACTTCTTTGACGTTGTCATTATGGGCTATTATTGTTTGTATAAGTTTCAGGAAAATAATGAAGTTAATCCATTTTGGAATAAGGCTGTAACATAACAAAATGTGGAAAAAGTGAAGCGCTGTGAATAGTTTTCGGGTGCACTGTATATATACTCTGTATCTCTATGTCTTAGATTGAGTTAGATAAGTTTAGAGTTAATCAAGTCTGTATTCAGACCATGTCTCCCATACTTGGGGTGTTACATGAAACATGGTCACAGTCTGCATACTCTTACCCCCAAACCAAATTATGATTACTATTATAAAATATATATATGTATGTATGTGAACTATGTGATTTGTAGTGGGCATAGAGCTGTTCTCACTGAGAATGTTACAAGGACGCAGAAAAACACAATAGGAAATTATTTTAATGTAAAATAGATTACAGTGCCATAAATTAATGGTTGTCTATAGATTTTTTTTGAAAAATAAAGATATAGTTTGGTGTCACTTTTAGGTTTCGTTTTTAACAGTAGTGACGAGCAGTTGTCCTGTTTGTAAGACTTACCATCAGCTCCTGGTCCAGTTACATCTGTCAAAGTTTAAAATGATTATAAACACATTTTGTTTTTCTTATATTAAAACGACAACCATGTTTAACTTACCTTCTCAGTGCAAAGGTTTTGCACAGAGCAGCCCAGATCCTCCTTTTCCCAGGTCCCCCCAGTAGCACTCTGGGTTCCTTCCCCCTGCTGAGTGCCTCCATAGCCAGCCACTTGCAATGGGGGCACTCATGCGTGCTCACTCTCGAGCCGGTTTTGTGCGTCTATAAGACATACAGAGCATGGCTCAGCCCCGCCCCCCTCACTGGCTGTGATTGGCCAATGGCTCCTGCTGCTGTCACTCAGCCAATGAAAAGAGAGAGACCCGAGAGATCCTTGTCTTGATTTGATCGAGATTAGGCCCAGGTAAGTATGGGGGGGGGGGGGATGTCTGGAAGGAAAACTGCTTGCAGAAGGTTTTTACCTTCTATAAAATCCTTCTGCCTTTAGAACCACTTTAAGCAGCACTTCCTTTTTTCACAGGAAGTAAGAACTGGAACTGGCGGAGCAAAGAGTAATAACATAGAGACAGAAATAAACTCTTACCTAACCGTTCCACACTCTCCAAAGATATCTATATTTACATCTGTTTTTTCTAACACAAAAGCGGAAGAAAAACGCATGACCATGAAAGCCTATGTAACGTTTCACACTGATCAGATGCAGGTCTATTGCATAAAATCCTGCTTGCTGTATTTTTGGTGCATGGTTGATGCGGTAAAAGAAATGCACCAAAAAAGCACCTCCCCATTGAAATAATTGATAACCGCATCAAAAACATGGCAAAAACACACCCGCAATTGCGTTTTTGGTGCAGTTTTGAGTTGCATGCCTTTTTTTTCACAAGTGCAAAGCGTACCAGAATGTGGCAAAAATGCATATGAGTTGTTACTGCCTTTTTGCAATAGAGCAGTGTAAATGTAGCCTTAAAGTGTTTGTAACCCTAAAAAAAATATATATATCCCTTTCCCTTAAAGCATGTTATAAAGCACAGTGCTTGTGCTGTGTAATTTGGCCCCTTGTATAATCTAAAATATCTGGCTAATCCTGCCTGGTTCTGCCCTCCCCCCTGTAAACTGACTATGGCTGTTGAGCACCGACACCGTGGTCAGTTTAAGTGCCTCCATCATCCGCAGCTCTCCTCTCCCCAGTCCTCTACCCCATCCCCTCCCTGCCTATCTGCTTGTGACAGTGCCCACTCCCCTCCTGCAGCTAAAAAACAATGTTATATTCATACCATCCCATCTGTTAAATAACGATGTGTCCCAGTGTCTGTGCTTTATAAAAACTATGCTGATTTCTACCTTATATCAGAGCATCTCCTGGCGCTCACGTGCCTATTTGTCTCCTTCCTTCTCTCCTCTTCTCCTCCCGGCTGACGACAGCAGCAGTTCTCGGCCCCTCCCCCTGTAGTTGTCAGCTTGGGAGAGGAGAGCAGTGAGCAGTTAGGTGATTGCCGGGAGACGCTCTGATATAAGGTAGAAATTAGCATAGTTTTTATATAGCACAGACACTGGGACACTTATCGTTATTTAACAGGTGGGATGGTATGAATTAATATAGTGGCTTTACAACCACTTTCTTGACCACCTGAAAGATTTCAGGCAAACTTTTTATACTCCTAATGCCGCGTACACACGATCGGACATTCCGACAACAAAACCGTGGATTTTGTTCCGACGGATGTTCGCTCAAATTTGTCTTGCATCCACACGGTCACACAAATTTTGTCGGAAATTCCGAACGCCAAGAACGCGGTGACGTACAACACTACGACAAGCCGAGAAAAATTAAGTTGTGCGTCTGAATTGCATACACACGATCAAAATTTCCGACAAGAACTTTTGTTGTCGGAAAAATTGAGAACCAGTTCTCAAACATTTTTTGACGGAAATTCCGACAGCAAATGTCCGATGGAGCCGACACACGGTCGGAATATCCGACCAAAAGCTCACATCGAACATTTGTTGTCGGAAATTCCGATCGTGTGTACGCGGCATAATGCCGTGTACACACGACCGTTTTCAATGACGAGAAAAATTACATTTTTTAAAATGGTCATTAAAAATGATCGTGTGTGTGGGCTTTAGAGCATTTTTCACGACGTGAAAAACAGCCATGAAAAAATTGGAACATGCTCTAATTTTTCATGTAGTTTTTTTTACATTGTCGTTTTTCTCGTCATGAAAAACGGCAGTGTGTGGGCTTTAACGACGTGAAAAAAAATGTGCATGCTCAGAATCAAGTATGAGACGGGAGTGCTCGTTCTGGTAAAACTAGCGTTCGTAATGGAGATAGCACATTCGTCACGCTGTAACGGACTGAAAAGCACGAGGCTGAAAAGCGCGAATCGTCGCTCAACAAACTTTACTAACATGAAGAGTGGCGCCATCCGAATGGAACTTCCCCTTTTATAGTGCCGTCGTACGTGTTGTACGTCACCGCGCTTTACTCGAACATTTTTTTCCACGATAGTGTGTAGGCAAGGCAGGCTTGAGAGGAAACACGAAAAATCACGTCAAGAAAAATGCAGTTTTTTTCAATGACATTAAAAACGGTCGTGTGTACATGGCATAAGGCTACTTTCACACTGCTCTGTTGCAAACATGCAGTAAAGAACGCATATGCTTTTTACTGTATTTGTGCATTTTGCACCTGTGAAAAAAAGACCTGTAACTCAAAAACCACACCAAAAATTCAACTTTTTTAATGCATTGTTGCCATGTTTTAAATTTTTGGTTTTTATTCATTTCAATGAGGTGCATTTTCTTTACCACACCGAAAATGCAGCAATCAGGATTTTACAAATGGCAGCGGACCCACAACTGATCAGTGTGAGGAACTCCATATGATTTCATTGTAATGTGTTTTTCCTCTGCTTTTATTAACCCAAAAGCAGGAGAAAACTGGATCATTGTGAAAGCAGCCAAAATGAGAAACAAAATATACTAATAAAATGGAAACAAAACACTGTTCTGATTTGCTTCCGATGAAAACTACTTTTATCCCACTCACGTGTCACATCAGTGTCTAAGTAGGTTTAGCTGCCAGTAGAATGGCTAATCCTGGGCAACCAGGGCATACTTCCCACTCCACCCCATTGGTGGTACAACCAATTAACACTGACGTCCGTCAAATCGCAGAGCAGCCAGAGCGATACAGCTGTCTCTCCCCTGGGTGTCTGGAGGGCTTCTATGCTGATCTCTGCCTGTTTTTCACTGTGTCTTTCCCTGCATACAGTTGTTTGTCGGCCATCTTTGGTGTGCCCAGGGAGAAGCATGGTCAGGAACCATTTTCTTGTAGTTCGGCGGCCATTTTCCCTGTGATTATGTCCTTTTTATACTTGACGCTCGGCGGCCATTTTGTTGTAGTCTGGCGCATTTTTTATGCTCAGCGCTGATCCAGGGGGCTCAGAACGGCGCGGTTTCCTCTCACAGACACCTGGGAGCTGACACAGGACACAGGCACACCTAGCTGGACGGCGCAGAACTCGGTCAGGGTGGCGAGTCCTGCAGTGGGGGCCCCTCAGCCTGCAGCAGTTAGGAGGGTGGGATCATTCACTGTCCTAAGTCCCCAACAGGCGGCAGACAGGGTGGGTCAGCATGGCTTCAGAACCTAGTGTTTCCTCCCCCGAAATCCAGGCAATTGCAACCGGTTCGCCTGCAGTCAGTGCGGTGCCTCTGGACGCTTTGTCGGCGGTCCTTAACTCGTTCGTTGCCGAGATGGAGGCGGCGCGTGGGCGAAAAGGTGGTAAAAAGCGGCCATCCTCCGGGGAGAGCTCTGACGCAGACTCGGGCCCCGCTGAGGCTGGTGACCCCTGCTCTGTTGTTTCAGATGACGCTGACCAGGACCGATCGGACAGTGAGGATGAGTCCGGGTCCACGCGCGACAAAGCGCTAGTTGGAGAACTTATCACAGCCGTGCGTGATACCCTGAAGATTCAGGATACGGCAGATTCCTCTGCTGAAGTGGTGGTCCCTTTTGGGTCCCGTAAGCCAGCCCGTACACCTAAGGTGTTTCCGTATCTGACTTATTTCGATAAGTTCATATACAAGGAATGGGGGCGTCCGCAACAGACCTTTTCGGTCCCAAAATATATGGCGGTGAGTTACCCCTTTTGAGGAGAGCCTTCTTAAGAGATGGTCGGCTCCTCCGGTCGTGGATCCAGGTTAAATAAGGTAACCACGATCCCGGTAGAGGGGACTCCTGCCTTTAAGGACCCCACGGACAGGAAGGCCGAGGCAGTGGCCCGTTCCCTATTTACGGTTGTGGGGTCAGCGATGAGACCAGTTCTGGCCTCCGCGCTTGTGTCACAGACACTGACCGAGTGGGCAAAACTTTTGCACCGCAAATTGGGGGAACAACAGGCTTCTCCTGTCTGCGTGGAACTAGCAGACCAGTTAGTACAAGGCCTTAAGTACGTTTGTGACGCGGCCCTGGATACCCTCCCTCTGTTATCCAGGGCTTCGGTGTCAGCAGTGGTGCTGAGGCGCCTGATTTGGCTAAAATGCTGGTCTGCGGACCAGGCATCTAAAAAAGCATTGACGAATCTACCCTTCCTTGGCGAACGGCTCTTTGGAGCCTCGTTGGATGACATCATTAAAGATGCCACCGGTGGGAAGAGTACCTTACTCCCGCAGACCAGGAAGGCTAAGGAGCCATGCCGTAGGCAAGGGCCCTCTTTTTCCGCTCACAAACGACTTTTTCGTCCCTCCGGGGCTTCGGCTAAACATCCCCAGCCCGACAGGACCACCTCTGAGGGACAAAAGCGTACCTGGAACCGCAAGCCTGCGAGCACAAGCGCTACCGCATGAAGGTTTGCCCCTGCCCGCCACATGGGTGGGGGGTCGCCTTCGGGAATTTGCAGCCTGGTGGGCCTCTCAGCTGTCTGACCGATGGGTCTGCGAACCGATTTCCTCTGGCTACAAGATAGAGTTCCTCTCTTGGCCACCAAACAGATTCTTCCCCTCCAGCATACCCGTGCTCCCGGCTCGCAGGGAGGCCCTCATGGGGGCGGTAAGGGACTTGCTGAGTCACAGGGTGATAGTACCTGTTCCGGAGCCGGAAAAATTCCAGGGGTTCTACTCCAATCTGTTTGTAGTTCCCAAAAAGAGGGGTGCGGCCAATCTTGGACCTAAAAGCCCTCAATTGCTTCGTGAAAGTACAGAGGTTCAGAATGGAATCAGTTCGCTCTGTAGTCGCTGCATCAAGGGGACTTCCTGGCGTCCTTGGACATCCAGGATGCGTACCTGCACATACCCATATGCCCTCAGCATCAGAAGTTTCTGCGATTTGCAGTTGGGGATGCCCACTACCAGTTCGTGGCTCTCCCTTTTGGCTTGGCATCAGCCCCCCGAGTCTTTACCAAGGTATTGGCTCCAGTTCTGGCGTTGTTGCGACAACGCGGGATCGCGATCGTAGGCTACCTAGACGATCTCCTCCTGAGAGCATCTTCCGCCTCAGAATTAAAGGAGGATGTGGCGATCACCATGCAGACCCTGCGGGATTTTGGGTGGCTGTTGAACCTAAAAAAGTCGGTACTCTTACCGACTCAGCGTTTGGAGTACCTGGGCTTATTGCTGGACTCCGTGGAAGCGAGAGTGTTTCTCCCTCCAGACAAGCTACAGACTCTCAGAGCCGCGGTAAACCTGTTGGTGAACCGCAGGTGGTCGTCCCTATGCTTCTGCATGCAAGTCCTGGGGCTCATGGTGGCCTCCTTCGAGGCAGTAGCGTATGCTCAGTTTCACACCAGAGTCTTGCAGAAGATGATCTTGACAAAATGGGACAAATCTCAGTTATTCCTGGATCGGCGGATTCAGGTGAGACGGTCGGTCAAGGACTCCCTGCTCTGGTGGCTGAGATCCCCGGCACTTCGGTCCAGAAAGTCGTTCCTACCTCTACATTGGACAGTGATCACGACAGACGCCAGCCTGTCCGGCTGGGGTGGAGTACTGGGAGTACAGTTGTCCCAGGGCCTCTGGTCAGAGGAGGAATCCAAGTTGCCGATCAATGTGCTTGAGCTACGTGCGATCAGGCTATGCCTCTCCACGTGGTCAATGAGACTTTGAGGACGTCCGATCAGGATCCAGTCCGACAACGCCACGGCAGTGGCATATGTCAATCATCAAGGAGGAACGAGAAGCTTGGCCGCCGCACGGGAGGTCGCTCACATCCTTCAGTGGGCAGAGCGACATGTACCGGCCCTGATGGCCATTTACATCCCGGGAGTGGAGAACTGGCAGGCGGACTACCTAAGTCGCCAGATGCTGGACCCAGGAGAATGGGCCCTGCATCCTGATGTGTTAAGGCTACTGTGACTGCGGTGGGGCACACCAGACGTGGATCTCCTGGCTTCCCGTCTCAATCGGAAGGTGCCGAGGTTCGTGTCCAGGACAAGAGATCCTTGGGCAGACGCGTCAGACGCGCTCGTGGCTCTGTGGGGTCAGTACCAACTGATCTATGCTTCTCCTCCGCTCAAGCTACTACCACGTCTGCTACGCAGATTGGAGGCCGAGGGGATTCCAGTCATTCTGATTGCCCCAGATTGGCCTCAGCGTCCCTGGTACGCAGACCTAGTGCGCCTGGTGGCGGACACCCCCTGGCGTCTGCCGTTACGAGAGGACCTTTTATCTCAAGGTCTGATTCTCCATCCTGCTTTACCATCGCTGGGTTTAACGGCATGGCTGTTGAGAGCCAGGTGCTAAGGAACCGGGGCCTATCGGACTCGGTGATTTCAACTATGTTGAGAGCTCGGAAATCCTCGTCTCGGAAGATATATCATCATACCTGGAAGGCCTACATCGCTATGTGTGAGGAGAAAGGCTGGCGTCCGCGCTCCTATTCCGTATCTAGGGTCCTGCTGTTTCTGCAGCGAGGAGTTGACCAGAAATTGGCTTTAAGCACCATTAAAGGACAAATATCGGCCTTGGCTGTCTTTTTCCAGCGACCCCTGGCACTCTCTGGTGAGCACCTTTTTGTTCAGAGGGTTCGGCATGTAGTTCCTCCGGTGCGTCCACCGTTACCCTCGTGGGATCTGAACCTGGTGTTGTCGGCGCTTCAGAAGCCGCCATTTGAGAATATCAGAGAGATTCTCTTGTTGACTCTGTCCCAGAAAGTTGTCTTTCTTGTGGCCATTACATCGGCTAGGAGGGTGTCGGAACTGGCGGCTTTGTCTTGCAAGTCGCCTTATCTGGTTATCCATGAGGATAAGGTGGTGTTGCATCCGCAACCTTCTTTTCTGCCGAAGGTGGTTTTGGCGTTCCACATCAATGAAGACATTGTATTACTGTCTCTGTGCCCTAGACCGACACATCCCAAGGAGGTAGCCCTTCATTCCCTGGACGTGGTCCGAGCTTTAAGGGTATATTTGTCTGCCACGACTCCCTTTCGGAAGTCAGACTCTGTTTGTTTCGGTAGCTGGTCCGAAAAAAGGCATGGCAGGTCTCGTCGGCCACCATTTTCAGGTGGATCAGACAGATTGTGGTTCAGGCCTACGCCTTGAAGGGGCAGGTGCCCCCCTTTCCAGTCACGGCCCATTCCACCAGGGCAATTGGAACCTCTTGGGCTTTCCGACATCAAGCGTCTGTCGCTCAAGTGTGTAAAGCGGCGACTTGGTCGTTTGTTCATTCTTTTACAAAATTCTACAAAGTAGATGTCAGTGCATCGGCTGATGCCTGTTTTGGCCGCAAAGTTTTGCAGGCGACCGTGTAATTTGCAATTGCACTTGTTTTTTGGCAAGAACCACAGTTACTTTTCAGTCAATGCACTGTTGCATTGTTAACGCAAGTTCTGAGGCAGTTGGATAAGGTGGTGTCTCCCCTGTTAGGGAGCACTTCTGTTTTTGTGGGTGAATGCTTTTTCCCACCCCTCGTTTGGCACTGCTTGGGGACGTCCCGATGGTCTAAAGTAAAGGAGCTGTGTCAGTCAGCGAACGTAGGAGAAAAAAGGATTTTTGTACTCACTGTAAAATCCTTTTCTCTGTAGTTCACTGACTGACACAGCACCCACCCTCCTATTTTTTACGTTATACTGCTTGTTGCCGTACTGAGGCTGCAAGGTGCAGGCTGGGGGGGTGTTACTGAAGGGGACCGCCCCTTGGGCGGAACTAGAAAGTTCTGTTTTTTTGTACATGTTAACATGTTCTGCCTAGTCCTCTCCTGAAGGTGGCGTAACAACCCGATGGTCTAAAGTAAAGGAGCTGTGTCAGTCAGTGAACTACAGAGAAAAGGATTTTACGGTGAGTACAAAAATCCTATTTTTCAATCTTGCAGAAATCTACCAGTTTTTTTTTTTTTTTTCTTATTGTTGTCCAAAAGCTTATGTATATTTTTTCATCTGCTATATTTAATTGGTCAACTTTACAGCAATTATTACAGCATTATTAGAATACTATGCAGAATTGCAGTGGATAAATATTGTAGGTGGACAAGCCTAACCCTGCCCTTCCTCTGTCTGTTGTATATGATTTTCTTGAACAGCTCTTATATCTTCAGTGTGGCACTTTGTTATTATAAGGCGGCATTTCCCTTTAATGTGCATAAATCAGTCTAGTGATTTCCAAATCAGACTGTCACCAGCCTCCAATGATGTGGAGAAGCTTGATTTCATATTCATATGTATTGTGAGGTCACAGCTCAATGGCCTTCGCGGACAGCTTACGGCGCAGCCCCATCACAAGACCTTAATGCAGAGCAGGCACAGTGCTGATAGCGCCTTCACCCTCCAGTGCCCTAGGAACATGTCTGGAAGCTGTGTTCATTGGTGGTGGCTTGGCACAGCCATCGCACATCATCTTCCTGACACTGTGGCCAATTTATTTGTTTGCGTTTTTTTTTTTTTATACAATTTTACCTTGGCTTTTTATATGTGTGGCTATCGGTAGAAGAAAATAAAACAGGGCTTGCTTAGCAGAAGATACTAAAGTCAGTCATGACATCCTATATTTTGTTACTCTTAATGCTATTCTCATTATCCGCACCCTACAGCTCAGTGTTAACTGTTGCCCTTTGTTGACAACCCTTTTAAAATGCCTGGCTGGCTTAATGTAATTTTAAAAGGAAGAAAATAACCGTGCTTGATGCAAAACTAAATTCAAAAATGTGTGTATCTTAACCACTGCACTCACAATATTGTACACACAAATATTAAACAACTAAAATGAAAAAGAAAGTGTTGGGTTGTCACTATTCATATAGTAAAGTGCATATAGCGAAATAAAAAATGTCATCCATGACACATAATTAAAGAGTTAATATAACAATTCATATCATCAGTGGCATAGTGCAAAAAGACATAAGACAGTCCCAATGTATGGTCCATAAGGTGATATTCAAAACGTGCACTTCAAATTCCTAAATGCTGCAAGTGATCACCACCAAGTGCTCCCCTCTGAGTTCAGCATAATCAGCTTCTTACCAGAAAAACTAGACCTTATCCAGGTCTGCAATCACTTTAGTGAGCTCACCCCTCACTCTCGGTATATAGCATCTTTCCTTTCCAGCCGCCCTCTGATATTATTGTTTAGAGGTATTATTCAAACTCTTCACTACAGATGCTCGGACCGGGTAATATGGAGCATAGTTAACAAAAGAAGAAACGCTTGAGATTACAAACTATTTGTTAAAAGTCTACTTGCAAATGCACAGAAATATACAGGCATTCATTATGTACACTTGTCCTGTGCCCCATTGATGATGTCTGTTACGACGAAACCTGCGTCGGGCGGAGGAAATAGCTGTGACGTCAGCATTTCCCCGCTGGGGCACAGGGCGAGTGTATATACTGAATGGATAACAATACTGGCATTTTTTATCATGTCTAGTGTGAATGAGGCCTTAGAAGTTGCAGTCTACTGCTATGACTCCCAAGTAAAAAAAAAAGTAAATTTCAGCTCTTATTGATACAGTGCACACCATCCTTAAACTAGAGCAGGGGTATTGAATTACAATTCACTGAGGTCCGGTCAGTAAAATTTTCTTATAGCAGAGGTCCGAATATCATTTTGGTTCCCTGTCATGCATTTTCGCATGCGCCAAACGACATGTTGCTGCAGCACAATGTGGCTTGGTGCGGCGCAATTTTCTTTTAAAAAAAAAGGTCAAGGACTTCTTTCTCTCGGTTTTCATGTGGGTAGTGCAGCCCATTAAAATAGGCTGATCCACCCACGACGTGTGCACCTAATGCACATGCACAGATCTTAATCCATTCTTATATCAGCTTCCTTAGTCCCCAGTGCACATCACAGTCCCCTCCCCCTTCACATCAAGATCCCCTCTTGATGAGTGTCCTCAGCTCCCCCTTTACATCATCCCCCTCCACTCCTTCCACAGTAGTGTCCTCACACTTCCTTAACATCAACCCCCATTAACAGTACTGTCCTCTGCCTCTATTAACATCATAACCCCACATTACTCTCCTCAGTCCCCCCTCCACACCCCTGTCCTCAGTCCCCCAAATCACAGTCCTCAGCCCCCCCCCCCCACATTACATTCCTCCCCTCTCCACTTTAATATCCTCAGCCCCCCCCCACATTACAGTCCTCAGTCCCCTCACATTACAGTCCTCAGCTCCCCCACACTCCAGTCCTCAGCTCCCCCACACTCCAGTCCTCAGCTCCCCCACAGTCCAGTCCTCAGCTCCCCCACACTCCAGTCCTCAGCTCCCCCACACTCCAGTCCTCAGCTCCCCCACACTCCAGTCCTCAGCTCCCCCACACTCCAGTCCTCAGCTCCCCCACACTCCAGTCCTCAGCTCCCCCACACTCCAGTCCTCGGCTCCCCCCACACTCCAGTCCTCAGCTCCCCCCACACTCCAGTCCTCAGTCCCCCCACATTACAGTCTTCAATCCCCCCCCATTACAGTGCTCAGCTCCCCCACACTCCAGTCCTCAGCTCCCCCACATTACAGTCCTCAGTCCCTTCACATTACAGTGCTCAGCTCCCCCACATTACAGTTCTCAGTCCCTTCACATTACAGTCCTCAGTCCCTTCACATTACAGTGCTCAGCTCCCCCACATTACAGTGCTCAGCTCCCCCACATTACAGTGCTCAGCTCCCCCACATTACAGTGCTCAGCTCCCCCACACTCCAGTCCTCAGTCCCCCCCACACTCCAGTCCTCAGTCCCCCCCCACACTCCAGTCCTCAGTCCCCCCCCACACTCCAGTCCTCAGTCCCCCCCCCACACTCCAGTCCTCAATCCCCCCACACTACAGTCCTCAGCTCCCCCCACATTACAGTCCTCAGCTCCCCCCACATTACAGTCCTCAGCTCCCCCCACATTACATTCCTCAGCTCCCCCCACATTACAGTCCTCGGCTCCCCCCACATTATAGTCCTCAGCTCCCCCTCTTTGATGTCCTCAGCCCCCCCATCACTGCAATCCTGAGGCTCGGCATCCTCCCCACACATTCAATTGTTAGCTCTAAACTTCACCCCCCTCACTGTCCTACCTTACACAGGCAGATTGGAGGGAGGCACAGCGTGTCTGGATAGGGGCAGGAGAGGAGTTGCAGGGAGGGAGGCGGGACAGTTCTGGATGGAGGGCCGAGGTAACAAACAGGTGATTGGCTGCTAGGATGAAGGACAGTCCAAGCAGCCAATCGCCTGTTTGATAATCTCGGGCAGCTCCGCCCTCCACCCAGAATTGTTCCGCCTCCCACTGTCGGCTCTGTGAGGATTACAGAGCAACGGCAGGAGGAAGAAAAGGCTCGTACATGGCGGTCCGAATGGCAGAGTGCCGCGGGCCGCATGTGGCCCGCGGTCCGCCATTTAGTGATGCCCGAACTAGAGGAACAGCCTGTTGCTTGGGATCATAAAGGGCCATTTCCCTTTTTCACCCACTTTTCTAACAGTTTATTGACAAAGATTGGAAGTGCCCTGATAGGTTGTGTGCTTCCCGTAAACCCCTTGCTGGCTCTGACTGGGCAAAATACCCTAACACTGAAAGTAAACTTTCCTTTGCCTTGTTTCTCGCATTAGCCTCCTGTTGGTGCATATGTGTAGGGCACTTTGAAGTGCTGCGCTGCTGTGACTGGTGGTAAGAGCACTTATCGTCTCCAGTGAAAGACGCCTAAGCAGCAGACTTCTAAGTCATTTGACTCTGTTTATCAAGAAATGTCCCTTTAATTTCTCCACTCCCTTAACTTCAACGTTGAGGCCCTCCAAGCCTGGCTCCCTGTTCACCTGCCAAGTCACACATTTCAAGTCTGCACTCCAGTTTCTCAGACAAGCCTTCCTCCACATGAAGCTGTGCCCCCACACACTTTTCAGAAAGGGAGATATCTGTTGTCCTCTCAGAATACCTGCCGCATCCTTGTTGCTTTCTTCCTGAGAACCTTATTGTGTCTCCCCATGGACTAGCATATATCTGTTGGCTCTTTTGTACCTTCTAGAGCAGTGGTTCTCAACCTGGGGGTCGGGACCCCCTCGGGGGTCGAATGACGATTTGCCAGGGGTCACTGAATCCTGGGCTGTTCCTGAAGTCCGCCCCGCTCTCCCAGCCTTTTTGTGGCCACCCAGCTGGGCTGTTCCTGGAGCCCGTGGCCGCCCACTTAGTCCAAGGCATGGCTGGGGGGAAGAGACTAGAGGTAAGCTGACTGGTGAGGAATGTGAAGTGGGAGAGGCTGGAGGAGACCCTATCTCTTGATTTCAGCATAGGTGTCACTGATACGAGACGCCACAGAGCTAGAGACACAGTGAGTAACACTGCCTGTGATTATAGTTGTCAATAAAGGTCCCCACTGCAGTTTTTAAATCAGCAGATGACCTTGATCAAGAGCACCTAAGTTGGCTAAACAGAACTCCCCCCAGCATTGCCACTCATCCCAACTCCCCACCAGCACTGCCACTCATCTTATTCCCCCCACCCCCAACCAAGGAGTAAGAGAAGGAATAAAAATAGAGAATACATGGAAGGGAGAGGCAAAAAGGGTGAGGAACCGAAAAAAAATAAGAGAAAGATCAAGAAAGAGGGCTAGAGAGAGGGATGGGGAAAAAAAGAAAGAAATTTGGAGAGAGAGAGATAAAAGGGAAAGAAAGGAGAACAAAGAGAATGGTACATCCGGAAATGTACCATAAGGGGTTTAATACTGTAAAGCCCCGTACACACGATCGGTTTGACTGATGAAAACCGTCCGATGGATGGTTTTCATCAGACCAACCGATCGTGTATGGTACCCATCGGTCTTTTTTCCATCGGTTGTAAAAAATAGAACTTGTTTTAAAATTTTCCGATGGATAAAAAACCGATGGGAATTTCCGATCGTCTATGGGCAAGTCCATCGGTTAAAAAACCCACGCATGCTCAGAATCAAGTCGACGCATCCTCAGAAGCATTAAACTTCATTTTTCTCGGCTCATCGGAGTGTTTTACGTCACCGCGTTTGGAACGGTCGGTTTTTTGACTGATGGTGTGTGGCCAAGACTGATGAAAAACAGTTTCATCGGATTTCCGATGGACAAATCCATCAGACGAAAATCCATAGGTTATCCGATCGTGTGTACGGGGCTTACGAGTTGAAGGGACTCAGGGAGCGCTAAATGTGCATGGGTTAGGGGGCGCAAAATACTTGTCTTGCCTTGGGTGCTGACAACCCACGCTACCAAAATACATTTTACTGTTAGGGGTCCCCACGACTTTGTAAATTTTATCAGGGGGTCGTGGCACTAGGAAGTTTGAGAACCAGTGTTCTAGAGCAAAGTGGGATAGCTCTGGTTCCTGCAGTAGAGCAGCCCAAGGGTTTTACACCAACCTGTTCACTGTCCCAAAACCCAAAAAAGGACATTCACCCCATCCTGGACCTTAAAGCCTGGAATATCTTCATTTTGGTCCACAAATTCTACTGTATTTAGAATTGACATGATCTGTCATTGCATACCTTCATTAGGGACTTTCTGTTCTTTAATATAAAAAAATAAATAAAAAATGTGTACTTGTTACCCATCTTTCCAGCACTCAGTTGGGTTTCCTGAGGTTTGCTGTAGGGCCTCTACACCCTGGGTGTTCACCATCTGTTGTCTACAGTATTAGCCCTGTTGCACTCTTCTGGACTCTCCATTTTGGGACACTTGAACGATCTCCTGTTGAGAGATCTGTTGGCGAGGGCTCGGTAAGTCAACATATCTCTCATTGTCCAGATGTAACAGAGGTTCAGGTGGTAGCCTGCTTTAAAGCTGTTCCCTTTATCTAATTTTACTCCAGATTTTTGCAACACCGTTTCCTGTCATCGTGGAACAAACCAGTCCTGTCTCTGGACAGGCCGATTTGAATGACACCAAGGGTGAGGCTGTCCTTGGCTTGGTAGCTAGGAATTCAGCTCTGGAATCTGAAGAGTCTTTTCCTCCCATCATTTGGAAGATTCTCAAGACTGTCAGGCTGGGGGAGAAGTCCGGAGTTCCTTACTGGTGCAGGATTTTAGTTCCTTCAATGTTGCACCAATCTGCTGGAGGACCATTCCACCCAGATTTTTTTTAACACCACGGTGATGGCGTACATCAACCCTCTGGGAAGAATTGGAAGTCTGACTGTGGCAAGAGGTAGAGCAGATCCTGACCTTGGCAGAACTATGCATTTCAGCCTTGTTAACCATATGCAAGTTGGGCGTATGGGTCAACAATTTACTCTTATGTCAAAGGTGGGGGATCCTGGGTGTGAACCACCTACCCTCCAGGTTCAACAACAAGCTTGACAGGTTTGTTTTCAGGATGCTCTGTTCCCCCTTATCTATGCCTTTTTGTCCTCTTCTTGTTTGAGATTCCCATTATTCTCAAGGCTAGGAAGTACACTTCATACAAGGTTTATTCAACGTGGAAGACGTAAGACAAATTTTTTCCTTGCAGTTGGGTCTGGGCCAGCATTTGGCTCTCAGCACCATCAAAGGTAAAGTCCCTGTGCTTTCCATGTTCTCTCAGAGATCGATAGACTCTTTGATTAGGATCTTTTTGCAGCGAGTATGGTTCTCTGCTTCAGCAACCACTGCTTAACCCCATTAGAGATATTCCTCTCTGCTTTCACCCACAGGATTGATTTCCTTGTAATCATCACCTTTGCTAGGTGAGTGTCTGAACTGGTAGCTTTGTCTTGTAAAGAACCCTTTTTGGTCTTGCATAGAGACAAGGTGGTGTTAAGGCCCAGGGCTATGCACACCTTCTTGTCTAAGGTAGTCTCTGCCTTTTACCCTTACCCCAGGACATTGTTTTTTCACCCTTATTTTCAATCTCCAGTTCATCAAGAGGGCGTTTTCCTCCGTTGTCTGGTTGTGGTTCTGGCAGTTCAAGTCTGTCTCTCAGCCACTACTTCTTTCAATAGACTGCCTTTTTTTCATTCCCAGTAGATCCTGAAAGGGCACCCTAGTTTCAGGATTGCAATTGTTCAAACTTATGGTTTCAAAGATCTGGTTCCCTCCTTCCCTATTAAGGTTCACTCTACTAGATCTGTGAGTGCCTCTTGGGGTTTGAGGCATTGAGTTTTGAAGATTTGTAAGGCTTCTACCTGGTTTTCTGTTTACATGTTCTTGAAGCTTTACAAGGTGGACATTTCTGTTTCATATGAAGCCTGCTTCAAGCATAAGGTCTATCAGGTGGCTCTTTGAAGCAGTCCCAAGTTTTCTGTTGTTTCATTGGGCCTGTTAGTGTTTTCCTGCTGTTTCCCACCCCTCAGTTGTATTGCTTTTGGATGTGCCAAAGGTTTAGGGCTTCCTGTCCCCCAATAGACAAGAAAGAAGATAGGATTTTTTTACTCATCTTGGAGTCCATTGAGTGATATGGTCACACCCCCCAAGTTTATGATCATGCTCTTTGTAAAGCTTTGCTACTAAATTCAGGCATGCTGGCAGCGTAAGCGGTTATACCCTGGGCTGGCCCACTTTTTTTTCTTGTTTGTTTGTTTTTTCCAATGTCCAGTCCCCCTATAGGTGGCAGGATAACCTGAAGGTTTGTGTTCAACTCCAAGAAAACAATTTTATGGCGAGTATACAATTCAATATTTTTTTTTTTCAGGATTTGGCCAAAGAATCGCCAGTTTCAGTTGTTATTTATACCATCAAATGCAGCTACTGATGACTCTGGCACATCAACCTTTTCCAACTGCCTAAATAGGCTTTACTGTCTGCTATAGCAGCAACTCTGTGTCCAGATACAAATTACTAGAGAAGAAAAATCGATATTGTGGCTGCTACAGATATCTGCTACAGAGTTGCTAGTGTGACTTGACTTTAAGGCCTTATTGGGGGTAGTAAAAATGCACAGCTGAGCTGTATTTTTACTTCCCCATTAAGCTGCAGTAGGCAGTGGACAGGGTGTAGGTATAAAGTATGTATAGGATTTATATATTTTATATATTTCATATCCCATACATATATTTTATACCTACACAGGGGTGTTTATATGCTGTGGGTGCAAAGCAAAACTACCCGACATGTAGACATGTAGTGATCTGCCAAACCCAACCCAGGTGGGCGAACAGGGAAGCGCTGCAAATTCCCCACCACTGCGTGCATTGCTTGTGGTTGTGCATTTGTCAGCAAAAATGGGGTTAAAATAGGCGGTGAGAATTGATCAATTGCCTCCTTACCATCCGTCAGTTGCCTCTGAAAAGCGATTTGAAAACAGATTGTGCTTCAGAGGACTGGTAGATTTAGATGCACATATATATACCCTAAGACAGGAGTTTTAAATTTTTACATTACAGGTACAGTACAGGTTCTTTTTAAACATGACAAAAAATATAAAGAATTTATCATAGTAAAGGCTTGTTAAAGCAATGACCCTTGTTCTTGCTGAAATCATCTCTGCTGTGCTTTTGTACTGTATGTTTAGTAATTCATCACCAACCTCTTTCCTGCTTATTTTCAGATGCCTCTGGAAGGTGTAAGGAGCGAGATAGAGCAGAGGGTGGAGCCTCATAATGATTATTTCAGTACACAGTTCCTGTTAAACCTCTCCGTGTTGGGGACACACCAGATCACTGTAGAATCCTCTGTGGTTGACTCCAATGGCGTGCTCTGGAAAACCGGCCCCAAGACCACAATCTTTGTCAAATCATTAGAAGATCCGTACACTCAGCAGGTACGGCTGCAGCAGCAACAGCAGCAACAGCAACAGGTCCAGCAGCCTGCCCAGCAACAGAGAAACGCCTTCTCCCGATTCTAACATTACTATCGGATGATCTGTTTTATGTCCAACTACGACTGGTTTTGTTATTTTTTATTTTTTTTTATATATATATAAAATGTCAATAGAATGTACATATAGTGTGCCTTTTTTGTGTGCGCTTGCAATCCTTTTACCCTTTTTGACCTGACTACATATATATTCTAAAGGAAAACGTATGGGTACTTGGTAATGTAAGGACCCAGAAAAAAAATCCATGTCCCACTATAAAGTAATACAACTACTTGGGCAAACATGGATGGGCAAAATCCATGGACTTTATAGGCACAAGAATAGATATATAAAATTTAATTCCACCTTTTATTTATACACATTTAAAACCCAGGAAATCAGTGGACAGTGAAAATGCATTAAAAGCACCCTTAGTAGGACATGATATATACTGTTAAATATTCCTAAACCTGCTGGCTTAAAAGAGAAGTATGGGTTTTCAGTTTTTTTTAGATTCATACTTACCTCGGTGGATGGAGCATCAGATCAATGCTCCATCTGTCCCCCGGCGTCTCTGCACTGAGAACCTAGCCACCGAACACTGCAGATGGCTGAGTTCTCACAGTTCCCCGAGAGGAAAGCTGCTGACTGTCAGTCAGCGTCTTTCTTCTCTGCTTCTCCGTGCTCATTGGAGCGCTGAGCAGTGGAGGGGCGGGGAGAGGCTGTCTCAGCGGCTCGCTGAGACTGCCATCAATCAGGGCAGCTGGCAGATCCCGACTTGGAAGTCGTGATGACGCGCTGCCCGGACTTATGGCAGTGACGTCAGCGGAGAGCGGACTTCAGACCGCTCTCCCCTGAAAACGGGTCACAGGAGTGAAAAACTAATTGCACTCCTGTGACCCAGAGGAAAAAGCTCAGACTGGACTTCTCCTTTAAGGTAGCATATAGTGTTTCTGCTATAGATGGCTCGACGTGTTTCGCAGAAACCGCTTCTTCAGGAATTTCTTTGGGTGCTAGATAGCTAAAAGGTGTGACAAGTCAGATGCATCTGTGGTTTGGAATAATATGGCAGGGCAAGCAGAGGGGGAAGGAATCCACCCATAAGACACGGCAGACATCCAGACAGGGTGCCACTTGTATTTATAAAGACCTGGGTAAATTTATAGTTTGACCCCTTTCACACTGAAGCACTGCTAAAACAGCCGCTAAAGCGCCAGTAATTTTTTGCGGTGCTTTTGGGGCGCTAGCGGGTTGCTTTTTTTAAGGTCACATGGCAATGTGACCGTAAGAAAAAAAACAGACCCGTTTTGCGGCGCTTTCTAAGCGCTTTCAACTGTCTTGACAAAGGAGCACGCATGCGGGACTCGCGCATGCTCAGAAACGCGTTGTGTTCCCCCTGATCCAGCTGACGTCACACGCTGCTCCACGAACAGACGGTCACCATCTCCTCCGAGGGATACAGCCGGCTTCCACTCTGGCTCCTTGCGGCTCTCATAGCCTGGACATGGGACGGTTCTGGACACGTTAAAGACACTGGATTAATCACCATGAGACACTGATCTCACACGAGCACATCTGTACTTACTTACATGTAAGTGTTGGATAAATTTACTTTATTATACATTAAACGCTGTACTCGTAGGCGCTTTTCTATGTGTTTTTTTTTTATGTCAATATTCTAAGCTGGCTTCACTCTCGAGAAGAGCTGCCCTTAGTGCTGGTTATTACCAAAAATACTTTTGCCATCATCAGCCCTCAAGATCCACTATTCACAACTGATTGGACACTCCTTTGTTTGTGGACTTTTTATATTTTTTATATATTTCTCCTCAGCCCTACATTTATTTCCCCCTTTGATCTATTGTGATCTATTATTCCTGCATCCTGAGTGCTAGCATTTGCAGTTTTTTTTCTACATTCATTTCAATGGGCAGGGGCATTTTTGGAGCACTTTTTACAGCGCTCCAAAACGCCCCAAAGATGCTGCTTGTAGGACTTTTTCCACTGTCCCGCAAGCGCACCGCCCCAGTGTGAAAGCACCCATTAAAATGAATGGTAGGCAGTATTTAGGCACTATTTTTAGCGCTAAAATGCCTGAAAACTGCCTCAGTGTGAAAGGGGTCTAAGAATCACAAGACTCCCTGAATGGGTAAAGACGGTATGTATTCGATTACGAATGGTAAGTATCTAGGGCACGGCATTACCTTATTCCATTGGGGGCCAACAAAGATCCATATCTTATCTTATGTAAATCCACCATTGGGAGGCCCCTAGATCATCCTCAATACACAATTCAATTGCTGGTAGTGGTATAGAAAATTCCATGCCTGACATGTTTGCTATCTACTTACCGTAACGTCATATTTTATATTGTACCAAACATTTGGGTATTATAATGTGCTTTTGTGCATTAAAATTCATTAAAGTGTTTCTTTTCCAAAAAAAATTGCATTTAAAAAACCACTTCGCAAATATTGTGTAACATAAAAATATGCAATGCCCCTCATTTTATGCTCTAGGGCCTATATTTAACCTCGTCACGCTTAAGAGGCTGGGTTCACACTGATGCGAAATGGATGCTGGTTTCTCACATCCAATTCGCATGACAGGAGAGTGTGACTGGCTCTCTATGGAGCCGGTTCACACAGCTCCCTAGCAGCCGCAGAGCAGATTGCACAGAGGTCCTGTTCGTCTTTGTCTCCGTTTTTAGGTCCGAATTCAGTCAAAAATTCAGGCCCGATTCCTACCTGAAATGGAGAATAGGTTTGCACTGGCCCTCTGCTGTGAGCCGCATCTGAATACAGTGTGAACCCAGCCTAAAACAAATCTTTTTTTATTTTTAAATCGGAAAAGATAAATTTTATTTTGTCGTTCACAATTCAAGATATATGCCATTCAGTATACAATATGAAAGAAGTATAGCATTCGTCATTCTGTGACATTCTGCCGTGTCGTACAATGCATAAAGAAACATTTAAACCAAAATGACAAAAATTTACATATATAAGCGGACGTGATCATGAACTCAAATTGGTGAACATATACAAAAATATTGTGAAAATATTACAGTGCTCAAAACGTCCATCCGGAGATGCACAAATGTTTATAAAAAATCCAAAATCAAGTCCATAAGTGATTTTGTGTATTCAAGTGATTGAACTTTATATAACAAATAATCTTTAAATAAACATGAAGCAAATCTTCCACCACACCATTTGTGATTGTGATTTCTCTCCCATAAGAATTGCACTCACCAGAGAAATATGCCTTGCACTCTCATTATCGTCTCACGGAGGCTCGGAGTGGGGAGATGTGTGTGTAAACACAACATCTCCCCGCTCCTCTACTGACAATGTCAGCGATCTCCGCTCTGTGTAATCAGAGCGGAGATCGGTGACGTGTCAGTCGTAGCCACGCCCCCACACAGTAGTAAACACTCCCCTAGGCACACTTAACCCCTCCAGCACCCCTAGTGGTTAACCCCTTCCCTGCCAGTGTCATTTTCACAGTAACCAGTGCATATTTCACAATATTTTTGTATATGTTCACCAATTTGAGTTCACGATCACGTGGTGATTTTTTCTTGTGTTTATTTATTTAGTATTGTTTATAATTGATTATGAACAGAGCGCGACTAATTTAATTCATTTAAAATTACATCACATACTTTATTTTTTCAAGTAGCAGCTTCAGGCACATATATTTTCCTTGGGCGCAGTGGTGGTTTGGAAGGTCAAAGGGGCGCATATCTTTTCGTACCTATTGTTACATGAACACAATTTGCAGCTTTGACATCTGTTGGTAAAACCATATCATCACAAATACTTTGTACATCCAGGTGGATTATACTGCGTTTTTTTTCAGGACAAGTTGGGCTTTTATTTGGTGGTAAATGGTAAGGGATATCTCCTAATTATTTATTTTTTTAATATCAACACACTGATACTAATTTAAAATTAAATAAAAATTCCTGTCCAAAAAAAATGCTTGACCCAAACCCTAACCCTGGCACTGACCTAGACCAAACCTTGATTTAGGTATTTTTTATTATTCTTTTTTTTTTTCCTTTTATTTCTTTTTTTTTTTTTACACTCCTTTTGTATCTCTCTCTTTCCTTGAAGAAAGAAAAAAAATGTATGTCTCTCCTCTATTTACAGAGAGAGAAAAGATGGGGGTGGGCTTCACAGGGACTGATCACTGTGGTAGCCAATTGGAGGCCATCGCAGCGATAATGGTGTTCCGGGTCACAATCGTTAGTCCGGGGCTCTCGGTGAGACCCTGTTCTCTGTTTTGGGAGACGCACAAATATGTGGCCTCACAGAAAAAAGCTCAGTCTAGTGAGGCCGCATATTTTATGTGAGGTCAGTGTCCAGGGGAAAATATATATATACATATACCTGTGTGTGTGTGTGTGTGTGTGTATGTGTATGTATATATATATATATGTATGTGTGTGTGTGTGTGTGTGTATATATATATATATACACACATATACCGGTGTGTGTGTGTGTGTGTGTGTGTGTGTGTGTGTGTGTATGTATGTATATAATTTTTTTATTTTTTATTTTCTATACATGTAGAAGAGGAATGGCAGAATTGGTCCGGACTGGAAGTGGTTTAGAGTTGTGACAAGAGAGGGAGCAATGAACAATTTACTACATCCCCTATTCACAGATACTGTTAGATTAGTTAGCAAAAGAATAGCAAGGGATGTTTTCAGCAGCACTGTGGAAATAATTAGCCAGCAGTGCACAAGGTCTCTCTTCAGTCCTTTGGGTCGGAGTGTCACTTTTTAAAGCTGAGCTTCAAGCAAAAAATTGAATACATATATCAGAGCGGTCTTACCTGTCAAAGAATATACTGTATATTTCTATCCAACCAATTATGAGCTTTGCACAATTGTAACAGGCAGCATAGCCAGTCTGATGATTTGACTTTTCTTCTGCCCCCCAGTCTGTTATTTGACAGTAAAGGAACAGCAACAGAGTGATCAGGTCATCTCTCTGCTGGAGACCTGATTAGCCCTGAGTGCTCCCACTCAGTCAATCAAATTCAGGTACTTAAATGAGTTGCATTAAAAAGCATGTCTCAGGATTTTACGGCACATAACTGCATTTATCAGGGTTTTTATTATATACAGCGGGTAAAATACGTGTTGAACACATAGTTACATAGGTTGAAAAAAGACACAAGTTCATCTAGTTCAGACAAAAAACAAACCCATACAATCCCATATACACAAGCCTATACCCACAGTTAATCCAGAGGAAGGCGAAAAACCCCAGCAAAGCATGATCCAATTTGCTACAGCAGGGGGGAAAAAATCCCTTCCTGATCCCCCCCCCCCGTAGAGCCAATTGGATATTCTCTGGAACATGTCACCATTTTTCTAGGTAAATATATTTCTAAAGGTGCTATTGCCATGAAATGTTCCCCCACATGTCGGTGACGATCCATCCAATCCATACATACAAAGAAAACAACTAAGTTTCATAAATTAGGTTCTGTGTAATTAAATGGAATGACACAGGGAAAAAGTATTGAACTCAGAACTGAAATTTATTTAATACTTTGTATAAAATCCTTTGTTGAAAATGACCGCTTCAAGATGCCTCCTGTATGGAGAAACCAGTCGCATGCATTGCTCAGGTGTGATTTTGGCCCATTCTTCCACAAAGTCTTCAAATCTTGAAGGTTCCGTGGGCCTCTTCTCTGATCTTTTAGTTCTTTCTATAGATTTTCTATTGGATTCAAGTCAGGTGATTGGCTGGGCCATTCTAGCAGCTTTTTTTTCTTTCTTTGAAACCAGTTGAGAGTTTCCTTGGCTTTGTGTTTGGGATCGTTGTCTTGCTGAAATATCCACCCTCGTTTCATCTTTGAGAGAATGAAAAAAATTATAACTGGAAAAATTTACTTTATAGGCACCACTAATATAAAATCGTACATTTTATTAAACACACCACATAAATATGAAAATGGGATTAAAAAAACGTTATTGAGAAAACACAGAGTAGTCGAGTGTATGTCTCCAAGACAGCCATCTACATTAGGGGTGTACTGGTGATAACTCCAAATATTGTTATAACGGCTAGTTACAAGGTATGAGTTTACAAGAAGCTCGTTTCATCTTCATCATCCTGGTAGATGGCAGCAGATTTTTATTAAGAATGTCTTGGTACATTTTTCCCATTCATCCTTCCTTCAATATGAAGTTTGCCAGTACTGTATGCTGAAAAACAGCCCCACGCCATGATGTTCCCACCTCCACACTTCACTGTTGATATGGGGGTGTTTTTGGAGTGATGTGTCATTTGACCTCCAAACATGGTGTGTATTATGACATCCAAAGAGGTTAAATTTTGGTCTCATCTGACCAGACTATATACTCCCAGTATTTCACAGGCTTGTCTAAATGTTGTGAAGCAAATTTTAAACTAGCTTCAGCATGCTTTTTCTTCAGCAATGAGCCTTGCGTGGTGATCGTGCATATAGGCCATGGCGGTTGAGCGCATTACTTATTGTTTTCTTTGCAGTACCTGCTAATTTCGGGTCTTTCTGAAGCTGTCCAACTCTTCTGATAATTCTTTTCGCTCCTCTGTCAGAAATCTTGCGAGGAACACCTGGTTGTGGCCAATTTATGGTGAAATTTTGTTCTTTCCACTTCCAGATTATGGCCCCAACAGTGCTCACTGGAACATTCAGAAGTTTAGAAATCCTCCTGTAACTAATGCCATCATGTTTTGCAGCAATAAAGTTGCAAAGGTCTTGGGGGAGCTCTTTGCTTTTACCCATCATGAGATGTTTCTTGTGTGACACCTTGGTAATGGACACCTTTTTATAGGCCATCAGTTGAGACTGAACCAGCTGATAGCAATCTGCCCCTTGTCAGTGCAAATTAATTTCTAATTACTGATATATTTCAGCTGGTGTCTTTCCTTTCATGCCTTTTTGCCTTTCTTCATGTGTTCAATACTTTTCCCCTGTCATTCCATTTTATTACACATAGCTTAATTTCTGAACTTGTTTTTTTGTATGTATGTATTGCATGGGTTTGTCAGAATGATTATACTGAAAAAATAAAACCGTATTGTCTTCATGGAATTATGCAAATCTTTGTTTTGGGAGATTTTAAATTTTTCCACAATTACAACCAAGTAATTCAAGTTTGTTTATCCGTGCTATTTTGAAGACAAGCGACACAAATGATATGCTTAAAATAGATATATTTATTAACTAAAAATACAGTGTAAAATGAATCCGGTATATTTCGTGATCATACAAAAAAAAATGGATATACTTTTAAATATCAAAGCATTATGATGATACAAAATACATTTCAATACCTTAATGATAACCTGGTAAATTTTAGACTTGGTAACTTAGCGAATAGCTTTCCGTGGCTTCACTGACTTGTGTAAACAACTGGTGTTGATTTTAGCACAGTGATTCCTTCTCAAAACAAACAGACCTTCTAACTTGCCTTTTAAAATGCACAAACAAAATGTTATACTGTAAACATGGCTTGATAATTTGATCAAGACTTCATTTTAAATTTAGAATGAATCTACAGTGGAACCTCGGATTGCGAGTAACGCGGTTAACGAGCGTTTCGCAATACGAGCACTATTTTTAAAAATCCTAACTTTGGTTTGTTGTCTCGCAAAACGAGCAGGATTCAAGCCAAATCGGTGTGCAGTACCACGTTTGGCCTGAGGTGGGGGGGCACGGGAGCCAAATAGTGGCGATCGGCGCCCTTCGGAAATACTCCGTTCCCGAGCCTTTCCGAGGTTTGCAGAGGTCAGCCGAGGTGTCCTCGTGCCTTTCCGTGGCTCCAGCGCCCCCCACCTCTAGCCACATGCGGTATTGCATGCCATTGAAGTCAATGCGGAACAAATTATTTTTGTTTCCATTGACTTTAATGGGGAAACTCGCTTTGATATGCGAGTACTTTGGATTACGAGCATTTGCCTGGAATGGATTATGCTCGTAATCCGAGGTTCCACTTTTTTTCTAAACACATCATGACAAAACCATTGTACAGACGTTAGCCTTAGCTTTTTAGAAACAGACAAAACTGTGTATGTCTCTTAATATTTGGAATATAATTATTTCATACTGCAGTTAAAAATAATACAACTCCAATTTGCTCTGCCATATATTTAAATGGTTTTAGTAATGTATATGCAAAAACAGTTAAATTACCAAAAAGGTATATATATGATAAGATTAATATAGAAAATTAATACTTTACCGATGGTCTATGAAACTTTGGTTTTGAGAAGTATGAGGTTATGAGTTCCAACGGACTTCTTTTGACATGCCTACATCTCTGCGTTATCAAGATCTCAACACCCTCTTGTTTGCCAAAATTCTTTCTGTCTCTCTTTATTTAGATCTTAGAATCCCCTCTCTGCTGTGGGTGTGTGTGTCGCTACTACATAATTGATTATGTAAGATGACGAGCTGTTTTCATGTTGCCATAACAACCACGTATGTGTGGCCATCTTGAATTCTTAATATTTTCACCACCAGGGGGCGATGTTGTATAAGAACTGACCTTAAATGTTATTTTCGTTTATTTCTAAGTCAATTTATGAAAGACCCTTCACCTTGGTTTAGTAAAACATCATAAACTCTCAAAAACTGTCAAACCACTCTAGCCATCCTGGCTCCAGCTTAGATATATGTGTATGAGAAAATATACCCCATACAATTATCTGGGGTTGTTAAATTCCTTGAAACTCAGATCATTGGAATTTAACTCTGTGTATTATTTCACCAATACAGCTTCTAATATTTTCAAACTTTTCATAGGATCTCATATTGGTAACCCTCATCATAATAATATATATATGCATTAATGGGTTTTATGAATATCCAAACAATAATTGTGAAAATATTATGAAAGCTTCAATAATTAATAAAATACATAAACTAATATATGTGACATTATTCGCTTAATTATGTATAATACATTTTTGGCTAACCGTAAAGTATCGGATCACATTCAAGACCCTCTGCCTCACCCACAAATGTACACAAGGAAATGCTCCTCAATACTTATACGAGAAAATAAAACACTACACCCCCAATCGTATTCTCCGATCAACTAACCAAAACCTCCTCCACATCCCCAAATCCTGCTATAAATCGAGGGGAGAACGAAGATTTGCAGTCCAAGGACCACGGCTATGGAACGCTCTACCCACAAACATCTGCATGGAAGAAAACCATCGGACCTTCAGGAAAAAACTTAAGACCCACCTCTTCTGAAGGATCAGGACAACACTGGATGGAAATAAGCGCCTTGAGGCGATTTAGTTCTCATTTGTAGCGCTATACAAGTCATTCACTCACTCACTTATAAGTATTTCAATATAATAATACTGCATAACTTTGGTTAATATAATTACTTGTACTTGAGTAATATTATAATACATTTGATTTTTTCGTATTTGAATTAGCCCCCTTCTCTCCTTTATGCAAAGAAAAAGGAGTCTCTTACCATTTTCTTATCTTGTTTTTTTTAATTAAGACCTCTCAAGATTTATAACCTGGGAAGATGGTGTCATGTACCTAGTGGACGAGCCCGGATTGCAGGGGATGGCCTCTCTTGCGGCTCCGACTCGTGGCCCCTGGTAGGGTGAACAGGAAGCGCAGGAGTGGCACGAGTGCCTGGCAGGATCAACAGCAGGAGGTTGGTCTGAAGTCCAGGTGGAGTACAGAGGAATCGCAGGTGCGACTGAGCAGAGGCAGGAACAAGCTGGAACGGCAGGCAGATGCAGCAGACTGTAACTGGATAGGTCAAACGAGCCGGGTCGGATATCAGGCGGACAGCAGCAGGACCAGAGGAGCAGGCAGAAGGATGGTCAGGCAGGCAGGAGTCAGATGCAGGCAGATAGCGGGGTTGGTCAGAAGCAAGCCGGGTCAGATACTGGAGTGAACTGGAACAGGTTTCAGAGGTCAGGACACAGGTAACGCTGTAGATCAGACAGCAAGATCCCAGTGTGTCAGTCTGGTTTAAATAGCCCGCCTGGTGCTAGTGGGGGCGCGCGCATTCCCAATGGCACCCGCGATCGTGCATCAGGAAGTTCAGAGCGCCGGTTACTGGCAGGATCTTCCTGACATTGCCCCCCCCAAGGGGCAGCCTCCGGATGCCCAACCGGGCCCATTTGTCCGGGTGAGATCTCTTGAAGGATTGATTTAAACTCTTAGCGTGGATGTTTTCCTCAGGTTCCCAAGAGTTCTCCTCAGGCCCCCGTACCCCTTCCATTTGATCAAAAATTGGACTTGATTACTCCTCTTCCTGCAATCCAAGACAGCTTCTACTTCAAATTCTTCCTCTCCATACACTATTATAGGGTCAGGATGATCCAAATTCCGGTCAGGAAAAGGATTTGGAACGGAAGGTTTTAACAGGGAGACGTGAAAGACAGGATGAATCCTGAGCGACTCCGGAAGTTCCAGCTCATAAGCTACCTCGTTGATTTTCCTCTTAACGGGGAAAGGCCCCATGAACTTAGGACCCAACTTCCTAGAGGGACAGGCTAATTTCAGGTTTGCTGTGGACAGCCATACGAGATTACCAGGTTCAAGCACCAGTTCTCCTCGCTTCTTCTTGTCAAAGGCTTCCTTGTTATGTTCCTGAGTTCTTGTCATGGTCTCTTGTAAGAGTTGATTATTGGAGAAAAAAAAATTAATTGTTTCATGGACCGCAGGTACAGAGCATTCAGGGAGAGAATTGGGCAAAAAAGATGGATGAAAGCCGTAATTGGCAAAAAATGGGCTTTGTTTCGTGGCAGAGTGGACAGAATTATTGTAAGCAAATTTGGCCAATGGGAGCAGGGAAATCCAGTCATCCTGAGAAAAAGACGAAAAGCAGCGTAGATACTGCTCGAGGGTCTGATTAGTCCTCTCAGTTTGTCCATTTGTTTGAGGGTGATAAGCAGTGGAGAATGACAGCTCAATTCCCAAGGCTTTACACAGAGCTCTCCAGAATCGGGAAGTAAATTGTACTCCCCGATCGGAAACAATATTGGCAGGAATCCCATGAAGCTTGATTACCTCTCTGATGAATGTTTTCGCTGTCTCAGGAGCGGAGGGAGTACCTTTCATTGGTATGAAATGAGCCATCTTGGATAGCCGGTCTACCACTGCAAAGATGGCAGTGTGACCCTTTGCTGGAGGTAACTCAACAATGAAGTCTATGGATAACATCTTCCACGGCCTGTCTGGGATGGGCAAAGGCCTCAACAAACCCCAGGCCCTAGTTCTACTAGTCTTATTCTGCATACAGGTGGTGCAGGACTCCACATATCTCTTGCAGTCTCCAAGTACTTGAGGCCACCAAAAGGTACGTTGAGCAAGATCAGCGGTCTTGGTGACACCAAAATGACCTGCCAGTGCATGGTCGTGGCAAAGTTCCAGAACCGTGACCAGTAGACCTTCGGGTACGAAAATTTTATTCTTGTACCAGAACAAACCATCCTTTACTAGTAGTTCTGTTCCCACGGCAGGTGCTGACCCTACTGAGGCTTGCTTGATCCGTGAAAGAAGGTCTTCTTGTATCAGAAGGAAATTTCCTGGGGGAAGAATTGTGTCAGGAAGAGAGGTTTCTTTAGGCTCGGGGGAACATCCTAGACAGAGCATCGGGTTTTATGTTCTTAGAGCCTGGCCGGTAGGTAACATGAAAAGAGAACCTGGAGAAGAATAGAGCCCACCTGGCTTGCCGTGGTTTAAGCCTTTTTGCAGACTTCAAGTATTCCAGGTTCTTGTGGTCCGTGTAGACCAGGATTGGATGAGCGGCTCCCTCCAGTAAGTATTGCCACTCTTTCAGGGCAGATTTTATGGCCAATAGTTACCGGTCTCCCACGTCATAGTTTCTTTCTGCTGCTGACAGTTTATGAGAAAAGAAGGCTACAGGGTGTAACAGGGCTTAGTCCCTTATCGTTGGGAAAGGACTGCTCCGACAGCAATTTCGGACGCGTCTACTTCCAGAACGAAAGGTAGGGAGGAGTCAGGATGCTGTAGAACAGAGGCGGAGGTAAACAGTCTCTTGAGGGACTCAAAGGTGGTTTTGGGCCTCCGGGGACCAGTGGAAGCGGACCCCTTGTCTGGTTAACTGGGTGATAGGACTGATGATGGCTAAGAACCCCTTAATAAATTTCCTATAGAAGTTAGCGAATCCTACGAAGCGTTGGATTCCTTTCTTGTCGGTGGGCGCTGGCCAGTCTAAGATTGCTGCAACCTTCTGAGGGTCCATCTTAATGCCCTCTACCGAGATGATTAGGCCCAGGAAGGGAATACTTTTCTGCTCGAACTCGCACATTCTCAGCCTTGGCGTATAGGCCATGCTGTCGAAGCCGAGCTAACACACATCTGACGTGCTTGCGATGGGAATCCAGGGAAGAAGAGAAGATAAGGATGTCGTCTAAATAGACAATAACGAACAGATCCAAGTAGTCCCGGAAAACGTCATTGATGAAGTACTGGAAGGTTGCAGGGGCGTTGCATAGTCCAAAGGGCATCACCAGGTACTCAAAGTGCCCGAAACGAGTGCGAAAGGCTGTTTTCCACTCATCCCCTTCCCTGATGCGAACCAAGTTGTAGGCCCCTCGGAGATCTAACTTAGTGAAAATGGTGGCAGCCCCCAGCCTCTGGAATAATTTGGGTACCAAGGGGAGAGGGTAGCGATTTTTGATGGTGATTTTGTTAAGCTCACGATAGTCTACGCAGGGCCGTAGGGTATGATCTTTCTTCTCTACGAAAAAGATACCTGCTCCTGCTGGAGACGTGGATGGCCGGATAAACCCTTTTTCTAAGTTCTCGTTGATGTATGTTTTAAGTGTTCCTTGCTCCAGCTCAGTCAGCGGGAAGATCCTGCCAAATGGGATTTCAGCTCCCGGAAAGAGCTTGATGGGGCAGTCATAGGCCCGATGGGGCGGAAGCGTCTCAGCCCCTTTCCTACTGAAGACGTCCAGAAAGTCGAAGTAGGTCTCAGGAACAGACTGACGTAACTCAGAGTCGGAGTCCAAACACAACAAGGCAGGTGGTTTACTGGGGCCCATGGGAGTACAGAACTGTTGGCAATAAGTGGAGGGAAATGTGACCTCTCCCGTGACCCAGTTGATGTAGGGGTTATGGGCTTGTAACCACGGCATACCAAGAATAACAGGGAATAATGGTGAAGAAATTATGTCCATGCGAAGCAGCTCTCGGTGTAGATTGGCGATCGTGACTGGAAGGGGGGAAGTCTCCTGTGTAACTGGACCAGGACTCCTGTGTAACTCCTGTGTAACTGGCAGAGCCATCGGCCAGATGAATGGAGAGTCCTTGGGCCTTATATAATAAAGGAACCTGGTGTTGGGTTGCAAAAGATGAGTCCATAAAGCAACTGCAGGCCCCGGAGTCGATAATGGCAGACACTTGTAGTATCCTTCCTGGCAATTGCAACAGAATAGGGAGAGCCAGATGGGAATAAGAAGCCTTGAGCCAAGAAGTCGCATGATTAGAAGAGAGGGACAGGCACCTGCGAAGCTTAGCAGGGCAGTTACTAACATAATGCCCGGATCCCCCGCAGTACAGGCACAAGTTGTTCACCCAGCGACGTTGACGTTCTTCCATAGTAAGGGAAGGGCGGAGGACTCCTGACTGCCTGGGTACGGAGGTACCAGGCGTAAAGACTGACCCAACAGTAGGTGCCGGATGAGCATAGTTGGGGACTCTGTGTAACATCCAGATGGGATGAAAGGGCCCAACCTCCCTCTCCGCTCTTCGCTCCCTCAGCCGCCGATCAATTTGTATGGTCAAGTTGATTAATGCATCCAAGGTCTGGGGTATTCCTACTCGAGCCAGTTCATCCTTTAAGGGGTCAGAGAGTCCCAAACGAAACTGGCAAAGGAGAGCTGCGTCATTCCAGTTAGTGTCCACACTCCACCGCCTGAATTCGGTGACATAGTCCTCTACTGCCCTGTACCCTTGTTGAAGGGTACGCAGGGCTATTTCCGCAGTTGCTGAAGGCTGCGGGTCCTCGTAAAGTTCAGCCATGGCATCGAGGAAGGTGGTTAAATTGGCTAAGGACTCGGCTTCCTGTTCCAGAAGGCGGTGGGCCCAAGATTGGGGTTTTCCCAGGAGTAAGGAAATCACGAAGCCCACCTTGGTGGCTTCTTGAGAGAAAGTGCGTGGTTGTAATGAGAAGTAAAGTTCACAAGAGTTTCGGAATGTCCTAAATTTGCTTCGTTCCCCGGAAAACAGACTCCTGGGTGCCAGAGGGTGCAAGTACTCAAATCCGTTCTTCCAGGTGTGAGTATTCTTCCTGAAGGCCTTTAATGGCCTGGGTGAGCCCTGCCAGGTGCACACAGAGTTCCTCCATAGGAGAGGCTCCCCGCTCAGGCTCGGACATGGCTGTCTGATACTGTCACGTACCTAGTGGACGAGCCCGGATTGCAGGGGATGGCCTCTCTTGCGGCTCTGACTCGTGGCCCCTGGTAGGGTGAACAGGAAGCACAGGAGTCAGGAGTGGCACGAGTGCCTGGCAGGATTAACAGCAGGAGGTTGGTCTGAAGTCCAGGTGGAGCTGTACAGAGGAATCGCAGGTGCGACTGAGCAGAGGCAGGAACCAGGAACAAGCTGGAACGGCAGGCAGATGCAGCAGACTGTAACTGGATAGGTCAAACGAGCCGGGTCGGATATCAGGCGGACAGCAGCAGGACCAGAGGAGCAGGCAGAAGGATGGTCAGGCAGGCAGGAGTCAGATGCAGGCAGATAGCGGGGTTGGTCAGAAGCATACTGGAGTGAACTGGAACAGGTTTCAGAGGTCAGGACACACGTAACGCTGTAGATCAGACAGCAAGATCCCAGTGTGTCAGTCTGGTTTAAATAGCCCGCCTGGTGCTAGTGGGGGCGCGCGCGCATGCGCAATGGCACCTGCGATCACGCACCAGGAAGTTCAGAGCGCCTGTTACTGGCAGGATCTTCCTGACAGATGGTACAGACAAGACTTACACAGTCTCCTTGTGAGACATTCTTGAGCAATCATGAACTCCGATTCAACTTTAGAGAGAAAAATGGCTTCTCTCGTGTTCATAGCATAAATATGAAAAATATACAGGCCTTATATATATTCTTTTAACCCCAATAATCCTGACCGGTTGTTACCGACGTGTGGTGAAAATGTCATGTCAATAACACCTTTAGAAATATATTTACCTAGAAAAATGGTGACGTGTTCAATACTTATGTAGCGAGGTCCCAGGCCTCCTTTGATCTAATGAGAACCTCATGAGCCAGAGATAGCTGACATCCTTCTGTAGGTGGTGGGTTGTGAGACATGGTGGGTTCAGAGTAGTTAAAGTTATTGGGCGCCAGACACTTCTTGAATGCAAAAGAAAGTTTATTTCTCTTAACAAACATTTTGGGGGAGAGATGGTTAGGGCCAGGACACTCTTAGATAGTTGCAAGATTAATTGGCAGACTCAGAGACTTCAATAGGAGGACAGCCATGCAGGGAAAGGCATCCAGCAAGACACAACATCTGCATGTGTAGGAATACTGTCTCCGATGGCAATAGTCTTGAACAATTCCTAACACAAGCGTAACAGTTCTTTCACTACACTTGCTCCTTGTAGTTCTTCAGCCCACTGAGCTCCCGTTCTCTCACTAGACCCACTGATTCACTGAAATCCCATGAGCTCCTCCAATCTTCACGTGGTATCTTCCTCAAGTGTGACCCCCGCTTCTATGCTGGGTCCCTAGCTCGGCACTCAAGATACCTCTCAAGCTTCACCCCACTGGCCTGCTCGGTTGACACACAAGGCTGCTCTGCAAGCATCACCTCTGTTGGCTTGATACCCGTGGAACTTTCCCGATTCTTCACTGTCCCATCTGGTAAAAATGCTGCTCTGGTACTTGCTTCAGTTACTCACTGTGGTCCCTGGTAATTAGCCGTATAGTCCCTTACTGGCGACAGCTTTCCCTCTACCTCTGATCACGACAGGCTCTCCGGCCGACAGAAACGTCACTTTTGGTTGGACTGCAAGCCGCAATCCCAACCCTGCGCTGCTCTCTTGCTTCTGGATAGGCCCTCAGACAGCCTACCAGCCAGATGTGCCTGGGATAGGCCCAATCTCCGGCCTAGCAGCCCGGGCAATACAACACACATCCACCCAGACAGCCGTCCAGGTGGCACAGAACACAGATCACCTGACTCCATCCAAATCTATAGGCTCTCCTAGCAGGCCAAGGGATTCAAGAAAACCCCTGCCCATTGGCTGAGATACCCACATACCCATAACCTAACCTTGTGTTGCCCTTCTCATATCTAGTACCACCAAGTACCCGGCCACCTAGTGGTAGAAGAGAAAAGTGCAACAAGGCCAAACTTAGGGAGAAATCAATAGATCTCTAACAATCAACCAGGATAATTCCTGGCAGGCAAATTTGTGAGGAGCAACCCTGCCTAAACTCCAGGGCGCTACACTTATTTTTCCCACTGTATATGCCTGCAATTCAGCCTTAAAATGATTAGAAGTATACCTAGTGTCAGTGAAACATTATAAAGAAGCACAGCATACTTCCTTTTGAACACTAGATGGCAGCAACGTCGACAGTGGAAGCTGTCAGCTGCACACATCACATGACTTCCTGGCTGCCTATAAAAGACAGCCTGGATCCATGTTTAAGTTGCTGGTTTATCTTTCAGCTTCCCTAGTTCCTGCTTGTGTTTCCTGCCTTGATACTACCATATTGACCCTGACCTGCTCCGATCTCTTCCAGCACCTGACCCTTGGCTTGTCTTTTGTACCTCTGCTACCTTTCTCCAGTGTTTGACCCTCGGCCTGCTTACGGATTACTCTACCAGTCTCCTGTGCTTGACCTCCAGCCTGCCTACGGACTTTGCTATTATCTCCTGTGCTCAAACCCCTGGCCAGATTACGGACTTGCTGTGTATCTTCAGTGTCTACTAGTACTGCACAGCTTCCAGCTCCACGTCATCCGCATGCAGACCTACCAGCCTGCCGGTACCTCGTGCCTCTTTGTGCACTTCACCCTCTGTTCCACCACCAGGGGTGGAGTGCGCTTAGTCGCAAGGGAGAACCGCTCTCAGCATCTCGGCCTCGGTGAGTACCATCGTGACAGTATAAACCAGCCAAAATGTCCGAGGCCGACAGAGCGTGTTCTCCTCTTGAGGCCCTGTGTCAGCAGGTCACAGCCATTACGCAGGCAGTCCAGAAGCTGCAGGAGGGTTATATCCAGATGGATGGACGTCTTCAGCACCTATCCAGGTCGCCCGCTTCAGCCACCACAGCTTCAGCAGTTTCTCCTGGGACCTCCTCTTCTCAAGCTCAGTCCAACCCTGCTGTCATTATGGCCGTTCCTGAACCACGGGTTCCTATTCCTGAGCGATTTTCGGGCAACCGAAAGAAATTCAGAGCTTTCAAGAACGCCTGCTCCCTATACTTGGCCCTCCAACCCAGGACTTTTTCTTCTGAAGTTGTCAAGGTGGGGTTCATTATCTCCTTATTATCTGAGGAACCACAAGCCTGGGCCCATGGTCTCATGGAGCAGAGAAGCCCCATATTGAACTCAATAGACACTTTCTTTGAATCCATGGCTCAACTGTATGATGACCCTCAGCGTACAGCCACGGCAGAGTCCGCCTTACATGCCCTGACCCAAGGAAAGAGACCAGTGGAGGACTATACGGTTGATTTCCGTAAATGGTCAGCTGATACAGGATGGAACGAGGCTGCCCTCAAATATCAGTACCGCCAGGGTCTCTCCGAGGCCCTTAAAGACGAACTGGCCCGGGTTGAGACCCCTACTACTTTGGAAGCTTTAATTCAATTGACCATTAAATTGGACAGACGCATGCTGGAGCGGCACTCCGAGCGTTTCCAGTCCACCCGACCTACCTGGATGCTACCCAAGCCTTCTCCAGTCCATCCTCCGTTCCTGGCTCCTCCTGTTGTTTCTGCTCCTGAGAGTGAACCCATGCAGCTAGGTTTGGTCCGAGCTCCACTCACCCCCGATGAAAGACAGCGGAGACGCCAAGCCAACCTGTGCCTGTATTGCGGCGAAGCGGGACATTACTTACGTAACTGCCCCGTGAGACCCAGTAAGTCATGCAACCATTATGCTATGAACTATCAAGTTGCTGGTCCTACTCAAACTCATGTTACCCTTCCTGTCTCTCTACGGGTAGCGGGAGAGGTAATTCGGCTACTGGCCATAGTCGATTCGGGCACCTGCAGCTGCTTCCTTGATGCATCATTGGCTCAGAAACTACATATTCCTCTCCTCAACAAGAGACAGAATCTCCTGGTTCGCTTAGCCGATGGGTCCTTACCCTGCTCAGGACCTGTTACACAAGAAACTGTTCCCATTCTCACTGTCACAGACTCAGGCCACCAGGAGCACTTATGTTTTGATATTATCTGCTCCCCCATGTTCCCTGTCATCTTGGGACTTCCATGGTTACAAGCCCATGATCCTCAAATTAGCTGGCTTAATAAAGAGATTTCCTTCTCCTCTGCCTACTGCTCCCAGCATTGTTTTGTTCCAGCTCCTGCCTCATGCCTAACTGTTCAACCAGTACCTGACCATCTCCAGCATGTCCCTCCCGTTTACCTCGAATTCAAAGACATTTTTGATAAAAAGAAAGCAGATTGTTTGCCACCTCATCGGTCTTACGACTGTCCCATTGACCTCCTACCTGGCTCAGAAATCCCTTTCGGTCGCATATTTCCATTGTCCGAGACCGAGTTGGAAGCTCTTCGGGTATACATAGACGAGAATCTTGAAAAAGGCTTCATCCGTCCGTCCTCTTCACCGGCTGAAGCCGGTATCTTCTTTGTCGAAAAGAAAGACGGCTCCCTAAGACCTTGCATAGACTACAGGGAGCTCAATAAAATAACTATAGAGAACCGGTACCCGCTCCCACTTATCCCAGAACTGTTTCAGCGGTTTCGTACCGCCCGCATCTTCTCCAAATTAGACTTACGGGGTGCCTACAATCTTATCCGGATTCGTGCTGGTGATGAGTGGAAGACCGTCTTCAGGTCCAGGTTCGGTCACTTTGAATACTTGGTGATGCCGTTTGGGCTATGCAATGCCCCGGCAACCTTTCAACATCTGGTGAACGATGTCTTTCGTGAATATCTCGACAACTTTGTAATTGTCTACTTGGACGATATCCTTATTTTTTCTGCCACCATTGAACTTCACCAAACTCACGTAAAAAAGGTTCTCACAATTCTCAGAAACCACGGACTTTACCTTAAAGCTGAGAAATGTGAGTTCGAGAAAACTGTTGTCCAGTTCCTGGGGTTCATTATTTCCACCGAAGGGGTTGCTATGGACCCACAGAAAGTTAAAGCTATCCAGGAGTGGCCGGCCCCTACTGATAAAAAAGGGGTGCAAAGGTTCATAGGCTTCGCCAACTTCTATCGGAGGTTCATTAAGGGATTTTCATCCATCATCTCTCCCATCACTCAGTTGACCCGTCAGCAAAATCGCTTTCAATGGTCCCAGGAAACCCAGGAAGCCTTCGACAAGTTAAAACTCAGATTCATCTCGGCACCAATTTTACAGCATCCTGACCCGGCTTTGCCCTTCGTGCTGGAAGTTGACGCCTCAGAGACTGCTACAGGAGCTATTTTGTCCCAAAGACAGGGTCCCAAGGCTCTCCTTTACCCAGTGGCTTTTGCATCCCGGAAGCTAAGTTCCCCCGAAAGAAATTACGACGTCGGTGACCGGGAATTGCTAGCCATTAAATTTGCCTTGGAGGAATGGAGATATCTTCTGGAGGGTGCGTCCCACGCTATCATGATTTTCACAGACCATAAAAACCTGGAGTACCTCCGGACTGCCAAACGCCTCAGACCACGACAAGCCCGATGGGCGCTCTTTTTCTCCAGGTTTAATTTTCATATCACCTTCCGACCTGGTTCCAAGAATGGTAAAGCGGACGCACTCTCCCGGATGTTCCCCGAATTTCCTCAGACAACTGAACCTGACACCATCCTTTCGCCACAGAATTTTCTTCTCCTTGCTCAGCCTGATCTAAGAACTGCCATTGAACAGGCCTCTAGCCATTGTACCGACCCAGAGATTTCTTCTCTAGAGAAACGGGGCAATCTGTTCTGGGCTCAAAATAATTTTTTTGTCCCCCTGGAAGTAAGATCCTTGATCTTAAAGACATTTCACGATCACAAGCTTGCAGGTCACTTCGGAGTACAAAAAACCTCCGAACTGGTCTCTCGCTCTTTTTGGTGGCCAGGTTGGAGACGAGACTGTGAGAGCTATGTTTCTTCATGTATTTCTTGCCAGCGGAACAAGGGGGCAAGGGCCAAATCCTGGGGCCTACTGAGACCTTTACCTATCCCGGAAAGACCATGGAAGGAGGTCTCTATGGACTTTATCGTGGACCTGCCCCCCTCTGAAGGCTTTACCACCATTTTTGTCATTGTTGACCGCCTCTCAAAGATGGCACATTTTCTACCTATGATTGGTACCCCCTCTGCCTTAGACACTGCCAACACATTCATTAAGGAAGTGGTGAGACTCCACGGGGTACCTGATAATATTGTCTCCGACAGAGGCGCACAATTCACCTCAAAATTTTGGAAGGAACTCTGTAAGTCATTAGAAATCAAGGTTTGTCTCTCTTCAGCTTACCACCCCCAGAGTAATGGCCAAACAGAGAGAACAAACCAAACTCTAGAACAATATCTTCGTTGTTTCTGTTCTTGCTCCCAGGACAATTGGTCTTCTTTATTACCCTATGCGGAATTTGCCTACAATAATTCCATACACTCAGCCACCAACCAGACTCCTTTTTGGTCCAACTGTGGTTTTCATCCTTCCTTCCTCCCTAAAACCATCCCGGAAATCTCAGTACCCGCAGTACAAGATCGGATAACTTCTATTCAATCCAACTTCCAAAGGATCCAGGAAACCATGCAAAAAGCTCAGGATAGTTATAAAAAACATTTTGACCGAGGAAGAAAAGCTAACCCGGCTTTCAAAGTAGGAGATGAGGTTTGGCTATCCGCCATCAACCTTAGACTCCCTTGCCCGTCTCAAAAATTAGGACCAAAGTTCATTGGCCCTTTCAAGATTAAAAGAATGGTAAATCATGTGGCTTTTGAGTTGACCCTTCCTGATTCTTACAGGATACATCCCGTGTTTCATGCCTCCATGCTAAAACCAGTGGTCCCTAGTCCTTTTTTGGGAAGAGAAGAGCCTCCTCCTCCTCCAGTCGAGATTGATGGAGAGAACGAATTTGAGGTGGAAGCTATAATAAACTGTAGGAAGAGGGGTAGGCAACTTCAATACCTAATTAAGTGGAAGGGGTACCCGCCTGAAAATAATTATTGGGAACCCTCAAGGAACATACACTCCCCTCGCTTGATCCTCCGAACTTTTCAGTTGGAACACCCAGAATTAATGTCCAGTTTGGGCATCCAGAGGCCGCTCCTCGGGGGGGGGGGGGCACTGTCAGTGAAACATTATAAAGAAGCACAGCATACTTCCTTTTGAACACTAGATGGCAGCAACGTCGACAGTGGAAGCTGTCAGCTGCACACATCACATGACTTCCTGGCTGCCTATAAAAGACAGCCTGGATCCATGTTTAAGTTGCTGGTTTATCTTTCAGCTTCCCTAGTTCCTGCTTGTGTTTCCTGCCTTGATACTACCATTGTGACCCGGATTGACCCTGACCTGCTCCGATCTCTTCCAGCACCTGACCCTTGGCTTGTCTTTTGTACCTCTGCTACCTTTCTCCAGTGTTTGACCCTCGGCCTGCTTATGGATTACTCTACCAGTCTCCTGTGCTTGACCTCCAGCCTGCCTACGGACTTTGCTATTATCTCCTGTGCTCAAACCCCTGGCCAGATTACGGACTTGCTGTGTATCTTCAGTGTCTACTAGTACTGCACAGCTTCCAGCTCCACGTCATCCGCACGCAGACCTACCAGCCTGCCGGTACCTCGTGCCTCTTTGTGCACTTCACCCTCTGTTCCACCACCAGGGGTGGAGTGCGCTTAGTCGCAAGGGAGAACTGCTGTCAGCATCTCGGCCTCGGTGAGTACCATCGTGATACCTAGATTAACTCGTTAACAAAAAAGATTGTTATAACCCCCACTGCAGCAGTCCCACCATGTATTTATATTTGTACATTGTGAAATAATCATATGAGCCTCTTAAAAACATTGCTGCTTGTAAATATACATATCACCCAGTTCACATGTAAATCTGCAATGCACGGTGTCATAGAAGGTGCAGCGGAAACTGGCCTGGGAGCTACTGCAAGCTAATAAACAATCACCTGATAATATTCAGTCATTGTTTGCATACTGTCTGAGGCTGGTACACATTATTCTGTACTGATGAAGAAAGGTGAGAGCATGAAAGAATAGGAACCTCAAATGTTACTGCTTGTGAAGCCTAAAAGCTGAACTTCAGGCAATCTGCTAAATACACAGATGAAATATAAATCGGGGCTGTTTTACCTGCCAAAAGATATATGTATTTATGTTCATCCAGTCCGCAGATGTATACAGCTCTGCTACTCCGCACAGCCCTTCTATTATAACTGTACCATCTCCCTTTATGGGCTCATTCACACAGGCATACTGTTTCGTACTCCTGTGCAGAGGGCCGTGTTGCCCGCATAGTAGGCACAGGTTTTTCAAGCAGGCCACCTGGAAAAAATCAAAGACAGGTGGGTGGCTGCACAGATCTCTAAGCACATTACTGAGTGTACATGCCTTGAAAAAATGTTCATACCCCTCAAAGTTTTCATGTTTTATTGGGACTTTATGTGATAGACCAACACAAAGTGACACATAATTGTGAAGTGGAAGGAAAATGATAAATGGTTTTCCAAATTTTTTACAAATAAATATCTGAAAAGTGTGGCGTGTATTTGTATTCAGCCCGCTTGAGTTAAAGGAGTTGTAAAGGCAGAAGTTTTTTTTTTATCTTAATGCATTCCATGCATTAAGATAACCTTCTGTGTGTAGCAGCCTCCCCAATTTCCTACCTGAGCTCCTTCTCTCTCCAGCAATGTTCACGATCCCCTCGGCCATCCAGTACACTCCTCCTGATTGGCTGAGACAGAGCAGCGGCGCCATTGGCCCCTGCAGCTGTCAATAAAAGTCAGGGGAGGCAGGGCAGGGCCGGGTCGGGGCTCTGTGTCTGAATGGATACACCTAGATCTGACTCGGCTTGGGTGCCCCCTGTAGCAAGCTTCTGGCTTAGGGGCAGTCAAAGGAGGGAGGGGCCAGGAGCAGCGAACAGGGACCTAAGAAGAGGAGGATCTGGGCTGCTCTGTGCAAAACCAACTGCACAGAGGAGCTAAGTATAACATGTTTTTTTGTTTTTGTTTTTTTAAAACGAGCCATTACAATCACTTCAATACTTTGTAGAACCACCTTTCTCTGCAATTACAGCTGCAAGTCTTTTTGGGGATGTCTCTACCAGCTTTGCACATCTAGAGAGTCACATTTTTGCCCATTCTTCTTTGCAAAATAGCTCAAGCTTTGTCAGATTGAAAGAAGAGCGTCTGTGAAACGCAATTTTTAAGTCTTGCCACAGATTCTTGGTTGGATTTAGGTCTGGACTTTGACTGGGCCATTATAACACATGAATATGCTTTGCTCTAAACCAATGTTTCTCAACTCCAGTCCTCAAGTACCCCCAACAGGTCACGTTTTCTGGCTTTCCATTATTTTGCACTGGTGATTTAATCAGTTTCACTGCCTTAGTAATTACCAAAAGCGTTTTATCTGAGGGAAATCCTAAAAACATGACCTGTTGGTGGTACTTGAGGACTGGAGTTGAGAAACCTTGATCTAAACCATTCCATTGTAGCTCTGACTGTATGTTTAGGGTCGTTGTCCTGCTAGAAGGTGAACCTCTGGCCCAGTCTCAAGTCTTTTGTAGACACTTAGCAGGTTTTCTTCTAAGATTGCCCTGTATTTGGCTCCATCCATCTTGCCATCAACTTTGACCAGCTTCCCTGTCCCTGCTGAAGAAAAGCATCCCTACAACATGATGCTGCCACCACCATGTTTCACGGTGGGGATGGTGTGTTCAGGGTGACGTGCAGTGCTAGTTTTTCACCACACATAGCGTTTTGCTTTTAGGCCAAAAAATTTAATTTTGGTCTCATCTGACCAGAGCACCTTCTTCCACATGTTTGCTGTGTCCCCCACATGGCTTCTCGCAGACGGCAAACTGGACTTTTTATGGCTTTCTTTCAACAATGGATTTCTTCTTGCCACTCTTCCATAAAGGCCACATTTGTGGAGTTACCATCGGCCTCTTGGCTGCTTCTCTAATTATTGCTCTCCTTGCCCGGCCTGTCACTTTAGGTAGACGGCCATGTCAAATTTCAAGGGGTATGAATACTTTTTTAAGGCACTGAATAGCTGTGCAGTCTGTCTGCGTGGATTAACACTCAAGGATGTGCTTGGACATCCATACAGCAGTACACCTGTCGTTGATTATAACAGGCAGCCTGCATGCGGCTACACAGCTGTTTTATCCAGCTGTATCTACTTAATTGGAAAAAAGATCACTATCCTCCTAAAAATGACTTGTAAACTCAATCAGGTGTAGCTAATCGCCTTTTCAATGGAACACAAAGCCATTTGACTTTCAACTGGGATCAGCTGTGGTCATTTTGATTAGCTCAGCATGAAAAGAGCTTTCCTGGAGCATTTCGGTCTCTGTAGTGCAACTGAAGAAAACAATCAACTATGGGTGGCAAGGCACTGTCAAAAGATCTCTGGGATAAAGTTGTGGACAAGTCAGGAGATGAATGCAAATATGAATGTCTAAGGGGTTTATCAATGTCTAGAAGCACAATGAAGAAGTAAAAGGTATTTGGTACAACGCATACCCTCCCTGGATCAGGACGTTGCTCCAAACTGAATGAAAGAGCCAGGAGGATATTGGTCAGAGAGGCTACCAAGAGGCCTACAGCAGCTCTGAAGCTGTTTCAGGAATTTATGACAAAGAGTGGTCATTGTGTGCATGTGACAATAATATCACAAATTCTCCAAAAATGTGGCTTGCATGGGAGGGTTGCAAAAAAAAAAAAGAAAGGCCATTCCTCAAGAAAGGCCACATACAGTCACGACTGAGCTTTGCCAAAATGCACCTTGAAGATTCTGAGGCCACATGGAAAAACAAAACAACTATACCGTGCTGTCTCTTTTAGTTGGTTAGGTAGGAGCCGGCACAACAAGGGATCAATTGCAAGGTGAAAAGTGTAAAAATAAGTGCAGCGCTAATAAATTGTCTCAGCATGAACTGAGGCTAACAAAATTGTGCCAAGTTTACACTGTACGTGAACCACTTGGATGGTGAAAAAACCCATATAATTACAAACACATAGATAATAATGCAAGTGTTAAAAACTAGGAACAAAACTTAAAAGAACATTTCTCAAAGTGATGTCTAATAAAACATCATCTGGGGTGATAAGATGATGTCTTATTAGACAAAACACGTCGGGACGGGCTCTGCTGATGCCACTGCATCATATTTTATAACAAGCGCTTTTTTATCTTCATAAATATGAGTGTTCCTCTTATACAATAAATACTTTCTTTTTAAACAGAGATACACTATGTGACCCTTTTCCTTTTTTCCTCATTATCACACCATACAGGAGAAATCATTCATCTGGCTCCCCGTTTAATAAACCCCCATTGTGGGCTGTCCATCTGTAGTGTCATTGAGAGGGACCACTGGAGTTTATTCCCAAACCGGAGGTCGTGTTTGCAGAGGCTGTTATTCTCTGGTGTATCACACCACAAGTTTGATTGACTCATTAGGCGTATGCCTGTTTGAGTTCAATCGATTTGGTAAGCCTTTTACTTATTGGTGGTGGCACTGGTGGATCATCTATCAGCACTTTCTTTGCACTATTCTTCACTTTAAGTCACAATGATGTTTAGCTTATTCCTTGATGGACTTTGAATCACTTTTGGACATTTATTTCACAGTAATACTGTTCACTTGTACATTGGCCTAATTTGACTGTCTTACTCAGTAGAGATATGTAATTTAGACATCACTTTGAGTTAATGTTCTTTTAAGTTTTGCTCCTAGTATTTAAAGCGGAGGTGCAGCTTGTATTTTTTTTTTTTTTTAAAGTCAGCAGCTACTAACAGTGTAGCTGCTGACTTTTAATAAGGACACTTACCTGTCCTACTCGCCCACGATGTCGGTCCCGCCACGGTGATCGATCGCTGCTGCCAGGCTCCTGGCTCCTCCATCCTGACTAAGGGAAACAGGCAGTGAAGCCTTACGGCTTCACTGCCCGTTTCCTACTGCGCATGCGCCACTCGCACAGCGCTTTGTGAATGGGCGGCTTGCCTCCTGGGATACACACAGTTCTCAGAAGGCAGCGCGCCCCATTCACAAGAAGAGGAAACGGAAGTTCTCATCTAAGGACAAGGAAGAGGCACAGTAGAGGCAGATTAAGGGACTTCCACATAGCAACAGGCATTTCGGGTGAGTATAACATTTTTTTTTTCTATGCATTTTTTTTTTTTTTTTTAGGATTTTTAATGGTTTTTTTTTCTGGGTGGACCTCCGCTATAACACAGGGGTCTTCAAACTACGGCCCTCAAGGTGTTCAGGAACTACAATTCCCATCATGCCTAGTCATGTCTGTGAATGTCAGAGTTTTGCAATGCCTCAAGGGATTTGTAGTTCCGCAACAGCTGGAGGGCCGTAGTTTGAGGATCCCTGATTTAACACTTGCATATTATTATCTATGTATTTGTAATTATATGGGTTTTTCACCATCCAAGTGGTTCACGTACAGTATAAACTTGGCACAACTTTGTTAGCCTCAGTTCATGCTGAGACAATTTATTAGCGAGGCACTTATTTTTACACTTTTCACATGGAAAAGGGTGTTATGGTCAGGTGAGAATAACATTTAATTATTTGGCCTCAACAATCAACAATATCTTTGGCGAAAATCCAATACAGCTTACCATCCAAATAAAACAATTCCTACAGTAAATCATGGAGGTGGTAATCTCCTGGTATGGGGGTGTATCTCTGCAGCAGGTACTGGCTCACTTATCAGGATAAAAGAAAAAAGGGATGGGGCAAAATAATATCAAATTATTGAGAAAAATCTGCTGCCCTCTGCCAGAAAGTTGTCAATGGGAAGAAGAAATACCTTCCAACATGACAATGACCCAAAGCACAGCAAAAATGACCACACAGTGGTTGAAGGAGAAAAAGGTGAATGTTCTTGCACGGCCTAGTCAGAGCCCAGACTTAAACCCCATTGAAAATCTGTGGAATGATTTGAAGACTGCAGTCCACAAACGGTCACCATCAAATTTAACTGAACTTGAGCAGTTCTGCAAAGAAGAGTGGGCAAATATTGCAAAGTCTAGATGTGCAAAGTTAGTAGAGACATATCCCAACAGACTAAAGGCTGTAATTAAAGGCGGTAAAGGAGTAAATACAGCTGGATAAAATGAAAACTGTGTCTGTCACAATTTTAGGCTGCAAAGCAACAAAATGTGATTATTTTAAAGGAGGTGATTTCTATACCCACTGTATACTGTATGTATTGTGCTAGTGTATGGGGTATTGGGCCACCTATTTTCCGGTATAGCATAGAATTGTTTTTTGCAAAAGGGTTGATTGGCTACATTTGGTTATGTCGGCATCCTATTAATTTTAAGGCTTCATGCACACTGGGTGTTTTTTCAGCTGCTCTTGGGGTGTCTGGCTGTTTTTTTTCCCTGCCTCTAAACGTCCCTACATGTTAGCCTATGTGTCCAGGCACATATAGGCTTTCCGAGAAGTTTAGAGGCAGGAAAAAAAAAAAAAAAAACAGTGCGTCTAGGAGCAGCAGAGTTTTGGCAGAAAAAATGCTTGACGCTTGTATACGTTTAGCACTTGAGCGTTAATTCATTTTAATGACCAGAATAATATTCCGATTAAGGAAATTAATTAAAGCCAAAATGTGTTACACACTTTTACAAGGACAAAGCGTTTTTTTCTGCCAAAATGCCTTTGCTTGGAGGAAAGATTTCTAGGAGAGATAGGAAAACCTCCAATGTCCAGGAGGCCTAAAACTGTATTTTGTTTTTAATTAGATTAGGATCTTTAGTTACGAAAGCATATAGATATGTTGTAGCAACCAATAAAAATCGATTGTGTGCTGCTTTGACTTTACTAAAATTGAATCAGATTGTCTTCTGTGTGTTACTACACTGACACCTCCTTGGATGAATGGAGGAATGTTCATAAGGCAGGAAAGCTGTAGGCATGGGATGAACGTCGTCTGATTCTGCAGGACTATGTGATGATCTTATGTCTGTCGGACCTGCTCAGGACTGACAGCTGACCACTATCAGGTAGAACAATGAACCTGGCAGTTTAGGAAACCTGTCCTAATAATATAGTAACCCCCCACTTCCCAAGATAAGCAGTGCCAGCTGCATGTCCTGGCACCACTCTTCCTTGTCCTCTCCACTGACATCATGAATATGAATATTTACTGAGCTGAACAATCCAATTCCTGTTTATGTTTGTACCGGACAATAGCAGCGGCTGGGGATGGTCAGATAATACATGCATGTCCAGGCACCCTCAGAAGTCTATGGCCAGTTTTATAATCTTATTTTTTTTACCTCCGCCTGTACTTTTACCTTCACGCCTGACTGAGGAATGTGTGTCAGTATCTGTGTCTAAGAAAATTTTCTGTAAAGTTTACATTTCGGATGCAGGTACAAGATACAAAAGTCTGGGGTTAGGAGGCTTATCAGCATTTATTTTAAGGTGTGTTCCTGTTACACCAACCACCTGAATACTCCTGCGAGTAGGAAGGATGAAGAGTAGTAGACATCTGCAGGCACACTTTACTGTAAATAGCAGGAGTTTCAAGCATAGTCACTATGTCCAGAATTAGCAGATCGCTGGACATATTTGTAGTCCATGGGCGGGATTGCCCGCCGTGGTTGCCACGGGTAACAGCACATGGATAAGTTGAATGAATAGCAGAAAATAATGCCAGTGTCCGCCCCAGCCGCAGTTGGGGCAACTGGGTAAGCAGGGCAGTAATAACTCGACAGGCAGCTCCCACTGGTTGGTATGGGCAACGGCACTTGGGTTTTGGAGTAACAGTCACAAACAGGCACAGCACATAAGTCCTTCCCTGGTTCAACCCCTCTTGTGGTCCTTGGAACAAGGCACAGTTCCCTGGCTCAATGAGAAACTCTGGTTGCTAGGAGCAACGGCGGGCAGGTTGCCCGTGGGCAGATATCCCGGACGAGCCCCCAAATGTAGCGCTACCCCTGCAGGAGCCGCTGGTGAATATGGGTATCTCCCACCCTGCACAGCCAGGCACATGAATTCTCTATTCACTCTATAGACAAGAAACAGTCCTTGCAGCTTTGTTTTTTTTATTTTTTATTTAGGGGGATTAAACTTGGATGGGGTAAGGGTTCTTATGGGATGCCCACTTGATTAGTAAAAAATTCTTCAGGGGGACAAACTATATACATCTGGTATATACACACTTCTCCTCTTCTACCTCCAGCACAGACTTGTTTGTAGAATTACAACTCCCAGGACCAGCTGGCACTGACAGTTTGATCCAACACGTCCTTTGATGAAATACTCATGCTAGGTGGGTGAAATGTGTTGGTGTAGTGCCCCACGCACTCCCGTCTATCCAACCATGCCCAGGCAATCTACCATCTGATTACCCACTAACATTCATGACAAACAGGAAGTGAAAATTGCAGAAACCGGAAGTAAAACCGGAAGTGAACGGCCGGCCAGCGGAGATGGATTCACACTAAGGTTGCAACAGGGGAACCCGAGTGACTGGCAGCACCAACATCAGTATCGGCACCGAAAAAACTATATCTGACGATCCCTAGTATGGACCCCTTTTTTTTTTTTTACCTTTACCTATACTTTTCCTCACCCTCTGCCCGTTCTGAATCCTTATTGGTCCTTATTGGTGAACTCCATCCTTACGTTGGATGAGTCTGAACTCCTACTATTGACCTGACCAGTTGACACTCTGGCCAAAGGTCCATGCCCTTTCTCTTATCCCCTTCCCTTTTTGATTCTGTCTGAAGTTTGCCAATTAACATCTAAATGATTCAGAGAAGGATTAGGAGAAAGTGCTGTGTTCAGGTAAGACCAAAATTTAGCTCTTTGGCATTAACTTGACTCGCCGTGTTTGGTGGAAGAAAATTGATGACTATGAACCTAAAAACACCATCCCTACAGTCAAACACAGAGTTGGAAACATTATGTTTTTGGGCTGTTTCTCTGATAAAGGTCCAGGCTGACTTTGCCGCATTGAAGGGCCAATGGAGGGGCCATGTATGAGAAGTTGAACCTTCTTCCCTCAGCCAGAACACTGAAGATGGGACATAGATGGGCCTTCCAGCATGACAATGACCCAAAACATACCCTCAAAGCAACAAAGGAGTGGCTCAAGAAGAAGGTCATTAAGGCCATAGAGTGGCCTAGCCAGTCTCCAGACCTTAATCCTATAGAAAATTTATGGAGAGAGCTGAAGCTTCGAATTGCCAAGCGACAGCCAAGAAACCTTAAGGATTAGGAGAAGATCTGAAAAGGACCAAAAATCCCTCCTGAGATGTGTGCAGACCTGGTGACTAACTACAAGAAACGTCTTACCTCTGTGCTTGCCAACAAGGGTCTCCACCAAGTACTAAGTCATGTTTTGCTTGGGGATCAAATATTTATTTTACTCATCGAACTGCTACTCAATTTATAACATTTGTATCATGTGTTTTTTTCTGGATTTTTGGTTGATATTCTGTCTCTATCATTTAAAATACACCTATGATAAAAAATTATAGGCCCTTCATTTCTTTGTAAGTGGGCAAACTTACAAAATCTGCAGGGGATTAAATAAATATTTCCCCACTGTATATGTTATGGGTACTCAGCGCACTCTATACGCTGTGCTATATTTTACATACTTCTTACTGCTGAACTCAATTTTGCTTTCAGTTCTTAAGAATACAAATTTTGCACATAATTATATTTGATGGGTCTCTGTAGTAAAACCATTATTGGATCCTGTTGCCTCTTTAATCTCCACCTCAGAGGCAGTCTCCCTAGTGATAGAGGCAGGACCAGGCCAAGGCAGAACCAGAAGAGGTACCTGTCGTGGGTGCAGTGATGTGGGGTGGGGGGCACAGCTGGGGTAAGAGCCCCTCCTGTCTGCATCACTCCGTCATGTCCTTCACTGTGCAGGACTGAGCTGTCAAATTTACAGCTTAGTCCTGCAGATTACACTGGGAGATCGGTGCACTTCATATGTAACCAGTGGGACTTCGATCTGCTGTCAGTGTTACAGCAGCCCACTCTGTATCAGGAGCTCTGGTGCAGTTAAAGGTGGAATTTGAAGGCAGCATAGATTACCATGTAAGCATGTTTAAAACAATGGTGCTCCTAATGAAGCCACACTATTCATCTCTGCTTTGGGTGTCAAAGGACCTTTTTGGCACTGCCAACAGGTTATTAATTGTTCTCATAACCATCCTAGAGAGGGGCCCAACCTATGTACATATTTTATCCAAAATGATTTGTCAGATGCTGTTGGATACCCACATAAACCATCATGTAGCTAGATAGTGCTGGCCCCCAGGTGTTCCCAGGCCCCATACCAGTCGCATGGTCTGCTATAGTTACATCATTTTGGCACATGTACATGGCAACTTTCGGAGATAAAAGCGAGGGACACGTGTGGGAGTGTGTAGGCATAGGACATGCCCCCCTTAAAGGAGAATTGTACCAAAAAATTGATTGGGTAAACCCACAAGTGCCTTTTTTACCACGACTTTTCCTTTATACCAGCTTTTGGCATTTACAAATGCAACAATTTAGAAATTGGATTAAAGGTTTAGCACTGGGAAACACTTTTTGAAAGATAAATAGTGCATTTTATATACAACTAAATAGATCGGACCAAAATGAGGGACAGAAGATGAGGAAAGAAGGACAGAGGGACTGTTCCAAATCAGGGACAGTCCCTCGAAATCAGGGACAGTTGGGAGCTATACTATGAATGGTATATGTTTACATTAAGATTTGCAGTTTATGAGGGGGGAGGAGATTCCATGGGGTTTATATAATGTGGCCATTTAGATACATACAACACTCGAGCGCTCCAGTTGTGGCCTTTTAAAGATACCGATCACAGTATGAGAAAGCGTTTACGTTTTTTCAGCTCGGCGCTGTGAATATTTTATTTGCTTCACTTATAACATGAAACATTCATTAGAAGCATTCTATTATGTAGCTGGCCAGGCAAGGCTTTGTTTCAGCTTCATACTGCCATCACTCACGGGTGGGCCTGATTCTTAGTGGCATCATCGCCCTCGCTGTGCCTTCCAGGAAATGGATCTGACATCGCAATACTGATGAATTAATGACGTATTCCTTTGTGGTAAAATTATGTTATTGCCCTATGCTATTAGGCACAAAGAGGTCATGTTCAGTAATACGGGGTGTCACCTGGACAAGAAGTGAGGGACAATCTTCCCGAGGGTGACACAGCAATAAAAATCTAACAAAGATTTTAACCCTTACCCACTCTATCCAAAACCTAAGGGAAGGTACAATAGTCTTTTTAATGATTTTTACAATGAGTCTGCTAGTTTGTGTGTCAGCCTACTGATTTAAAACAATGCTGTACCTGTGCGGCTGTAAAGCAGTTAGGAAAATTAGTTGTAGTAGCCCATCTTCTTTGGTGTTTAATGTATAACTCTGTACAAATGTCTACATTTAATACAATAATAAAAATCTATACCCATGCTGGGCATTACATACTCCGGACCACTGGACTCTGCGCTCCATGCTATACTTTACAAAATTCTTTATAATGCATCCTGTATGTCAAGCTGTAAATTACACACGGAGCACACGCTGTACGCTGTGCTCAGGGCTGGCCCAAGACATTGTCCAAGAATGAAATGCGCCCACCAAAAGGCCCCCATATCCATTATTTTATATCATGTTAATTAAAACTAAAATTTAATTTAACAGGAAGTCAGATTTACATGCAACAGCACCTTGTCTGTATTCAAAATGAAATGACATACCATTATGTTCAATTCCAAGGGGCGGTCTGGGGCAGTATAGGGGTGGGCTAGGGCAGTATATAGACAGGCTAGGGCAGTAAAGAGGCAGGCTAGGGTAGTATAGGGGCGGGCTAGGATAGTATATAGACAGGCTAGGGTAGTATATGGACAGGCTAGGGTAGTATATGGACAGGCTAAGGCAGTATAGGGGCAGGCTAGGGTAGTATATGGACAGGTTAGTGTAGTATAAAGACAGGCTAGGGCAGTATAGGGGTGGGCTAGGGTAGTATAGGGGCAGGCAGAGCGGCCCGGGGGGCGGTTGTCATCATGACACAAAACTGCAGGAAAAAAATCTTGATCATCAATATGCTGGGTAAATAGAAGAGAAGGAGAGGTGGCCGTGGTTCAATTTGATGCCCCTCTCAAAGTGCTTCCTGGGTCCAATGGACCCACTGGGACCCATGGTAGGGCCGGCCCGGCCCTGGCTGTGCTATATGTTACATATTCTTTACTGCTGAACTCAATTTTACATTCAGTTCTTAAAAATACAAATTTTGCACCAGGGTAATAATTATATGTGATGGGTCCCTGTAGTAAAACCATTATTGGATCCTGTTGCCTCTGTAATCTCTATCTCAGAGGCAATTTCCCTGGTGATAGAGGCAGGAGTAGGCCAAGGCAGAACCAAAAGAGGCACCTGCCTTGGGTGCAGTGATGTGGGGGGGAGCAGTAGGAGTAGCAGCCTCTCCTGTCTGCATTGCTCAGTCATCTCCTGCACTGTCAATGATGACTGTAGACAACAGTTGCCACCTTTTCTTCAAGCCAAATCCACTTTAATCAACACATTAGGAGCGCATTTTTTTTTGTAGTATACACTATAAGGTTGCAAAAGACCTGTGACAATCCTGGACATGGGAATGTAAAGTTCCTGCGCTTAGGAGGGAATATATAGTGTATTATGGAGCTGCAGCCCCCCTAATGAGATCATATATAAGGATCCTAAAGTGTAAGTGAATAGTTATGGGGTACAGCGCTGCTCACCCCTCAGGTATGATCGAGAGGGTTAGTAAGTGACAGTAATAAGGAGACTATTTAGACCCCTCCCTTAATTAGGTGGGTCCAGCTTAATGCACAAATAAATTAGTGACTAAACAAAGTGTATACTATACAAAAAAACCTCCTAATGGTGGCCACAATATGGCCTACACTACCTATGGGGGATAATACTCTAAAGTGCTAATGAATTAGCAGCAAACTAATTACTGTAAGTAATCCAAAAAATATGAATAGTAGAAGTGCTACTGTGAATATAGTGATACTGTAAATAATCCAATAGAAAATAAATGTGCTAACAGTTTCTCCAATTGTATACCACTGTGGAATACGTGGCATGCAATACCTGTGCAACAGAATAAAAATAAAAATAAAGTGCCAAAAACATATCACAGTAATATATGTGCCAGTGTGAAAAGTCTACTTTCTATAGTGCAAATAACATATATTAGATGTGTGAATAGTGAGTTAAATTTCCAGAGTGATTAATAATCTGTGCCGGCAAGTCTTCCATAAACTTCATAGGTGCTCCCCCACATGGGTCCCCACTCACCAGCTCCTCGCACCCCTACAGGGGTAGACAGCATGTAAGATACGATCCAGGTGAGGTCTGTGTTGATTAACACGATTTCCCAGCCAGGTTGCTACCAAGATGAAAGGTTGCAGCACGTTTCCAGTTCCCAATGTCCACAGCTCCTTCACTCACCAGGAAGGTTTAGATGGCAAACAGCAGGTTGTCCAGAAACCTCAATAATAAGAGTAATAAGCTCCCATAGTGCGGTAAAAAATGGGTATTTATTTAAAGTAAAAAATTAAAACAGTAATATGCCGGCCTTCAAAGGCATATAAGCCTTATACAATACAGTACAAGGGACACAGCACCACGGTAACCGTATGCTGTACTCGCAGCTTGCGCCTCGGCTACGTTCCAGCTTCAGGTATCCGGATGGAAACAGCGTGATGTGCGTGGTTCCGCCTTACGCACGTTTCGTAATGAACGTCTTCTGAGGTGGACATGCATGCAGCTGCAGGATTAATGAGAGCGGGACGAGGTCTGCGCCGGCAGGCATGCTAGTATGTGAGTGAACAGGGCAGAGGGAGGGAGCCTTCGCGTTGAGCAGCCCATGTTTTAAAGAGAGAAGGGTGGCATTTGTACACTATACTGGCCACTTCCTGTCAGCCTCATCCCTCTGCAATAGATTGACTCTCTCGCAAGTCTGCATAGAGGGAGCCACAGTCCAGTTTGAATGTGTCCGGGTTTCAGGCGGACTGAAACCACGACTGTCCGGGTGAATCCCGGACAGGTGGCAACCCTACTGTAGACCATGCAATACATTGCATACACCAGATCGTTGCCCTCTATATGCTGAGATGTACGTTGCATACTGCAGACCACTGCACTTTGTATGCTATTTGGTATGTTAAATACTCTAGACTCCAGCATCTTGTATGCAGTACTGTATGTTACATATTCTGAGCATCTACCCTCTGTATGCTGTACAGTGTGTTACATACCCTTGAATGCTGTACTCTATACACTGTATTGTGCATACTGTAGACCAGTGGTTCTCAACCCTGTCCTCAAGTACCCCCAACAGGCCATGCTTTGGGAATTTCTCTTAGATAAAATGGCTGTCCAAAATACCAAGCCATTGACTCTGATTTAAAGCACCTGTGCAAGATAAAGGAAAACCTGCAAACATGGCCTGTTGGGGGTACTTGAGGACAGGGTTGAGAACCACTGCTCTAGACTATTGCACTCTACATGCCATGCTATATGTCACATACTGTTTAATACTACACTCAGTGTGTCATGGTGTATTTTACATACCCTTGGCCACTGCACTCGGTACACTGAGCTGTATGTTAGATATTCCAGACCGCTGCACTCTGTATGCTGTGCTATATGTTATGTATTCTCCACTGCTGCACTCCATATGCCTTCATGTACATTACATAATCTGGAATCCTGCACATACAGTCAGGTCCATAAATATTGGGACATCGACACAATTATAATCTTTTTGGCTCTATACACCACCACAATGGATTTGAAATGAAACGAACCATCCAAATCAGGTGAATGGTGTAGGAATTACAACAGTTTGTATATGTGCCTCCCACATATACAAAAGTAATGGGACAATTGGCTGCTCATCTGTTCCATGGCCAGGTGTGTGTTATTCCCTCATTATCCCATTTACAAGGAGCAGATAAAAGGTCCAGAGTTCATTTCAAGTGTGCTATTTGCATTTGGAATCTGTTGCTGTCAACTCTCAATATGAGATCCCAAGAGCTGTCACTATCAGTGAAACAAGCCATCATTAGGCTGAAAAAAACAAAACAACCCCATCAGAGAGATAGCAAAAACATTAGGTGTGGCCAAATCAACTGTTTGGAACATCCTTAAAAAGAAAGAACGCACCAGTGAACTCAGCAACACCAAAAGAAAAACAACTGTGGTGGATGACCGAAAAATTCTTTCCCTGGTGAAGAAAACATCCTTCACAACAGTTGGCCAGATCAAGAACACTCTCCAGGAGGTAGGTGTATGTGTGTCAAAGTCAACAATCAAGAGAATACTTCACTAGAGTGAATACAGAGGGTTCACCACAAGATGTAAACCATTGGTAAGCCTCAAAAACAGGAAGGCCAGATTAGAGTTTGCCAAACAACATCTAAAAAAAGCCTTCACAGTTCTGGAACAACATCCTATGGACAGATGAGACCAAGATCAACTTGTACCAGAGTGATGGGAAGAGAAGAGTATGGAGAAGGAAAGGAACTGCTCATGATCCAAAGCATACCACCTCATCAGTGAAGCATGGTGGTGGTAGTGTCATGGTGTGGGCATGTATGGCTGCCAATGGAACTGGTTCTCTTGTATTTATTGATGATGTGACTGCTGACAAAAACAGCAGGATGAATTCTGAAGTGTTTTGGGCAATATTATTATCTGCTCATATTCAGCCAAATGCTTTAGAACTCATTGGACGGCGCTTCACAGTGCAGATGGACAATGACCCGAAGCATACTGTGAAAGCAACCAAAGAGTTTTTTAAGGGAAAGAAGTGGAATGTTATGCAATGGCCAAGTCAATCACCTGACCTGAATCCGATTGAGCATGCAATTCACTTGCTGAAGACAAAACTGAAGGGGAAATGCCCCAAGAACAAGCAGGAACTGAAGACAGTTGCAGTAGAGGCCTGGCAGAGCATCACCAGAGATGAAACCCAGCGTCTAGTGATGTCTATGCGTTCCAGACTTCAGGCTGTAATTGGCTGCAAAGGATTTGCAACCAAGTATTAAAAAGTGAAAGTTTGATTTATGATTGTTAATCTGTCCCATTACTTTTGGTCCCTTAAAAAAGGGGGAGGCACATATACAAACTGTTGTAATTCCTACACTGTTCACCTGATTTGGATGTAAATACCCTCAAATTAAAGCTGAAAGTCTGCAGTTAAAGCACATCTTGTTCGTTTAATTTCAAATCCATTGTGGTGGTGTGTCGATGTCCCAATATTTATGGACCTGACTGTAGTGCTGCATGTTACATACAGAATACCATTGACTCAGTATATTATTCTTCACGCTACATAGCACGGACCGCTGCATTCTTTATGCTATGCTGTATATTGCATACTGTGGTCCGCTTTATTCTGTTTTCTGTGCTTTGAAATATTTACACTAAACTGCTACACTGTGCTGTGCATTACATGCCCCAGACCCCTAAAATCTTACATTTATAACATTAGGAATATTTTTTTAGAAATGTTGTATTTCATCCCATTCAACAAAATGCTAAAAGTTAGTTTTTTTTCCCAGGGTTTACAACCGTTTTAAAGCAAGCACATTAAAATGTGAACGTCACATTAAACATTAAAATATATGTGAAGACTTCTTGGGACTTTTTTTTTTTAACAGAAAGTATTTATTAGACAAATCAGCATTACAATACAATCAATAACAGCATGTTCATTAGAACATAGATCAAAACAACAGAAGAATGCGTTTCATCCAGGGGTCACACCCCTTCCAACTGCTAACAATTGCAAAAATGACCTAAAACGTGCATAATGAACAGTTCTTGCCCACATCGCTACGGCCAGGCCCGGACTGGGACAAAAATAGGCCTGGGCATTTTATACTGGGCAGCCCAATTCCTGGGGGAAGTAGGGCAGAGATGTGGGGCGGGCATTCGCGGGTTGGTTGGTGACCAGATATTCATTCTGAGAGACATCCCAATACAGCAAAGAGACATCCCCAGACCAGCAAAGAAACGGCCCCAGACCAGTACACAGACAGCCCCACACAGTAATAATAGACAGCCCCATGCCAGTAATAATAGACAGCCCCAAGCCAGTAATAATAGACAGCCCCATGCCAGTACAAATAGACAGCCAAGTGCCAGTAATAATAGACAGTCCCATACCACTAATAATAGACAGCCCCATACCAGTTTAAATAGACAGCCCCATGCCAGTACAAATAGACAGCCCCATGCCAGTACAAATAGACAGCCCCATGCCAGTAATAATAGACAGCCCCATCATGCCAGTAATAATAGACAGCCCCATCATGCTAGTAATAATAGACAGCCCCATCATGCCAGTAATAATAGACAGCCCTATCATGCCAGTAATAATAGACAGCCCCACCATGCCAGTAATAATAGACAGCCCCATCATGCCAGTACAAATAGACAGCCCCACACCAGTAATAATAGACAGCCCCATACCAGTAATAATAGAAAGCCCCTTGCCAGTAATAATAGACAGCCCCCTGCCAGTAATAACAGACAGCCCCCTGCCAGTAATAACAGACAGCCCCCTGCCAGTAATAATAGACAGCCCCATGCCAGTAATAACAGACAGCCCCATGCCAGTAATAACAGACAGCCCCATTCCAGTAATAATAGACAGCCACATACCAGTAATAATAGACAGCCCCATGCCAGTAATAGCAGACAGTCCCATGCCAGTAATATTAGACAGCCCCATGCCAGTAATAATAGACAGCCCCATGCCAGTACAAATAGACAGCCAAATGTTAGTAATAATAGACAGTCCCATGCCAGTGAAAATAGACAGCCCCATGCCAGTAATAATAGACAGCCCCATCATGCCAGTAATAATAGACAGCCCCATGCCAGTAATAACAGACAGCACCATACCAGTAACAGACAGCCCCATACCAGTAACAGACAGCCCCATACCAGTAATAATAGGCAGCCCATACTAGTAATAATAGACAGCCCCTTACCAGTAATAATAGACAGCCCCCTGCCGGTAATAACAGACAGCCCCCTGCCGGTAATAACAGACAGCCCCCTGCCAGTAATAATAGACAGCCCCATGCCAGTAATAACAGACAGCCCCATGCCAGTAATAATAGACAGCCCCATACCAGTAATACAAGACAGCCCCATGCCAGTAATAATAGACAGCCCCCTGCCAGTAATAATAGACAGCCCCATGCCAGTACAAATAGACAGCCCCATGCCAGTACAAATAGACAGCCCCATGCCAGTAATAATAGACAGCCCCATCATGCCAGTAATAATAGACAGCCCCATCATGCTAGTAATAATAGACAGCCCCATCATGCCAGTAATAATAGACAGCCCCATCATGCCAGTAATAATAGACAGCCCCATCATGCCAGTAATAATAGACAGCCCCATCATGCCAGTAATAATAGACAGCCCCATCATGCCAGTAATAATAGACAGCCCCATCATGCCAGTAATAATAGACAGCCCCACCATGCCAGTAATAATAGACAGCCCCATCATGCCACTAATAATAGACAGCCCCATCATGCCAGTAATAATAGACAGCCCCATGCCAGTAATAACAGACAGCCCCATTCCAGTAATAATAGACAGCCCCATGCCAGTAATAATAGACAGCCCCATGCCAGTAATAATAGACAGTCCCATGCCAGTAATATTAGACAGCCCCATGCCAGTAATAATAGACAGCCCCATGCCAGTACAAATAGACAGCCAAATGTTAGTAATAATAGACAGTCCCATACCAGTAATAGACAGCCCCATGCCAGTGAAAATAGACAGCCCCATGCCAGTAATAATAGACAGCCCCATCATGCCAGTAATAATAGACAGCCCCATCATGCCAGTAATAATAGACAGCCCCATGCCAGTAATAACAGACAGCCCCATACCAGTAATAATAGGCAGCCCCATACCAGTAATAATAGACAGCCCCTTACCAGTAATAATAGACAGCCCCCTGCCAGTAATAACAGACAGCCCCCTGCCAGTAATAACAGACAGCCCCCTGCCAGTAATAACAGACAGCCCCCTGCCAGTAATAATAGACAGTCCCCTGCCAGTAATAACAGACAGCTCGATGACAGTAATAATAGACAGCCCCATACCAGTAATAATAGACAGCCCCATGCCAGTAATAATAGACAGCCCCATGTCAGTAATAATAGACAGCCCCCTGCCAGTAATAATAGACAGCCCCCTGCCAGTAATAATAGACAGCCCCATGCCAGTACAAATAGACAGCCCCATGCCAGTAATAATAGACAGCCCCATCATGCCAGTAATAATAGACAGCCCCATAATGCTAGTAATAATAGACAGCCCCATCATGCCAGTAATAATAGACAGCCTCATCATGCAAGTAATAATAGACAGCCCCATTATGCCAGTAATAAAATACAGCCCCACCATGCCAGTAATAATAGACAACCCCACCATGCCAGTAATAATAGACAGCCCTATCATGCCAGTAATAATAGACAGCCCCACCATGCCAGTAATAATAGACAGCCCCATCATGCCAGTAATAATAGACAGCCCCATCATGCCAGTAATAATAGACAGCCCCATCATGCCAGTAATAATAGACAGCCCCATCATGCCAGTAATAATAGACAGCCCCATCATGCTAGTAATATAAGACAGCCCCATCATGCCAGTAATAATAGACAGCCCCATCATGCCAGTAATAATAGACAGCCCCAAACGCACTGGAACATGTTGTTTTTTTTTTCAGTGTGCTCACCTTGCTCCCTGTGCAGCAATCAGTGTCTCGGCCAGTGTTAGGAGAGAGGAGGCCGCCAGTGTTAGGAGAGAAAAGGAGGCTGCCGCCGCCGTCTCCTTCAGTGCAAGTGCAGCTATACCTCCAGCGCGACTGGCCCACGAGGTCTGTCCAGCACAGGCACTTCCTGCAGGTCACAGGAGCCTCCTCTCCCGCCTCCTTCTGTGCCTCTTAAATGTGCTGGCGCCGGCCGTGCTTTAAGAATGGCGTATAGCGGGAGGTGAGCGGGGGCCGCGGTCTGTGTTAACCCTGTCCAGACCGCGGTCGCCGCTTACCTCCCGCTGTGCGGCCCAGTCATCAAGAAGCCACTCTTCTAAAAAAAATGCAGCCCAGGAGCCGCGGCCCACCGGGCAAACGCCCAGTGTGCCCTATGGCCAGTCCGGGCCTGGCTACGGCCACACAAACAACCCTTAGTAGTATAGTCGTAGGACTAGAGGGGGGGAGAGAAACCACACCTAGCGAATGGGCACCTCAGTCAGTCTCACCCAAAGGGAGGCTCTAGGTCAGAGCTTGCAAGGTGGACCAAATTTTGTCGAACTTCCCGGGGAACTGCCTACTCTCGTAAGTCAACCTGTATAAGGGCAATACCGAAGTTACTGAGCGTTGCCAGGAGGCACACGTAGGGGGATCCTCCGATCTCCACTTCAGCAGGATTTCTCGCCTAGCATAAAATAGTGAAAAAGTCAGGCATAGTTTACAATATCTATCCCTGTCCACGTCCTCCATGTGGCTTAACAGCAGGATCTTCGGGTCAGCCGGTATGTTCATGCCAGTTACGTCAGTCAGTCTAGAAGCTACAGCTTCCCAATAGGGCCGGAGCTTCGGACACGACCAGACCATGTGCCAGAATGTACCCATCTCCTGCCTGCATCTTTGACAATTGGGATCTCGCTGTGGGTAAATACGTGCCAATCTCTGTGGGGTGTAGTAGGCCCTGTGAAGAAATTTAAATTGTATAAACCTATCCTTCGTGGCTATCATAGCAGGGATATAAGATGAAAGGCATTTCTCCCACTCCTCCTCGTCCAGAGATGGTATATCAGCCCTCCATTCATCCCAAGGTTTAGTACGTTTGGTATCATATTGTACAGTGAGGTATCGGTACAAGGACGAGAGAGGGCGGCCCATGATGCTGGAGGATAGGAGATGCTCAATGGAGTCTGACTCCAAAGTTATAGGTTCAGGAAATTGGGCCTCAAAGGCATGTTTCAGCTGCCAGTACCTAAATTGAAAAGAGACTGGCAGGAGGTATGCCTGTCTTAGTTCCTGAAAAGACGTAAGTTTACCCGCGTGGACTATGTGTTTCAGGTTGATGACCCCCTTTTTTGCCCACAGAGACGGGTCCGGAATACTATTCAGGTGAGGCAACATAGGGTTACCCCACAAGGGACTTCTTGGGACTTTAAATGAGGCGGTGACCTGGTAAGGTTGATTGCCTCCATCCCTATCTAAATGAAATGGGGGGCAAGGAGTTGGGACTTTAAATGAAGCATGTGGGTATACAAGTTCAATTTAGGAATTGGTATAGTAATATATAATGGTAATCATAAATAAACTATTCCCAATAAAATTTTACTTGTATACCTACGTGCTTCATTTAAAGTCCCAACTCCTTGCCCCCCGTTTCATATGTGAAGACTTACATTTCGCAATGTGGTTGAAATTAGTAAATACAGATATACCATATGACATATGAGGCCTGGGGAGCTCCTAAAAAATTTAGTAACGTGTGGTTCCATTGGGTTGACTCTACTGACACATAAGAGGGGGAAGTGGATGTTTAAAAAGTCTATAGGAAGGGATGTGGAGGGATAATATCCCCTTGGGTCGTTGATCATGGGAACAGTCTCACACATACTACTGGGACTGGAGTGTTTGTCGTTTTTGTTTGTTTATTTTATTCTTGTGTAAATTTACTGTATTGTTTGAACGGTATATTTTGTACTGAGGTGTATTGTTAGCTTTCTTGGGGGGGGGGGGTAAACACGAAAAAAAAGGGGGGGAGGTGGTAATTACTGGACTCTGAGGTCGATTACTAAAAATGTGTCGCATTTGACATGTGTAATATTGTAAATCCATGGTAAATCCATACCAGACCCTTATCCGAGCATGCAGCCCGGCGGGTCAGGAAAGGGAGGGGATGAGCGAGCGCCCCCCCTCCTGAACTATACCAAGACAAATGCCCTCAACATGGGGACTGCCCCCCCACCCAAAACACCTTGTCCCTATGTTAATGGGGACAAGGGCCTCTTTCCCACAACCCTGGGCTGTGGTTGTGGAGGTCTGTGGGCGGGGGGGCTTATCAAAATCTGGAAGCCCCTTTAACAAGGGGGCCCCCAGATCCCACCCCCCCTTGTGAATGAGCATGTACCCCTACCCGTTCACCCAAAAAAATGACAACCGCCGGACCCGAAAAACAAAAACGAAAACCTCCGCTCACCACAAACGCTGTCTGCCTGCTCCGCTGTGTGACATTTCTTAAATAGCTATGGGGCGGGCCATCTGGCAACATCACCTGGAGGCGCCACCCCCTATGATGTCGGTGGCCCAGCATGCACCAGTCTTTTCTTTACTTTCAGCTGTCAGCGGGTAACCCCGCTGACAGATGATGACTCATTGGTTGTTAAAGACACAGCAGCTGGCTTCCCGGCCTGCTCCTTAGCAACCAGCTATATACAATGTTTTTAAAGGGAAAAAAACCCACAAAAAGAAATAAACATGAAAAATGCAACAAAAACGCATCAAAAACAAGGGTTTAAAATTGTACTGCAAAACTTGCCTGAAAAAACGCATCAACCGCAACCGCATACATGTGTAGCGGGTATGTACTTTCCCGGGTGTAAATTTGAACTTGGCAGAGACATCAGTAATTCCCTGCAGCCCAGCAGGTGGCGCTGTCGCCCTGGGCTGGGGTTGAATCGTTGCTGTGTGTCTTGTTTCCTTTTTGTCCTCCCTCAAGAGCGGTATGGTGGGGCAGGGAACCCGCCGTGCTTGCTGGGAGAGGGTATAAAGGGGCCGGCCATCTTTGTCACGGGGCGAGTCCCAGGCACCTTCAGCCTGTGGGCGGTGGTTCGTGTCGGTCCTTTAGGCGGCCTAGGCCTAGAGGACAGCCGGAGGTCGTGTTCCATCTCAGGCACCTTTAGCCTGGGGTGAGGTACTCGGATGGAGGTCTGGAGCTCAGTGCCCAACACTGAGTTCCGCAAGGGAAGGAGATCCTAGGGTACCCAGGGAGTGGGTACCCGAATCCGGAAGGCGTAATGAACCGGGGGGAGCTCCTCACTCGAAGACCTGGTGCAGCATATTGCCAGTGACGGGTGAGTCTCTCATCGCAGACCGCCTGGAGGGAAATCCCCCCTCGCTCAGGGACCGCAACTCACTTTCAGGGAGGAAAGTGGAGAACACACTGTGTAAGAGAACTACGTATTCTCGTATGGCGCATATGCGTGCGCCAATGCGCATGCGCGTGCGCAATGAACGGCGTGCACGCACAGGAGCGCGCCCCTAACACCAGTTGGCGCCAGACGGCCTATTTAAAGGGTGCTCTGACTCCCTACAAGTGCTGACTGGTATTCAGCTTGTCCTGTGAAACTTCCTGCTATCCGTATGATTAACCTGATACCCGTTGCTGACTCTGGCTTGCCCTGACGCTTCTCTGGACTCTGATTATTTGCTGACTTATGGTTCCTGATCCCGGCTTCCTTGACCCTGCTACTGCTTTCTCCTTGAACTGCGCTGCCTGCCTGTTGCTGAACCCGGCTACCCTTGACCTCTGTTCCAGTTTGCTACGTTCCAGAATCTGCATGTGGGTTGGAGTTCCCCTTTACACCTGCGCTTCCATAAAAGTGCCTGGAACCTGTCTACCCATCGGGATCTCCAAGTTTCACCTGCCCCTGCAACTTCTGCTAGCAACCCCTACTGGCACTCGTGTTCCTCCTAGCCTTGCCACCATCTGTTCCACCCTCAGTGGGGCTTGGACTGGAGATACAAGAGAGGCCGACCTCGTCATACCAGACTCCTACCAGGTACGTGACACACTGTGTCTGGGCCTACTCGCATCCACACCTTCTTTTCTGTTCTGTTTCTACCAAGGGAGTTCAACTGATTGTGTTCATTCAAGAAGAATAAAGGAGTGTTGAACTTTAACGGTGTGGGGCTCATTTCCTGACAGACATTGTTCAAGGTAACTCTCGGTGGAGGCTCCAGGTGCACAGCACTGACCCGAAGGTAAAAGACTTTGCTTATATCACACTGACACCTGTGGTGAAGGCCAGGCATGGTGTCCCCGCTCCCTTCCCCTCTGAAAGTACCCCTAGACAATAGACAGACGAGCTGAAGACAAAGAGGGGAGTGAGGGGGGCGCTACACATGTAAACTTAGACTTAGAGTCGCCATGAGAGTAAGTGGGGGGGGTAATCTTTCAAAAGAGGCAAATGTTCAGTTAACAACTGTGAGACAGAAATTCCCCCTATTATGGGGAAATTTCACCCACTTTCCTGTTAGGTTTCCAGGACAGGAAGTACCTACCCTAAAATTAAAAAGACAAACAAAAAAAAAACATTTTAGCTATTGTAGCAGAGAGCATCCTAGAGAGAGCCGGGAAAAGTCCTGTTCGGGGTTTATACATCTCCCAGGCTCCTCTCGTGCACATTCAGGGATCTCTGATCCAGGATCCAGTTGGGATCTTGGTCTATTCCCCCGGGCTAATTTAAACTCACCTGAGACAGACAGCCTGTGCTCTCGGCCTGGGAAACACAGACAACACTGTTTGGTAAAAAGCTGTTGAGCTGTATCTGTGGAAGCTGAGAAGCTGTAGGCTTGCTCAGCCTGGTAGTTAGGGCTTGTATATATTGTGTAGTTAATGCCGAGACACGGCTAGGTTTTGTTTTGCTATTTTTGTTCCTATTTTGTTTTTTGGAACACTGTACAGCACCTGTATATAGACTTGTATATAACACAAATAAACACTACACTGTTTGTCACTACCTCACTGGATTTGGTATCTGTGCCTGAAAGACTGCTCATCCCAGGGAGCTTTGTACCTGCTACCTGTCCCCCAGGTTATACAATACATTCCTTTTTAGGGAAATTATGAAATATTAACTCAAAACACGTGCTCTGTACTTTACTTTGAAGATACAGATAAGAGACGCATCTTGTGATAATCAGGTGATCATGGCTTTGGGAGCATTGTTTAAATGGTAATAGTAAGCTTTGTAAAGATTGTAAAGATTGTTTTTATGTGTACTGGGCCTTTTGACCTACTGATTGTTTATGGGGGATTAGTGTACAATAATAAAAAACTTACTTGGCAAATAAAAAATATAGCGTAAGCAATTGTGACATAAGTTATATTGTAATTGAATGTTATTAAAATTGCCTTTCCTTTTCTGCAGTGCTGTAATTTTCTGTTAAATGTAATTAAATATGTAATTTCCAAAAGTGTAATTTCCTGCTTGTGTGATTGGTTTACTGATTTTCCTAGTAGTCTGCACTAAGATACAAATCAGATTTTGAGCAACCCCTGTAACAAAAATAAAAATTTTAGTGAGATACTCCCAAAGGAAATCACATCTAAAAGGATACAGACTCTGTCAATTTCCTCATTTGAGCCCAGCAGGTGCTGATTGATAATTATAAAATCACTCCCATACAGATTCATTCTGAACATGGACACAAACAAACAGCTACTTCTTCAGAATAAAAAAAGGTAGGAATCTGCAAAAGTTTTGGTAAAATCCCTACAATGTACATAGATCACACAGAGGGAAATATTTTTTCTGAACAAAAGTAGAGTTAAGCCCCGTACACACGATCGGATAACCTATGGATTTTCGTCCGATGGATTTGTCCATCGGATATCCGATGAAACTGTTTTCCATCAGTCTTACCCACACACCATTAGTCAAAAAAACGACCGTTCCAAACGCGGTGACGTAAAACACTCCGATGAGCCGAGAAAAATGAAGTTCAATGCTTCTGAGCATGCGTCGACTTGATTCTGAGCATGCGTGGGTTTTTTATCCGATGGACTTGCCCATAGACGATCGGAGTTTTCAATCGTTTTTTTATCCATCGGAAAATTTTAAAACAAGTTCTATTTTTTAAAACCGATGGAAAAAAGACCGATGGGTACCATACACGATCGGTTGGTCTGATGAAAACCATCCATCGGACGGTTTTCATCAGTCAAACCGATCGTGTGTACGGAGCTTTACTCTTTAAGTACAAAAATGAAAAGGTATGTACACGAATGCTGAATGTCTGGCTAACAAGATGGAAGAGTTAGAACTTTTGCTACTGGAGAAGGATTTGGACTTTGAACACAACCTTTTCTCTTAAACAGAAAGAAAAGATCTTCGGCCTCGTACACACGACCGTTTTTCTCTCCAAGAACCGACAAGAAAACAGCTGGGAGAGCTTTCTTGCCGAGAAAACCCGTTGTGTGTATGTTTTCTCGTCGAGAAAACCGCCAGGAATCTCGACGTGAAAAATAGAGAACCTGCTCTCTGTTTTCTCATCAGGGTTCTCGTCGGCCTGTTTCCCGACGAGAAAGCTGTGTGTGTGTGTATATGGCAACAAGCTTACCTGTCCTCCAGTAAGCCCGCGCATGCTCGAAATGACTGACGCAATCGCAGTAGCTTCCTAGGCATAGGTAGGGTGTAGCAAGATGGCGGCAACGGCATCGAATGTGACGAGCGCATGCTCGTCGTAGTCGATGAAGTCACCACGTTCGTTCCATTCAAAAGAACGGCGGTTCTTTGGAATGGAGTGTGTGTACACTCGGCCGGCACAAGATTCTTGTCAAGAATCTCGTCAGGAAAAACAACGTTTTTTTTTCCTGACGAGATTCTCGGCTGTGTGTACAGGGCTTTCCTCTTTGCCCACATGACCTCTCTCGCCAGTAGATACCAGGATGGGGGAGACAAACTTCTTACATGTTGGTACCGGATGCCTGCGGCACTTCACCGTACGTTCCCCCAGTTTTCAAGTTTCTGCTAAAAGTGCCTGGAGTCTGAGGGAACCCTGCTTCATATCCTCTGGGATTGTCCCAATTTGAAAGAGTTCTGGAGGCTCTTGGAGGAAGTCTAGAGGCTTTTCTGCTGCATGACATGCCTTTTTCTAATGAGCGATCTAAAAATTCAATGCTTAAAGCAGAGTTCCAGGCATTTTTTGAACTTTGTAATCTCTATTTGGACACTTTTTTTATTTGCATAAATGCAAATACCTTTTATTTAGCCCGACTGTGCCGCTTCCGCTATACCTCTCCACAGCGAGGTTCGTCATGTCCACCCACCCATTGGCTCCTGGGATATGAGTGTCACCAATCCCAGGAGTCAATGGGCATCCGCCGCTTGTAGCATCACAATGAGTGCACTGTGTTTTGCACGTTTTGTGCATGTGCGAGTTTGGGAAGCGCATGCTGGGTATCCCAGAAGGAGAAACGAGTGGGCTTCAGATGCCCACACTAAAGATGGGAGTGCACTCACTGGGGACAGCAAAGTGAGTTTTATTAAAAAGATAATGATTTCTACAACCTACATTACATACCATTATGTATCGCATTAGGTCCGACCATCATAAGGGTGTTTTAAAAAAACAAAACAAGCTGGAACTCGTTTCAATGCAGTGAAGGCTTGCATTCCTGCACTGTGGAAGAGCCCTACTCCACCTGACAGAGATCCACCAAATGGAGAATCTCACTATGATACTTGAAAAACAGGAAGAGAAATATTGGAAAATCTGGACTCAATACTTTTTCTAAAAAGATCAAACACCTCTTGCTTCTCAACAGCAATAGATGGGTCCTTCTAGTCCTGGCAAACACCATAGAATGGTAGTATAGCCCAGGGAGGTGGGAGGTACTCTTTAACCTCTTTTGCCCGTCATCCCCTTTCCCTTCCCCCCTCCCTTTTTTTTCCCCAGCCCCCTTCTTATCTTCTTTTTCTCTCTTTTGTTTTGAGGATTGAAATATACCCCCCTGTAAAAAAATATAACGAAAACTGGAAGGATCAGTATGACCTGGCATGTAGGCGAGATAAGCTGCTGGGCCATCACCTTTTTGGGTTTATAGGGTCAATGAATCCTTGTCCTATGTATGATTCTTGGCTATGTATTGCAGTCTCTCGTTTCTTATATATGTTATGCCTAAATGTTTTGACCTCTGCACTGTTATGCTGAATCTTCTAAATAAAGAATATAAAAAAAAAGGAAGGATTTGGAGTTTGTGGTAGTACCAGAGACCTGGCTGGACAGCTAACATGACTGGGCTGCAAATATCCACTCTGTTCCGGAAAGACAAGGTAGGAAAGAGAGGGGAAGGAATATTCCTGTATGTCAAGAATGATTTGACAGTGAATATGAGAGAGCATCATTAACAAGACTTGTGATGGAGCAGAGTCTCTATGGTTGGAGCTTGAAGTCAAGGAAAAAAGGGAAATTACAAATGGGTATATGATATCGGTCCCCAAACATAAGAGATAAGGAGTTTTGACTGCTGTCACAGATAGAAATGGTAAGGAATCATAGCAATATTATCACTATAGGAGACTTTGATGAATCTAATGTAATTTGGGGAAACTGAACCACATACTCAACTAAGGCTCAACACTTTTTTGAATTTTTACAGGAAAATTTCATGGGTAAAATTTTGGAAGCTTCAATTTGAATAACACTCTCTGGCATCTACTCATTTAAAAAAACTTGGTGCTGATTGCAGATGTGTAAATTAGAGACAACTTGGGTAACACTGATCACAGAGTAATTACGTTTGCTTTTCCTAATTGCAGGAAAGGGAGACATGTTGATATGACAAGAACACAAACATGCATTGCTTTTTACAGTTTGATACTAAATGGAACCAATCAGTGGTGTATTTAGGTTTTGTGCTGCCCTAGGCCTGACTAAACTTGTGCACCCCCTAATTTAAATTTGACCCACCCCTTCCTGTCAAGGCCACTCCCCTTCCTGTTTAAGACCAGTCCTATCTGTAAACCACACCCCTTCCTCTTTAGGCTCCACCTTGATGGCCCTATATAAGTACCTGAAATAAATAAATTAATAATAATTTAGTACAGTGACAGTGCATACCTTTAGCACTGGTCCCCAAAAAAGTGGCACTTAGTGTCCAATTTGTCTGTCCCGCCATGTACATGTTGAAAGAGTAAAGACTGGGCATCCATAGTGTAAATCCATAGTGTAGGAAGCGCTTATAGCTTGGAAACAAGCAATTATATATGTGAGTAGCTACTTGTAATGTATTTTTAATCAAATAAAATAGATTTACACTATGGATACCCATGCCTGGTCTTTACTCTTTCAACATGTACATTGGGTGGAGAAGTAAATATGAGGCTGACACAATCTCTTATCTTTCACAAGGCACAGATATTTTATCAGTGAGGACTAGAGATGGGCTCGGGCGTGTTCAAAACCCCACATGCCCAATCCCGCCAGGAAGCCAACACTGCACATTTCCCGGTCCGCAACTTCACAGATCGGGAAATGTTTCACTGCCTGTGATAAGTGCTGTGCAGTGTCAGCTTTCTTGGCTGGATCGAGCATGTGGGGTTTCTAACACAGCCGAACCCATCTCTAGACACATAGGAGGGGAGCACAGAGTGTGACACCTGGAGCACTGGAATAATGCATACAGAAGCACTGAGCACTGAGCACTTTCATATCGCAGCTTATTATTGTATATAAATTATGTATTGATTATAGCATGGAGCACTTTGGAGCATATGAATTTTCACTGAATGTGGATTGTTTAATGAATTTGTAATAAGAAAGGGGTTTTTGGAAATTTGAGTGAGGCACAACACGTGGTAGGAGAAATTGTAAATAAATAAATATGCCGCGCTGTAAGAATAACTCTGAATTAATACTATATAATAATACTAGCATATGATGCCAATCCATAAAGTGCAAATGCCAGTTATGATTATTTGAGTAAATAAAAAATATTAAATAATATTGTGCCACAGTGACGGTGACGGTCCTCACTCATGATTTTAATGACTTGAAGTGTGTGATTTCCTCTATAATAATTGTGTTATAGTGCATAAATGCAATGTGAACAATTGATATTTGTAAAGGTATGTACTTACCGAGGCCGAGATGCCGAGAGTGGTTCACCTTTGCGACTTGACGCACTCCACCCCCTGGAGTTGAGACAGGGAGTGGATGGCGAGAAGCGGCACCGGCTACCGGCAGGTGGTGGGTACTTTTAGACGGTCCGGTAGTGTTGAGTAGACTGAAGAAACAGGCTTCAAGCGGGAACTAGTCGGATTGGTAAAGTTCAAACAGCAGGAGATAATGGAAGCCGGTGCAGGTTGAGTCCGGGTTGCAATTGCAAGGTAACAGTCCCGGCTGGGGGTCTAGCACAGTAAAAGGCAACAAGTCCAGAGAATACCGGGAACCAGGCAGGAGTTCAAAGGAAACGCGGAAGTCCAAAAGGTACAAGCAGGAGGTCAAGGATTGTAGACAAGCAGCAGATCCGAGTCACAGGCCGAGGGTCAAACACAGGAGAAGGCAGAAGTCCGTAAAGCAAGCCGAGGGTCAGGTCCAGGAGAGAGATCAGAGGAGTCAAGCCAATCCGGGTCACAAGGAGATTTTCAAGATAGTTTTCCAGAGTCTTGGGTATACAGGAAAGCTGACAAACCAGCAACTTGTCAGTGCAACTGGATCTCTTTAAATAGGCCCGCCTGGATTCCTATTGGTGCGCCGCCGCGCATGCGCGCGCGCCGCTGCGTCGGCGCGCGCACCCGAGGACGTAGAAGCGCCGTCCCGCGCACGCGCATGCGCCGAAGCATCATTCCGCCGCGCGTGCACATTGGGCGCTGATTGGCGCCGTTGGACGGATTTCCCTGACAGTGCCCCCCTCCTAGGGGCGGACTCCGGGCGCCCAGACTAGACATCAACTCGGGATGTTCCTGGTGAAAGACTCTAATTAGGCGGGGAGCATGTAGGTTCCTAGATGGTTCCCAAGAGTTGTCCTCTGGGGGATACCCCTTCCATTTGATTAAATACTGCAACTGCCTGCCTCTTTTCCTGCAGCCCAAGATAGATTCCACCACATACTCATCTTCACCATCAACCTCCACAGGTGGAGGAGGTGGCTCATCCCTTCCCGGGAAGGAGCTGGAGACTACTGGTTTCAACAGAGACGTGTGGAAGACCGGGTGTATCCTGTAGGAGTCGGGCAGTGCCAATTCAAAGGCCACAGGGTTGATTACTCGCTTGATTTTAAAAGGGCCTATAAATCTTGGTCCCAATTTCCGTGAAGGGATCGGTAATTTGAGGTTGGTGGCGGAGAGCCATACTTCCTCCCCAACTTTGAAGACTGGATTTTCCTTCCTACCCTTGTCATAGTATCTCTTGTAAGACTCCTGGGCGTTTTGCATCATTTCCTGGAGTCTCAGAAAATTAGATTGAACAAAGGCTATCCGATCTTGAACAGCAGGAACAGAGCTCTCCGGAATGTCATCAGGGAGGAAGGAAGGATGGAAGCCAAAGTTGGCCCAAAAAGGAGTTTGACTGGTGGCTGAATGCACCGAGTTGTTATATGCAAATTCAGCGTAGGATAATAGGGAGGACCAATCGTCTTGTGAGGCTGAGCAAAAACAACGGAGATATTGTTCTAGGGTTTGATTGGTTCTCTCTGTCTGTCCGTTGCTCTGGGGGTGATATGCCGATGATAGGCAAATCTTGACTTCTAAAGATTTGCAAAGTTCCTTCCAGAATTTCGACGTGAATTGAACGCCTCTGTCAGAGGTGATGCTCTTAGGCACCCCATGGAGCCTGATTATCTCCTGAAAGAAGGCTTTGGCTGTATCTGCAGCAGAGGGGGTACCGATCATGGGCACGAAGTGTGCCATTTTGGAGAGGCGGTCAATTACGACCAGAATCGTGGTAAAACCTCCAGAGGGCGGTAGATCTACAATGAAGTCCATGGACACATCTGCCCACGGACGTTCAGGGATAGGCAAGGGTTTGAGTAGTCCCCAACTCTTGGTTTTGGGTCCCTTATACCGTTGGCAACGGGTACAGGAGGCAACATAGGACTTGCAATCTTGTCTCCAACCAGGCCACCAGAAGGAGCGAGAGATTAGTTCCATGGTTTTTTTGGTTCCAAAGTGACCAGCTAGTTTGTGGTCGTGGAAAGTTTTCAGAATCAGTTGCCTTGTTTCCAGAGGGACGAAGACTTTACCTTGGGACCAGAGCAAGTCATTATGCTTCTCTAGGGAAGAGGTTACTTGGTCAGGACAATGCTTAGAGGCGGCTTTTATGGAAGTTAGTAGATCAGCCTGTGGAATGAGCAGAAAGTTTTGTGCTGATAGGATGGTACTTGGTTCCTCTGCTTGAGGGGTCTCGGGAAACATCCTAGAGAGTGCATCCGCCTTCACGTTCTTGGAACCGGGCCTATAAGAGATATGAAAGTTAAACCTGGTGAAGAAGAGGGCCCATCGGGCTTGTCTGGGTCGAAGACGTTTTGCTGTTCTCAGATATTCTAGATTCTTATGATCCGTGAATATCATGACAGGGTGAGGGGCTCCCTCCAGAAGGTATCGCCATTCTTCCAGGGCGAATTTGATAGCTAATAGTTCCCGGTCTCCGACGTCATAATTACGTTCTGGAGAAGTTAATTTACGAGAGGCAAAGGCTACTGGATGAAGAAGGGATTTGGGGCCCTGCCTTTGAGAGAGAATGGCCCCAGTGGCTGACTCTGAAGCATCTACTTCCAGAGTAAATGGCAGTAGCGGATCTGGATGCTTCAATACAGGTGCCGATGTGAATGCATTTTTTAGTTTATTGAAGGCATCCTGAGCTTCCGGTGACCAGTGAAAGCGGTAGCCCTGGCGTGTCAGTTGGGTTATAGGTGCCACAATAGAGGAGAACCCCACAATGAACCTCCTGTAGAAGTTGGCGAAACCTATAAACCGTTGTACCCCTTTCTTGTCTGTTGGGGCTGGCCATTCCTGGATAGCTTTGACTTTCTGCGGGTCCATTGCGACCCCATTGGTAGAAATAATAAATCCCAAAAATTGCACAGTGGTTTTCTCAAAGTCACATTTCTCGGCCTTGAGGTAAAGTCTATGTTCTCGGAGAATAGTGAGGACCTTGATGACATGGATTCGGTGCAGTTCAAGGGAGGACGAAAAAATAAGAATATCATCTAAGTAGACTACTAGGAAGTCGTCCAAGTGTTCACGGAAAATGTCATTGACCAGGTGCTGGAAAGTAGCTGGGGCGTTGCAAAGCCCGAATGGCATGACCAAGTATTCAAAATGACCGAACCTAGATCTAAAAGCCGTCTTCCATTCGTCTCCAGCCCTGATCCGGATGAGGTTGTAGGCCCCTCGAAGGTCCAGTTTAGAGAAGATCCGAGCTGATCGGAATCGTTGGAACAACTCCGGGATGAGAGGAAGCGGGTATCTATTTTTAATAGTAATTTTATTTAATTCCCTATAGTCGATGCAGGGCCTCAGAGTCCCGTCTTTTTTTTCAACGAAAAAGATACCGGCACCGGCTGGGGAAGAAGAGGGGCGAATGAATTTCTTTTCCAGATTTTCCTCAATGTAAGACTTGAGGGCCTTCAACTCAGATTCGGACAAGGGAAAGATGCGGCCGAATGGAATTTTGGAACCAGGCAGAAGGTCAATGGGACAATCGTAGGGACGATGTGGAGGTAGGCGGTCGGCCTGCTGTTTGTCGAAGACATCCTGGAATTCTAAGTATGCTGATGGAACATGTGGTAGGTTATCCGGTTGAGAGGTTAAAGTAGCACAGACAGTGGGAAGTGCGGGAAGACAGTGTTGGGAACAATATGAAGAAGTGAAGTTAACTTCCCGTTTGGCCCAGTTTATATGAGGCTCATGTGCTTGTAACCAGGGGAGGCCCAGGATGATGGGAAACATGGGAGATGGGATGAGGTCAAATCGAAGGTATTCTTGGTGGCCTGAATCCGTGATAGCAAGGATGGGTTTTGTTTCTTGCGTAATTACCCCTGAACGAGGCAGGGATCCATCCGCCAGACGAACCTGAAGATAACGGTCCTTGGTTTGCAGAGGAAAGTGAAGTTGGGAAGCAAGTGAAGAGTCCAGAAAACAGCTGCAGGCTCCTGAATCAATAATCGCCGGTAGGCGGGTTGCTCCTGTTGGTAGCTGTAGAGAAATGGAAAGAACAACATAAGTCTGTGGTAAGCCAGAAACTTGGTAGTTCAAAGTGTCTTTGAGGGTACACTTACTAGGTCTCACTGGGCAGCTCCGAAGGAAATGGCCAGTACCCCCGCAGTAAAGGCACAGATTGGCCTGACGTCTGCGCTGTTTTTCCTCAGGAGAAAGGGGAGGACGAACCAGACCAAGCTGCATGGGTTCAGGCTCGGGAGGAGAAGATGCTGTAGGAACTTGGATGGGTGGGTAGGCAGGAGCTGATCGGGGCAAAGTCCAGTTTGGACGGGTAGTCTGGAAACGCTCAGAACGCCGCTCCTGCAGGCGTCTGTCAAGCTGAGTGACAGACTGGATCAAATCTTCCAGAGTAGTTGGAACGCCAATCCTGGCCAGCTCGTCTTTAAGAGCCTCAGACAGTCCTTGGCGATATTGGTATTTAAGGGCCGTCTCATTCCAGCCAGTGTCAGCTGACCATTTCCGGAATTCGGCCGTGTAGTCCTCCACCGGCCTTCTCCCCTGGGTTAAACTGTGGAGAACAGACTCAGCTGTAGCTGATCGCTGAGGATCGTCATACAGCTGCGCCATACTCTCGAAGAAGGTGTCCACGGAATCTAGTATGGGGCTGCTTTGCTCCATCAGGCCATGGGCCCAGGCCTGGGGTTCGTCGGTTAGAAGGGAGATGACGAACCCCACCTTTACCACTTCTGAAGAGAAAGTCCTGGGTTGAAGGGCGAAGTAAAGAGAACATGCATTTTTGAAAGCCCGATATTTCTTACGGACGCCAGAAAATCGCTCAGGCAGGGGGACCCTGGGTTCAGGGGTAGCCATTACTACGGTGGGATTTGCCTGGTTTTGAGACGTGGAGGCAACATTGGCAACGGTAGCAGCTGGTGATGCTGGTCCTGCAGCTCCAGTAAGTAGCTGAAAGCGGCCATCCATTTGGACATAACCTTCTTGTAATTTCTGAACCGCATCGGTTAGTGCGGTGACTTGCTGACATAGGGTCTCGAACGGTGAACGCACCCTGTCGGCCTCAGACATCTGGCTGGTTTGTACTGTAAAGGTATGTACTTACCGAGGCCGAGATGCCGAGAGTGGTTCACCTTTGCGACTTGACGCACTCCACCCCCTGGAGTTGAGACAGGGAGTGGATGGCGAGAAGCGGCACCGGCTACCGGCAGGTGGTGGGTACTTTTAGACGGTCCGGTAGTGTTGAGTAGACTGAAGAAACAGGCTTCAAGCGGGAACTAGTCGGATTGGTAAAGTTCAAACAGCAGGAGATAATGGAAGCCGGTGCAGGTTGAGTCCGGGTTGCAATTGCAAGGTAACAGTCCCGGCTGGGGGTCTAGCACAGTAAAAGGCAACAAGTCCAGAGAATACCGGGAACCAGGCAGGAGTTCAAAGGAAACGCGGAAGTCCAAAAGGTACAAGCAGGAGGTCAAGGATTGTAGACAAGCAGCAGATCCGAGTCACAGGCCGAGGGTCAAACACAGGAGAAGGCAGAAGTCCGTATAGCAAGCCGAGGGTCAGGTCCAGGAGAGAGATCAGAGGAGTCAAGCCAATCCGGGTCACAAGGAGATTTTCAAGATAGTTTTCCAGAGTCTTGGGTATACAGGAAAGCTGACAAACCAGCAACTTGTCAGTGCAACTGGATCTCTTTAAATAGGCCCGCCTGGATTCCTATTGGTGCGCCGCCGCGCATGCGCGCGCGCCGCTGCGTCGGCGCGCGCACCCGAGGACGTAGAAGCGCCGTCCCGCGCACGCGCATGCGCCGAAGCATCATTCCGCCGCGCGTGCACATTGGGCGCTGATTGGCGCCGTTGGACGGATTTCCCTGACATATTACTCACAAAAAAAGTGACATAAATAAATATTTAGTCCATGAAAGAACAATTGATGCTATACGCAGTGCTCCAAAGAAAAAATCCTCAGTGACTTTTGATGGTGCTTCACAGATTAAAACTTTCAGTGATTTCTCATGCGTGCTCACCTCAGGGATTGTGACCGCACAGCTAAGTTTGGTCAAATAAGCAGTAGAACTGACACTGGGCTCAAGGTTAATGGACTCTGCAAATCATCTCAGCTGGCTTCTCCACCGTCCTAGCCCCTCCCCTACGTGTGTCAACACAGGGCTTGTCACGTGTATTCCTCAGGGGGATGGCACTGCAGCATTTTTACACTTTTTGCTGCTGCCTCAGCAGCTAAAAGAGGTAGGGATAAAACCGCGACTCACCACAGGGTTTTACCACCCCCTCAACTTTACACGTGAATGAGCCCTAAGGGTGCTGCTGCCGAATGCAATAAGGACTCATTCACAACTGTAGCGGGCACTGCTGCTCCTCTGAAAAGCGATCCAAGTGTGTTTGACGGATAGCGAGGAGGCAATATGTTGCTTCCTCACCACCTGATTTAAACACATGATTGCCGTGCACTGCATGCAATTGCGACACAGTAGTACGGGAACTAGAGGTTTAAATCAGGTGTGAGTAGGAGACACTGTGCCCGGTGATCTTTGACTTTTTCCATGTCGTTCAGGTAGATCTCCACCTCTTTAGGGTTGCCCACCCCTGCTATAGTTTTTCTGGACTTTGCTAAAGTAATCAACATAGTTCCCCACAAACACGTTATGTACAAGTTAAAGAGGAGTTCCAGCCTGTATAAAAAAAAATAAAAGTCAGCAGCTACAAATACTGTAGCTGCCAACTTTTATTAGAAGGACACTTACCTGTCCAGGGAGCAGGGGCGGATCCAGGGGGGGCAACGGTGCAATTGCTCCCCCCGAGAAAATAACAAGCGGGTGAGCCGGCGGGTGACTGAGCAGACCGGCGGGTGAGCGAGCGGACGGGCAGGCTGGAGAGCAGGCCATAAGTGTGCAATCATCCCGGCGGGCTAGTGTGTGACTGAGCGAGCATGCAGGTGTTCTGTGTCAGGAAGCCGCTGCCCATCTGAATATGCAACTGAAGTGACGTTGCGTCGTGGCCATATTGGTACACCCACACTCGTCCACAGTAAGCCTAGAGTTAGAAGTCGGCAATCGGACATCTTTATACACCCACCAGAGTCTTGCTTTTCACAGTTATTTTTAACAGTAAACCCAACTTATATTTTACTATATAAGCTGAGTTTACTGTTAAAAATAACTGTGAAAAGCAAGACTGGGTGAATAAAGATGTCCACTTGCCGACTTCTAACTCTAGGCTTACTGTGAACAAGTGCGGGTGTACCAAGATGGCCGCAGTGCAACATCACTTTGGATGCATATTCTGATGGGTAGCAGCGTTCTGACATCATCTCTCACCGCCCGCCCTGCATCACCGCAGCTCAGCTTCTGACAGAACACTGCCATCACTGTGCAGGCGCGGGCAGCAGGGAGATTACATCATCTCTCACTGCCCGCCCTCACTCTGGGACACAGCCACTGGCAAGTGACAATCCGCATCTTGTGGCAGGAGACATTGGCAAGTGACAATCCACATCTGGTGGCAGGGGATGTGGCAAGTGACATGGCAAGTAACAATCCGCATCTGGTGACAGGCGACGGTAGCAAGTGACACGCTTAGGGCTCCCACTGATTCTGCAATATGATGAGTTGAACCATTTAATTTTATATTACAATATAATAATATAAATAATGCGCTTCAATCATCCTGACACCATATCAACCATGGCGCCGTGATGATTGAAGCGCCAACACCAGCCATTGCCCCGACAATTTTTCTGGCAGTGCCCCTCCCGAGACTAGACTCTGGATCTGCCCCTGCCAGGGAGCCCATGATGTTGACACCCGAAGCCGATGGTGCAGGTGCCCGCATCCTTACTAAGGGAAACAGGAAGTGAAGCCCTGCGGCTTCACAGCTTGTTTCCTACTGCACATGCGCGAGTGGGGCTGCGCTTTCTGAATGCTCCCGTGGTCTCCTGGGACCTGTGTGTGTCTCCCAGAAAGCAGCAGGAAGAATGAGGAGGGGCTGTAAATTACGTAGGTCACTGCCACAGAAGTGGGAGCAAATACCTGTTTTTGCCGCCTTATTAGCGCAACCTCATCAGTGCCTATCAGTGCAGCCTCATCAGTGCCCATCAATGCAGCCTATCCGTGCCCTTCAGTGCAACCTCATCAGCACATATCAGTGAAGAAGAAAAATTACTTATTTGCAAAATTGCATAACAGAAACTAAGAAAAGTTTTTTTTTCCCCAAAAATGTCAGTCTATTTTTGTTTGTTTAGCAAAAAAAATAAAAAAAACCCAATGGTGATTAAATATCACTAAAAGAAAGCTCTATCTGCCTCAAACAAATTATAAATATTTCATATGAGTACAGTGTGACAGTGCTGAAAGCTGAAAATTGTCCTGGGCAGGAAAGGGGTGAAATTGCCCTGTAAACAGCCCTAACCCATTGAGGCATGGATCATACCACTAGACTTATAAGGGTATTTTGTAGTATCTGGCACCAAGCTGTTAGTAGAAGATCCTTTAAGTCCCATAACTGGCTAGGTGGGGCCTCCATGGTTTGGACTTATATTTCCAGTACATCCCACAGATGCTCAATTGGACTGAGATATGGAGAATTTGGAGGACAAGTAGGGTAGGTGGTAGGTAGGTGGTACATGTTAAATCCATATGTATGGCAGGACCCAAGGTTTCCCAGGAGAACATTGCCCAAAGCATTACACTGCCTCTGTCAGCTTGCCTCCTTCTCATACTGCATCTTGTGATTCATCAGGCCAGGCCACCTTCTTCCATTACTCTGTGGAACTTTAACAGACTGCACTATTTTCGGGCGCCAGCCACGTGCATTATGGGAAGCGCCACGTCAATGCAATCACGAGATTGCAGACGCGGCGCTTCATTTGCGGGCTTTTGTCCCGCCTTGCGGCGCTTTCCGATGCGCCGAGTAGCTTCCGCTGGGCGCTCGTAGTATCTATTACTACGGCCGGGTATTTTGATTGACATCTGAGTTAGATGTCACTTCCTGTTTTCTCTCTCTCATTGCGCCCGAGAGAGAGAAAACTGAAAGTATGAGGAGGGACTCCTTCATGGCCGCTGCCAGTGGAAGGAGACAACAGGAGAGGACACCACACAGCAAGGTAAGTGCCACTGTGCTCCCGCAGAGAGGGGGGAGAGGGGATTTGATGGGACACAGGCTGCATTTGATGGGACACAGGCTGCATTTGATGGGACACAGGCTGCATTTCATTCTGATCTATAAAGTTGTATATAAAATGCACTATTTTTCTTTCAAAAAGTGCTTCACAGTGCTAAACCTTACACCCAAATTCTAAATGGCTGCATTTGTAAATTTTAACAGCAATAATAAAGGAATAGTAGTGGTAAAAAAAGCACTTGTGGGTTAAACAATTTTTTTTTTTGTATAATTCTCCTTTAATGGGGCATGGCAGGGGGTGTGTCCTATGCCTACATGATTTTGCTAATAAGTGTCCCTCATTCCCATCTTAGAAGGTTGGGAGGTATGCAGTGTGTGTTTGTGTGTGTGTGTATACTTGTCACTTCGGATTCTTATATACAGTGGTGGCCCGTCCATTAGGGGCGGACGAGCGCTGCCCCCCCCCTTCCATGCATCCAGCCCCCTGATCTACATTCAGGGCGCCTGATTGCATGGATTTCAATTATTATTTTTTTAAGCACATGATTAGAGCCAGAGGCTCTAATAGCCTTAAAAAAGGGTGGGCTCGGGGCACAGAGCACTGCACCCAATGCCCTCCCAGTTGTGTGACAATAGCAAATGAATATTCGCTATTGTAACACCAATTCTCCCCCCGGCCAATCAGGAAGCGGGTCCTGAGACCTGTCACCCGATTGGCTGAAAGGAGGAGGAGGGAGGAGACGCAGGGGAACCGAGAAAGCAGCCATCCACAGCCCGGAGAGAAGCCGCCGCTGCCTGGGAGATGGGGTAAGTGCGGGACCCCGACTACTGGCTGACCGACTGGGGGTTGGTGGGTGCCGTCAGTGACGGCAGGTGGGGTGGATTGTTTATTGTAGTCGCTGAGAAACTCATCCAAGAGTTTTTTTTTTAAGTTAACTATGCTCTCCGCTGAAACCCCTATTGAAGGAAATTCCACATCTTTACCACTCTGACTGTAAAGAACCCCCGACACAGATTAGGATTAAATGGCTTTTCTTTATCGTACACCGCGGGACACAGAGCACCATAGTAATTACTATGTGGGTTATACGCACACCTTCAGGTGATAGACACTGGCATAATCAAGACAGGAAGTCCCCCCTTCTATATAACCCCTCCCATACAGGGAGTAACTCAGTTTTTTTTTAAAAGTCTAAAGGTGTTGGTCACGTTTTAATATTATGCTCCCTGGATGAACTGGAAAGGTCAGGGGCTACGCTAACGGATCTATTCAAAAAGTCTAAAACAAAGACAAAAGTGGATGGTACCCGAGCCTCGGTACGGAAGAGTGAGGTTTTGCCTGTAACGCTTCTCTCAGGAGAGCTGGGCCCTGGGATCCAGTGCCTTGGTCACACTGCTATACCACAGGTTTGCTCTAGCAGGGCGCTATACAGGTCCAAGGCAGTGGACCCTACGTTCAGAGGGGACCCCCGTCCTTGAAGGTCTGACATGGCACCAACCCGCCGTGATGGGTGAAGATTGGGTCACTGTGATATTCCAGTTGTACCCTGCGGCGGGAAGGGTAAGTTAAACAGAGCCTGGGTTACATCCTATGGTCTTCTTTTTTATCAAATAGATAGATATCTTGCCTGTATGTTCCACTAGAGGGTGTAAAAACTAACATACCTATGTGTTGAGCAGCCGCACTTTACCTTTGAGTTTTCAGCAGCTCTTGTTGATAAGCTTTCTGCCTCCCCTATTGTCAGCTAGCTATAAGGGGGGCAGGGGCTGTGCGATCAGGTTGGTATGGGTTCGCTCTGCAGGCTCCTTCATCCTCCCCTCCCTCCCCCCTGTGACTCCTATAGTGGACTACCGTGCACATGAGAGCTTATCCTTCCTATGTTAGGGATGACGTCACGAGCGGGGGGCGGGACTCGGCGCCACTGGCGTGCATGTGTATCGATGTGCACGTGTTCTACGGCACAAGCGCGGGCTGGCAGGCTGGGTTTTAAAACACAGCTCTCAGGAGTGAAGCGCTGGCTGACGGTGGGACACAGACAAGCTATCCAGGGGCATGTAAGCTGTGTGCTGGCTACAGGCATTATCAAAGACTCATCTATTTGGCATATGGCTGTAGCTATTTGAAAGCAGCATATTAACCATTTCTAGACTGAGCTCAGCAATAGATGCATATAACAGTACCTCTGCTTTGTGCTTAGGACTATGTATTCCTGCAAAAGAGGATCAAAGACAGGGAGAAGGGGCGCAAGGGGACCGCGGTCAGGACCTGGGAATCCTAGTCATGCCCCCACTGTGTCACCCTCCCCTGAGAGGCCTGGAGCGGCTGACCAGACTGAGCCAGCAGACTTATCAGTCATTGTGGCTACCTCCAACATTCCAGCCTCTGCATATGTCACTAAGGTTGACTTGGCTACATCTTTGGCTGGTTTAGAGGGGAAGATAGTCAATTTGTTCATGACCTCTTCCCACACCGGGAAGAAACGCGTCAGTTCCCCTTCTCCTGTCCTGGATCCATTATTTGCGGATCAGGAATGGTTGGAAGATTCGGATATACCCTTTGAGGACCCTGCGGGAGCGCAGGAGGGCGGTTCCTCTTTAGAGGACACAGTCCCAGAGGAAGCCTTGGTGGCTTCACAGGCTCAAAGACTGTTAGTCCAATCCCTCACCAAGATGGTGCGGTTTGGTTATAAGCTACCTCTTGCTGAGATGGCGGAAGCACCCTTTTCTTCCTTGGGTTCTCTGAAGCCTCCGCAGGGTTCGCAGGCTTTTCCTATGCATCCCTTGCTAGAACAGCTGACTGGGATCATCCAGATAGGCATTTTATTCCTCTCAAGAGGTTTTCTCAACTCTACCCTATGGAGGAGAAAAAATGGAAGGCGCCGGCAGTAGATGCTGCTGTCTCTTACCTGAATAAAAGTCTTACTTGTCCGGTAGACAATGTTCAGGTGTTTAAAGACCCAGTGGATAAGAGGCTGGAGTCATTGCTTAAAGCCTCATTTTCTATGGCGGGTGCTGTAGCCCAACCGGCGGTTGCGGCAATTGGTGTCTGTCAATCTCTTAGAGACAAGGTGAAGCAGGACGTTAAAGGGGGACGTGGTCCCAGACCTAGGGCTCTTTGTTTTGCGGTGGACGCTTTTAAAGACTCTATTCATGAGACATCTCGCCTTGCCCTCATGTTAGTACACATGCGGAGAGTTCTCTGGCTTAAGCATTGGTCAGCAGAATTACCTTGTAAAAGGCTGTTGACTGGGTTCCCCTTTCATGGGGAACGACTTTTTGGGGATGACTTAGATAAAAACATCCAGAAGATCTAGGGTGGAAAGAGTACCCTTCTTCCAGTAAAACGAAGGAGTAGGCGCCCTTCGTTTAAGCGTTCGGCTTCTCCTTCTCCTTGGGCAACAGCCTCCAGGCAGTCTCGATGGCCTCTGCCGTCAGCTCCAAGAGGAAGGCCTCAGAACCAAGCTCAGGGCTAGAAAAGGTCCTGGGGGCAAAAGTCTGCAAAGCAGGGCCCCAAGGCCTCCTTATAAGAGGGGCCCCCGCTCGATCGAGTGGGGGGAAGGCTTCGGCAGTTCGCAGAAGTCTGGCAGGAGGAATTCCAGAACAAATGTGTCATCTCCACAGTATTTCTAGGATACAGACTAGAGTTCCGAAGATTCCCTCTGCCTCATTTCCCAAGATCGAGTGTTCCCAAGGACCCAATAAAGAGGGGCACTAGACCGTTTGCTATCTCAGGGTGTGATCATAGAGACTCCCTTAGAAGAGCAAGGAACGGGGTTTTATTCAAATCTCTTCACAGTGCCAAAACCAAACAGAGATGTTAGACCCATTCTAGATCTCAAGGATCTGAATCAGTTTCTAAACATCCACTCATTTCGAATGGAATCAATTCGGTCCGTGGTAGACACCCTTCGGGGGGAGAACTTCTGGCATCCGTAGACATCAAGGATGCGTATCTCCATGTGCCAATCTTCCCTGCTCATCAGAAATTTATGCGCTTCGCAGTAGAACAGAGGCATTTTCAGTTTGTGGCCTTGCCCTTCGGTTTGGCCACTGCACCACAGGTGTTTACAAAGATCCTGGCACCATCTCTGGCAAGGCTCAGGGCCCAGGGTATATCAGTAGCGTCATACCTGGACGATCTTTTGCTAATGGATCAGTCTGTACCAGGGCTAGACCAGAGTGTCACCAGCACGGTCAGGCTCTTAGAACATCTAGGTTGGATTCTCAACCTAGAAAAGTCATCCTTACAGCCAGCAAAAAGGCTGGAATATCTGGATCTGGTTATAGACACGACCCACAAAAGGGTGTTCCTACCCCAGGCAAAGGTCTGTGCTATGAGGGAACTGGTTTGTGCGGTCAGGACAAAAGAGATTCCCTCCATCCACCTTTGCATGAGGTTATTAGAGTAAATGGTAGCCTCATTCGAGGCAGTTCCATATGCTCAATTCCATTCAAGGAAGTTGCAAAACAGTATCCTGTCTGTTTGGAGCAGAAAGGACCAGGATCTGGATTGTCCAATGTGCCTGACTCCAAGCGTTTGCCAGAGTCTCAATTGGTGGCTGCTGGCCAGAAATTTGCAGAAGGGGACATCCTTCATTCCATTGATTTGGAGGATAGTAACAACTGATGCCAGCCTTTTAGGCTGGGGAGCAGTCCTGGAGGGGGATACCATCCAGGGGAAGTGGTCGGATTCCATAAAAGACTTTGCCCATCAATATTCTAGAAATTCAGGCAGCACGTCTGGCCCTAATCGCGGTAAAACCGCAGTAAAAACGCGGTGCCTGCGTTTTTGATGCAGGTCCATTGACTTCTATTACATGCAAAACGCTGCTTTTTGCGGGAAACAAAGTCCCCGACCCTTTCCAAAAACGCAGAGGCCCAAAAATGCATTGATGTGAACATGTTCCATAGGAACCCATGTTAAAAAATTTCCATGCATTTCTGCAAAATGCAAAATGCACCAAAAAACGCATTAGTGTAAATCGAGCCTTAATCTGCCTACATCTGCTGTTTGCTAGGACTGCTGTGTTGGATTTAAGGCTGCAGAAGGAGTTGGAAAAAAAAAGGATCAGAACGTTAATTGTCAGCTTGCTAAAGTGCTGTTAGTAAGTTGAAACTAACATCTATTTTAACTAAGCTTATCTGTGCAGGGAAATAACAGTGATAAACAAATTGTTCAGTTGGCTAAGGACGAGGAAATCTGCATTTAAAACCAACTGATTATTGACTGAGCCTGAATCGAGTATTACAACATAGGTCCTGGATTACATTGTCTATGTGGTAAATGGCGACAACGTGTATTGCGGATGTAGCGGGGTCTCTAAATTTAGGTGGGATACACCTGGGTGGTAGTATGATCCAGGTGTGTAAATTATGAGAGTAAATGGACCATTTGTATTCGTGGAGGATTGGGCGGTGTAATAATCTCCTTGGCCTGTGGGTGGCGGGGTGCCCGCAGGCTCAAGGTAGATTTACTGCCATAGTGCTGTCCTTTTTGTCCCTTCTCGGAGATGGTACGGCGAGGGCGGAGAACCTGCCGTGGCGTCAATGGAGGGGATAAAAGGGGGAGAAGCCCTGGCCACGAGGTCTTCTTCTGCTGGAGTTTCTTCATCACGTGCCCAGGCACCTTAGGCCTGGGTGCGGGCGGTTCTGAGTTCCGGCCCAGGTACCCTAGGCCTGACCGGGATGGAGTTGGAGTCCATCCCAGGCACCTTCAGCCTGGGGTGAGGTACTAGACCAGGAGGCCTGGGGCTCAGTGATTTTGACTGGGTCCCGCAAGTGTGGAGAAGTCCGAGGGTCCCTGAAGTGGATGGGGCCCATGTTTGAGGCGAGGAGGCCGGGGAGGTTACCCATTCGGAGAGTCCGGAGCAGCATCAACCCGGTGACGGATGGGCCTCTGGTAACTCCCTTGGAGGGACATCTTCCCCTGACAGGAGCCGCAATGCAGCAAAGGTACTCCTATCTACATTCTCTTGAGTCGCTGGTAGAGACTCTCAAGTTCTAAGTTCTCTCTAGCCAAGGCTATAGTAACGGCTGGTGAAATCACAGTGGTTTAGTGTACAATCAGGATAGTGCCTCGACCTGCTCATTCCACCGTATCAAACTGTTATTGGGTCTCAACCAGTTGGCTACTGAAGCACTGTTTATTGTGAGTTATGCAATAAAAAAAAGAGTTGGACTGTGATCGGTGTGTGGAACTCTGGTTAATGGGAGCAAAGGGAAGTGTTGGCACAGCAGGACTTAATCCTTGACTAAAACACACAGGCCCGAGTAAAACAACTGGTACTGGCCTTCACCTCACCCACAGCTATGGGGAGGACATGGGCCGTAGCGCATCTCACCCTGTCGTATGTGATACCCCTAGACAAAAGAGATGGGGTGAGGCCGCTACACGGAACTCGTGACTGTTTAAAATAAATTATTAATTGGGACAACATGTTTTTTGGGAAGGATAGACGGTTGTGGTTGCTTATGGTACTTTTTTTGAATGTGTTATTTTTTGGATTAGTTCCTGCGACACTTAGGGCAGATGATGCTAAACTGCTATATAGTGTAAAGGAGTTATTGGACATTAGATTACAGTATAATGCATTAGCTAGGAATGTACCCCCGGGGGACCGGGTTATGATATCCCAAAGAACCTTGTCCAGTATATTGGGATCCCTTCAATTAGCACATTTGGTAAAGAGGCGCAGGAGACGGAAGGAGAGGAAGCAGAAGCGAGGCTGTCGGGCAGGCGTGCTGACAAGGTTGAGAAGGCAGGCCCACAGACCCCCACTGCCCAGTCTCTTTCTAACCAATGCTAGATCCATAATCCTTAAAATGGATGAGTTGCAGTTGCAGATCGCTACATGCAGTTTGGTTAAAGAGTGCTGTGTGTTGATAATAACTGAAATGTGGCTTCATCCTTTTGTATCAGACACTATTATGCACATATCTGGCCGCAGTTTTTATCGCCAGGATAGAAATAGCAATTCAGGGAAAAGCAAAGGAGGTGGCCTTTGTATTTATGTTTTAAATGAGTGGTGTTCTGATAGTAAACTTGAGGACACTTATTGTTCGTCAGATTTGGAATTTATGCTGGTGAAGTGTAGACCTTTTTATTTACCCAGAGAATTTACAGTGGTGATCATTATTGTGGTATATATACCATGAATAAGTCTCAATGACGAAACATGTCGGGGCGTGGCTACACGGCAGGCTATTGAAAACTTGCTAAAGCGTGTGTTGAGTGCCGTGTGACATATACTCGAATTTAGCCACCTTTGGAAACGGAGACCACGAGCGGAGAGGACAGGTAGAGAGTGTACACTGTGCTGTTCTTTGCCCTGTGCTGATCTTGGGTCCGCCGTGACCAGTATTCGTTGGTGGAGACAGTTTGAAATTGTTGCTGTGGATTTTCGGTTGCAGTGTGATTTTGCTTACTCTGATTGGTTACCATGTGAGTGCAATATTTGAAGGATTTGTAGTACATAATAAAACTGAATTTTGCAGTATTACACTATTTTTTGCACTCTTTTATTTTCACATTTATATGGAGCTAATTTGAAGATCACTCTATTGGATGCTGAACCAATCCACCTACCTGAGAGGTGCTATTTGTGTATTTGCCAAAACACGAGAGTGTGAGGCATTACATTGCGGTGAGTGTTTCATCTGAAGGGGGTTTTGTCTCACTTGAACACTGTGGTGCGGTGGAAGAGAAGAGGAATTCAATCTAATTTTGAACACTATTGCTACACATCTTATATGGACTTTATTGTGTTGATCACTACATCACTTTATACACGGCTTTTGTGGTTTTACTTTATGCTTTTTTATTTTAGGATTTAAGAAAATTTCACATTATTTTGAATCACAGTATATATCAGTATGATTGTTATATTCATCACTTTAGTTTAGCGCCACTCATAGTTTGTCACTCTATCTCTAGTGTGTTTACTATTATTTATTTACTGGTATATATACCACCAGATGCGGATACTGCAGTGGCTCTGGATATTTTGTCAAATCTCATAGGCAAGTATAATCGCGCACATCCTGTTTGGGTTTTGGTAGTTGCAGGCGATTTCAATAAAGCGAATTTGAGGGCTGCGCAGCCAAAACTACATCAGTTTGTTAAATGCGCTACTAGAGGTGAAAAAACATTGGATATGGTGTATTCCAATATTAAAGCGGAGCTCCACCCTAAAGTGGAACTTCCGAACATTGGAAACCTCCCCCCCTCCGGTGTCACATTTGGCACCTTTCAGGGGGGAGGGGGGTGCAGATACCTGTCTAAGATAGGTATTTGCACCCACTTCCGGGATTCCACTCTATGGGGATCTGCGGGTAGTGCATCACTTCCCGCCCTCCCCCCGTTGTGTTCTGGGAAATACACGGCTCCCAGAACACAGCGGGGACCAGTGAGCTCGGCGCAGCGCAATGCTTTACTTCCTGGTTCCCTCACCAAGGATGGCGGTGGGGGCAGCAGAGTGATGAGCGATTGCTCGTCTTCTGCTGTCGACGCCGCTGGACTCCAGGACAGGTAAGTGTCCTAATATTAAAAGTCAGCAGCTGCAGTATTTGTAGTTACTGGCTTTTAATATTTTTTTTACAGCGGAGCTCCGCTTTAAGCAGGCCTACAGAGCCATTCCACTATTCCATCTGGGTCAGTCAGACCACCTTTCTTTATTCCTTATTCCAACATATATTCCTATCAGGCAAAAAACAGCTCCAGAGTGGAAAATAAACAGAATTTGGCCAGAGGGCTCTCTCTCACGGCTACAGGATTGTTTAGAAAGAACAAATTAGGAGATATTTGAGCAACAGGATTTAGATCTGTATACAGAAACAGTTCTGGACTATATAAAAACTTGTGTGGACAATGTTACTGGGGATAAACGCATTCGGGTCTTTTCAAATCAGAAACCCTGGATGACTAAGGAAATAAAGAGTCTTCTTAGAGAACGGAATAGAGCATTCAATGTCGGAGATAAAGCAATGTATAGTATTGTGAGAGCTAATATGAAAAGAGGCATAGAGGAAGCCAAATTAGCCTATAAAAAGAAAATTGAGGACTATTTTAATGGAAACGATGCAAGGGAGGGCTGGAAGGGTATACAGTATTTGACACAACATAGAGGAACTAAAAAAATGGAAGGGAATTCTAGTGCTTCACTGGTTGAAGAATTAAATAGGTTCTTCACACGGTTTGAGGTTGTGTTATCAAACCAGGATATAGGGTGTCTTTCAGGTCCAGAAAACTGTACACTCACTATACAGGAATATGAGGTAAGGCTGGCGTTTAAGGCTATAAATACAAGAAAATCATCAGGTCCAGACGGAATCCCAGGGAGAGTAGTTAAGGCCTGTGCTGATCATTAGCTGGAGTCTTTGCCAAGATCTTTAATCGATCACTATCTGCTGTTGTTCCAACATGTTTAAAATCAGCCACTATTATTCCAATTCCAAAAAAGTCAACTGTGGGAAGTTTAGACGATTATAGACCAATAGCACTGACCTCAGTACTAATGAAGTGCTTTAAGAGGTTGGTCTTGAAATATATCAAAACTAGATTACCGGGTAGTTTAGATCCTTATCAGTTTGCGTACAAGGCAAATAAAAGCATTGAAGATGCATGGGGCACTTAGTTATCTGGAGCATTCGGGAAACTACATAAGGATGTTGTTTATAGATTACAGCTCTGCCTTTAATACCATCATTCCAGATCGTTTGGTTGAAAAAATGCAAAAATTGGATTTGCTGCCCTTTATTTGTTTTTGGATAAGGGATTTTTTGCTCCATCACTCACAGGTGGTCAAATTGGATAAGTTTGTTTCTTCCAAGCGAGAAATAAGTACTGGAGCACCGCAGGGTTGTGTGTTAAGTCCCTTTCTCTATGCTCTGTACACATAAGACTGCACCCCCTATTATGAGACCAATAGTATAGTTAAGTTTGCCGTTGACACTACCGTAATCGGTTGTATCACTGGAGACGATGAGGAGCAATACAGGAGAGAGGTTGATAGGATAGTGGAATGGTGTACAGCAAATAACCTGATCCTAAACACAGGGAAAACAAAGGAACTGATTGTAGATTTCAGAAGGAACACTTTTTTTTTAAAACCACTTTTTATTAAAAGCGTGTGCGTGGAGCGGGTCTCTACCTTTAAGTTTTTGGGAACATGCATTTCTGAAAACTTATCGTGGACAATCAACATTAAGGCCATTATTAAGAAATCGCAACAGCGTTTATATTTTTTGCGACTCCTTAGGAAGAATGGCTTGGGAAGGAAGGTACTAGAGACCTTCTATCGCTCTGCCATTGAGAGTATATTAACATATTGTATTGTACTCTAGTTTGGTATCCTAGTTGTACGCAGGCAGATAAAAATGCTCTAAGGAGAGTGGTTCGAACAGCGCAGAAAATTGTAGAGTGTGAACTTGTTTCTCTAGAAGAAACCTATGAGACTCGTTGCGTTTGTAGAGCAGGAAAAATAGTGAGAGACCAGACTCATCCTGGTTGTCATTTCTTTGAATTATTGCCATCTGGAAGACGTTTTAGGGTGATTAAAACAAGGACAAATAGATTTAAAGAGAGCTTCTTTCCCAGGGCTGTCAAGTCTATGTCAAGGCTATCAATGCAGGAATGAAATGAAAGAGGTCACATAGTTTTATTTTACTGTCCTGTTTAGTTTTTTAATATGAGGACACTTTTTATACTTTTATAATATGGGGACACTTTTTATATATATATATATATATATATATATATATATATATATAAATAAATCCTGTGTGTGGTAAATGCATGGTTGAAGATTGAGTATGTATGAATAATGTGAGGAGTAGAAATGTATTTTCACCGTGAATTTGTTTCTACAATGACAACAAATCTTATCTCTTGAAACCCTTGTTCTAAAAGATCAGGGGCTTTCAGGCTCAGTGCTAAGTACCCTGATGAATGCCAGGAAACCGGCCTCCAGGGCTATTTATTATAGGGTCTGGAAGGCCTATGTGGCCTGGTGTGAAGACAAGGGTTGGCATTCTCGCAAGTATGACATAGGGAGGATTCTCGCTTTCCTACAGTTAGCAGTAAAAATTAAGCTAGCCTTGAGCACTATCAAGGGTCAGATCTCGGCATTGTCAGTTTTTTTCCAAAGGCCGCTTGCCTTACATTCCTTAGTTAAGGCCTTTATTCAGGGGGTGACATGGATAAATCCACCAATTAGGTCACCTCTGTGTCAATGGGATTTGAATCTGGTCTTGTCGGTCCTTCAGGAGCCCCCCATTAAACCAATGGAGGAGGCTCCGTTGCTCGTTGTGACAAAGAAATTAGTTTTTTTGGTGGCAGTCACCTCCGCAAGAAGAGTTTCTGAATTGGCAGCTTTTTCTTGTAAAGAACCATTCTTGATGGTTCATAAGGACAAGGTGGTGTTACGTCCTTGTCCATCTTTTTTGCCTAAGGTAGTGTCTGGCTTTCATCTGAATCAGGATATTTCCCTACCTTCATTTTTTCCAGAACCATGTTCTGCAGAAGAAGAATTACTGCACTCTCTAGATGTAGTGAGAGCAATTTCTATCTAGAAGCAACTGCCCCGATATGGAAAACTGATGCTTTGTTTGTGTTCCCAGAAGGCCTCAGAAAGGGGCAGGCAGCGTCAAAATCCACCATTTCTAGTTGGATTTGTCAAGTTATTACTCAAGCTAATTTCACTTTTTCGTCCTAGAGCACACTCTACCAGGGCAGTTAGTGCTTCTTGGGCAGTTCGTCATCAAGCTTCTGTGGCTCAAGTTTGCAAGGCGGCAACATGGTCATCAGTACATACATTCACGAAATTCTACCAAGTGGATGTAGGTCAGCAAGAGGATGCCGCCTTTGGGTGCTGTGTTCTGCAGGCGGCAGTATAGGTCCTCACGTCTGACGGTGGTTTGCTTGTTTTTTTGTGTCTCCCTCCCCTCAGATGACATTGCTTTGGGACATCCCACATAGTAATTACTATGTTGCTCTGTGTCCCTGTCAGGTCACCTGTGGCCAGATGACAGATGCACACTGTAGGGGGACAGGAGTGCACCACAAGATAGTGAACCCTATGGCTGACTGCTGCGGATAGGGAACTGGGTGGTTGTGGAAAGCGGGACCAGAGGAGCACAACCGGGATCCTACAGGAAGCTAGAGCCGAGATTCCCCAGGGCGCGGAGTTTAAGACCCAGCAGGTCTTCTCCAGAGCCTCTAGTGGTGAGGATGTTGCGCTGCAGCTAGGTCCAGGTCGCGGCCCCTAGAGTCTCCTAGCTCACGCCCCATAGGGTAAGGGGGAAAGTGGGTAAGCAGCAGCACAAGATACACAAGAATAGCGAAGGACAACCTGAAGGCCAAGGGTCACAAGCAGACAAGGATAACGAAGGACAAGCCGAAGGTCAAGGGTCACAAGCAGACAGGGATAGTCAGGAACAAGCCAATATCGTAACAGAGAGACAGACGTAGCACACGGCAGGCAGGAACCCAAACACACAATGCTTAAACACGTTGATCAGCAAAGCAGGCTTGCAGTGCACAGGTTAATATAGTGTTCTGTTATAGGGTCTGGGGTGGAGTCAGGCTGGGAGGAGATTATAAAGGAAGCCAGGTGAAAGGGTCTGGCCTCTAAGATGAACACATGAGGAGGAAAGGTAAGCTGACAGACAAACATTACTGCATATTCATGACAGTCCAGTGATGTATGATAAAGAAAATAGGATTTTTATAACAGCTTACCTGTAAAATCCTTTTCTTGGAGTACATCACGGGACACAGAGGTCCCTCCCCTATTATTGGGATATTTATATATATATTGCTTTGCTACAAAACTGAGGTACTCCCTGTATGGGAGGGGTTATATAGGAGGGGGGACTTCCTGTCTGTCAGGTCACCTACGGCCAGGTGACAGATGCACACCGTAGGGGGACAGGAGTGCACCGCAAGGTAGTGAACCCTATGGCTGACTGCTGCAGATAGGAAACTGGGTGGTTGTGGAAAGCGGGACCAGAGGAGCACAACCGGGATCCTATAGGAAGCTAGAGTCAAGATTCCCCAGGGCGCGGAGTCTAAGACCCAGCAGGTCTTTTCCAGAGCCTCTAGTGGTGAGGATGTTATGCTGCAGGCTGGGTCCAGGTCGCGGCCCCTAGAGTCTCCTAGCTCACGCCCTGTAGGATAAGGGGACAAGAGGGGAAGCAGCAGCACAAGATATAAGAGTAACGAATAACAAGCTGAAGGTCAAGGGCCACAAGCAGACAAGGATAACGAAAGACAAGCCGAAGGTCAAGGGTCACGAGCAGACAGGGATAGTCGGGGACAAGCCAATAACGTAACAGAGAGACAGACGTAGCACACGGCAGGCAGGAACCCAAACACACAATGCCTAACAAACACGTTGATCAGCAAAGCAGGCTTGCAGTGCACAGGTTAATATAGTGTTCTGTGATAGGGCCTGGGGTGGAGTCAGGCTGGGAGGAGATTATAAAGGAAGCCAGGTGAAAGGGTTCTGGCCTCTAAGATGAACACATGAGCAGGAAAGGTAAGATGGCAGACAGACATTAATGCATATCCATGACAGTACCCTCCCTCTTACGAGGCCTCCCCCTTTGCCGCCTGGGCCCAGGTTTAGAGGGAAACTTCAGATGAAACTCCTTTAACAGACGAGATGCAAAGACCTCAGATGCAGTGATCCAAGACCTCTCCTCAGGACCAAACCCTTTCCAATGAACGAGGTACTGAAGAACGCCTTTACAGAGTCGGGAGTCCAGAATTTGACTGATCTCGTACTCCTGATTATCCCCAGAGACAGGTGCCACGGTAGGGAGAGGACGAGAGAATTTATTGAGGACTAAAGGCTTTAGAACAGGGGTCTCAAACCTGCGGCCCTCCAGCTGTTGCGGAACTACAAGTCCCATCATGCCTCTGCCTATGGGAGTCATGCTTGTAACTGTTTAGCCTTGCAATGCCTCATGGGAATTGTAGTTCTGCAACAGCTGGAGGGCCACCAATTTGAGACCCCTGCTTTAGAAGAGCAACATGGAAGGAGTTAGTGATTTTAAGGCTTTTAGGAATCTGGAGTTTGAAACAAACCGGATTCAGTTTAGCAGTTACCGTGTATGGACCAATGAATCGTGGAGCAAACTTCAGAGAAGGAACTCGGAGCTTGATGTTCCTGGTAGAGAGCCAGACTTTGTCCCCTGGCTGAAGAGAAGGCGGTTTACGCCTGCGGCGGTCGGCAAAGCCTTTGAATTTTTCAGCAGCTGCCCGGAGGGAATCATGAACGTCACCCCAAACGGAATTGAGAGACTCCTGAACCGAAGCCAAAGCTGGAATATCTGGAGAACAGATCATGGGAAGAGGAAGTTGAGGGTGTTTTCCATAAACTGTGAAAAAGGGTGTCTTCTGCGAACTGGTATTCACATGATTGTTATGGGAGAATTCTGCCCACGGGAGTAGAGAGGACCAATCGTCATAGTGAGAAGACACAAAGGTGCGAAGAAAGACCTCTAACTCCTGATTAACCCTCTCAGTCTGTCCATTGGATTGGGGATGGTAAGAAGAATAAAAATCCAAGACAATCTTGAGGGATTTGCAAAAGGCTCTCCAAAAACGAGACGTGAATTGGACTCCCCTGTCGGAAACAATATGAGAAGGAACCCCATGAAGGCGGAGAATTTCTCGAATGAAAATGGGAACCAAGGCAGGGGCAGAAGGAAGACCAGGAAGAGGAACAAAATGAGCCATCTTGGAGAACCGATCGATTACCACCCAAATGACTGTATTATTCTCAGACAGTGGGAGGTCGTGATAAAATCCATGGCAATATGAGCCCAGGGCTCCTTAGGAATGGGCAAGGGCATGAGGAGACCAGTAGGAGCTTGTGTGGAGGATTTGGACTGAGCACAGACATGACAAGCTTTAACGTAGTCTTTGACGTCTGAGCGGAGATTAGGCCACCAGTAGTGACGACTGATGAGTAGGAAGGAACGGAGGAATCCAGAATGGCCTGCCACCTTGGAATCATGTCCCAAACGAAGGATCTTAGCTCTTAGCTCAGTGGGGACAAAGGTCTTACCAGGCGGAATTTTTGACTTCAGGGTGGTAGAGTGGGCAACAATGCATGAGGTTGGAATGATCGGCTCAGGTTCAGGGGCGGACTCCTCGTCCAAAGTGTCAAATGACCTAGAGAGCGCATCAGCCCGACCGTTGCAGGAACCAGGTTTGTAAGTAATCGTGAAATTAAAACGGGCAAAGAAGAGACTCCACCTGGCCTGTCTAGGATTCAGACGTTTAGCATTCTGTAGATACTGTAAATTTTTGTGATCGGTAAAGATCGTAATGGAGTGAGGGGAACCCTCCAAGAGATGATGGCACTCCTCTAACACCAATTTAATTGCGAGAAGTTCCCGATCACCGATGGCATAATTCCTCTCTGCCTGAGAAAACTTTTTGGAGAAGAACGCACATGGTTGACGTCTCTTCTCAAAGATTTGAAGAAGCACAGCTCCCACCCCCATTGAGGAAGCGTCCACTTCAATAAAAAATGCATTCCCAGGATTTGGTCTCCTCAAGAGGGGGCCAGAAACAAAGGCCTGTTTCAGGTTGTGAAATGCAGAGACAGCTTCGGGAGGCCTTGTCTTTGGCATTCACACCCTTCTTGGTCAAAGCGATAATAGGCGCGGCAATGGAAGAGTAGTTCCTTATGAACTGCCTATAATAATTAGTGAAGCCAAGAAAGTGCTGCGTGGCCTTGAGGCTAGCAGGAAGAGGCCAGTTGGTAATAGCCAAGACCTTCCCAGGATCCATACGAAGACCCGAACATGAGACAAAGCACCCCAGAAACAGGACCTCAGAACATTCAAAGGAACATTTCTCCAGCTTGGCATAGAGATTGTTCTCTCTAAGACGCTGAAGTACAGTGCGGACATGGTTTCTGTGGACGAGCAGATTTTCAGAAAAGATCAGAATGTCATCCAGATAGATGACAACAAACTGGTACAGCAGATCTCTGGAGATTTCATTGACAAAGTTTTGGAACACGGCTGGAGCATTACACAGACCAAAAGGCATCACCAGGTATTCGTAATGCCCGTCTCTAGTGTTGAATGCAGTCTTCCATTCGTCACCCTCCCGTATTCAAATGAGATGTACGCGCCTCTGAGATCCAACTTGGTGAAAATGGAGGCACCCTTCAACCTATCGAATAGGTCAGATATTAAGGGTAAGGGGTATCGATTTTTAATAGTAACCGCATTTAAACCCCGATAATCGATGCAGGGTCTTAAGGTACCATCCTTTTTGGCAACAAAAAAGAACCCTGCCCCTGCAGGCGAAGAGGATTTTCGGATGAAACCTCTCTCCAAATTCTCTGCGACATACTCAGACATGGCCTGGGTCTCTGGGATGGACAGAGGGTAGGTACGACCCCTGGGTAGAGTTGCTCCGGGGACAAGATCAATAGCACAGTCAAAAGACCTGTGGGGAGGAAGCACCTCAGCTGATTTCTTACAGAACACATCCCGGTAATCGCTGTATGCAGCGGGAAGATCAGAAGAAACAGAAGTGGCAGCAACCGGAAGACTCTCCTTGGGGGTCACCTTGAGAAGACATGACGAGAAACATGAGGAACCCCAGGCCAGGATCTGCCCAGAGACCCAGTCCACATGTGGAGAGTGGAGCTGTAGCCAAGGGAGGCCCAATACAACTGGGGTAGAGGCCTTGGGTAGAATAAGAAAGGATATCCACTCCTGGTGGAGAATCCCTACTGACATCCTAATGGGTAGCGTCTGGAAGCGAATAGGGCCCCCTGGGAGAACAGTGCCATCAATTGTCGAGACTACCAATGGGGTAGTGAGAGGTGAAAGGGTAAGCTTCATAGAAGAAGCAGTTCTCCAATCCATAAAATTGCCGGCAGCCCCGGAATCCAGATATGCAAGGGTTGACTGAGGAGAAGTGCCTACATGAAGAAACACTGGCAAGAGAAGGCGAGAAGGTGATGTTTCTGGGTCCAATACTCCACCTTCCAAATGTATTAGACCCGAGCGTTTCCCGGACGAAGCGAGCAGGAGTCACGAAAATGACCCTTGCCCCCACAATAGAGGCACAAGCCCAGAGTTCTGCGCCTAGCACGTTCTTCGGGGGTTAGTCTGGTCCGGCCCAGCTGCATAGGTTCCTCAGCAGGTAGGGGATGCTCCACGGGACGAAGGGAGGGGAGCTCAGACTGGCTAGAACCAAGAGAGTGCTGGCGTCTTTTTTCTAAGGACCTCTCTTGAAAACTAATGTCGATCTGATTGCATAACGAAATTACATCGTCCAGACCGACGGGAATGGCTCTTCCCGCTAATTCGTCTTTCACTCGGTCAGAGAGGCCATGTAAAAAGGTAGCGACCAGGGCCTCATTATTCCAGCTCAATTCAGCTGTGTGGATACGGAACTGAAGAGCATATTGTCCCACTGAACTAGATTCTTGGCGAAGACGTAAGACAGCACTAGCCGCTGAAGAAGCCCGAGCCGGCTCTTCGAAGATATTACGAAAGAGCTTCAAGAAGTCGGACAGGCTGGAAACCACCGGATCATTCCTCTCCCACAGGGGGGCAGCCCAGGCCAAAGCTTCACCGGAGAGGAGGGAAATGATATAGGCTACCTTAGCCCGGTCAGACAGGAAGTTTTGAGGCTGAAGCTCAAAATGAATCGTGCATTGGCTGAGAAACCCCCTGCAGGCCTTGGAGTCCCCAGAGAAACGGAACGGAGCTGGCAGTGTTAGTGAGTGTGTGGCTGCGACTGGTGCGATAGGTACAACCGCTGGTTGTACTTGAGGTTGCGGATTCGGGGTTCCCAAGGAGGCCTGAAGCTGCTTGAATCGAGAAGCCAGATCCTGGAGGAATCGCATCACCTGAGTCTGATTCGATTCCTGGGTTTCAAGTCTGCGAACTATGCCCTGCAATGGATCATCCGCGGGGAGCGGCATGTCAGCCGGGTTCATGGCTGAGCAAACTGTCAGGTCACCTACGGCCAGGTGACAGATGCACACCGTAGGGGGACAGGAGTGCACCGCAAGGTAGTGAACCCTATGGCTGACTGCTGCGGATAGGAAACTGGGTGGTTGTGGAAAGCGGGACCAGAGGAGCACAACCGGGATCCTATAGGAAGCTAGAGCCAAGATTCCCCAGGGCGCGGAGTCTAAGACCCAGCAGGTCTTCTCCAGAGCCTCTAGTGGTGAGGATGTTATGCTGCAGGCTGGGTCCAGGTCGCGGCCCCTAGAGTCTCCTAGCTCACGCCCCGTAGGATAAGGGGACAAGAGGGGAAGCAGCAGCACAAGATATAAGAGTAACGAATAACAAGCTGAAGGTCAAGGGCCACAAGCAGACAAGGATAAAGAAAGACAAGCCGAAGGTCAAGGGTCACGAGCAGACAGGGATAGTCGGGGACAAGCCAATAACGTAACAGAGAGACAGACGTAGCACACGGCAGGCAGGAACCCAAACACACAATGCCTAACAAACACGTTGATCAGCAAAGCAGGCTTGCAGTGCACAGGTTAATATAGTGTTCTGTGATAGGGCCTGGGGTGGAGTCAGGCTGGGAGGAGATTATAAAGGAAGCCAGGTGAAAGGGTTCTGGCCTCTAAGATGAACACATGAGGAGGAAAGGTAAGATGGCAGACAGACATTAATGCATATCCATGACACTGTCATGATTATGCCAGTCTCCATCACCTGAAGGTGGGCGTATAACCCACATAGTAATTACTATGCTGCTCTGTGTCCAGTGATGTACTCCAAGAAAATAATTCCTCAGGTAAGCTGTTATAAAAATCCCATTTTTGTCCAACTTCAATTTGTGGCCACATGCCCTTAAATTGAATGGTTTATTTCCAATACTGTAGCCACCCATTAATAAATTTGTATATTATTTCCATATCCCCTCTTAAGCTCATCTTTTGCAATGTTTAGGTAATCTTTGTTCATAATTTAGGCCCCCCCCTCCTTACTAATTTCATTACCCTTCTCTGAACTTTCCCTAGTTCTAGGACATCTATAGCAGCAAAACAAATACTCTTGTGCACAAATGTGTTGATCAGGCGATCCAAAGTTCAGAGTGGATAATATCTCAGGACATCTATCCTGGGGATTGGTGACCAAAACTAAACCACATACTCAAGATGAACCAAAGTTTTGGAAAGTGGTAGAATCATAGGTTTATCTCAAGTACCTTTATATTTTTGGGATCACAACTTCTATAAAGTTTTTTGAAAAATAGATTGCAGAAAAAATAGTGATCAAAATGAAAAAGAGTAAAAACTGGGAAAAAGCCAGGGCCATTTGATTAATAAATGAATGTTACATTTTTGGTTTTAGGTTTAATACCATTTTAACTTGTTCTTGCCCACGTTCATGGACGTCCACCCATGGGCACACATTTGGATACAGCTGATCAGAGATCGCGGTAAAGGGCCAATCACAGCAACCCTTTACTATGTGATCAACTGTGTCCAATCACAGCTGGTCACATGTAAACAGACTTGCCAGGTAACGACATTCCATTCCTAACACGCTGTCACCGTGTAAGGAAAGGAGAGCCAATAACCGGGAAGACTGACAGGGCACAGTGAGTACATTGTTTATACTAATAATTAGTGCCCTGATTATCAGTGCAGCCTCATCAGTGCCAATCAGAGTCACCTCATCAGTGCAGCCTAGTCAGTGCCTCCTCGTCAGTGTAGCTTATCAGTGCTGCCTCATCAGTGCCCATCAGTGCTGCCTCATCAGCACACATCAGTGCCGCCTCATCAGTGCCCATCAGTGCTGCCTCATCAGCGCACATCAGTGCAGCCTCATCAGTGCCCATCAGTGCTGCCTCATCAGCACACCAGGGCCGTAGATAATTTTTTGTTCTGGAGGGGGTTCAGCAGCAGGTACTAAGTAAAAGTATTTTTAAATAAAATAAATTGCGCCAAAATTATAAAGATTGGAAAAGGAAAAATGATATGTGTTGCCCCTAGTAAGGAATCACATCCTTAATTGTATTTTATCAGGTCCTTTAGAAAATCGAAACTGATTTCAGTTTTTTCCTTGTTCCAGTTTTTATGAACGCTGTTGGCTATTGTCCAGTATTAGTGTCCAAAATGAATAAGTGCAAAGCGAGTGTGCTGCCTACCTGCAAGGAGATGGTGCCCTTTGCACATCCTCAGTAAGGTTGGCTATTATGGTGCAAAGTGCACCATGTTGTGTCAGACAGAGCACTCACTGACTTCAACTTTTACAGATAAAAAAAAAGGGGGGAATGCACTGCCTAGCACAGGATGGTGCACTGTAATAGCCAATCTTACTGGGCAGGTACAAAGGGTATCATCTTGTGGAAGACAGCACACTCACTGTGTTCACATTAGCTTAATTTTCAATTAATCACAGAATAAAAAATAAATAAAACTTCAACTGAAAAATTACCATACTTGAATACACTGATTTTTTTTTTTTAGGCTAGGTTCACATCTAATAATGTAAAAAGTAACCCTGCGCTGCCTCTGTACAACTAGCAGCTAACACAGCAAACAGATAATAGCTAAAAAATCCAATAGTAAAAATTACAACCATATGTGAAAAATATGGGATGTGAATCCCTAAATAATAGTCCTATAATATAAATGTAAATGCAATATCATGATATAGTGCAAAAAAAGAAAACAGAAAAATTTAGAGTCCATACAGATAACAATTGGAAAGTCCACTGTATACCGAATAATGCTGTGAAGGAACGTGAACTTCAAATTCAAAACTTAATGCTGGCATCCCAACGGTGAACGCAAACAAATGTTGAGTGTGAGGTGAACCACCACCAATGAAATGAAGACTTACCAAATAGTTTGAACTCAAGAGAACACAGGGGCGGATCCAGGGGGGGGGGGCAACGGGGAAATTGCCACCCCCGAGAAATTAATTTTAGTTGCAAACTTGCGGCACCTGAGAGTCTGAGCGGGCGGCTCTGTGTGTGAGTGACAGAGTAGGTGGCTCCACGGGTGGGTGACAGCGTGGGCTGCAGGGTGCCTCAGTGTGTGGGCAGGCGGCGAGTGAGAGTCAGAGAGTGGGCGGTCAGCTGGTCGGCTCTGTGGGTGAGCGGGCGGCTGGCCAATCAACAAGCCAGCGGCCGGGGGAGCAGAGAGATGACATCATCTCTCACCGCCCCACACCCGCCCTGCATCCCTGCAGTAACTTCCGCCCTCACTGTGCAGTCAGCAGAGAGATTACATCATCTCTCTGCTGCCTGACTCTGACAAGCAAAACACCACCTTAGCAAGTGACAACCCGCAAGGTGTGGCAGGTGAGGTGGCAAGTGACAATCTGCATCTTTTGGCAGGCAAGTGACATTCCGCAACTTGTGGCAAGTGACAATCCGCAACATGTGGCAAGTGACAATCCGCAACTTGTGGCAGGTGACGTGGTAAGTGACAATCTGCATCTGGTGGCAGGCAAGTGACATTCCGCAACATGTGGCAGGTGATGTGGCAAGTGACAATCTTCAACGTGTGGCAGGTGACAATCCGCAACGTGTGGCAGGCGACGTGGCAAGTGACAATCCGCAACATGTGGCAGGGGACGTGGCAAGTGACAATCTGCATCTGGTGACAGGCAAGTGACATTCCGCAACATGTGGCAGGTGATGTGGCAAGTGACAATCTGCAACGTGTGGCAGGTGACAACCCGCAACGTGTGGCAGGCGACGTGGCAAGTGACAATCCGCAACGTGTGACAAGTGACAATCCGCAACATGTGGCAGGCGATGTGGCAAGTGACAATCCGCAACGTGTGGCAGGTGACGTGGCAAGTGACAAGCTGCATCTGGTGGCAGGTGGCGTGGCAAGTGACACACTCGGGGCACCCACTGATTCGGCATTATGGTGAGTTGAACTATTTCATTTTACAGTATATTACAATGTAATAATATAAATAATGCGCTTCAATCATCCTGACACAATAATAACCATGGTGCTGTGATCATTGAAGCGCTAACACCAGTCCTTTCTCTAAAAAATTGCCCCAAAAAAAAATATTTTCTGGTAGTGCCCCTCCCGAGACTAGACTCTGGATCCGCCCCTGAGAGAACATATGTTCTGTGAGTCAAACAAGCTTGTGTTATCAGACAACAAACTGAATGAAGACTTTAGAATCCTCAGTGACTGGACCAAAATCATCTGACAATCCCTAGAATCACGATCTCCATAAGAGGTTATTCCGTAGGGGATGATGATCAGGTTCTCACAAATATGGCATAGGTGTTCAAAGAAAGGAGAACAAAAGAAAAAGGCCACATAGTGTAATTCCGTAATAATGAACAATAGTTTAATGAAGCTATAAAACTTACATTTGGAAGATCAATTAGCGCTTTGGTTTACATATGTGTGGCGGCAGTGGAGTCCTTCGTCTTCTTATTTGGCGTACACACGATCGTTTTTCATGCCATTTTTTTAACCAACGTTTTTCTCGTCGTTTTTTTTCATGTTTTCTCTCAAGCCTGTCTTGCATCCACACGATCATTAAAAAAAACGCTCGAGCAAAGCGCAGTGACGTACAGCACGTACGACGGCACTATAAAGGGGACGTTCCATTCGAATGGCGCCACCCTTCATGTTAGTAAACTTTGTTGAGCGGCGATTCGTGCTTTTCAGCCTCGTGCTTTTCAGTCCGTTACAGCGTGAAGAATGTGCTATCTCCATTGCGAAAGCTAGTTTTACCAGAACGAGCGCTCCCGTCTCATACTTGATTCTGAGCATGCGCGTTTTTTTTCCCCTCGTAAAAGCATACACACTATCGTTTTTCACGTCGTTAAAAAAAACGACATGAAAAACGACGTGAAAAAATAGAGCATGTTCGAAATTTTTAATAGCCGTTTTTCACGCCGTTAAAAATGCTCTGGAGCCTACACACGATCGGTTTTAATGGCCATTTAAAAAAATGGCATTTTTAACGGCATGAAAAACGATCGTGTGTACGCCGCATTAGTCGTCGTCTGGGGTGTCCCTCCACTGCAGCCATCCAAATATATATAGACAGTGTAACCCCAATTATGAGAGTCAAACCCACGATGTGTCCCGATTGATCCGGCCGTCACTTCCGTGCGTTCCACGCCTCTGTCCGGCAGGACCACGTGTGTTCCATGCCTCACTATGGGGAATATGTTAAAAAATTGTCTGTATGCGCTCCACACATCACACGGCGTCAGGCGTCACTTCCTGTTACTCGAATAACGGACAGGCGTTCGTTCCACGCCTCAATCAGACGGAACCACGTGCGGAACAACGTAAACTCCGCCCCTCGATGGGGAGGATATGTTTCTCTCAATATGTTGTATATGTGAGTAAAAACCGTACGTTCCAAAACTCTACATCAGAGGAAAGTATTGTGAGCCTTGGCAGAAAGAACAAGTACCTAAATAAACATATCAATTCCTGCCAAAGGCAAAAAACAAATAAAAAATAAAGCTGCAAATCAGGCCTCTCCTTAAAAGAACACCAATCCACATCACTAATGTGTGATCTTATGAGATAATACAACATGTTGGTCTGTGTGTATATAACAGTCTGCACATTGATGTTTCTTAAAAACGACAATTTAAAAACGAACAGGAAGCAAATGACGCCATCATTGCCAAACAAGAATCAAAAGTTAAAAAATGTATATGTAGCACTACCCCCGTAGGAGCTGCTGAGAATTTGGGCCTGCACTCTGCCTTCAACCCCAGAAAATTGGCTCGACCCCCTTGGCACAACTGTACAGCAGTGTTAGTGTAAAACACAAATGAGAGAGAAACACAGTAAGATCTCACAGTACTGTATATTTACCATCACCATGGCCCTCTGTAGCAAAAGATAGAGTCTCACACCAGTGTAACTTGACCAGTTGAATAATGTTTACTTGACAAGAATGAAACAGTTATTGTAAAAACACATATGGCTATGCACAGATCCCTGTAAAGGCCATAGAGACACAATTAATCAGCGTTTTTCTTAGCATTGAACCAGAATACCATAACCTGGGGGGGGGGGGGGGTGGATGTGAGTAGGTGTACAGTGGAGGAAATTCCCAATACTGTGTGGCTGTATTGGAACACCTCCCCACTAATTCCCACACACACGCACCAAACAACAGAACAGCAATAATAATAAGGCAAATAGTCACTTTAAGTACTCAAGCCCTATACACACGGCCGAGATTCTCGTCATGAAAAAAACTTTATTTTTCCTGACGAGAATCTTGACAAGAAACTTGTCCCGGCCGAGTGTACACACGTACGATAAGAACCGCCATCCTTTTTAATGGCACGAACGCGATGCCGTCGCCGCCATCTTGCTACACCCTATGCCTATGCCTAGGAAGCTACCACGCATGCGTCGAAGTCATTTCGAGCATGCGCGGGTTTCCACGGCGACAGGTAAGTGTACACACGCTCGGGTTTCTCGTCGAGAAACAGGCCGACGAGATTCTCGACGAGAAAAAAGACCGCAGGTCGTCTTTTTTCTCGTCGGGGAATCTGGGCAGTTTTCTTGACGAGAAAACTGAAACCCGCGTACACACAGTCGGTTTTCTCGGCAAGTCGTTTTTTGCCGTGAAAACCGGTCGTGTGTACGCGGCCTAAGAGTTTATGCTGCTAAATGGCTCCCTCTAGAGGACAGTTCCACCTTGTAGTATCCCTATGTAACAAGCTTTGGGAATAGTAAAGCGATGGCTGTTCCTTTAAGCTCAATCCGTCTTCAGCTAGCTCTGTTGGTGCACTTATTTGTAATCCAAGTAAGATGAAATAAAGTAACAACTGTAAAGATGTAGTGTAGCAAAAGAAACCGCTATCTCTGTTGATCCGGCTGTACCACACTCAGGTGTAATGAATTCCTAGCTGTGGCACTACAGGTGTCAGCACGCGTAGTCTGGGTAACAGGAAACACTTCTACAAACTCAGTCACTCACAACTTAGTAGGCAAGTGCCTTCTAACCGCTATGAGTCCTCAGCCCACTGGTATGCTCCGTCCGGAACTTCCTGGTAGATGTCTCTGGGATAGACGATGGCGCCGGTTCACAGCGCGGCCGCTCACAGAGTGCTGGTGAATGGGTGGCTTCAGATGCTATGAAGCGCGGGCCGATCCACCTGCTCGATCAGCCGGGCTGTCCACAAGGATCCCTCTGTCAGGCGATCCGCTCTTCAAATCTAGGCCCAGGCTGTCTCAGCCCTGGGCCTACTCACACAGGCCTCTTGCTAGTTGAAAGATGGCGTCCAGAGCGAGCGCCACCGGCCACGCCTCCTCTTTTATCTGCTTCCCCAGCAGGCTGTGCGATTTCTCATTGCATCCTGGTAACACAGTGACATTGTGGGTACTTGTAGTCTTCTCTCCGCTCATGCCAAAAGAGTCACTTCCTCCTTCACTACATTTCCCACCATGCAATACTTCATGGTTTAACAAACCCAAACAAAAGTTTTAATGGCACTAAATGAAACGGACACCAGAGGGAGCCAAACCCTTAAATAATAATACAACACATTCCTTGTGATACTTTGGTAGTAGAACCTTGCTACATATATATAGATATATATATATCAAAATGTGAAATACATTTTAAATACATTTAAAATAGAAATGCCAGGGATGGCGAATGACAGCCGCCCCGCATTTGTGTCACTGATTCTCTCTAGACCACAGGTGTCAAACACAGGGCCCGCGGGCCGAATCCGGCCTTCCAGGCCATTTCATGTGGCCCTCGCCCTCCTCTGGTCCCCCTCAAGACACTTACTTTCTGCTTTCAAGCAATGCAACCAGCTTCTTCCCAGCAGCAGCATAAGGAAAGGGGGGTACACTGTGATGTAAGGGAGAGTGGGGGACTCAACTTCTGATGGTGGGGTGGCTCTTGACATCTAATGTAAGGGGAGGGGATGCGCTGGACATCTAATCTTATAGATACAACTGGCCCTTTTGAGGGCAATCATAATGCTGATGCGGCCCACGATGAAATTGAGTTTGACACCCCTGCTCTAGACTAAATATAGAGGACAAAATCAGAACACACAAAATCAAAAAATTAAGTTAATAAATTCCCCTACCATCATCTAAGCGGGTGCGGGAAGGTGTGTAATTGCAAACCTTCCTGCGCTGGCAGAGAAAAAATACACTGCTGCTTAGGAGATACGCGGAGGTACACAACAATGCGGGAAAGCCTCAATCCACGCACGTTTTATGCACCTCATTCAAATCGCACCCCCCTTGCAATCTGCAGTGGGTGTCAGTGCTATCTTAACGACAACCCAAACAAAGGTTGCAAAACACAGTGTGTTTGCCTGCACCGGATCACATTCACAAAACGACCATGCGAACCAGTTGCAGTGCGGTTCCAAAATTGGTGCATGCATAACTTTGGAGCGATTTGAGCCCATTCAAAATTAATGGGCCTTGATTGGACCACAATCAACACAGTAAGCCTGGTTTCACACTAGTTTGTATGTAAATCGCACAGAAACTGCACCGCATTCCTGTGCAATTCCCATGCGATTCTGTGTTGTGTGATTTGAGCCTATTTTGAATGGGCTGAATCGCACCACATCGCACCAAAGATGTGCAGGCACTTTTTTTTTAAAACCAGCCATGCGATCTGGTTCAGATAAACACTGCGTTTGCGACTGTAGCAACCCTGCCCTCCTTCTCCACTCTTTGGCTCGCTCACAGGAGAAGAGGGCACACAGTCTCCACCATGCCCGTACCCCTGGGTTGCAGAGGCTAAGCACACTTATTTTCACTTACGGGTCTTTGCAGCGGGCTTCCCCTCAGTGTTGGCTTCCGTCCCTAGAATATAAGGACAATATAAGGACAAAGTCTCTATACCCCAAGTAACTCCAAGGTCCACACCAGCGTCAACTCCAACATAGAGTTTATTTCTTTATGCATGAATGAAAATGAGGAGAAGAGAGAAAGGTGTTAGGAAGACAGATCCATTTAGGCACTCTTGTTTCTTTGCCACTCGATCCCGAGTGGGTATAGCTCACCCAGATAGTCACCCGAAGGCACTAGCAGCCGGCGTGTAACACAAACAGTCTATTAGATTCCCTAATGGATGCGTTCAGGAGATCCTCTGCCACAGAATCTATAGTGTCCCAAACCTCCTACTGGTCCCGTTATTTAGATCCCTGTTTTCGGATGGATGACATCCCTCCAGAGAGTTACTGGGCCCCTTCCTTCACTGTGATCTCTCACCAGTCCTTTGGAACGGTCCTCCCCCAGCCTCCTCTTCTAGAAACAGGTCCTCTCGCAAGGCGGCACCCTGGGATTCTTTCTCTCGAAGTGGGCTCCAGCTAAAGGTGCTGGGCCCAGGGCTGAAGTTGCAGTCCCAGGACTAAAGGTGCCTGGGACTGAAGTGCACGTGGCCCCATGGCCTGGAGGGCCACGCACCACGCACCAGGACTCCGACTCTGGAACCAAAAAGAACCGACGACTCCCAGGCGGCGTCTGCCCCTTATGTATCCTCTCCCGGCATGCACAGCAGGTAGACCACACCCACTGCACGGCTGCCAAGAGAGGACATGAAATCACTGCCCCATTACCTGTGGTTCAACCCCGAGTACAAGTGACAGCGCCACCCATACTTCTAAGGGGAACTGCACACCAGGCAAAACAGCAGCAAGGCAGAGTCCAGCAAATTGAAAGATTCGAGCCAACTACCACTTGAATCACCCTTAAATTTGGTATAGCAATCCCTAAATTTGGGACCCCCGCTACACATTCCCCCTTCTTACAGAGACACTGTCCCCAGTGTCTGGAGACAAATTTGCACACTCAATTCTGAGCAGGCGCAAACTTACCTTCAGAACTATGTACAAAAAAAGACACAACAAAAAAAAAAACTACCAGAGTGCCTGAATTAAAGAAGTGAATTTTCAGTAAAAGAAGAGAGACAGAAAATTTTTTCACAAAAATAACATTCCCTACCACCATATCGATCGCAACTAAATCCCACCCAATCTCCGGTGAGTTGCTTGATGGTCTCCTGCATGAGAAAGAAACACATATCATACAAATAAATAACATTCTATCACTACTGTATGTACATGAATCAAACCACCTCTCCTAGAAGAGATAATTTTTTAATCTAACTGACACACACTAAGCCTAGTGTATTTTAAATAGTAGTACTGGGTAAGTGCTTCAAAAGTTTTGAAGACCACTACCACCTAGTGGCAGCACACATATATTTCTCTTTAGCCTAAGTGCATACTAACGCACCACAATACAAGGATCCTCTTGTTGATCTCGGCGGCTTCCAGCTTGGCCCTGACTAGCTCTACCCCAAAGTTTTTTTCTTTTCCTTAAAAAAGGGAAGGAAACAACAAAAAAAACAAAGTCCTTCAAAAAAGTAAAAAAAATCCCCGGGAATAGAGTCAAAACAGCAGTTCAAGGCATTTGTCCCCGAAGCGGTAACAATAAAAAAAAAAAAGTACCACTCAGAGGTAAAAGCGTGGATCAGGGAGAGTCAGAGACTTCCAGTCCTTATCCAAAGTCTCAATCGAATAAGTCACATCATCTTTGTCCTTACTGCAGATCACGACCCGATCTGTGTGTATGTGGCAACCAAGAGTCCAATCTTTTCAGCAGCCCTTGTATCTTCCAGCCATTACGGCCGAACATGAAAGGTACCTGTTGCCTTTCTTTACCTCCAAACGATCCCAGATAAAGTCACTGTACCATAGTTCCCCGGGAGGCTTCGATTTCAAACAGCAAGTTCTTTGGGACGTATGGGTACTCCCATCCATAGTCTGCGGCAACCTTCTGGTTCAAAAGCCGTTGCAGACGGGCTAAAGGCGGCATGGTTGCCCAATCTCCAGCTCCTGGCAGGACGATGGCATCCAGAGATCTCCTAGGGCGTACAGGCTCCAACTGTGGCATAGGAGGCCTCAACGGTGAACGGGCCTCCGGTACAGCAGGCACGGGAGACACCAGAGCTTGCAACACAGGTACGGGGACAACTTCTCCAGCACAAACAGGGGCTTCCACCCGGGGTGTAGTGTCCCCTGAGTCCATGGGCGATCCCTTTACACTACGGGGAGAAGTTAGCGAAATCTTGTCCCATCCCTTAGTGACAAACAGTTCATCAATCTCTGCGTTATCTCACATATCAGAAGAAGAATCTATGTCCGAAGAGTCCCATATCTCTGCTGGCAGGCAAACTCTAGTGGACACAGGATCATCTTTCAACAGTTCCTTTGGGTCAGGTACCCAAGCGTCCCTAATGGAACGGACACTGACCTTGCTTCCTTTCCCCGGCCGACCTCGACCTTTAACCATCATGGATCGTTCGGAAACTCCTCCGGCTGGACGATCCAAGTCAGGCGGGCGCTGGGGTGGGCCTCCACCGTGGCTGCGGGAAGCCTTTACGAGTCCCACCTTCCTTTTGGCAGGCGGAAGGGAGGGCTCTGTTGTGACTGATGCAGCATCCGCTGGGTTCTCCGCCTCGAATTCCTCAATGGCCTGAGCTTCAGTCTTTACCTCCACCACTTCTGCGGGACTGCGATTGGGAATGGCGGTGATAGCACACACCTCCTCCTCAGGAGTAACAGCACCTGAGATATAATTCACTCTGTAGACTTTTGGCTTCTCTGTTGGCTGCTCTACCTCGAACAGGAATTCCCCACAGTGGGTACATCTCCCGAAGGGCCAAAGATGCACAATCAGTCCCTGACACTTTACACAGATCATGCCCAAGGCCTCTGCATTTCTGCATGCATAAAGGGCAAAGCGGCCTCTGGGCTTCAGCCGGATTCCTGTGTCAGTCAAAGAGGCAGCAATATGGGTCACATCCATGGTTGGACCGGGCAAAAGAGTACAAGATCCCGGTGAAGCAGGTTTCCACGAAGGATCGGACATGTTGCTTCATCAATAGTCCAACAGATAATGTCCCTATTGGCGCCAAACGCACCGCGAGGAGCTCACACTTAGCGGGGCTCCTCCCCTTTCTTTTTCCTTCGCTGCACTTACTTCACGGGCTTTTTCAGACTTGCGACATGCCCACGAACTACGCAGCCAGAAATAGCCAGGCCTGAATCTTCCTTTCTTTTACTTGTTACAGGTTGAATTTCACATAAACATGGCCGACCTCCACGGAGCCTCACAGGAGAATAAAGTCCAACTTTTTCCGGGGGCACAAACTACAAATATCCCGGTCTCTGAGCCCCCACGTGTAGCAACCCTGCCCTCCTTCTCCACTCTTTGGCTCGCTCACAGGAGAAGAAGGCGCACAGTCTCCACCATGCCCGTACCCCCTTGGTTGCAGAGGTTAAGCAGACTTATTTTCACTTAAGGGTCTTTGCAGCAGGCTTCCCCTCAGTGTTGGCTTCCATCCCTAGAATGTAAGGACAAAGTCTCCATACCCCAAGTAACTCCAAGGTCCACACTAGCGTCAACTCCAACATAGAGTTTATTTCTTTATGCATGAACATCCACAAAATGAGGAGAAGAGAGAAAGGTGTTAGGAAGACAGATCCATTCAGGCACTCTTGTTTCTTCGCCACTCGATCCCGAGTGGGTATAGCTCACCCGGATAGTCACCCGAAGGCACTAGCAGCCGGTGTGTAACTCGAACAGTCTATTAGATTCCCTAATGGATGCGTTCAGGAGATCCTCTGCCACAGAATCTATAGTGTCCCAAACCTCCTACTGGTCCCGTTGTTTAGATCCCTGTTTTCGGATGGATGACATCCCTCCAGAGAGTTACTGGGCCCCTTCCTTCACTGTGATCTCTCACCAGTCCTTCAGAACGGTCCTCCCCCAGCCTCCTCTTCTAGAAACGGGTCCCCTCGCAAGGCGGCACCCTGGGATTCTTCCTCCCGAAGTGGGCTCCAGCTAAAGGTGCTGGGCCCAGGGCTGAAGTTGCAGTCCCAGGACTAAAGGTGCCTGGGACTGAAGTGCACGTGGCCCCATGGCCTGGAGGGCCACGCGCCACTCACCAGGACTCCGATTCTGGAATCAAAAAGAACCGACGACTCCCAGGCGGCGTCTGCCCCTTATGTATCCTCTCCCGGCATGCACAGCAGGTAGACCATACCCACTGCGCGGCTGCCGAGAGAGGACACCAAATCACTGCCCCATTACCTGTGGTTCAACCCCGAGTACAAGTGACAGCGCCACCCATACTTCTAAGGGGAACTGCACACCAGGCAAAACAGCAGCAAGGCAGAGTCCAGCAAATTGAAAGATTCAAGCCAACTACCACTCAAATCACCCTTAAATTTGGAATAGCAATCCCTAAATTTGGGACCCCCGCTACACGACCTTCTTTTGGGGAGTTATTAACTTTGAACTGACACCTGCAGCAGATCAAAAACACAGTGTGAGTGCAATGCAGTGAAGGAAACGCACAGGGATAACAGCGTTTCCTATACAACATATGTATGAACCAGGGGTAAAATAGGGCTAAAACAGGGCCAAGGCATGCCACTGAGGGCAGCAGAAAATCCAGCCTAGCTCTGACATTGGCAGACATGTTGTGGTGTCAACTGCTGAATCAGTAAGCCAGTGAGCTCTACAACAAGCTTGCCAGTGCCAAGCTGGCCTGTCAGTAACACAAGCAATGCAAAATTTAGCCCAGCCAGCCTCAATCACATACTTTGCCAGTTGTCACACAGAATCACAGCCAGTCTCTCACTGACTCATGATTACCCATACCTCCCAACCCGCACGGATTCTGCAGGTTTCTCCCGCAGGGACATCATCTTCCCGCGGACCCGCGCGGGACACTGTTTTCCCGCATAGACCTTCAGTTCCCTCAGTCCGCCAACGCGCCAGGCAGGGAAGCCAGGCGGAAGTCACAGCGGCAGTGAAAACCAGGTTGTTAGTCGGGCGGGCGGGCGTGTTGTATCCGATATCCGACCCCTCGGCACGTCGCAAACCCCCCCCCCGACCCCACCCCGCTCAACAACACCACCACGTCCCTAGAAAAAACCCTAAATGTCCCGCGGCACCCCCCCCCCCCCGCTCAACAACTTTGATGAGAGGGGGAAAAGAACATGAATTAATGCAGTGGACAATAGGAAAGTTGGGAGGTATGCGATTACCTAGTATGAACAGCAGAATGCCAGCAGCTGCACAGCAGACTTAGCAGGCTCTCTGATATTCTCTGAGACTAGACCAGAAGAGTAAGAGGGACATACCTGGACAAGACAGCAGCAGTTCATCAATGTGGGGGGCCGGCGGCTACACATCACTTTAAAGCACTCTGTGCTCCACGGCCCAGGCAAAGCTCCTCTCCCAAGCCCAAGGTGGGAGTGACACTGCAAGTCAACGGGAATACATGGTGTGCAGTGGGCAGGACTACACGCACCGCTGGCTCCCACTGGCTTGCCTGTTGATAGATCTGTCAGCCTTCAGCCCGAGCCCAATAGACCGGCCTGGCGGTGTGATATATTACACTTGCTGCAGCGGCATTATTACACTCTGTGTGCCACTGACTGCAGTGCTGCCTGTCGCTGGTGCCATCTGCGGCTGCAGAGCAGGGACACCATGCATTTTATTTTGGCCCTGAGGGGGGGTTTGAACACCCCTGACCCCCTCTTATCTTACGCCTCATCAGCGCACATCAGTGCCGCCTCTTCAGTGCCCATCAGTGCTGCCTCATCAGCACACATCAGTGAAGAAGAAAAATTACTTAGTTGCAAAATGTTATAACAGAAATTAAGAAAAATTTTACTTTTTTCAAAAATGTCTACCTTTTTTTGTTTGTTTAGCAAAAAAAAACAAAAAAACCCCAGTGTTGATTAAATACAACCAAAACAAAGCTCTATCTGTCTCAGATATCTGTCTCAGAAAGTACCTGGTATTGAAGTGAATAAAGCAGAACTCCCGTTTTCACCCCCCCCCTCCCTCCGGTGCCACATTTAGCACCTTTCAGGGGGGAGGGTGGAATGGGTACCTGTTTTTGACAGGTACCGTTCCCCACTTTCGGGAGATGAGGCCGCCTCCTCCTTGCTCCGCTTCCGAATCAATCAGAAAGCCCAGCACTCTTCGCGTATGAGCAGTAGGGAACCGGCTGTGAAGCCGATCGGCTGGGGTGCCGACATTGCGGGCTCCCTGGACAGGTAAGTGTCCATATATTAAAAGTCAGGAGCTGCAGTATTTGTAGCTGCTGATTGCTGACTTTAAATTATTTGTGGGGGGCTGGACCTCCTCTCTAATCATAGCTGTAAAAACAGCAAAAGTTCTAACCTGTCCACACTTTATCTAGATTCTTTAATTTCTTTCAGTTCGTTTTTTATTAGTCCCCTTTCACACTGGGGCGCTTTGCAGGCGATATAATGCTGAAAGAGCCGCTGCTGTCTCTCCAATGTGAAATCCCTGAGGGCTTTCACACTGGAGCGGTGCGCTAGCAGGACGGTAAAAAAAAGTCCTGCTAGCAGCATCTTTGGAGCGGTGATGGAGCGGTGAAGGAGCGGTGTGTATACCGCTCCTCGACCGCTCCTGCGCATTAAAATGAATAGGCAGTGCGGCTATCCCTTCGGCAAAGCGCTGCTGCAGCAGCGCTTTGCGGGTGGTTTTAACCGTTTTTTCGGCCGCTAGCGGGGTTTAAAAGCGCCCCGCTAGCGGCCGAATACCCCCGCAAATACGATGGTAAAGCGCCGCTAAAAATTAGCGGCGCTTTACCGCCGACTCCGCGGACGCCCCAGTGTGAAAGGGGCCTTAGAGAATAAAGAAATTGCAGAATCACAATCACATAAAAAAAAAAAAAAAAAATTTGAGAGGAGCCTGCAGGAACCTCTATATTAACACACAGAGAGAAAACAACACACGCATATATTCAGGAAATAAGGATCTTCTATACCATATCCACTAAATGATTAGTAATACATGTCTCTATCGAGCTTTACATATCCGCGAAAAGAGTGGACATGGCAAAATAGTGGCGTAAGCCACTTACGGAATAATTATGCAGGAAGAAGATACAAGATAATAAAATTAAATAATAATAACATAAAACAACAAAGAACAAAAGAACAACCTGCACCGTTGCTCTTTACCACTTTAGCCCAGAGCATCTTTTTTACACTTGTTGTTTACAAGTTAAAATCATTATTTTTTTGCTAGAAAATTACTTAGAACCCCCAAACATTATATATACCATTTTTATCGGCGTATAACATGCGCCGGCGTATAACATGCACCCCAAGTTTAGGAGGGAATTTTAAGGAAAAAAACTTTTAGGAGGGAAGTTCAAGGAAAAAAAATTACATTTAAATGCAGCCTTGTCCATCATTGCAGCCTTGCCCAGTGTCCATCTGCAGCCTTGCCCAGTGTCCATCTGCAGCCTTGCCCAGTGTCCATCTGCAGCCTTGCCCAGTGTCCATCATTGCAGTCTTGCCCAGTGTCCATCTGCAGCCTTTCCCAGTGCCTTTGCAGCCATGCCTTGCCCAGTGCCTTTGCAGCCATGCCTTGCCCAGTGCCTTTGCAGCCTTGCCTTGCCCAGTGCCTTTGCAGCCTTGCCTTGCCCAGTGCCAGTGTTTGAATTTGGCGCCGATTTGCGCTGTGGAGAGGAGCGAGCGGAGCCGAGTGTACTTGGGCTAGACTTGGCTCCTCTCGCAGTCCCGCCCATCTCCACTGATTGCGCCGCTGACATAAAGAAAGCCGAGTGTACTTCGGCTAGACTCGGCTCTGCTCACAGTCAGGGGCGGGACTGCGAGAGGAGCCGAGACTAGCCGAAGTACACTCAGCTTTCTGTATGTCAGTGGAGGTGGGCGGGACTGCGAGAGGAGCCGAGTAAAGCCGAGTGTACTTCGGCTTTGTGTATCTCGGCTCCTCTCGCTCGTTTCAGCGGGGAATCGGCATATAACACGCACCCACGATTTTCCCCCTGATTTTAAGGGGAAAAAAGTGTGTGTTATACGCCGATAAATACGGTATATATTTTCTTACACCTTAGAGAATAAAATGGCGGTCGTTGCAATACTTTCTGTCCCACCGTATTTGCGCAGCGGTCTTACAAACGCACTTTTATTGGAAAAAATACACTTTTTTAAATTAAAAAATAGGAGCACCAGTAAAGTTAGCCCAATTTTATTTTTTTATATTATAAAAGATAATGTTACGCCGGGTAAATCAATATCCAACATGTCATGCTTCAAAATTGGGTCCGCTCATGGAATGGTGACAAACTTTTACCCTTAAAAATCTCCATAGGCGATGTTTAAAAATGTCTACAGGTTACCAGTTTTGAGTTACAGAGGAGGTTTGGGCTAGAATTATTGCTCTCGCTCTAACGATCGCAGCGATACCTCACATGTGTGGCTTGAACACCGTTTGCGGGCGCTACTCACGTATGCGTTCGCTTACTTTTAGTTTTTTATTTTGACACTGTTTTAAAAAAAATTAAAAATTTGGGTCACTTTTATTCCTATTACAAGGAATGTAAACATCCCTAAAAAATAAAAAATGAAAAAAATTCTCAGTTTAAGAGCTATGGGTGGAAGCGACGGTCACTTCTGCCCTCCCATGCCATGGAGCCGAGCAGGGGCCATCTTCCCCTCAGTCGGCAGCCAGGCATCCACGGGAGAGGACGCGATCGTCTCCGCCGCTACTGGCTGGTCCGTTAAGCGGCGGAGGCGACCAGAGAGCGGCGCGGGAAGGGGGTGGGCACCTCTCCCGCCGCCAATAAAAGTGATCTTGCAGGGAATCCGCCACGGAGACCACTTTTATCCTAAAGAGAAATGCACAGCGTTCCCGAAAATACCAGGGTTATGGCAGCAAGCTGCTGCCATAACCCCTGTATTTAGCATCAAAGTACTGACGTACGGGTACGTCGTTTTGCGTGAAGTGGTAAAGAAGTCCCAGTAAGTCAGTAAATCTAGCAACCTATATAAGCTTGCTATTACATGTTTGATAATTTTAAATATGGAATCCCAGTAGTTCCACTTACAGATTCTTTAAAGCGGAGGTCCACCCTAAAAAACAATAATACATTAAAATGTTCTTTGAAATAAATAAAAAAACAAAGAAAAAATTATTTTTTTACTTACCAGAAACCCCTGTTGCTAGGCAGTCTTCCTAATCTGCCTCTTCCTAGTCCGCGGTGCTGTTCCGCCACTTCCTCCTCTTCGGCGAGCTCCCCTGTTGTCTTTTGGGACCTGTGTGTCCCCCAGAAGACGACGGGGCCATTCACAAAGCGCCGCGTGAACCGCACATGCGCAGTAGGAAATGGGCAATGAAGCCGCAAGGCTCCACTGCCTGTTTCTCTTCGTTGGGATGGCGGCGGCGCCACCCGATCCAAAGGACGGATCGGCCTTGGGGGACCGTCATCGGGGGCTCGCTGGACAGGTAAGTGACCTTATTAAAAGTCAGCAGCTACAGTGTTTGTAGTTACTGACTTAAAAAAGAAAAAAACGTCTGGAACACCGCTTTAATTTCAATGAAATAACTTTCCCTCTGTTTTCTTGGTCTTATTTAGGGAGAAAGTATCTGCCCTCCTTTTGGAACTTTTTAGCAGGACTGCAGTGTCAGGACTCATGTCCCCATTTTTTGGTTGGCAGCATTAGGGGTGAGAAGAGCAGTGAGGGTCTCCAGGGATTGGTGTGGGTTCCTGGGAGGTACTGTAAAACAGAGCTGGGGTGAGAGCGCAGGGTGCCATAGGATGACATAATCAGCGTGATGATAAAGCCTTTGGACCCTTATACTGGAAACAAGGCCGTTTTCAGTGGAGACAAAGCTCTGCAGTGTTCATTATGACATCACTGTGCACTGTTAATGATTTTTAGGGATGAGCTTCGAGTTCGAGTCAAACTCATGTTCGACTCGAACATTGCCTGTTCGCCCGTTCACCGAACAGCGAACAATTTGGGGTTTTCGCGGCAAATTCTAAAAGTCTATGGGAGAAATCTAAAGTGCTAATTTTAGGCTTATATGCAAGTCATTGTCATAAAAAGTGTTTGGGGACCCGGGTCCTGCCCCAGGGGACATGTATCAATGCAATTTTTTTTTTTTTTAAACGGCCGTTTTTTCGGGAGCAGTGATTTTAATAATGCATGAAGTGAAACAATAAAAAGTGAAATATTCCCTTAAATTTCGTACCTGGGGGGTGTATAGTATGCCTGTAAAGTCGCGCTTGTTTCTCGTGCTTAGAACTGTCCCCGCACAAAGTGTCATTTCTGAAGGAAAAAAAGTCATTTAAAACCACTCGCGGCTATAATGAATTGTTGGCTCCCGGCAATACATAGAAAAGTCATTGATAAAAAAAAAAAAAAAAAAATGCGTGGGGGTTCCCCCAAATTCAATTACCAGGCTCTGGAGGTCTGGTATGGATATTAAGGGGAACCCTGCTGCAAATTAAAAAAAAAATGCGTGCGGTTCCCCCCAAATATCCATACCAGGCCCTTCAGGTCTGGAATGGATTTTAAGGGGAACTCCACCCCAAATTTAAAAAAAAAATGGTCGGGGAGTTCCCCAAAAATCCAGACCAGACCCTTTATCCGAGCATGCAACCTGGCAGGCCACAGGAAAAGAGGGGGGGACGAGAGAGCGCCCCCCTCCTGAACCGTACCAGGCCACATGCCCTCAACATGGGGAAATGTACCCCATTACCAATTTACATGGGGGGGCAGGATCTGGGGGTCCTCTTTGTTAAAGGGGTCTTCCAGATTCCGATAAGCCCCCTGCCCGCAGACCCCCACAACCACCAGGCAAGGGTTGTGGGTATGAGGCCCTTGTCCCCATCAACATGGGGACATCCTCCCCATGTTGAGGGCATGTGGCCTGGTACAGTTTAGGGGGGGGGGCGCTCTCTCGTCCCCCCTCTTTTCCTGTGGCCTGCCAGGTTGCGTGCTCGGATAAAGGGTCTGGTCTGGATATTTGGGGGGAACTCCACGCCATTTTTTTTTAAATTTGGGGTGGAGTTCCCCTTAAAATCCATATCAGACCTGAAGGGCCTGGTATGGATATTTGGGGGGAACCGCACGCATTTTTTTAAAAATTTGCGGCAGGGTTCCCCTTAATATCCATACCAGACCTGAAGGGCCTGGTAATTGAATTTGGGGGAACCCCCTTGCATTTTTTTTTTTTTTATCAATGACTTTTCTATGTATTTCCGGGAGCCGACAATTCATTATAGCCGCGAGTGAGTTTTAAATTACTTTTTTCCCTTCAGAAATTACATTTTGTGCAGGGACAGTTCTAAGCACGGGAAACAAGCGCCACTTCACAGGCATACTATGCACACCCCCCAGGTACGAAATTTAAAGGAATATTTCACTTTTATTGTTTCACTTTAAGCATTATTAAAATCACTACTCCCGAAAAAACTTCAGTTTTTAAAACTTTTTTTTGCATTGTTCCATGTCCCCTGGGGCAGGACCCGGGTCCCCAAACACTTTTTATGACAATAACTTGCATATTAGCCTTTATAATTAGCACTTTTGATTTTGAACGTTCGAGTCCATTGTATTTAATAGGGTTCTAAAGTTCACGCAAACATTCTGTCTGTTTGCAGGTTCTGGTGCGAACCGAACAGGGGGGTGTTCGGCTCATCCCTAATGATTTTATGTATTAAAAGAAAAGAGAGCAGTGACCCTTCTGCCCTCGCTGATGCACACAGGAAACTGATAATGTGAGCAACTATTCCGGTATTCGCTCTTAGGAAACCTTTTTAGTTTGTAATGCTGGTTGTCATAGTGAAAACACAACAGTGACTAGACAACTAATGAAAAGATCTATTTCAAGTGTATTTTAATTCCGCACAGTTTACTATAACCAGTTACTGTTTTCTTTTAATTTCTTTGACACTAATTCTAGGCATTTGTTGCTCAAATTGCTTACTATGACTTGCAAGCAAGACGATGCCAAAATCATAAAAGCAGACCTCTTATATTTTCATCTATACTGAAACCTCCCCTTTCACTGAAACAGAGGAAGGGGCAGGTGCTTAAAGCGGAGTTCCACCCAAAAGTGGAACTTCCGCTTTAAGCAATCCTGACCCCCTGACATGCCACATTTGGCACGTCATTTTTTTTTGGGGGGGGGGTAGCGGGTACCTAGTTTTGACAGGTACCTAGCTCCCACTTCCGCCCGGGCAGCCTAGGTGGCCCCTCCTTCCCTGCAATCTTCTGGGACACATCACAGGTCCCAGAAGATTGCACAGCCATTCAGCACGATTCGCGCAGTGCGCATCCGGCTGTGAAGTCGCAAGCTGTCACAGCTGGGTGCCCAAAGTAGCGATGCCGGCGCCGCGGGGGGGGAAAGGGAGAGAAGCGAGGCTTCGCCCGGCCATATCGCTGGACTGTGGAACAGGTGAGTGTGTGTTTATTACAAGTCAGCAGCTACACATATTGTGGCTGCTGACTTTTAATAAACACAAAAACGTCTGGAACTCCGCTTTAATCCTTTCGCTGCCACAGCTGTTTTTGCATTTTTGACAGGTTTAAAAAAAAAAAATGTAAGTCTAAAGATTAGTAAACCCCCCAAAACATTATATTTTTTGAAAGCAGACACCCATGAGAATTAATTAGTGGTAGTTTCAATTGTTTTTGTCACACAATATTAATGGAATAGTTTATCAAGTGCAAAATTTTAGTAAAATGTACACTAAAATTCATTTTAGGGCACAAGAATACAATATAGTACCTAATTTTTGGGGAAAATGTAAAGTATGAGGTTGCACTGTGTAAACAGGTCCTATCCTTTATAATGCATGTGCTTCCAATGTGGAGGCTTTCAACATTTAGAGTTAGGACTACAGAAAATACTGGGGTGCCTGGGGTGTAGCTTAAGCATGTATTTGCAAATGTGTGCAAATGAAACCCCTGTTTTTAACGCATACTGTTAGGACAATTTGGTTGGTTAGCAGGCTGGTCGGTAAGTTGAGCTGGGAATTTCTTTGGGGTTTTTTTTGTATGTAAATACATACCCAACATGTCAAGCCTTAGTATCACTAAACCCACATCATAAAAAATGATCAATAAATGGTGTATTGCATGCTGTTCATACTCACTCTGTCACTATGAGATTCGTTTTCTGTATTCTGCAAAAATACCTGGTTGATCCCGCTGTTTTCTATCTCCCCATTCTGTTCATGTCCCCAATTCAGCTAGGGATTTTGCAGCGCAGTGTTGGCAGCTCTGCACATGCTCAATTTTCAGTGAGATTCTATCCTGAGCATTTCCTCCCCATCACATCTGAGTAGCTCATGTGACTATAGAGTCACACATGTGGGCATATACACAGTGGTAAATTACAGCCCACCCCCTCCCTCCTCCTTCATGCCCACTAATCAGCTAGACACAATGGGGGTGGGGTATTACATCTTGGTTGATGGAGTCTTCACCTCCCTGTTATTCTAAGACACAGGCTGAAGGGGTGTGTCACAGCCTGTGACTGTCAGAAATTCACCCACGCCATGTTATTGCCAAAAATAATAAATATTTATTTTCAAATATATATTTGTATGATGACTTTAAACAGTTTATTGATATTGTATCCCAAAAGCTGGTTGCGTTTTTTTTTTATTTTGAACATGTGATCAGCAGCAGAGGACTAGACGCTCCTCCTGCTTATGTTTCCCTGCAGAGAGGCTGGAAAAGATCTGGGTCATGTGACAGCTGTATTTTGATTAGGAAAAAGGTACTTGAATATGGATAATTGTGGAAAAATGTACTTTATAGGCACGTAGATGTAAAAATAATAACAAATTTTAATGTTTCACATAAATACATTTAATCAAAAATGTTATCTTTAAATAGACTACAGAAAATACATATGATAAAAAGTCATCACAAATCACGTGGTACATTCCAAGGAGAGTATTTCAATGTAGAAACTTGCTTTATTTTAATCTTATAAGGATCTCGTGGATCCTACACCAAGGGGTATCTTCATACAGCGTGGTTATCTGTCTAGCCGACATCACTACAGCAAGTTTCTACATTGAAATACTCTCCTTGGAATGTACCACGTGATTTGTGATGACTTTTTATCATATGTATTTTCTGTAGTCTATTTATAGATACAATGTTTGATCAAATGTATTCATGTGAAACATTAAAATTTGTTATTATTTTTACATCTACGTGCCTATAAAGTAAAATTTTCCACAATTATCCATATTCAAGTACCTTTTTCCTAATCAATATACAGCTGTCACATGACCCAGATCTTTGATCAAATGTATTCATGTGAAACATTAAAATTTGTTATTATTTTTACATCTACGTGCCTATAAAGTAAATTTTTCCACAATTATCCATATTCAATTACTATTAGGACGTGGCACATTTTCCATTAGAGGTGACGATTACCACTTAAGGGCACTCGTAATCAATTTAATCCATAGGAAAAAGGTACATCATCCACATACAGAAATAGAAGGGACAATGTAATTTAAACAATGTGTGTTTAGCATCAGTTTAACCTCCCTGGCGGTATGATTATGTCAGATATTTGATGCTCAAAGCGATACATTATTTTGCATGGAAATTTGCCGTTTTATATTTTAGGCCTGTAATTCTTAGGAATAACACACTTAAATCTGTCCAAACAAGAGTCTAGTAGACATCCCAGGTATGATAAAGTTTGAAACACAAAATTGTAAATTATAATGTAGCGCCCCTCCCAATATTTGGGGACGCTAGGTTGAAATTTAGGGGTAGTCTGAGCCAGTAGTTGGGCTCAGACCAATTGTTAAGTTCTTTAATGCTTCTGCACTGGGTGTGATGCTGCCTGACAGTAGTGTTCCCTGTTGCCTGTGGGTGGCACTGTCACCCCCAACTCAGGTTGAACCAGTGAGGGGTATCACAGCACCATGGGTGTCCTCTCTCGGCAGCCGTGCAGTGGGCGTGGTCGGCCTGCTGTGCATGCTGGGAGGGGGTACATAAAGGGCAGACGCCATTGGGGGTGAGGAGAGTTCCAGGGGACCCATTGGTCCTGGGTGTGCACCTCGTGGCCTGTATGGCACGAGGTGCGCGAGTGTGTTCGGGCCTCGGGCACCTTCAGCCCGAGGCTGCTTCGTTTCATGGTAGGCCCGACTCTGCTGGCTGGGGCCTACACTTCAGAGAGGGATCCCAGGCTGCCCACCTCTAGGGGGCCCAACTTTTGGAAAGGAGACCAGGGGAGGATCAGTCCCGGAGGAGACTAGCGACGGTACTGCTGTCTCGGGAAGAGGCCTGGAAACTCACCTAAAGAGGGATTCATCTTCAAAGTTACAGAGCTTGCAATACGCTGGTCTGGCACAGAGGTTCTTATTCAGTATTGTTTGCTGGGAGGTTCGGGACTTAAATTCTGTGGCAGAGGATTCCCCGATCGTATCCCTAGATACTCAGGAAAGGAAAAGATTGATTCGTGCTCCATTCCGACTGCTAGGACCGCTCTCAAAGGGACTATCCGGGTGAGCAATACTTGAGTGACGACAAAAGTTTAACACTGTGCTCTAAGTGTTGCGTGCCTGAACATTTACCCCCTACTTCTCTCATCTTCACTGTGATGAATCAAGCGGAGGACCCACGGCTCGCACACACAGCGGGGAGACATTGCAGGATCCTAGGGACAAGGTAAGTAACTTTGCCTGGATCCTGCGATGCGATCCCGAGTTTGGCTCGGGGTTACCGCTTTTAGTACTGAAAATTCACCCCGAGCCACACTCGGTAATACAGCCAGGGAGGTTAAAATTGCATATAACCATGAAAAGGCAACAAACTAGACAATGCTTTAAAAACCCATACAGTTCATCAGATTGAAGTTAACCGTGAATGATGGTCCAGAAGTTGTCTTGGATGAGACTGCATCTGGGAAAGCCAGTTGGCTTGAGATAGGTAACTGCTCAATTCTAAGCATGTTTAGGCAAATTGTCCATTCTTTTGTCCAAAGGATCCTTAAGAATACCCATGCCTTTAAAAGACAAATCTGGACACTTGGGAAAACGCTGCATCAAGCTTTGACATTTTGTTCCACGAAAGAGCCAGATCCTCGTCAAAAGGAAATCTGTGCTTCACATTTTAAGAAAGCAAGTTTTTTCTCTGAAGCAAGCCATTGGTAATAGACCCAGAAAAAGCACAGGAATAGGAAACACATGCCCTTTGTCCTCCTTGTGGGTATGATACGTATAATTATGAAGGGATAAAGACATCTGCTCCTGAATATCTAGGGTCTAATAAATTGCCATCAATAGATTGTCCACGTTCTTCAAAGAAAGAGAAATGTCCTTTATCCCCATGGATCTTGGCAGACATGGGAGTAAGTCACACATGTGCAAGTCACAAGCAAGTCTCAAGTCTTAACCTTCAAGTCTCAAGCAAGTCCCAAGTTACTGTGACGAAAAGCAAGCAAGTCAAGTCGAGTCCCTGCTAGAAGTCAAGCAAGTCAAGTCAAGTCATTTATTTTGGTCAAGTCACAAATCGAGTCAAAATACTGATCTACCCCATACTGTATAAAAATAATAGGAGGGATAACAAAAAATTATATTGGTTATGTGCCCATGCCTCACTGTGCCTCACTGTGCCCATGCCTCACTGTGCCTCACTGTGCCCATGCCTTACTGTGCCCATGCCTCACTGTGTCCATGCTTCACTGTGTCCATGCTTCACTGTGCCCATGCTTCACTGTGTCCATGCTTCACTGTGCCCATGCTTCACTGTGTCCATGCTTCACTGTGCCCATGCTTCACTGTGCCCATGCTTCACTGTGTCCATGCTTCACTGTGCCCATGCTTCACTGTGTCCATGCTTCACTGTGCCCATGCTTCACTGTGCCCATGCTTCACTGTGTCCATGCCTCACTGTGCCCGTGTCTCACTGTGCCCAATGCCTCACTGTGCCCGTGTCTCACTGTGCCCATGCTTCACTGTGCCCGTCAGCCATGTACCTGATCGGCGGCATCCCGGCGGCCAACGCTGTATCCTGGCCTAGGCCAACAAGGCCCAGACCTAGGGCAGCACTTTGCAGGGGGGCAGCACGGAAAGAGTTCCCGCCGGGCTTGCGCTATACTGTTAGTGTAGCACTGTTAGTGTAGCACCAGTCTCTTGGGCTAAGAGGCAAATAAGTCTAGTGCCCCCATAAAGCGGCCACACTGCTTCCGGTATGTGGGCGGCTGGTATTTCGCAACTGGGGGGGGGAGGGCGCTGCTTCTAATTTTGACTGCCCTATCATCCTGGACCACAAACCTTCCTCACTGTGCTATGTTTTTTGCTGCACCTTTGGCATAGTTATATCTTCTTAGTCCTCTCCATAAAATTATCAGAAATTTGTGCTTAAAGTAGAACTATAGGCAACACTTTTTTTTTTTTTCATTTTGGATAGAGTAAGGGGAGGGGGGTTATAGCCCCTGTCAGTTTATTTTTTACCACCCCTGTCCCATTGCAAAGATTTCCCTTCCCTTCCTGCCCCATAGCCAAACAGGAAGTGAGAGGAAATCTATGCAAATTAAGGAAATCCATTGCCCCCCCCCCCAGGCCCTCAGAACTAGTCTCCCCACTCGAAAATTTCAGCGCAGGTCTTAAACAGAAAGGGGTGTGGCCTTGACAGGAAGGGGTGGGTCATTTAACCCCTTCCATACCGGGCCATAGCAGAATGACGCCGGCAGGAACCCCCTCTCCCTCCGGGTGGACGTCATATGACGTCCTCCGCTTTGAGGGGGGATATCTGAATGATGCCTGCAGCTAGAGGCATCATTCAGATATCCTTTTTTTCAGCCGGCGATCCTGCGCACAATAAGAATGATCATAGCGGCGGTTCCGCCGCTTGATCGTTCTTATAGGCGGCGGGAGGGGACAACCCCCCCTCCCGCCGCCATCCGGTGCTTCTCCGGGCTCTCCCGTGCGATCGGGGACCCGGAGAGGATCGTCGACGCCGTTGGTGGGTCACGTGATGAGCATAGAGATGACTGGTGACCAGATGGTCACCAGTCATCTCTATGATCGTCGGAGGACCCGGGCGCGATGTGATGACCTCACGCCTGGGTCCTCAAATGTAAACAAAGCCGCCATTGCGGCTAGTAAGTATGAGATCGGTGACAAAAATTTCACTGATCTCATGCTTTCCAGCCTGGAGGAGAGATGTGGGGTCTTATTGACCCCGCATCTCTCCATAAAGAGGACCTGTCACACACCATTCCTATTACAAGGGATGTTTACATTCCTTGTAATAGGAATAAAAGTGATCAAAAAAAAAAAAGTGTAAAAAAAAATAGTAAAAATAAAAAAAAATAAGTAAAATAAAATAACAAATAAATTTTTTTTTTTTTTAAAACGCCCGTCCCCAATAGCTTGCGCTTAGAAGCGAACACACACGCAAGTCCCGCCCGCATATGTAAACGCCGTTCAAACCACACATGTGAGGTATTGCCGCGTGCGTTAGAGCGCGTGCAACAATTCTAGTACTAGACCTCCTCTGTAACTCTAACCTGGTAACCTGTAAAAAATTTCAAAGCGTCGCCTATGGAGATTTTTAAGTACCGAAGTTTGGCGCCATTCCATGAGTGTGTGCAATTTTAAAGCGTGACATGTTAGGTATCGTTTTACTCGGCGTAACATAAGCTTTCATATTTTTCCAAAAAAATTGGGCTAACTTTACTGTTTTTTTATTTTTTAATTCATGAAACCATGTTTTTCCCTCAAAAAAGGTGTTTGAAAAATTATTGCGCAAATACCGTGCAAGATAAAAAGTTGCAACGACCAACATTTTATTCCCTAGGGTGTCTGCTAAAAAAAACCATATATAATGTTTCGGGGTTCTGAGTAATTTTCTAGCAAAAGAATGATGATTTGTACATGTAGGAGAGAAGTGCCAGAATTGGCCCGGTATTGAAGTGGTATAAAAAGCCCTGTATGGAAGTGGTTAAATTAGGGGGTGCACGAGTTTAGTCAGGCCTAGGGCAGCACAAAACCTAAATACACTACTGCCGGCGGCCATTCCAGTATTCAAAAGCTGCGCCTCCTCCTCGTCTGTGATAGGCGGAACACTCAATTTCCCAGCATTCAGTGTTCCACCTATCACGGACATCCGCTCATCCTCATAACACAGACGAGGATAAGAGGATGTCCATGATAGGCTGAACACTGCCTGCTGTGAAATTGAGTGTTCCGCCTATCACAGACGAGGAGGCGTGGCTTTTGAACACTGCAATGGCCGCCGTCTGTCTGCATGACACGCTGATCAGGTAGACAGACGGCGGCTTGTGGTTAGTGTTAGTGGTGCCAAGTCATTGCAAGTCATATAGCCCAAGTCAAAGTCAAGTCGCAAGTCATTAGTGTCAAGTCAAAGTCAAGTCGAGTCATTTATTGAATTCTGTCAAGCAAGTCGCAAGTCCTCAAACAGGTGACTTAAGTCTGACTTAAGTCAAGTCATGTGACTCAAGTCCCCCACCTCTGGATCTTGGAACCAAGGAGTTGGCCCTAGGACTACAACCTGACCCATGTAGCTGCACCAGGGCTACAATAAGGGCAGAGGCAAACGCCCCTTCTTATTAGCGTTTACTGTTAAAACATTTCCCTTCTGTAGAGGAACCACAAATACTGACCAACTAGGGCGGGGACCACTGGCTGGACATACACTATGTTATCAAAAGTATTAACAATACATGAACAATGGTACCATAAAATAAGGCTTGTTGTGGTATGTGCATTATCGCAATTCGCAACACAAATAGGCATGAAAGGGGCACTCAAATTTACACTATATTACCAGAAGTATTTGAACGCCTGCCTTTACACGCACATGAACTTTAATGGCATTCCAGTCTCAGGCCTCGTACACACGGCCGAGAATCTCGTCAGGAAAAAACTTGTCGTTTTTCTTTACGAGATTCTTGGACAAGAAACTTGTCCCGGCCGAGTGTACACACGCTCGATTCAAAGAACCCGCGGTTCTTTGAATGGAGCGAACGTGGTGATGTCATCGACAACGACTACGACGAGCGTGCGCTCGTCACATTCGATGCCATCGCCGCCATCTTGCTACACCCTACCTATGCCTAGGAAGCTACCGCGCATGCGTCAAAGTCATTTTGAGCATGCGCGGGTTTCCACGGCGAAAGGTAAGTGTACACACACACACTTTTCTCGTCGAGAAACATGCTGACGAGAATCTCGACGAGAAAATAGAGAGCAGGTTCTCTATTTTTCTCGTCGAGATTCTTGCCAGATTTCTTGACGAGAAAACTGAAAGCCGCGTACACACAACCGATTTACTCGGCAAGAAAGCTCTGCCAGCAAGTTTCTTGCTGGTTCTTGCCGAGAAACTCAGTCCGTAGGGTTTAATATTGAGTTGGCCCACCCTTTACAGCTAGAACAGCTTCAACTCTTTTGGGAAGGTTGTCCACAAGGTTTAGGAGTGTGTCTATCGGAATGTTTGACCATTCTTCCAGAAGCTTCCTCTAAAAGCGCATTTGTGAGGTCAGGCACTGATGTTGGATGAGAAGGCCTGTCTCACAGTCTCCGCTTTGTGCACTGGTCCAAATTATTTGGTGGAGAGGGGATTATAGTGTGGGGTTGTTTTTCAGGGGGTGGGCTTGGCCCCTTAGTTCCAGTGAAGGGAATTCTTAAGGTGTCAGCATACCAAGTCATTTTGGCCAATTTTATGCACCCAACTTTGTGGGATGGCCCCCTTCCTGTTCCAACATGACTGTGCACCAGTACACAAAGCAAGGTCCATAAAGACATGGATGAGCAAGTTTGGGGTGGAGGAATTTGACTGGCCGGCACAGAGTCTTGACCTTGACCCGATAGAACACCTTTGGGATAAATTAGAGCAGAGACTGCGAGCCAGGCCGTCGTCCACATCAGTGCCTGACTTCACAAACGCGCTTCTGGAAGAATGGTCAAACATTTCCATAGACACACCTTCCCAGAAGAGTTGAAGCTGTTATAGCTACAAAGGGTGGGGCCAACTCAATATTGAACCCTACGGACTAAGACTGGGATGCCATTAAAGTTCATGTGCGTGTAAAGGCAGGCATTCCAATACTTTTGGTAATATAGTGTACATTTTAGTGCCCCTTTCATGCCTATTTGTGTTGCGATAATGCACATACCACAACAAGCTTTATTTTACCATTGTCCATTGATTGTTAATGGGCCTCAACACAGGAAAAAACAATTGCTCCTGATACAGTATTTTGAACTTGAATGGTGGTGTGCTATAACACAACTGTGTTCTGAAAATGTATATATGTATTTCAAATACTGCAGCTGCTGACTTTTAAAAAACGGACACTTACATTTGCGGCTTCACTGCCCGGTTCCCTACTGCGCATGCCGTCACTGGTCCCGCTCTCTCCTGAGAACAGTGTGTTTCCCAGAAGACAGCGGGGGGGGGGGGGGGGTGACGCGAAGGGGCGAGTCAATACCCGGAAATGGTGCAAATACCTGTTTTATACAGGTATCTGCACCCCCCTCCCCCCTGAAATGTGCCAAATGTGACACCGGAGGGGGAGGAGGGTTCCGAAAAGCCGAAGTTCCATTTTTGGGTGGAACTCTGCGTTAAGCACAGGCAAAATGAATGGCAATGCAGTGCATTACACCCTGCATGGTTACCAAGCACTGCAGTGATGCACATGTTTAAACACTCATTACCTCGATGAAATGGTGTGAACTAGCTCTAGATCTGGAGGGGACTGATTTTCGAGGGCCCTGGCTCTTATCGTGCACTGGGTCATAGGTGTTTTTAAGCTATGCCACTGCCCTGCTGATTCTGGTGAAGTCTCACTTTTATTAATTCTGTTTAACATGTAATGCATGTTTTTCATGCCGTTAAAAATGCCATTTTTTAAAATGGCCATTAAAACCGATCGTGTGTATGCTCCAGAGCATTTTTAATGGCGTGAAAAACGGCCATTAAAAATTTTGAACATGCTCTATTTTTTCACGTCGTTTTTCATGTCGTTTTTTTTTAACGACGTGAAAAACGATAGTGTGTATGCTTTTACGAGGGGAAAAAAAACGCGCATGCTCAGAATCAAGTATGAGACGGGAGTGCTCGTTCTGGTAAAACTAGCGTTTGTAATGGAGATAGCACATTCGTCACGCTGTAACGGACTGAAAAGCACAAGGCTGAAAAGCGCGAATCGCCGCTCAACAAAGTTTACTAACATGAAGGGTGGCGCCATTCGAATGGAACTTCCCCTTTATAGTGCCGTCATACGTGTTGTACGTCACTGCGCTTTGCTCGAGCGTTTTTTTTAATGATCGTGTGGATGCAAGACAGGCTTGAGAGGAAACATGAAAAAAAACGACGAGAAAAACTTTGGTTAAAAAAATGGCATGAAAAACGATCGTGTGTACGCCGCATTTGACTGACTTCAAATGCCTAACATCATGACAGGTTCACTTCAAATCTGAGATTACGAAGCCCAAAAAAATCTCATTCTTGAAAATGAAAAAAACTCAGTAACACAATAATCAAAGGATCATCATTGTACCTACTGTAAGTAACTCTAGATAAGTGATTTAAATCCCGTCATGGAAAGCCTGGGTATATCTCTCCTGGCTACGTACCTATCTGTTTCACCACCTGCAAGTTTAATGCTCTTACATGTGTCTGACAGATCTGTTCCAGGGAATTCAGTTTCTTTTATCAGTAGGACGAAGTGATAAACTTACCTCATATCATTAACAACGCACTCTATACTGGAATCTGAGCTTAAAATTATTTGTTCGTTGATTGATTGCTGGACAGTGAAGCTTGTCAAGTCTAAATGAGAATTTTCACATTATCACAGTTAATGTGGAACTGAACTCTGTAAACGAATGATTTGCTATCATATAGGGAATTTCAAGAAATGTTAATTGAGCACAAGCAGTACTCTGAAAATGTACCTTTATCTTGAATTTCTTCTGAAAACTAGCAGTGCACTTCCTGTTCCTAGCCCAGGGGCGGATCCAGGGGGGGGGGCAACAGGGCAATTGCCCCCCCGAGACCATCTGTCACACTCACTTGCTCTGTTTTTTGCGTCTGATCTCCCGAACTTTGGGGACCCGGTACTGGTACATGTAGCCCCATGTCTCCTCTACAAGTGGGCAAAGTTTGGTGTCTGGGGGACCTAAGACCAGGGAGCACTGATTTTTTAAACCGGGCAACCCTTCCATAGACTCCAATGTTAAATGGTCATTTCTCCAGTGATTTTGCGGACCCGGTACCGGCCGGTCATAGGTCCTCTGGACCCCAAACTTGGCACACATGTAGCCCCATGTCTCTCTATAAGTTAGAAAAGTTTGGTGTCTGGGAGACCTACGGCCGGGGAGAACCGATTTTTCAAAGCCGGGCACTCCTTCCATAGACTTCCATGTTAAACATCAGTCTAGTCATGGGCACAGTGAGGCATGGGCACAGTGAGGCAAAGTGAGGCATAGTGAGGCAAGTATAAGCCTAGGACACCCTAGGCTTATACTTGAGTCAATACGTTTTTCCAGTTTTTTTGGGGTAAAATTAGGTGCCTCGGCTTATATTCGGGTCGGCTTATACTCGAGTATATACAGTACTTGTTCTGCGGCTGCCGCTGCCTCTCTGAGTCTCTCGCTCAGTTTCTCACATCAGCCGATTAGCGGCGCTGAGAGAGACTCGTCCAATGTAGTTACGTGGCGCACTGACACGATACCAGGAGCGGAGGAGGAGGTGGGTGGAGCCTCTTCCCTGCACTCGTTGCTAATGCCTGGGCCACTTGGCGTCTAGCAACGAGTGACATCAGTGAGTCACGTCAGGCCGCTCTGTGGGCAGGTGCGATAGCGTGCGGCTCCACAGATGGGTAAGAAAGCGGGCAGCTCCGCTTGCGGCGCCGGTTTGTTGTCGGGAGGGGGCGCGGTTCGTGGGCAGACCGTGCTGCTCAGTGTGTTGGCAGCGCAGGTGAGAGTGAGAGAGCAGGCTCAGTGTGGCAGCTGGCCAATCAGCTAGCCGGGAGCGGGAGAGGAGAGAGATGAGATCATCTCTCACCGCCCGTGCCTGCCCTGCATTCCTGCAGTGACTTCCGCCCTCACTGTGCAGGCAGCAGAGAGATTACATTATCTCTCTGCTGCCTGACTCTGGGAGTCAGGGACACAGCAAGAGACAACCAAAACTACACCTTAGCAGGCAAGTTAGTGACAATCCGCAAGGTGTGGCAGGCGACGTGGCAAGTGACAATCCGCAAATTGTGTCAGGAGACGTGGCAAATGACAATCTGCATCTGGTGGCAGGCAAGTGACAATCAGCAAGGTGTGGCAGGTGATGTGGCAAGTGACAATCCGCAAGGTGTGGCTAGTGACAATCCGCAAGGTGTGGCAGGTGATGTGGCAGGTGACAATCCACAAGATGTGGCAGGTGACGTGGCAAGTGACAATCCGCAACGTGTGGCAAGTGACACGGTCAGGGCTCCCACTAATTGCAGGCGACGGTGGCAAGTGACACACTCGGGGCTCCCACTGATTCTGCATTGAACTATTTAATTTCATATTACAATGTAATAATAGAAATAATGCGCTTCAATCATCCTGACACCACAACAACCATGGTGCCGGGATGATTGAAGCGCCGACACCAACCATTTCCCCGATAAATTTCCCACAAAAAAAAACATTTTTTGGCAGTGCCCCTCCCGAGAAAAGACTCTGGATCCGCCTCTGTCCTAGCCGCTCCTGTTCTGTAGCCTCATAGCTGTATATCTGCAATTAGTGATGAGCCGAACACCCCCGGGTTCGGTTCGCACCAGAACCCGCGAACGGACCGAAAGTTCGTACGAACATTAGAACCCTATTAAATACAATGGATGCGAACGTTCGAATTCTAAAGTGCTAATTATAACAACTATTATGCATGTTATTGTCCTAAAAAGGGTTTGGGAACCCGGGTTCTGCACCAGGGGACATGTATCAATGCAAAAAGAAGTTTTAAAAACGGTCGTTTTTCGGGAGCAGTCATTTTAATGATGCATAAAGTGAAAAAAAAAAGTCAAATATTCCTTTAAATATCGTACCTGGGGGGTGTCTAAAGTATGCCTGTGAAGTGCCATGTGTTTCCCGTGTTTAGAACTGTCCCTGCACAAAATGACACTTCTAAAGGAAAAAAAAGCCATTTAAAACTTCTTGCGGCTTTAATGTAATGTCTGGTCCCGGTAATATGGATGAAAATCTTTAAGAAAAATGGCATAGCTACCCCATGACCCCCCCCCCCCCCTACCCCAGCCCATTACCAGCCCCTTTGGGTCTTGTATGGATATTAAGGGGAACCCCGCACATAAAATAAAAAAGGCCCTATATACTCTGAACAGCCGTATACAGGCGGTGCATACAAGACAGGGACTGTAGGTTTGTTCTTATGTAGAATGTGTTTGTAATTTTGAACAGGTACATTGTTGAACTGTAGCTCCAGCCCAAAAATCTATTTTTAAACTTTTTGGGAAACATAGGTAAGGGTTATCACCCCTGTAACATTTGTTTTGCTGTCTGTGCCCCTGTTCAGAACATTTCACCTCACTTTCCGTCCCAATGACAACTGTTTTTGAAATGTGGTGTTTTTCTTGAAACAAGGATTGCTGATAAAGCATCAGTACAGAGGAGACACCTTTCTCCCATATTTATTCTTACAGGAGAGAATTTTCCTTCCTAGGGGTAGATTTCCTCTCACTTCCTGTTGTCTTCTTTCGTTTGCAAGTAGGAGTCGTTTGTAAGTTGGATGTTTGAAAGTAGGGACCTGCCGTATATACTCTGCAGAAATAGGCCCCTTAGTTGTTGGTGTTGGCACAACACTGTAAGCACTCACAGTTACTCTTGGTTGGTGCTGGAACGCCCTGCTGTCAACTATTATATCAGGAATTTTAATTACATATAATTGTTGAACAGTGGTAGTAAAAATTGGGGCTTTGATGGTGGTGCTGGTGCCACAACACTGTAAGCCCTGACAGTTACTCTTGGTGGGTGCAGCAATGGGCCCTGCTGTGAATTATTAGATCAAGAATTGTAATTGCATGCCCCTGTTGAACAGGGGCTGAAAAATTGGGCTTTTCGTGGTGGTGGTGGTGGTGTTGCCACAACACTGTAAGCCCTCAGAGTTACTCTTGGTGGGTGCAGGAATGGGCCCTGCTGTGAATTATTAGATCAAGAATTGTAATTACATGCCCCTTTTGAACAGTGGCTGAAAAATTGGGCCTTTCGTGGTGGTGGTGGTGGTGGCGTTGCCACAACACTGTAAGCCCTCAGACTTACTCTTGGTGGGTGCAGGAATGGGCCCTGCTGTGAATTATTACATCAAGAATTGTAATTGCATGCCCCTGTTGAACAGGGGCTGAAAAATTGGGCCTTAGGCACTGGTGGCACAACACTACAACCCCTCACAGATACTGTACTTGGAGCACAGCAATGAGCCCTGTTGCAAAGTATTGCTTCAAAAATTGTAATGACACGCCCCTGTTAAACAGGGGCTGAAAAATTGGGCCTTAGGCACTGGTGGCACAACACTACAACCCCTCACAGATACTGTACTTGGAGCACAGCAATGAGCCCTATGGCAAATTATTGCTAAAAAAATTGTAAGTACACGCCCCTGTAAAACAGGGGCTGAAAAATTGGGCCTTAGCCACTGGTGGCGGCACCCATAAACAAAAATGATCTTCCAAGCTATCATCATCAATCGTATCATTGAGGACTCGGAGGAGGAGGATAGCCAGTCAACATAACAGCACAGGCACTCAGCATCAGCATCAGTCTTGAAGGGACGTGACATGTTAAAATCAATTAGTCTGTTATATCAGCATCAGGTGTGTGGTAGCTGGTGGTGATCCAAGACTGGTTCATCTTGATGAAAGTCAGTCGATCAACCGAGTCGGTGGACAGGCGCACCCTGTGATCCGTGACAAATCCTCCAGCAGCACTGAATGTGCGTTCCGAAAGAACGCTGGATGCAGGACAGGCCAGTAGCTCAATTGCATACTGTGCAAGCTCTGGCCAGTGATCCATCCTCAAGACCCAGTAAGCCAGAGGATTTTCGGTGGGGAAGGTGTCCAAGTCTGACCTTGCCCCTAGATATTCCTGCACCATGTTTATCAGACGCTGGCGATGGTTGCTGGAACCGATCATACTTTGGGGCTGCGGACTAAAGAATTGTCTGAACGCATCGGTCAGACGGCCACCTTCCCCACCGCTCCTTCTTTGACTGGCCGAAGCCTCAGCAACTCGTTGTCCTGGACCAGGAGTTTGTAACCTCCCAGTCTCTGGGAACGCGTTGCACAGACCTTTCTGCAAGGCCTCCCGGAGTTGTCTCATCCTCTGCTCCCTCTGCGACGGTAACATAAGGTCCGCAACCTTACCCTTGTACCGTGGATCAAGGAGAGTGGCCAGCCAGTAATGGTCCCTCTCCTTGATCCGAAGAATACGAGGATCCTTCCGCAGACTTTGCAGGATCAGGGAGGCCATGCAGCGTAGGTTTGCTGAGGCATTCGCTCCGGAGTCCTCTGGGTCACTAAGGACGACATGATCCGCAGTCACCTCCTCCCAGCCACGTACAAGTCCACTGGTTTCTTGGGACTGTAAATCATCCCTAAAAGACTGCTGCTGATGATGCTGAGTGCCAGCCTCCACCTCCATGCTGACACAATCCTCCTCCTCCTCCTCCTCCTCTTCCTCTTCCTGTGCGATGGGTGGGACAGAAGGAACACTGTCTGGGTAAAGGGGGCCTTGAGAGGCAAGGAAGTCCTCCTCTTCCTGCCTCTGTTCTGCCTCAAGTGCCCTGTCCATTATTCCACGCAGCGTGTGCTCCAACAGGTGGACAAGAGGTACAGTGTCACTGATGCATGCACTGTCACTGCTCACCATCCTCGTGGCCTCCTCAAATGGTGCCAGGACAGTGCATGCATCCCTGATCATGCCCCACTGGCGTGGAGAAAAAAAACCAAGCTCCCCTGACCCTGTCCTGGTGCCGTAGTCGCACAGGTACTCATTGATGGCCCTCTGCTGCGTGTGCAGCCGCTGCAGCATGGCCAACGTTGAGTTCCACCTGGTGGGCATGTCACATATAAGGCGGTTCTTGGGCAGGTTCAACTCCTTTTGCAGCTCAGCCAGGCGAGCACTGGCATTATAAGATCTGCGGAAATGCACACAGACTTTCCTGGCCTGCCTCAGGACATCCTGTAAGCCCGGGTACCTGCCCAAGAACCGCTGCACCACCAGGTTAAGGACGTGAGCCACACAGGGCACATGGGTCAGTTGTCCCTGTCGGAGGGCGGAGAGGAGGTTGGTGCCATTGTCGCAAACCACCATTCCTGGCTTAAGCTGGCGTGGCGTCAACCACCTCTCGGCCTGGCCCTGCAGAGCAGACAGGACCTCTGCCCCAGTGTGGCTTCTGTCCCCCAAACACACCAGCGCAAGCACGGCATGGCATCTTTTTGCCTGCGTACTTGCGTAGCCCCGTGAACGGCTACGGAGCACCGCTGGTTCATAGGACAAACCACAGGAAGAGGCCATGGAGGAAGAAGAAGAGGAGGGGGTGGAGGAGAGAGGTGTGTCACAACCAGTAGTAGCATTTTGGAGGCGTGGCGGTGGGACAACCTCCAACCAGAGGCGTTGCTAGGGGGGTGCGGGGGGTGCGGTCCGCCCCCGGGTGACACCCGCTAGAGGGGTGACACCCTCCTTTTTTTTTTTTTTTTTTTAATTTTTTTTTTTTTTTAATTATTTTTTTTTTTTTTTATTTATTTTTTTTACAGCTGACCCATTCATTGATTAATTTCACCCCGCTGGGCTGGAAGCCTGGAACAACACCTCCAGCGCCGCGGCCGCGCCTGGTGTGTGTCCTCCGGCTCCTTATTCTTCCTATTCCTAAATTCCAATGTCATGGACATAAAGTCTGCAAAGTACTTTGGAATCATGTTTGATAGCACACCCGACATATCACATACTGACCAGATGTCCGAAGTGATCAGATATGTGAACATCAAGAATAGGAAAGTTGAAGTAAAAGAAGTGTTTCTAGGATTTTTCCCTTTAAAGGGGAAAAAAGCTGCTGATCTCAGTGTGGATATCTTTAAAAAATTAGAGAGTGATGGACTGGACATAATGATGTGTCGTGCTCAGGGTTATGATAATGCTGCTACTATGGCTGGAATTCATGGAGGTGTACAATCCATTATTAGGGAAAAAAAGCGATTTTTAATGGCTGTGTGGACCATTCACTGAACTTGTGCGGTCAGCACTCTTTCGCTGAGAATGCTTCATGTGTGACATTTTTTGGAACACTTCAGTCAATGTTTTCTTTTTTTGCTGCTTCCACCCATCGATGGGATGTGTTAATTCACCATACTGGAGTGTCAGTGAAAAGATTATCAACAACACGCTGGAGTGCTCATCATGCTGCAGTTAAGCCAGTAAAAGAAAAATTGAATATGTTTGTGTCTGCAATCGAAGCGCTTTGTGATCCTTCTGAAAATATGGACACAAGAGGAGCAGCAGAATGTCTACTGCCTGCTGTCTGTGATTTTACGTTTTTGTGCTACCTATACTTCTGGGGTGATGTACTTCAAGAAGTTGATGTTACACAACAGTACCTGCAGACCAAAGGCTTAAGTCTGGACAAGGTGGTGACAAAGCTAGAGTCACTAAGACTTTTTCTGTTTGAAGAGCGCAGCCACCTAGTGGAACATGCAATTAAGCAGGCACATTTAAAATCTAAAGAATATGGAATTGCCGTAGAGAGAAGAGCCAGGTTTAAGAAGAGGATGGCAGGGGAACAGGCACGTGATGCTGGAGGCATAAGTCTACAAGACGAGAACAAGAGGGCAATGCTTGAGTGCATTGATCGCTTCCATTCTGAACTCCAGATCAGATTAAGAGCCATCATGGAAGTTGCAGCCATGTTTGAGGCTGTTCAAGCAAAGAGTCTCATATATGAAACTGAAGAAACATTAAAGGTGTCCATTCCAAAACTGACCACTTTTTATGACGAAATATCTGAGAGTGAGCTGTTAATGGAAATACCCAGACTGAGGAGACATCTCAAAGCAGCCAAGATCAACCTAGAAGAAGTCAAAGATTGGTCGGCTTTACAAGTTTTGACCTTCATAGCAGAATGGGACTTCATTGAATCTCTTCCAACCCTTTCACTATGTCTAAAAATATTTCTGACAATCTGTGTGTCTGTGGCTTCATGTGAGAGGAGCTTTTCAAAGTTGAAGCTGATAAAAAACTATTTGCGTTCAACGATGGGACAGGCAAGGCTTTCTGATCTTGCAATATTATCAGTTGAAAGTGAACTAGCAAAATGTATTGATTTTGATGATGTTGTTCACAATTTTGCAGCTGTCAAGGCTAGAAAAGCAAAGTTTTGATTTAGATGTTAACTAAATGCTTTCATATTTGTTCCTGTTTTTGTGTTATTTATTTATTAATTCAGTAAAGTTTAAAGTTAAAATAAATACAGTTCTTTAACAGTTTAAGCTTTGATTTCTATTATTTTCATATGATTTTGTTATTCAAATTTGCTAGTTGATTGATAGTTATTAACGGCACTACTGTTGCCAATATATGCAGTGTTATTAGGGTGAAAAAAATTATTGGGGGGGGGGGGGGTGACACCATGTTATACCGCACCAGGTGACACCAACCCTAGTGACGCCACTGCCTCCAACACTACTGCACCTTGTCCTGCATCCTTCCCAGCTGCCAAAAGAGTGACCCAATGGGCCGTGAAAGAAAGGTAACGTCCCTGTCCATGCCTGCTGGACCATGAGTCAGCGGTAATATGCACCTTACCGCTGACCGCCCTGTCCAGCGAGGCCAAGACATTGCCTTCCACATGCCGGTAGAGAGCCGGAATAGCCTTCCGTGAGAAAAAGTGGCGTTTGGGAACCTGCCACTGAGGAACCGCACATTGCACAAACTCACGGAAGGGGGCCGAGTCTACCAACTGAAAAGGCAGCAGTTGAAGCGCTAGCAATTTAGCCAAGCTAGCATTCAACCGCTGGGCATGTGGATGGCTGGGAGTGAACTTCTTTCGACGGTCCAGCAGCTGGGGCAGGGAAATTTGCCTGCTAGAATCGGACGTCGGTGTACTGCTAGCAGAGTGGCCGCAAGTACTTGGCTGTGACACACCTAATTCTACACCTTCATTCCTCTCAGTGCATGTTTCAGAGAGGACTGAAGTTATAGTGGGGTTGGAGATCCCAGCTGATGCGGTGCAAGGAGAGGTCCGCTTTGTTCTTTGGTGTGGGTCTTTGAGGTAGGCTTGCCAACGAGCTGCATGGCAGGTCAACATATGTCTGGTCAGGCATGTGGTACCCAAGCGGCTGATGTTTTGGCCACGCGATATACGCTTGAGACATATGTTGCAAACAGCAGCTGTGCGATCTGATGCACTAGCCTCAAAAAAGGCCCACACCAAGGAACTTTTTGAATGACGGGCAGAGGCAGCGCCCTGCACAGGCGGAGCTCTGCGGTGTGATTCCGTCGGTGTACTGCCCTTACGCTGGCCACCAAAGGGCATCCTGTCTCGTTGGAGATGTGCCTCCTCCTCATCCTCCTCCTCCTCTCTCCTATTAGGCACCCACGTGGAGTCAGTGACCTCATCATCCCCTCCCTCCTCATCACTGGAGCCAATCTGGCAGTATGCTGCAGCTGCTGGAACATGACTGCCAGATTGGTGTCCTTCTTGAGCATCCCCTCTGTCTGCTCTCACCCTACTGCCTTCCTGTAGCTGGGTTTCATCATCAGACCCTTCGAAACGCTGGGCATCCTCCTGGAGCATGTACCCAACACTGTGCTCAAACAGTTCGGGGGACTCCTCAGGAGGAGGACATGGTGGGTCTAGGGAAGGAGTGACTGATGATGAGTCTGACATTGATACCAGGGAAGAGGACGCTTTGGCAGCTGCTTTGCCAGTACCCTGAGCCTGGGTGAGAGAGGATGAGGAGGAGGAGGGCTTGGTCATCCACTCTACCAAGTCTTCGGCATGATGTGGCTCAACATGTCCAGCTGCGGAAAAGAAGGACAAGCGTGTCCCATGGCCATGTGCTGATGACAATGCACCGCGTCCACGACCAGCACTGTTGCCCCCAGACACAGAGCCTGCTTGCCCTCTTTTATTGCCTCCTGACTGTCTGCCTCTCCTTGTTTGCCTTCCAGACATTCTAATAGATGGCCTGCAGGGAGATGGGAAAAAAGCAATAAGGGCTACCTTCAGGTGTCCTTCTCTGTCCCTTGAAACAAGGACTTGCACAGTGAAAGAAACTGACACTCTCCCTACCTACAGTGTTCTGTCCCTAGAAAAAAATGTTTTTTTTAAGCACAATATAGCACAAGGAGAATTCACTCACTGTCCTTCCAGGTCCCTAGAAACAAGGACTTGCACAGTGAAAGAAACTGACACTCTCCCTACCTACAGTTTTCTGTCCCTAGAAAAAATGTTTTTTTTAAGCACAATATAGCACAAGGAGAATTCACTCACTGTCCTTCCAGGTCCCTAGAAACAAGGACTTGCACAGTGAAAGAAACTGACACTCTCCCTACCTACAGTTTTCTGTCCCTAGAAAAAATGTTTTTTTTAAGCACAATATAGCACAAGGAGAATTCACTCACTGTCCTTCCAGGTCCCTAGAAACAAGGACTTGCACAGTGAAAGAAACTGACACTCTCCCTACCTACAGTTTTCTGTCCCTAGAAAAAATGTTTTTTTTAAGCACAATATAGCACAAGGAGAATTCACTCACTGTCCTTCCAGGTCCCTGGAAACAAAGACTTGCACAGTGAAAGAAACTGACACTCTCCCTACCTACAGTTTTCTGTCCCTAGAAAAAATGTTTTTTTTAAGCACACTATAGCACAAGGAGAATTCACTCACTGTCCTTCCCAGTCCCTAGAAACAAGGACTTGCACAGTGAAAGAAACTGACACTCTCCCTACCTACAGTTTTCTGTCCCTAGAAAAAATGTTTTTTTTAAGCACACTATAGCACAAGGAGAATTCACTCACTGTCCTTCCAGGTCCCTGGAAACAAGGACTTGCACAGTGAAAGAAACTGACACTCTCCCTACCTACAGTTTTCTGTCCCTAGAAAAAATGTTTTTTTTAAGCACAATATAGCACAAGGAGAATTCACTCACTGTCCTTCCAGGTCCCTGGAAACAAGGACTTGCACAGTGAAAGAAACTGACACTCTCCCTACCTACAGTTTTCTGTCCCTAGAAAAAATGTTTTTTTTAAGCACAATATAGCACAAGGAGAATTCACTCACTGTCCTTCCAGGTCCCTAGAAACAAGGACTTGCACAGTGAAAGAAACTGACACTCTCCCTACCTACAGTTTTCTGTCCCTAGAAAAAAATTTTTTTTAAGCACACTATAGCACAAGGAGAATTCACTCACTGTCCTTCCCAGTCCCTAGAAACAAGGACTTGCACAGTGAAAGAAACTGACACTCTCCCTACCTACAGTTTTCTGTCCCTAGAAAAAATGTTTTTTTTTAAGCACAATATAGCACAAGGAGAATTCACTCACTGTCCTTCCAGGTCCCTGGAAACAAGGACTTGCACAGTGAAAGAAACTGACACTCTCCCTACCTACAGTTTTCTGTCCCTAGAAAAAATGTTTTTTTTAAGCACACTATAGCACAAGGAGAATTCACTCACTGTCCTTCCAGGTCCCTGGAAACAAGGACTTGCACAGTGAAAGAAACTGACACTCTCCCTACCTAGAGTTTTCTGTCCCTAGAAAAAATGTTTTTTTTAAGCACACTATAGCACAAGGAGCATTCACTCACTGTCCTTCCAGGTCCCTGGAAACAAGGACTTGCACAGTGAAAGAAACTGACACTCTCCCTACCTACAGTTTTCTGTCCCTAGAAAAAATGTTTTTTTTAAGCACAATATAGCACAAGGAGAATTCACTCACTGTCCTTCCAGGTCCCTAGAAACAAGGACTTGCACAGTGAAAGAAACTGACACTCTCCCTACCTACAGTTTTCTGTCCCTAGAAAAAATGTTTTTTTTAAGCACAATATAGCACAAGGAGAATTCACTCACTGTCCTTCCAGGTCCCTGGAAACAAAGACTTGCACAGTGAAAGAAACTGACACTCTCCCTACCTACAGTTTTCTGTCCCTAGAAAAAATGTTTTTTTTAAGCACAATATAGCACAAGGAGAATTCACTCACTGTCCTTCCAGGTCCCTAGAAACAAGGACTTGCACAGTGAAAGAAACTGACACTCTCCCTACCTACAGTTTTCTGTCCCTAGAAAAAATGTTTTTTTTAAGCACACTATAGCACAAGGAGAATTCACTCACTGTCCTTCCCAGTCCCTAGAAACAAGGACTTGCACAGTGAAAGAAACTGACACTCTCCCTACCTACAGTTTTCTGTCCCTAGAAAAAATGTTTTTTTTAAGCACACTATAGCACAAGGAGAATTCACTCACTGTCCTTCCAGGTCCCTGGAAACAAGGACTTGCACAGTGAAAGAAACTGACACTCTCCCTACCTACAGTTTTCTGTCCCTAGAAAAAATGTTTTTTTTAAGCACAATATAGCACAAGGAGAATTCACTCACTGTCCTTCCAGGTCCCTGGAAACAAGGACTTGCACAGTGAAAGAAACTGACACTCTCCCTACCTACAGTTTTCTGTCCCTAGAAAAAATGTTTTTTTTAAGCACAATATAGCACAAGGAGAATTCACTCACTGTCCTTCCAGGTCCCTAGAAACAAGGACTTGCACAGTGAAAGAAACTGACACTCTCCCTACCTACAGTTTTCTGTCCCTAGAAAAAATGTTTTTTTTAAGCACACTATAGCACAAGGAGAATTCACTCACTGTCCTTCCCAGTCCCTAGAAACAAGGACTTGCACAGTGAAAGAAACTGACACTCTCCCTACCTACAGTTTTCTGTCCCTAGAAAAAATGTTTTTTTTTAAGCACAATATAGCACAAGGAGAATTCACTCACTGTCCTTCCAGGTCCCTGGAAACAAGGACTTGCACAGTGAAAGAAACTGACACTCTCCCTACCTACAGTTTTCTGTCCCTAGAAAAAATGTTTTTTTTAAGCACAATATAGCACAAGGAGAATTCACTCACTGTCCTTCCAGGTCCCTAGAAACAAGGACTTGCACAGTGAAAGAAACTGACACTCTCCCTACCTACAGTTTTCTGTCCCTAGAAAAAATGTTTTTTTTAAGCACAATATAGCACAAGGAGAATTCACTCACTGTCCTTCCAGGTCCCTGGAAACAAGGACTTGCAGAGTGAAAGAAACTGACACTCTCCCTACCTACAGTTTTCTGTCCCTAGAAAAAATGTTTTTTTTAAGCACAATATAGCACAAGGAGAATTCACTCACTGTCCTTCCAGGTCACTAGAAACAAGGACTTGCACAGTGAAAGAAACTGACACTCTCCCTACCTACAGTTTTCTGTCCCTAGAAAAAATGTTTTTTTTAAGCAGAATATAGCACAAGGAGAATTCACTCACTGTCCTTCCAGGTCCCTAGAAACAAGGACTTGCACAGTGAAAGAAACTGACACTCTCCCTACCTACAGTTTTCTGTCCCTAGAAAAAATGTTTTTTTTAAGCACACTATAGCACAAGGAGAATTCACTCACTGTCCTTCCCAGTCCCTAGAAACAAGGACTTGCACAGTGAAAGAAACTGACACTCTCCCTACCTACAGTTTTCTGTCCCTAGAAAAAATGTTTTTTTTAAGCACACTATAGCACAAGGAGAATTCACTCACTGTCCTTCCCAGTCCCTAGAAACAAGGACTTGCACAGTGAAAGAAACTGACACTCTCCCTACCTACAGTTTTCTGTCCCTAGAAAAAATGTTTTTTTTAAGCACAATATAGCACAAGGAGAATTCACTCACTGTCCTTCCAGGTCCCTGGAAACAAGGACTTGCACAGTGAAAGAAACTGACACTCTCCCTACCTACAGTTTTCTGTCCCTAGAAAAAATGTTTTTTTTAAGCACACTATAGCACAAGGAGCATTCACTCACTGTCCTTCCAGGTCCCTGGAAACAAGGACTTGCACAGTGAAAGAAACTGACACTCTCCCTACCTACAGTTTTCTGTCCCTAGAAAAAATGTTTTTTTTAAGCACAATATAGCACAAGGAGAATTCACTCACTGTCCTTCCAGGTCCCTGGAAACAAGGACTTGCACAGTGAAAGAAACTGACACTCTCCCTACCTACAGTTTTCTGTCCCTAGAAAAAATGTTTTTTTTAAGCACAATATAGCACAAGGAGAATTCACTCACTGTCCTTCCAGGTCCCTGGAAACAAGGACTTGCACAGTGAAAGAAACTGACACTCTCCCTACCTACAGTTTTCTGTCCCTAGAAAAAATGTTTTTTTTAAGCACAATATAGCACAAGGAGAATTCACTCACTGTCCTTCCAGGTCCCTAGAAACAAGGACTTGCACAGTGAAAGAAACTGACACTCTCCCTACCTACAGTTTTCTGTCCCTAGAAAAAATGTTTTTTTTAAGCACAATATAGCACAAGGAGAATTCACTCACTGTCCTTCCAGGTCCCTGGAAACAAGGACTTGCACAGTGAAAGAAACTGACACTCTCCCTACCTACAGTTTTCTGTCCCTAGAAAAAATGTTTTTTTTAAGCACAATATAGCACAAGGAGAATTCACTCACTGTCCTTCCAGGTCCCTAGAAACAAGGACTTGCACAGTGAAAGAAACTGACACTCTCCCTACCTACAGTTTTCTGTCCCTAGAAAAAATGTTTTTTTTAAGCACAATATAGCACAAGCACAAAACACACTGACACTCTCCCTACCTATCCTTCTCTTTCCCTAAACTAAAGGAATCCAGGTTAAGCAAGAAAGAAATAAAAGTCACTGTCCCTGCCTATGCTGCTCTATCCCTGCTCCGGAACACACTACACTAGGCCGCCGTGCTGGCGGCCTTTTATAGTGTGGGGCGTGTACTAAACACCCTCAGCAATAATTGGCCACAGGCATCCTGCCTGTGGCCAATCATTGCTCTCCTCGCTGCCGGCGCTGTGATTGGCCAAGCATGCGGGGTCACAGTGCATGCTTGGCCAATCACAGCGCCTGGATGACACTGCGATGGCGTAGTGCATTGTGGGCCGTTCGCGTCACTCGAATTTGGCGCGAACGGCCCAAATCATTCGATCTTCGTCGAACGATCGAACAGCCGATGTTCGAGTCGAACGTATGTTCGACTCGAACACGAAGCTCATCCCTATCTGCAATGTGAGATCATCCAATGTTCTGCTGCCTAGTCTCAGGAGATTTGGTGATGTCACTACTGTTCTGCCCACTGTTTTACTTGCTGGAGAGGAAACTGTATCTGAGGACCAGCAGTGCAAGGATCTCTCTGCTTGTTTAATTCTGTGGATCAGTGTTTTTTCCACCACTCCGGCTGCTTCTTGATCGGTACCCCAACATCATCAGATTTACAGGCATCAAGGGGAAAACTATGACATGAAAAAACAGAACCAAGCTCCTCTACTAAAATGGTTGTCTTCCTTTAAGACAGAACCCAAACTTTGTCTACTGGGATGGCTGGATGAAGAATTATATACTTCACATAAGTATGCCGCTATTACAAGAGTAATTTTCGTGGCTAGAAAACTTATACCACAAAAATGGCTCTCCACTATACCTCCACAGCACAAGGAATGGGTTGTGGCCGTTAATGCAGTGCTCATACGAGAGAAATGAACTTATGCACATTAGGGATGAGCCGAACACCCCCCTGTTCGGTTCGCACCAGAACCTGCGAACAGACCTAAAGTTCGCATGAACTTTAGAACCCTATTAAATACAATGGACTCGAACGTTTGAAATCGAAAGTGCTAATTATAAATGCTAATATGCAAGTTATTGTCCTAAAAAGGGTTTGGGGACCGGGGTCCTGCCCCAGGGCAGTGTTTCTCAACTCCAGTCCTCAAGGCGCCCCAACAGGTCATGTTTTCAGGATTTCCCTCAGATGGAACGGCTGTGGTAATTACTAAGGCAGTGAAACTGATCAAATCACCTGTGCATAATAATGGAAATCCTGAAAACATGACCTGTTGGGGCGCCTTGAGGACTGGAGTTGAGAAACACTGCCCCAGGGGACATGTATCAATGCAAAAAAAGTTTTAAAAACGTCCGTTTTTTCGGGAACAGTGATTTTAATAATGCATAAAGTGAAACAATAAAAAGTGAAATATTCCCTTCAAATTTCGTACCTAGGGTGTGTGTATAGTATGCCTGTAAAGTCCCACTTGTTTCCCGTGCTTAGAACTGTCCCTGCACAAAGTATCATTTCTGAAGGAAAAAAAAGTCATTTAAAACCACTCGCGGCTATAATGAATTGTCGGCTCCCGGCAATACAGAGAAAAGTCATTGATAAAAAAAAAAACAAATGCGTGGGGGTCCCCCCAAATTCAATTTCCAGGCCCTTCAGGTCTGGTATGGATATTAAGGGGAACCCTGCATCAAATTTAAAAAAAAAAAATTACGTAGGGGTCCCCCCAAATATCCATACTAGACCCTACAGGGCACGCAACCTAGCAGGCCGCAGGAAAGGAGGGGGGACGAGAGAGCGCCCCCCCTCCTGAACCGTACCAGGCCACATGCCCTCAACATGGGGAGGATGTCCCCATGTTGATGGGGACAAGGGCCTCATCCCCACAACCCTTGCCCGGTGGTTGTGGGGGTCTGCGGGCAGGAGGCTTATCGGAATCTGGAAGACCCCTTTAACAAAGGGGACCCCCAGATCCCGGCCCCCCCCATGTGAATTGGTAAGGGGTACATTGTACCCCTACCATTTCACGAAGAAAGTGTAAAAACAATGTAAAAAAAACACACAAACACCTTGGAAAAGTCCTTTATTAAAAATAAAAAACACATTCCAGCGATGTAATCCAATGTCCCGCGACGATCCGATGTCCAGCGCTGCAGTCTCCACTCGAAACGTCATTGGCTGAGCGGACCCACACTGCGGAGGAAGTTCCCCATCAGGGCCATTTTTAAAACTTTTTTTTGCCTTGATACATGTCTTCTGGGGCAGGACCCGGATCCCCAAACCCTTTTTAGGACAATAACTTTCATATTAGTCTTTATAATTAGCACTTTAGATTTTGAATGTTCGAGTCCATTGTATTTAATATGGGTCTAAAGTTTTTTTAAACTTTTTTTTGCATTGATACATGTCCCCTGGGGCAGGATCCGGGTCCCCAAACACTTTTTATGACAATAACTTGCATATAAGCCTTTAAAATGAGCACTTTAGATTTCTCACAGACTTTTATAGGGTGTTCCGCTGCTTTTCGAATTTGCCACGAAACCCCAAATTGTTCGCTGTTTGGCGAACATGCGAACAGGCAATATTCGAGTTGAACATGAGTTCGACTCGAACTCGAAGCTCATCCCTAATGCACATAGGGGAAGCCCATTTAAATTTGAACGTATCTGGGATGCCTGGTTGGATACTCCTGGATTGGCCCCATTACAACTGGTCCAAAATAGAATTTTAGGAGAAAGCAGTTCTAGGTTCGCACTAACTGACTACCAGCTTATTAATGATAGACCCAAGGTCCTATAGGATTAAAAATATATACTCAGGTAAAAGTGACATGCAGTGGTTACTTTAGATATATGATTTTTGTTTTTGCCGTGTTAAATTTTTAATTTTTTTTGTGGTGCTAATATGCAACCAAGTTTGAAGGGTTTAAGATACTCTCTTCTTGCTCCCTGAGGTTTCTTTTTATTTTTTGCCCCGGGAACAAGGATCGGGACATAAAGATGTGGAAACACAGCCAAACTGGTTAACCTAAGTCTAGAGGTATGCCTAGGTTTTTATTTGCTTACAATATCTGACGTTTTGTAAGGTGTAATACTGGAAAATGATTACAAGAAACCTCTTTGTATATCAGTTTATTACACAATGTTATGTATCACACACACACTGTTGACTTTGTATACCCTTATCACTGTAGAACACTTCTAAACTTGGCGCCTTATGTTTTAGTTTTTATTGAAAATTTTTATGACAAACGATCAAATTTTTTAAAAATATGGCCGTCTTAAAAGAGAAGTTTGGACCCACCTCCCTAGAGATCCTTGGTTTGCTTTATAACATTTTAAACCGCTGGATCTTACTAAACAACAATTTAAAGTTAGCACATTACATCCTCCCAAATTGGCAATTCCCAGAGCATGGGAGAAGCAATTTGTTTGGTTACTAATGCCAAATTTCTCAAGATCTGGGATCCGTGGAACACGTACTGTCACCCTAATCTCATGGCATAATACTCACCTACCTGTGAGGGGCCTGAGAGGTGGCAGGGGGTCCATTATGCCCTGCAATCTTTACCCCGTCCCCTCCCCACATCTTTACACGTAGTTCTGACCCTCTTGCTCTGCATTCTTCCTCACTCCTTTTCTTTGATACTGACCGTTGGATTTAAAGCTGACGCCACCTCATTGATGACCCTCTGTTTATTTCATTATGGAGAATGTGGCTGTACAATGTTGCTCTACACACTCCCGTATCCAGGTTTTCTACTGCATTTTGCTATTTTTGCATGAATGCATCTTTTCTGGCAATTCGGGGCTGTGACCCCTCTTTGTATTACCACTCCATGCTGTTTGTTTTTTAGTTTAACTTTAAAAGAATAAAAAATATTAAAATGTAGAAAGAGAAGTTTGGGAGTGCAGAAAAATAAAAAAATCATACTTACCTAGATGGCTGCAGCACTGATCCCAGCTGTGGCTGTGCCCTGTCAGCTCTACCCTGAAAACTGAGCAATCAAACAGTGCTGATCGCTCCGTTCGCAGCTCCACTCTGAGCAAAGAGCAGTGAAGAGAGCAGGTAGGAAAGGGGAAGAGTCAAATGTTTAGTTTTAAGCCCGAGTTACTAAAGCAGACCTTCATCCTCTTCCTCCCATTCCACCCCTCCTCCCACCCTGCAGGAAGTATCGTGCTGTTTTTTTTTTTTTTGCAAAAATGTCCGTCCTCGCCTCCCCATGCACGTAATTCGCCTTAATTCGAATACTGCCCGCTGTGCAAAAGCCTTTCATTCAAGGAAAGGAGGAGGGGACGGGCCACTCGGCGTCCCATCGAGAGGCCCACTCGCTGAACCCGGAAGACTTCTCAATGTTGTCAGTGTGGGGGCACTCAACAGAAGGGAGGGGTCAGGAGCACCGAATTGGGACCCGAGAAGAGGAGGATCTGGGCTGCTCTGTGCAAAACCAACTGCACCGGGCAGGTAAGTATAACATGTTTATTTTTAACAAAGAAAAAAACAACACTTTAGTATCATTTTAAAGGATGCGGCAGCCGGCTTCCCGGACAGCTCCTTAAAAACCAGCTATTCACTATGCCGATTGGGCCCAATCAGGGCTTAGAATGCACTATGCAGCACGCAGTGCATTGTGGGGCACTCAGTGGGCGAACATCCCGCTGAGCATCCTGCAAATTCGGGTGTTCGCTTAACGGATGATGTTTTGGCCGAACTTTTGCTTGGTGCAAACCGTTCGCCCAACACAACATACGGCAGTTATATTTCACTCCACTTCACCTTATCTTGATACTGTTGATCATATGTTTAAAGATGCCCAAACATTTTTTTCAGTATAATTAATTCAATTTAATCAAATTAATTTAAGAAGGAATCCCCAGAAGTTAGTTAAAGTGTATGTAAACCCTCATATATACCCAGTAAAGTGAACAGCCCCAGATGATACACAGAGATGAAACAAATCTCCCTACATAAGTTTTACAAGTATATATCTGCTGTCTTTCCCTTTCTATATTCTTTAGAATATACTGGGAGTGGAATCTTGGCACACAGCTGATTGGAGGAAAGGCACACACCCCCTCTCCTCATTGGCAGAGACTCTCAGAGCTGTTCTGTGAATTAGGCAGCTCTGTGCTAATCTATTTATAGCAACCTCCCATGACACAAAATTCAGGCTGCTTTTCTTTCCTGTGTCGGAGAACTTGTCAGAAGTTACGGGACTCAGTGCTTTGAAGACAGATAAGAAAACATTACAGCTCAAATTTAATGAATTGGGTTTACATTTACTTTAATGCCACAGCCTTCTTAAAGTGATATTAAAGTCTAGTTTAAAAAAAATAAAACAACAAACATGTTATACTTACCTGCTCTGTGCAGTGGTTTTGCACAGAGAGACCTCGATCCTCCTCTTTTTAGTTCCCACATTGGCGCTTTTAGCCCCTCTCTCCAGCTTGCTCTGGGGGCACTCTAGCAGGCTTGCTCCCAAGTCAAGGCACTGCGTGTCAAATGGCTCCCACTGCTGCCCCAGTGAATAGGGAGTGAGAGCCCTAAGAGCCCAGGTTCTTGTGCACATCGCTGGATCAAGAGGGGGCTCAGGTAAGTATTGGGGGGGGGGTGCTGCACACAGAAAGTTTTTTACCGCCATGCATAGAATGCATAAAGGTAAAAAACTTGAGTCTTTAGAACCACTTCATCTTAACTTTCCCAAAGACAGATAATTTCTTCAAGAAATATAGTCACTAAACTATCTAGAGGGAGGACAGAGAGGTCTCCTTTCATCCCCTATCACAGTGATGAGAGATTTGCATGCCTCTAGGCACAAAAAGCATTTTCTTTTATCTTTTCCTCTGAGATAAGGGCAATGAGCCTTTTCTTGAGGCTACTACTCCACCTATACTTTTTTTTCCAAATAACAATTTTATTTATACATTTTTGACAGAGACATATGCAATGCATTACATGGTTACATAAACGAGAAGGCATCAACCTTCGCTGGCAACACATTCTGTTACACTATCATGCCCAACATCTGGTGTCTTACATAAAGGCAACAGTGGTTACGTATCTGATGCTATTAGAACGTTGTAAGTGCATTAACATTGTTATCTACTAGATATATTAACGTGCATAAATGAAAATAGGAGTCACTAAGGGACACATAGTGAAAGGAAAGTCATCGGATTGGCTCATCTACCTGTCCAGGGTGGGTCCTCCCGGAGGTGCCAGACCTATACTACTTTTTACAGCACACCCTGAGGACATTTGTTGGAGTATTTATGCTTATCTACCGATATACAATCAGTGATTTGTAAAGGTGGATGACTGTCGGCCACTAAGGAAAACAAGGAAAAATTCCTTTGAGTTGAAAACTTACAGTTCCGCCCTACCAATCCATATACTAATCTTTCTATATATACACACCTATATACAGTATAGCATACGGCATAATATATACTAGAATATTTTTTAATAATAGGCATAGTATATATTATATGCCATTTACAGATGATACTTGAATTTTTTTTATATCGTGCAAAAGTTAATTTATTTCACTAATGTAACTTAAAAGGTGAAACTAAATATATGAGAGAGACTCATTACATGCAATACAAGATAGTTCAAGCAGTGATTTGTCATAATTGTGATGATAATGGCTTACAGCACATGAAAACCCCAAATCCACACTCTCAGAAAATTTGAATATTGTGAAAAGGTGCAATATTCTAGGCTCATAGTGTCCCACTCTAATCAGCGAATTAAGCCATAACACCTGCAAAGGGTTCCTGAGCCTTTAAAGCAGTGGTTCTCAACCTTGCACGTGCCGTGACCCCTTGATAAAATTTCCCAAGTTGTGGGGACCCCTAACAGTAAAATTATTTTCGTAGCGTGGGTTGTCAGCACCCAAGGCAAGACAAGTAATTTGCACCCCTAACCAACGGACATTTAGCGCTCCCTAAATCCCTTCCACTTGTACAGTATTTAAACCCCTTATGGTACATTTTAGGATGTACCACTCTTTCTCTTTGTCCTCCTTTCTTTCCCTTTTATCTCTCTCTATCCTAATTTCTTATTTTTTTTCCCCATCCCTCTCTCTAGCCGTCTTTCTTGTTCGCTCTCTTATTCTTTCTCTCCCTTTTTCTTTGTTCCTCCCCCTTCCATGTATTCTCTATTTTTATTCCTTCTCCTACTACTTGGTGGGGGGGGGGGAATGGGATGTATGGCAGTGCTGGCGGGGAGTTGGGATCAGTGGCAGTGCTGGTGGGGGGAATGGGATGAGTGGCAGTGCTGAGGGAAGTTCTGATCAGCCAACTTAGGTTCTCTTGATCAAGGTCCTCTGCTGATCTGAGAACTGTAGTGGGGACTTTTAATGGCAACTATCATCACAGGTAGTGTTACTCGCTGTGTCTCCAGATTCACTGTGTCTGACTTTGTGGTGTCTCGTAACACCTATGCCGAAATCAGGAGATAGGGTCTCCTCTAGCCCCTCCCACTTCACATTCCTCACCAGTCAGCTGACCTCTAGTCTCTGCCCCCAAGCAATGCCATGAAATGAATGGGCGGCTGCTAAGAGGCTAAGTAGGCGGCTGCGGGCTCCAGAAACAGCCCTGCTGGGCAGCCACAGGCTCCAGGGACAGCCCTTCTGGGCGGTCGCAAAAAGGCTGGGAGAGCGGTGCAGGCTTCAGGAACCACCCAGGTTGAGAACCACTGCTTTAAATGGTCCTCTCAGTCTGGTTCAGTAGGAATCACAATCATGGGAAAGACTGCTGACCTGACAGTTGTGCAGAAAACCATCATTGACACTCTCCATAAGGAGGGAAAGCCTCAAAAGGCAATTGCAAAAAAAGTTGGATGATCCCAAAGTGCTGTATCAAAGCACATTAATAGAAAGTTATGTGGAAGGAAAAAGTGTGGAAGAAAAAGGTGCACAAGCAGCAGGGAAGACCGTAGCCTGGAGAGGATTGTCAGGAAAAGGCCATTCAAAAGTGTTGGGGACTTTCACAAGGAGTGGACTGAGGCTGGAGTCAGTGCATCAGGAGCCACCACACACAGACGGATCCTGGACTTGGGCTTCAAATGTCGTATTCCTCTTGTCAAGCCACTCCTGAACAACAAACAACGTCAGAAGTGTCTTACCTGGGCTAAAGAAAAACAGACCTGGTCTGTTGCTCAGTGGTCCAAAGTCCTCTTTTCTGATAAGAGCAAATTTTGCATCTCATTTGGAAACCAAGGACCCAGAGTATGGAGGAAGAATGGAGAGGCACACACTGCAAGATGCTTGAAGTCCAGTGTGAATTTTCCACAGTCTGTGTTGATTTGGGGAGCCATGTCATCTGCTAATGTTGGTCCACTGTGCTTCATTAAGTCCAGGGTGAACCCAGCCGTCTACCAGATTTTGGAGCACTTCATGCTTCCTTTCGCAGACGAGCTCTATGGGGATGCTGACTTCATTTTCCAGCAGGACTTGGCACCTGCCCACACTGCCAAAAGCACCAAAACCTGGTTCAATGACCGTGGGATTACTGTGCTTGATTGGCCAGCAAACTCGCCTGACCTGAACCCCATAGAGAATCTATGGGGCATTGCCAAGAGAAAGATGAGAGACATGAGACCGAACAATGCAGAAGAGCTGAAGGCCGCTATTGAAGCATCCTGGTCTTCCATAACACCTCAGCAGTGCCACAGGCTGATAGCTTCCATGCCACGCCGCATTGAGGCAGTAATTGCTGCAAAAGGGACCCAAACCAAGTACTGAGTACATATTCATGTTAATATTTTCAGAGGTCCGATATTGTTCTATGTACAATCCTTCTTTTATTGATTGCATGTAATATTCAAATTTTCTGAGATTGGATTTGGGGTTTTCATGAGCTGTAAGCCATAATCATCACAATTGACAAATCAAGGCTTGAACTATCTTGCTTTGCATGTAATGAGTCTATCTCATATATTAGTTTCACCTTTTAAGTTACATTAGTGAAATAAAGGAACTTTTGCACGATATTCAAATTTTTGGAGTATCACCTGTATATATTTAGGTGTTTATGTATAGAAATAAAAAGCCTAAAGGTAGGGTGACCCATGAAAAGTGTTTAATAGTTTATTTTTTATCAATTATCAAACTGAAGAGTAAATGACCAGAAGAGAAATCCAAATAAAATCAATATTTGGTGTCATCACCCTTTGCCTTCAAACCAGCATCAATTCTTCAATGCTTCTAGGTACACTTGCAGTTTTTGAAGGAACTCGGCAGGTAGGTTGTTCCAAACATTGTTCATGTAATCCCAGACAGACTCGATGATGTTGACATCAATGCTCTGTGAGGGCCAAACCTTCACTTCCAGGACTCCTTGTTCCTCTTTACGCTGAAGATAGTTCTTAATGAGATTGGCTGTATTTTTGGGGTCCTTGTCCTGCTGCAGAATACATTTAGACCCCTTTCACACTAAGGGCGTTTTGCAGGCACTATAGCAGTAAAAATAGCACCTGCAATCTGCCCTTAAACAGCTGCTCTATTCACACCAGTGTGAAAGCCCGAGGGCGGTGCTCTGGCAGGGTGTCAGAAAAAGTCCTGCCAGCAGCTTCTTTGGAGTGAACTCACCACTTCTAATGCCCTCCTGCCCATTGAAATCAACGGGCAGCGCTGCCGTACCGCCGGCAATACGCCACATTTCAGGCGGTTTTAACCCTCTCTCGGCCGCTAGCGGGGCGCTTTTAACCCCCTGCTAGCGGCCGAGAGAGGGTTAAAACCGCCCGAAATGCGCCGCAAATCCGACAGTAAAAATAGCGGCGTCTTACCGCCGACGCTATGTGCGGCACAGTGTAAAAGGGGCTCATGGGGTCAATCATATTCTTCCCTGATTGTATGGCATGATGGATAAGTATCTGCCTGTATTTCTCAGCATTGAGGACACCACTGATCCTGACCAAATCTCCAACTCCATTTTCAGAAATGGAGCTCCTGCTACAGCCAAATATTGGTTTAAATTTTGACTCATAAGTCCAGAGCACCTGCTGCATCCCAGTTCCTATGTTTTCATGCAGTTGAGTCGCTTAGCCTTGTTTCCACGTCAGAGGTTTGTCCGTTTGCAGACCGAATTTTTGTCCGATGAAAAAAAAAAAAAGTTTGTCCGATGGAGCGTACACACGGTCGGATTGTTGGTCCAACTTGCTCAAAATGAAGTTTGTTGGCCAAAAGTCCGACCGTGTGTACGGGGATTTAGAATGACCCAGTCAAAGTCCAGACCTAAAGCCAACTGACAATCTGTGGCAAGACTTAAAAATAAAAAATTTAAAACCATTTATCATTTTCCTTCCACTTCACAATTATGTGGCACTTTGTGTTGGTCACATAAAGTCCCAATAAAATACATTTATGTTTTTGGTTGTAACATGACAAAATTTGGAAAATTTCAAGGGGTGTGAATAGGCACTGTATAAATCTGGGTGTCATCAGCATAGATGTGACATATAGTTATATAAAGGTTCCAGGATAATTTGGGGTTCTAAAACACTAGCAATGACCTTGAGTGAGTGGCAAAATGCTGGCATTTGAGACTCTAGATTACTGGCAATGACACAGGTGGTAGAACCCTGGTACTTGAGGTTTTAGGACCCTGGCAATGTCACTGTAGAAGTGCTAAAACCCTAACACTTTAGGTTCTAGAACCGATACTGGTCCAATGGTGGAACACTGATGCCTGAGACTTGGGAAAACTGCCAATGACCCAGGAAAAAACAGCTGAACACTGACACTTGAAGCTTTAGAATACTAGTAGTGACACAAGATCAATGGTAAAATATGGAAGTGACACTTGAGGTTTTAGAACCTTGGCAATAATCCCAGGAAGTGGTGGAACATGGACATCCGAAACTATTAAATAGTAGCAATGACCCAGAAAAGTGGTAAAATGCAGACACCCAAGGTTCTAGTATACTGTATGTTCTATACACCCTGAGAGCCCTACAAATTACTCTAGATAACTCAGATAGCAAGCAATTATGCTGCAAGTTTGAAAATTACTTTCTAACTTATTGCTAGATGTGCCAGGCTTCAAAAGTTTATTGCACAATTGCAGCAAGTCCACATTACATGACTCCAAATCAACTTTCTTTGCAAACATTCTGGAAATCTGTGGCAAGTTCTGGTTCAGTTATGTTGTGCAATAGAGACATGCCACACAAATTTGCTACACATTGGAAAAGCGTCAATAGAACTTGTGCTTCAAGTGCTCTGCAAGTGTACAACATGCCAGTGAAAACGTGCAACAAGTTAGTAGACTCAGAGCCCATTCACACAGGGGCGACACGACTTCCAGCACGATTTTATGAGGCAACTCAGACACGACCTGAGTATGAATCACAGCGCGACCTGGAGCTATTTACAAGGCAACTCCAAGTTGCCTGCAGGACAAGAGACATTCCAGTGGCCAATCAAACAAGAATCAGCTCTGTGGGAGGGAGGGGGGAGAGAGAGTTTTGCAGGAGAAATGTATGTTATCTTCCTGGAGAGTCGCTCCTATTAAGACAGGGAGAGGCGACTCCCATTGAAATGAATGGTTACAGGTCGCCTAGGAGTCGGATTGAAGTAGTACAGGGACCTTTTTTGAAGTCGGAGCGACTGCAGTAGTGTGCATAAGGACGGCTCCATTAACTTACATTGATTTCTTCAGCCAGCGCGACCTGAGGCGACTAGGGGCGACTTGGAGTCGGATCCAAAGACGCCCCTGTGTGAATGGGCTCTTACAATTCAACACTGCAACAAATTTGATCTGACTGATTGCTTCTGTGTACAGGTGTATTTTATACAGGTAACAAGCTGAGATTAGGAGCACTCCCTTTAAGACCCCTTTCACACTGAGGCGCTTTACAGGCGCTATAGCGCTAAAAATAGCGCCTCTCCTCTCACTCCAGTGTGAAAGCCCGAGGGCTTTCACACTGGAGCAGTGCACTGGCAGGACGCTCAAAAAAGTCCTGCAAGCAGCATCTTTGAGGCGCTGTAGGAGTGGTGTAAACACCGCTTCTAAAGCCCCCCTGCCCATTGAAATCAATGGGCAGCTCCGCTTTAAACCCTTTCGGCCGATAGCAGGTGTTAAAAGCACCCCGCTAGTGGCCGACAAGCTCTGCAAAGACAACGGTAAATTGCCGCTAAAAATGCTTTACCGCCGACGCCCGGCGCTGCTCAGTGTGAAAGTGCCCTAAGAGAGTGCTCCTGATCTTAGCTCGTTACCTGTATAGAAGATACCTGGGAGCCAGAAATCTTGCCGATTATTAGTAGGGGTGCAATGGATCAAAAAACTCACGGATCGGATCGATCCACGGATCGGATAATTTTCGGATCGGCAAAAAAAAAAAATATATAATAATGTTACACCCACCGGAATTTTCGATTTCACAGTTATTTTCAACACAAAACGGAGCTTATAAAGCTTAAATACAGCATTTGTAAATCCAACGGACTGTTTAGATGTTAAATTTTAAAAGCAGCAGCAAACCTGCTGACCTTACATGCTTGCTAATGTGACAGAACACCTCTGATTTTCACATTTAACTAAATGTTAAATGTGAAAATCAGAGGTGTTCCGTCACATTAGCAATCATGTAAGGTTTGCTGCTGCTTTTAAAATGAAAACAGTCTGATCGATTTCCAAATAATGTATTAAAGCTGATAAGCTCCGTTTTGTGTTGAAATCTAAAACTCCGTTGGGTGCAACAAGATGTCCGCTTGGCCCCTTCTCTATCATTACTGTGTAGGAGTGTGGGGTGGAGCAAGATGGCGGCGAAACGTCACTACAGCGGCCGCTGCCGGGTGTACCAAGATGGCCTCCGCTCCGGAGCTAGGCCGAAGCCGCGGCCTTTCCTACGGCCGAGGCTCTGGAGTGCTCCGCGGATCGCGTGGTGAGCCGAACAGGGTGACCCGTTCGGATGCCCACCGATCTGTTGCACCACTAATTGATAGGGGATCAAATAATTATTTCACTCATTAAAATGCAAATCAATTTATAACTTTTTTGAAATGCGTTTTTCTGGATATTTTGGTTGTTATGCTGTCTCTCACTGTTAAAATAAACCTACAATTAAAATGATAGACTGATCATTTATTTGTCAGTGGGCAAATGTACAAAATCAGCAGGGGATCAAATACTTTTTTCCCCTCACTCTAGATGCCAATATTGAAACATCGACATTTTAGAATCTAGAACCCCGCCAATGGTGGAGCACTGATACTAGGGGCTCGAGTCGCCAGTAAAAATGTGCAGCAAGTTACCAGACTTACAATTCAACGCTGCAACAAATTTGTGTCAAGTTATCCTTGCTATCTGGGACGTGGTAGAATGCCAACACTTGTAACTAAAATAGTGCCAATGACTCCATAAAAGTGGTGGAGAAAAGACACCTAGTACATGTAAAGTATACCCTGAGAACACTGACAATGACTCCGGATAAGTGGTAGAATGCCAACTCTCATGACTCTAGGTAAGTGGTAGAACATTGAAAACACTAATTCCTGAGGCTCTCTAGACCATTGCCTATGACCCTGATTACGTGGTAGAACACTAAAATAAAGCCTCATACACACGATCGGATTTCCGTCGGACAAAGCCATGGAATTTGGAAAGCGTTGGCCGTGAACTTGTTCTGCATACAAACGGCAAAACTTTTGTCGGCTAACAAACAGAAACTACGTGTTTTTTCTGCTCTTTAGCGCCACTCTTTGGGCAACTTCTGCAAATGTTGTGCTATGGTTAGCATTGGTTCGGAGCATGCATGTTTGTACTTTGGATTTTTTTCCGACGAACTTGTGTACACGATTGGATAATCCGACATCACACATTTGTTGTCAGAAAATTTTAAAGCATGCTATCCAACATTTGTTGTTGGAGAATCCGACAACAATTGTCCGATGGAGCATACAAACTGTCGGATTTTCCGACAAAACCCTGCAATCACACAATTGTTGTCGGAAAATCCGATTGTGTGTACGAGGCTTGAGATTCTAGAATACTGTTAAAAAAAACCCCACTTGAATGGTAAAATGCTTGAGGCTCTATAATCCAGCCAATAATGGAACACTAACAGTTGAGGCTCTAGGACACTGGCATAAAGCTAGGATACATGGTGTAATTGGGGATCTGGAACACACCAGCAATGACCTTTATTCGCTGAATGTTGTAACCTGTGGTTACTAAACACTGACAATTATTAAAGAGAACACCCAAGGCCCTAAAACACTGGCAATGATCCCAGAGAACTGATAGTTAATGCAGGCCTCTAGAACCAATCTAGAGCCAATAGTGAAAGCCTAACACTTGAGGCTCTAGAACCCTGCCGATAATGGATCACTGACACTGGGTAACTAGAACCCTGTCAAGAATAGAAAACTGATACTTGAGGTTCTAGAGCACTCACATGATATAACACACATGGAGGAGCTAGTGACCTAATAACAGAGGAACACTGAAACCCTTGGGGCTCTAGAACTCTGCCAAAAAAGGAACCTAAAGCCCTGTACACACGGTCAGACTTCTATCGGACTTTTCCGTGGTTTTTTGTCTGAACGGAGTTGGTCGGGAACACCTATAGCATACAGACGCTCTCTGACTTTTCTGCAAACTTTCCCAAAACTTTTTGCAACATCACGTGGTTTTTCTACTCTTTACTGCCACCCTTTGGTCAACTTCCGCTATTGTTGATTTTAACATTAGTTGTTTTGTCCATTGGACAAAAGTCCAATGGTTTTCTGTACACACGGTCGGACTTTGCTCCATCTGACTTTTGTTGGGCAAAAGTTTGTCCGTTTGCAGACCCAACTTTTGTCCGATGAAAACAAGAAAAAAGCAAAAGTAGGATTTTTATAACAGCTTACCTGTAAAATCCTTTTCTTGGAGTACACCACGGGACACAGAGCCAATCATTACATAATGGGTTAAGGGTCACCAGCGGTGATTGGACACTGGCACAACCAATGGAAGACAGTTCCCCTCCATATAACCCCTCCCATCAGGGAAGTACCTCAGTTTTGTAGCAAAGCAGTAAGGTTCCCATAAGAAGGGGGGGACCTCTGTGTCCCGTGGTGTACTCCAAGAAAAGGATTTTACAGGTAAGCTGTTATAAAAATCCTACTTTCTTTATCGTACACCACGGGACACAGAGCCAATCATTACATAATGGGACGTCCCAGAGCAATGCTCATATGAAGGGGGGGGAGACACAGATCAAACAGGCCGCTTGCGGACAAAAAGCCCTATACTGCTGCCTGCAGCACCTTTCACCCGAAGGCGGAATCCTCATGTCCTTTCACATCTATTTGATAGAATTTGGAAAATGTATGGACTGAAGACCAAGTTGCAGCCTTACAGATCTGAGCCATCGAAGCCTGGTGATGCACTGCCCATGAAGCACTTATCGCCCTGGTAGAGTGCGCCTTAACAGGAAAAGGAGGAGTCCTGTTCTTTAAAGCATAAGCTTGAACAATTACTTGTCTAATCCACCTGGAAATGGTGGATTTTGATGCCGCTTGGCCTCTCTTGGGACCATCTGGCAAAATAAACAAAACATCTGTTTTACGTATCTGAGCGGTTGCTTGCAGATACCCTTTACCGCTCTCACTAAATCTAGAGAGTGCAATAACTTTTCCCCCGCCGTCTGCGGGTTTGGAAAAAAAGAAGGCGGAACAATGTCCTGATTCAAGTGAAAAGCCGACACCACCTTAGGTAGAAAGGCCGGATGGGGCCGTAGTACAATTTTGTCCTTGTGACAAATTAGATAAGGCTCTTTACAAGAAAGAGCTGCTAGCTCTGATACTCTCCTAGCGGAGGCAATAGCAATCAAAAAGGCCAATTTCCTGTTTAATATAATTAAAGGAATATGGCGAATAGGTTCAAAAGGTTGCTTTTGCAACACTGACAATACCAAATTCTAATTCCATGGACACAAGGGAGACCTGACTGGAGGATTTATCCTCAGTACCCCCCTGAATAAAAGTCCGAACTAGGGAATGCGATGCCAATGGTCTCTGAAAGAAGACTGATAGAGCCGATATTTGACCCTTGATGGTACTAAGGGCTAATTTCATATCCACTCCTAACTGGCAAAAAGCAAGAATCCTGCTTATTTCATATTTTTGTGGATTCCAACTTCTGGATTCACACCAGGAAACGTATGCTTTCCAGACCCTATGATAAATGAGTCTGGAGGCTGGCTTTCTAGCATTAATGAGCGTAGAAAGAGCCGGACCAGAGACCCCTCTCTTTTTTTAAATGTGGGTCTCAGCAGCCAGGCCGTCAAATTTAGCCTTTGTAAGGAAGGGTGGAATACTGGACCCTGTGACAGCAGGTCGTGTCGAAGTGGAAGCTTCCAGGGCCTTCCTATCGCCATCTTTACGATTTTGACATACCAAGGCCTCCTGGGCCAGTTTGGGGCCACTAGGATTACTGGTATTCCCTCCTCTTTGATCCTGCGAAGCAGTCTTTGTAGAAGAGGGATCGGAGGGAATGCATAGATCAGTGAGAACTGATCCCATGGAGTTATTAGAGCATCTGTCCCGTAGGCTAGAGGATCTCTCGTTCTGGACACAAAGTTGTCCAATTTCTTGTTGAACCTGGAAGCTAGCAGGTCTACCTCTGGCTTTCCCCATCTCAGACATATGGCCTGAAAGATCTCGGGGTGGAGAGACCATTCTCATGGTAGTAGCTGCTGACGACTCAGATAGTCCGCTTGCCAGTTTTCTATCCCCGGGATGAAGATTGCCGAAGGGCAAGGTACATGCTCTTCTGCCCATGCCAAGATCCGGTTCACCTCTCTTTGGGCTGCCCGACTGCGGGTGCCTCCTTGGTGATTGATGCAAGCTACTGCAGTAGCATTGTCGGATTGAACCCGAACTGGGTAGCCCTGTAACCTGTATGTCCAGGTTTTGAGGGCTAGATATACTGCCCGGATCTCTAGCACATTGATGGGCAGGATCCCCTGAGTCTTAGCCCAGGTTCCCTGGGTAGAAGCCTCCTCGAATACTGCACCCCAGCCCGATAGGCTGGCATTCGTAGACCACCTTCCAGGCCACTGGGAGGAAGCACTTTCCCTTCTGTAAATTCTTGGCTTCTAGCCACCAATTGAAGCTGTGGCGTACTTGTGAGGACAGGCGCATGGGTATATCCAGAGCTTGGCTCTTCCTGTTCCAGGAGGCTAAAATATTGCCTTGAAGCAGTCTCAAATGAAACTGGGCGTAAGGGACCGCCTCGAAGGAGGCTACCATCTTTCCCAATAGTCTCATGCAAAGGCGAATAGACGGCCTTTTGTTTGCTTTGACCTTGTGGATCAGGTCCTTCAGAGACTGTATCTTTGGCTCTGGCAGGTATACCCTGTTTTGGGCTATATCTATGATCATGCCCAGGTACACTATCCTTCTTTGGGCCTGGAGAGAGGATTTTTCTAAGTTTATAATCCATCCTAAATGCTCCAGGTATCTTGCTGTAGTGAGCACAGCGTGATCCAATCCTTCCTTTGACCGATCTATTACCAGTAGATCGTCTAGATAGGCTGTTACCGCTATGCCCTGTGTTCTTAGGTTTGCCAACAAAGTAGCTAGCACCTTTGTGAATACTCTGGGCGTGGTGGCTACACCAAACGGCAGGGCCACAAATTGAAAGTGGCGATGTTCTACCGCAAACCTTAGGAATCTTAGGTGAGCGGGGAGGATTGGTATGTGTAGATATGCGTCTTTGATATCTATGGACGCCATGAATTCTCCGCCTTTTAAAGTAGCGACCACGGATCGAATCGTTTCCATTCGAAAATGGCGAACGTTCAGAAACCAATTTAGAGATTTTTAGATCCAGGATGGGTCTGACTTCTCCGTTTGGCTTTGGAATCACAAAGAGGTTTGAGTAAAAACCTGAACCTTGCTCCTTTTGGGGTACCTCTGTAACCACACCTTGAGCCATTAAGTGATTCAAACCTTTGAAGAAGGATCCTCTTTTTTGTGGATCCTTGGAGAGTCTTGAACCTCGGAATTGAGAAGATGGGATCTCTCGAAATTCCAATTTGTACCCTGAGGATATTGTGGATACAACCCATTTGTCCTGGGTTTCTGTCCGCCAAGTCGCTGAGAACTGACGAAGCCTTCCCCCCACACGGCCGAGCGGGGGTGCCCCTTCAATGAGGTTTTGGGGGCTTGCTTATTAGCTCTTGCACCCCACAGCTTCTTGTTCTTCGGCTTTTGTGGGCGGCTGAAAAGGCCGTCGCCACTGGCTGGAGTCTGATTTCCCGGGAGCTGGGGAGAGAGTGCGTTTAAAACAAGGTCTCTTGTTTTTCTTTCTCTCAGGTAAAAGTGTCGTTTTACCACTTGATATCTTTTGGATATATTTTTCTAAATCTTCCCCAAATAGGCGTTCACCATGGAACGGGAAACTTGCCAACAACTTTTTGCATGGGGCTTCCGCTGACCAATGCTTAAGCCAAAGTACTCTACGCATCTGTACCAGCTGGAGTGTAAGGCGTGACGCCTGTATGATAGAATCCCTCATGGCATCCACTGTGAAGCATAAGGCTTTAGGCAAATTATCCCAATTTTTAGCCTGCTCTGAAGGCAGCTCCTTCAGCCCCTGCTTTACCTGTTGGCAGATGACCTGACACATACCGACTGCTGCTACTGCAGGTTGGGTAATTGAGCCGGCCAAAAGGAAGGAGGATTTCAGTAGGGATTCCAACTTCTTCTCAGAAGGATCTTTAAACACTTGTACATTGTCCACCGGACAAGTCAGGTTCTTATTTACACAAGAAATAGCCGCATCTATCGAAGGCAGGCTCCATTTCTTTAAAAAAAATTCCTCCATAGGATAAAGAATGTTAAACCTTTTTGGAGGTGAGAAACGCTTATCTGGATGCTGCCAGTCTGCGTACATTAGATCCTCTAGTAAGGGGTGAACCGGGAAGGAGCATTCACCTAGGCGGGATCGTAACGACACTAGGGAGGAGACAGGTGATTCTGTTACCTCCGAAGAGGATAACTTAAATGCAGATCGCACTGTCCCTGCATAACATTGCACCTGAGACTTCAAAATCTGGGATACCGAGAAAGGCTCATCCGATATCCCTGATCCGTCTGACTCCTCATCCTCTGCTGATGTAGCCTCCTCCTCATCCTCCTCTTGTTCAGGTACTTCTGAAGGGAGGTTTACCTCTGGAGGAGATCTGCTTCGCTTATTGTCCTTTTTAGAGGATTTAGCGATCAAGGTAGCAATTCTTTCCTCCAGATTGTTTAGGGCTGCTGATAAAGTGTCCTCAGTGACATATGCAGGCCCAGGCTTCACTGGGGAAGCTGCTATACCTGACAAAGGTAATGGCTCATCCTGTATAGATGCCTTCGGCAAAACAAGAGAGGAAGGTACCGATTCAGCACCGCTAGAGCCCTCAGGTGGTGGTGCTTTTTTATCTCTTCTTACCCGCACCATCTTCCTTAGGAGGGTTACTGTTTAGCAAAAAAACAAGGTACCTAAATGCATATACTACCGTGCTTAGTTTAGCAATTACATATAGTATGCAACTTATAACACATAGCTATGCATAACATGGATGTCTTCTTATGAAGTACCCAGTCCAACCACATGGAGTCTTACGTCCCTGTATTGCTGCTGTGTTTCTGTGCCCGGAACAAGAGAACAACGAACTTGCTTGATGCTGCAGTGTTTGTACACTGACAGATTTTAACTCTGGCGCCGTTTCTCGTGCCTGCGCACGCTATTGCGGCCTCCCGCCCCCCCCTCCGATAAAGCGCGCTCCCGCACGCGCGTCCTATTGCGGCCACTATGGCGCTGGCTACAGCGAAAGTGCTCTCATGTAGGCTCTCTGATCCAACTTTACCTGCCCTGCAGGAGTCTGGTCAGCCTCTGGAGGAGGAGCGGGGTTTCAAGCAAGCTCAGCAGCAGAAGGACCCACAGTGTGCTTTGCCGAAGCAGACACGGCCAGAGTGAGGTGAGATCTGACTCAGCTCTTTACTCCCCCCAGTGGCGGAAAAAAGGGAAGACATCCATACTTTTTTTGGAAAGGTCCTTAAACTTAGTTTAGGACTCTAACCACTTACCTTTCCTCGCCGCAGTTTTTTTTTACCAATTTTCACCCATCACGGCGGGCTATGTGTGCCAACCTTCAGGGATATGGGTTCCTATTTAAAGGATACCTCTCCCCTGGGCCTTGTATAAGACTCTTACCAGGACTTTTAGCGAAGTAGCGAAAGTGCTGGATCTTAGAGCCCAGTCCTCCGAAGAGAGACTTACAGGCGACGCCTCATGGGTGAGGCCCGGATCCCATCCAGTTTTGGCTTAACTTTGTAGGCGTCTTGGATGGGTCCGAAAGCATAGCTCTTTTACCCCCAGAGGGTCTCTTTGGTAGAGCTTTCCTTTAGCACCTTCTAACGCGTCCCACAGTTTTCGACACTGGCGAAAAAACTGAGGTACTCCCCTGATGGGAGGGGTTATATGGAGGGGAACTGTCTTCCATTGGTCGTGCCAGTGTCCAATCACCGCTGGTGACCCTTAACCCATTATGTAATGATTGGCTCTGTGTCCCGTGGTGTACGATAAAGAAAAAAGTTTGTCCGATGGAGCGTACACACGGTCGGATTGTTGGTCCAACTTGCTCAAAATGAAGTTTGTTGGCCAAAAGTCCGACCGTGTGTACGGGGCTTTAGACTGAATCCCTCACAATGGTAAAACACGGATACTTGAGGCTCTAGAGCTCTGGGGATCTGGAACACTGAAAATTACCACTTATAATTATTAAAGATATCACTCAAGACCCTAAGGCTGGGTTCACACTTGTGCGGTGCGAATTCCAGCTCTCTTATCTCAGCAAAAAGATAAGAGACTGTTCAGCAGATCATCTCCATTTTAGCTGTGAATTTGGTGACCTGGGAGAGAGGAGGGGGAGGGGGGGGAGCGTAGTGAGGTGAAGGAGAGAAATTCTGATGAGAACTGAACACATCTGCGAATCAGATGCGTGCCCATAGAAGATAATGGGCCTGAATTCGCACCTGAGCCGCACCGCAATGCCTAGAAAACACACGTTTTTTGGGCAATGCGCAGTGCGAATGCATCGCACATATGTGAACCAGCCTCATTAAAATCAATGTATTTTATAATGTTATGCGAATTGGATGCGGTTTAAGCCGCACCCAATTCGCATAGGTGTGAACGGGGCCTTAAACTCTGGCAATGATCCCAGATAAGTGGTGAAAAACTGACACTTAGGGATGCACTGATACACTTTAAATTGGCAAGTACAAGTACTGATACTTTTGTTCAAGTACTCGCTGATACTCAGTACCGATACTTTGCGGTGCGATTTGAGTCCGTACAAAATAAATGGGCTCAGATTGCACTGCAAAGAATTGCATGTGATTTGAACAGGGATGTGGTGCAATTCCTGTCCAAATCGCATGCGGTATCCCCCACCGATCCTGTGTGAACCCAGGCTTGTCATAGCGACTTCAAGCAATACTAAAGTCTCAAGTTTTTTTTTGAAAATAACAAACATGTTATACTTACCTGCTCTGTGCAGGTTTTGCACAGAGCAGCCCGGATCCTCCTCTTCTCTGGTCCCTCCCCCCGTCGAGTGCCCCCACAGCAAGCAGCTTGCTATGGGGGCACCGAGCTGCTGCTCTAGCCCCGCCCCTGTCTCTTATTGGCTCACTGACTTTGAGCCAATGGCACCCGCTGTGTGTCTCAGCCAATCAGGAGGGAGAGTCATAGAATGCATAAAGATAAAAAAACTTTCCGACTACAACCACTTTCAGCCCGGGTTCACACAGGAGCGATGCGGGAAACCGTACGCAATTCAGACATGAAACGCACCGCATTCCTGTTTAAATCACATGCGATTCTTTGCAGTGCGATTTGAGCCCATTCATTTTGTATGTAAAGTATCGGTTTCGGGTATCGAAGCATTTTCACGAGTACTTGTGAAAAATATTTGGTATCGGCACCGATACCAGTGAATCCATACTGCCATTGGTGGAACACAGACACTTGACAAGGTTCTAGAGCCTCAATAGTGGAACATTGACACTTGAGAATGTAGTAACCTGCCAATAATGAATCATTGACACTTTAAGATCTAGAACCCTACCAATAGTAAAACTCGAATATTTGAGATCGAGATCACTGGCAATAACATTTGATTGTTGAATGTTGTAACCCGAGGTTGTTAAAAACCAACAATTAATAAAGATAACGCTAAAGACTCTAGGAATCACTTGAGGGTCTAGAACCCTGTTAATAAAAAACACTGATACTTGGGGGTCTAGAACCCTGCCAATGGTAAAACGCCAACACCAAAGGATCTAGTAACCTGCCGATGTGGACTTGAGACTCTAGAACCCTGCCGATAGAGGAACACTGACACCTGGGGTCTAGACCCCTGCCAATAGTGAATCATCGACACTTGTGATCTAGCATCCTGACAATGGTGGAACACTGACACCTGGGGGGTCTAGAACTTTGCCAATAATGGAACACAGATAAATTAGCTTCTAGAACCCTGCCAATAGTGGAGCACTAACTTGCGGGGCTTTAGTACCCTGTCAATAGTGGAAGGCTGGCACGTGGGAGTCTACAGTGAGGGGAAAAAGGTATTTGATCTACCGCTGATTTTGTATGTTTGCCCACTGACAAAGAAATGATCAGTCTATAATTTAATTGTAGGTTCATTGTAACAGTGAGAGACAGAACAAAAATATCCTGAAAAACGCATTTAAAAAAAAAAAGTTATAAATTGATTTGCATTTTAATGAGTTAAATAATTATTTGACCCCTTCGCAAAACATGACTTAGTACTTGGTTGGTGGGGAAACCCTTATTGGAGGGATTTTGTCCCACTCCTCTTTGCAGATCCTCTCCAATTCATTAAGGATTCAATGCTGATGCTTCGTATCTCGAACCTTCAGCTCCCTCCACATATTTTCTATGGGATTAAGGTCTGGAGACTGGCTAGGCCACTCCAGGACCTTAATGAGCTTCTTCTTGAGTCACTCCTTTGTTGCCTTGGTGATGTGTTTTGGGTCATTGTCATGCTGGAATTCCCATCCACGACCCATTTTCAATGCCCAGGTTGAGGGAAGGAGGTTCTCGCCCAAGATTTGATGGTACATGGCCCTGTCCATCGTCCCTTTGATGCGGTGAAGTTGTTCTGTCCTCTTAGAAGAAAACACCCTCAAAGCATAATATTTCCACCCCCATGTATGACTGTAGGGACGGTGTTCTTGGGGGTCATAGTCAGCATTCCTCCTCCTCCAAACACAGCGAGTTGAGTCGATTCCAAAGAGCTCGATTTTGGTCTCATCTGACCACAACACTCTCCCCCAGTTCTCCTCTGAATCATTCAGATGTTCATGGAGAGATTGGAATCTGATGGTCTTTTATACAGGTAACAAGCTGAGATTAGGAGCACTCTTAAAGGGAGTGCTCCTAATATTAGATCATTACCTGTATAGAAGACACTTAGGAGACAGAAATCTTGCTGATTGATAGGGGATCAAATACTTATTTCACTCATTAAAATGCAAATCAATTTATAACTTTTTTGAAATGCGTTTTTCGGGATATTTTTGTTGTTTTTCTGTCTCTCACTGCTAAAATAAACCTACAATTAAATTATAGACTGATCATTTCTTTGTCAGTGGGCAAATGTACAAAATCAGCAGGGGATCAAATACTTTTTCCCCTCACTGTAGACCCCTGCCAATATTGAAACATCTGCATTTTAGAATCTAGAACCATGCCAATGGTGGCACACAGACACATGGGGGGTCTAGAAGTTTGTCAACAGCAGAATACAGATAAATCGGCCTCTAGAACCCTGCCAATGGTGAAAGTGACATCTGAGGCTCTAGTACCCCGGCTGATAGTGGAAATCGGACACCACGATGATCTAGTAGATCTGGCCAATAGTAGAACACTGATATGTGAGGCTCTAGAACTCAAGAAATGACCCTTTAGTGCAGACGGTCCTCAGATTAGTTCTAGATCAGTGTGGGAGGTCTAGAACCCTGCTAATAGTAGAAGGCTGACACTTGTTGGTGTAGAACCCTGGCAGGGCCCCCTCTGACTGAACACGGACAGTCCAGCCCGGAACCGGCAGGTACAAGGCCTCATGTTCCTCTTCCCATCCTCCGGTCACAGTCCTCCTCTCTCCGGTCACCTCCACCGGATCTCCCGCGGACGCCGAGCACCACTACGCCCCTCAATCACCGTTAGCCGCCATTGCCCCGCCCTTTCCCTTCCGTGACGTCGGAGGCGGGGTCAGCGCTGTTCTGGCTATTGGCCGATCCCCCGGCCGCTCTCCCCCAATCGGTGTGCGGGTCTGTGATAGTGCGAACAGGGCTGGAGGGGGATCGCAGTCAGCGCTGCTGGGAGGCGGAGGAGGGAGAGGGGGAGGAGGAGGAGGAAGGCTCTCCCACCGCCAGCTCCTCCATCGCTCACACACCGGGATCCGGGGGCCCCGCAGGTGAGCCGGCCACGGGGGAGGGGGTGCCCGGGGATGGGCATAGGGGGGAGGGGAGAAGGTGAACCGGGATGTGGGTGATCACAGCCGTTACACGCCGCTGGATGTGCGCAGGCGCGGTACTGTCCATCCATCCATCAGTCCTTCTGTCTGTCTGTCCTCAGAGCTGAGATCTTCACGTGTCTGTGTGTCACCCGGATCACCCGACTGTACACAGCAATGTCACCCCCCTCTCTCCCCTCCCCCATATATAATATATCCATTCATTCACTCTACTGTGTACCTCTCCCCCCCCCCCATCATCATCTGTATATATAGTATATACCTTTTATACACTCTGTGCCCCCCCCAATATATATCATCTATACACTACTGTACACCCCCAATAAATATCATCTATACACTGTACCCCCAATATATATCATCTATACACTGTACCCCCAATATATATCATACACTGTACCCCCCAATATATATCTATACACTGTACCCCCAATATATATCATCTATACACTGTACTGTACCCCCCAATATATATCATCTATACACTGTACTGTGCCCCCCCAAAATATATCATCTATACACTGTACTGTGCCCCCCCAAAATATATCATCTATACACTGTACTGTTCCCCCCCAATATATATCATCTATACACTGTACCCCCCAATATATATCATCTATACACTGTACCCCCAATATATATCATCTATACACTGTACTGTTCCCCCCAATATATCATCTATACACTGTACCCCCCCAATATATATCATCTATACACTGTACCCCCAATATATATCATCTATACACTGTACTGTGCCCCCCAATATATCATCTATACACTGTACTGTGCTCCCCCAATATATATCATCTATACACTGTACCCCCAATATATATCATCTATACACTGTACTGTGCCCCCCCAATATATCACCTATACACTGTACCCCCAATATATATAATCTATACACTGTACCCCCAATATATATAATCTATACACTGTAATGTGCCCCCCCAATATATATAATCTATACACTGTACTCCCCCAATATATATCATCTATACACTGTACTGTACCCCCCAATATATATCTATACACTGTACTGTACCCCCCAATATATATCATCTATACACTGTACCCCCAATATATTGCATCTATACACTGTACTGTACCCCCCAATATATATATTATCTATACACTGTACCCCCCAATATATATATTATCTATACACTGTACACCCCCAATATATATCATCTATACACTGTACCCCCCACGTATATCATCTATACACTGTACCCCAATATATATCATCTATACACTGTACCCCCAATATATATCATCTATACACTGTACCCCCAATATATATCATCTATACACTGTACCCCAATATATATCATCTATACACTGTACCCCCAATATATATCATCTATACACTGTACCCCCAATATATATCATCTATACACTGTACCCCCAATATATATCTATACACTGTACCCCCTCAATATATCATCTATACACTGTACTGTGCTCCCCCAATATATATCATCTATACACTGTACCCCCAATATATATCATCTATACACTGTGCCCCAATATATCACCTATACACTGTACTGTGCCCCCAATATATATCATCTATATACTGTACTGTGCTCCCCCAATATATATCATCTATACACTGTACCCCCAATATATATCATCTATACACTGTACCCCCAATATATTTCATCTATACACTGTACCCCCAATATATATCACCTATACACTGTACTGTGCCCCCCAATATATATAATCTATGCACTGTACCCCAATATATATAATCTATGCACTGTACCCCCAATATATATCATCTATGCACTGTACCCCCAATTTGTATCATCTATACACTGTACCCCTTAATATATATAATCTATACACTGTACTGTGCCCCCAATATATATAATCTATACACTGTACTGTGCCCCCCTAATATAATCTATACACTGTACCCCCAATATATATCATCTATAGTACACTGTACTGTGCCCCCCTAATATATATATATATATATATATATATATATAATCTATACACTGTATCTTTACCTGTACTGTGCCCCCCTAATATATATCTTTACCTGTATTGTGCCCCCTAATATATATCTTTACCTGTACTGTGCCCCCCCAATATATATCATCTATACACTGTACTGTGCCCCCCCAATATATATCATCTATACACTGTACTGTGCTCCCCTAATATATATCATCTATACACTGTACCCCCAATATATATTATCTATACACTGTACTGTGCCCCCTCAATACATATCTATACACTGTACTGTGCCCCCCCAATATATATCTATACACTGTACCCCCCAATATATATCTATACACTGTACCCCCCAATATATATCTATACACTGTACTGTGCCCTCCCCAATATATATCTATACACTGTACTGTGCCCTCCCCAATATATATCTATACACTGTACTGTGCCCCCCCAATATATATCTATACACTGTACTGTGCCCCCCCAATATATATCTATACACTGTACTGTGCCCCCCAATATATATCTATACACTGTACTGTGCCCCCCCAATATATATCATCTATACACTGTACTGTGCTCCCCTAATATATATCATCTATACACTGTACCCCCAATATATATTATCTATACACTGTACTGTGCCCCCTCAATACATATCTATACACTGTACTGTGCCCCCCCAATATATATCTATACACTGTACCCCCCAATATATATCTATACACTGTACCCCCCCAATATATATCTATACACTGTACTGTGCCCTCCCCAATATATATCTATACACTGTACTGTGCCCTCCCCAATATATATCTATACACTGTACTGTGCCCCCCCAATATATATCTATACACTGTACTGTGCCCCCCCAATATATATCTATACACTGTACTGTGCCCCCCCAATATATATCTATACACTGTACTGTGCCCCCCAATATATATCTATACACTGTACTGTGCCCCCCAATATATATCTATACACTGTACTGTACCCGCCCAATATATATCATCTATAGACTGTACTGTGCCCCCCAATATATATATTATCTATACACTGTACCCCCAATATATATCCATCTATACACTGTACCCCCCAATATATATCCATCTATACACTGTACTGTGCTTCCCAATATATATTTATATACTGTACTGTGCCCCCCCAATATATATCAATCCTAACACTGTACTGTGCCCCCCAATATATTATCTATACACTGTACTCCCCCAATAATCAACTGTGTGTGTATATATAATATATCCATTCATACACTGTACTGTGCCCCCCAATATATATAAATACACTATATATACAACAATGTGCCCCCCAATATACATCTCAATACAACACTGTATGCACCCCAATCAACATACACTATATATACACAACACTGTGCCCCCCCCCCATATACATACATCTATACACAGCCCTGTTCCCCCCCCCCCCCCCCAAAATCATCTTCCTCTGTGTGTATATATATATATATATATATATATATATTATACCCATGTCTGTACAGCACTGTCTGTGTCCTTACCAATAATCCTTATCTGTACTCAGAAAATATCCACATCCCCCACCCCGAAATAGGCCCCGTTTGTGTGTGTGTGTATATAGATATATATTTTACACGTCTATACAGCATTTTGTCCCCCCCCCCCCCAATAAATATATGGACATGGATACTACCAGGTCTATATATACAGCATTGCCCCCCCCCCCCCGCCAAATAAATCTCATCTGTATACATATTACATGTCTATAGAGCACTGTGCCGACCCACCCCCACAATAATTCTGATTTGTGTGTATATATAATATATCCCTGTTTATACAGTACTGTCTGATCATCCCCCCCCCCCCCCCCATCCTTCCTATGTGTGCTCCCTGCATACATCTATAGGGTACCATGTCCTCCTATCTGTCCTCATATACATAATATATTCCTGTCTAGGCTGTCAGGGTGCCTAATCCAGCCCAGCGTGTCATCTCTAATCCATCTCTATGTCTCCTCCTTAGATCTGTCTATAATTATCTGTTCAGGCCTGTGACTTCTTTACATCCACTTCTAGTCCTGTGTATATATACTATGTGTGTATATGTGTGTATGTGTGTGTGTATATATATATATATATATATATATATATATATATACTGTACATGTCCTCAGTCTCTCTTCTTATCCTTCTTGTCTCCTTTCCATGTGACCTGACCAGACCCAAGTTTTCCTCCATTGTAATAATCTGCCTGTACCAGGATGGTGTCACCTGTAATCCGGCCCTCCTCCTATACATGTCCCTCTGTCCTAGCAGTACATGCCGGTCTCTGATCACTCCCTCTATCTATACAATACTGTGTGTACATCACTGTCATCTGATCTCAGGAGACATAGTACTGTGTCTTTACTGATCTATGCAGAGTCATAAGGGGCACTCTTTTATCCTATACAGCAAGTGTCAGTCTTATGATTACAGGACTCTGTAGTCTTTAATAATCAATATTGGACTGAATGATCTTTGTACATTATATTTGTTAGTAATACTCTGTTTTTATGGTGGTGTTTCTCATTTTGTATCTCAAGTCCATTCAGCCCCCTTATCTATGATGACTATAAAGGGAATGTTATCTCCCTCAGATTACATGTACATCTATCTGTTCAAAGGGGATGATTTACTAAAACTGGAGAGTGCAAAATCTGGTGCAGCTCTGCATGGTAGCCAATCAGCTTGTTCAGTTAGGCCGCGTACACACGACTGGTTTTCTCGGCAAAAAACGTCAAGAAAACTGCCGGGAGAGCTTTCTTGCTGAGAAAACCGGCTGTGTGTATGCGGGTTTCAGTTTTCTCGTCAAGAAAACTGCCCAGATTCCCCGACAAGAAAAAACACGACCTGCGGTCTTTTTTCTCGTCGAGAATCTCGTCGGCCTGTTTCTCGACGAGAAACCCGAGCATGTGTACACTTACCTGTCGCCGTGGAAACCCGCGCATGCTCGAAATGACTTTGACGCATGCGCGGTAGCTTCCTAGGCATAGGGTGTAGCAAGATGGCGGCGACGGCATCGAATGTGACGAGCGCACGCTCGTCGTAGTCGATGACGTCACCGCGTTCGTGTCATTCAAAAGAACGGCGGTTCTTTTGAATCGTACGTGTGTACACTCGGCCGCGACAAGTTTCTTGTCAAGATTCTCGTCAGGAAAAACAAAGTTTTTTTCCTGACGAGAACCTCGGCCGTGTGTACGAGGCTTTAGGCCCCTTTCACACTGAGGCGTATTTCAGGCGTTTTAGCGCTAAAAATAGCACATAAAAAACGCCTGAAATAATCCTGCCCCAGCATTCTCAATATGAAAGCCTGAAGGCGATTTTTACCCTTTCTCGGCCGCTACCGGGGGTTAAAACCGCACCGCTAGCGGCCGACTATTGCAGCAAATCCGACGGTATAGCGACGCTAAAAATAGCGCCGCTATACCGCCAGCGCACCTCCCCGCCCCAGTGTGAAAGGGGCCTTAAGCTTTGACAAGAAAGCTGATTGGTTTCTTTGCAGCGCTGCACCAGAGTTTGCACCCTCCAGTTTTAGTACATCAACCCCCATTGCGTTGCTCAGGGTTTAAAAGGAAAAGAAGTGTGTGTGTGTGTAGATAATGGGACCAGAAATTAAGTGAACCTGTTGCTTTGCCCTTCATGCGCAATTTCACTTTAAAGAGACCCTGTCACCTTGCCTTCCCGACACTTCCTCTTTCGTAGCTGCCACGAGGATGGTGGGGAAAATCTTGCCGCATGTCCTGAGCACTGCATAATAGGAAGTAACACATCCCACATATTCACAGGTTACTTTAGGTGGAGAGTGCTGGAAAGGCTAGTATAAAGTGGGTGATGGTGGGGGGGGGGGGGGTTAAGGCCTTACGCAGACATCTTGTGTCGTGAATAGGAAAGGTGACAAGGGGGAGGTTTACTAAAACTGGGGAGTGCAAAATCTGGTGCAGCTCTGCATAGAGACCAATCCGCTTCTATCTTCAGCTTGTTCACATAATGCAGTTGTAAGACCTGCAAGGCAATGGCATAATGTGCTAGTATGCATCACATGACACAGCTGACATGTTCCCCCTGGTCTTTCGTCTGGGTTTGCGCGCTCCGGCTATGTGATTGGCCAGAGCCACAATGACGTCACTCCCGCGGGAGCCCTCAGTTCCAACACAAAGCTCCGAAGTTCCGGCAGGGTATACGCGACCTCCCATGCGCCACCAATGTCGCTGGCTGCATGCAGGGTGAGTATTTCCTAAATGGTGAAGGTTTTGGAGATATTCATTTTACCTACAGGTAAGTCTTATTATAGGCTTACCTGTAGGTAAAAATTACCAAGCAGGCTTTACTACCGCTTTAACCTTCGACACATAAACCTGGAAACCGATTGACAATTTCATGTCCTTAGGTTCATGGTGAAACACTTTGCCTGCTGTTGGGGTTAAATTGAGACTAAAGGTTCCCGTTTTTTTTTTTAAAATAACAAACGTGTTATACTTACCTTCACTGTGTTTTGCACAGAGTGGCCCCGATCCACCTGTTCTGGAGTCCCACGGCGGCTCTCGTGGCTCCTCCCAGCATTAGATAACCCCCTCTGGGAAGCTCTCTCCCGAGGGGGTTACCTTGTTGGCGCTCTCCTGTGTCATACACTCGGCCCCGCCCCCTGGCGCCCGCTTCATTGGATTTGATTGACAGCAGCGGGAGCCAATGGCTGCGCTGCTATCAATCTATCCAATCAAATCCGGGACTCCAAGGAGAGAAGGACAGCGGGGAACGCGCCCACGGACATTTGGGGCTCAGGTAAGTAAAACGGGGGGGCTGGGGGGCCGGACACTGCAAGGTGTTTTTTCACCTTAATGCATAGGATGCATTAAGGTAAAAAAACACGTAGGTTTACAACCCCTTTAACTAGTATTTATGTTCTATATAAATCAGTTGTCAGTTATATACAGGGGCTTCCATTACCAACCTCCCTTTTCAAATACAATTTTTTTTTCTTTTGCGTATGAACTGAAAGTATTGCAATACCAAGTTGGAGACCGTAGCTGTGGATCCGTGACTTAGAGACACCATGCAGGGCAAAGGGCATCCCCCAACTCCCTCATACACCCTTTTTCCTGTGCTCCTTGTTTTTTGGGAAAGCAGTGACGTCGATCCCTGTTACAATCCCATGACTGTGAAGGTGCCTAGAGATTGGTGGTCAGTGCTAGGCATCATGACGTGCACCCCCATACCCAGAAGTGCCAGGTATTTATACCAGCTGTGGATGAGCACAGGTAAAGTATATGTGGCTCTGGGAATGGCCTTTGCAGGGACACTGTCACTTTGTCCTTCATGGATAAGGTGACAACATGTCTTCCAAATATTTAAGACAGAAGTTCAGCGTGACAATCAGCCAGCTAGTATTTTGATGCAGGCAAGGTTGGTAAAGGTACGCTTTGTATTTCCCAGATGACAAGTTCAGTCTCATGAGGGAAATCTCAAGGGACATAATTAAAATAGTTTCATAAATGAGCAATTGTTGAGCATTTTATTCTCCCTATTTATTTTAGTCTGAGGAGATAAATCATTCGTTCTTTATTCTACACCTATGGTTCTTAACCCTTTTCCCTGTTCAGTCCTATGAGGACCAGACAGTTCTCACACCACAGCCCCAATTTCATGGAAGGACAATCCTACATTTACAAGTATCTGAGGGTAAGATGTGATGAAGTGATAAACCTATTAGGCCTCATAAACATGGAGACTTGGCCGCTCCTGTGTGTTGAGGTGTAATATGCTTCACTTTTGCGGGAGAAGCGCCATATACTTCTGCAAGGGCGTTTACCCGAGGAAGGCCGATTAGAACCCTTTACTTGTTTGGTGGCTGTACATGGCATGAAGTGCCAGGATTCTATGCCTTGGCATAAAGGAGTTGCTAAGCATCTGTGTGAATGAGGTCTTAATAAAATCTCCCCCCCCCCCCCCAGAATTCCATACACAGTAAAACTACTGCCATCAAGCACATACCCCCCAAAAGAACTAGAGGTGCACCGAATGAACGTTTTGGTGCCAAAACCGAACATTCTGGATGCACTTGACCAAGACCGAAAATGACAGTTTTAAAAAATAATATATATTATATATAATTTATATTCAACTTTTTTAATTTTAACATCATGAATTTAAATTAATATAAATTTATTGTCGGCCATTATTTGCACCTTTTTAGCGCAAGAAAAGTGCATCCCTTTAAATTCTTTGTATGTCTTCACACTGGTCCGTTGCGCTTCTGTTGTGTTAAAAAAAAAAAATCCTGCTTGCTGCATTTTTGGCCAGTTAAAAAACCAGCACCAAAAACGTACCTCCCCGTTGAAATGCATTGAGCAAGAACGCACCCGTGTTATGTGTTTGCGGTTTTTGAGTCTCATGACCTATGAAAAACACACCATAAGCACAGTACAATTGCGGTAAAATCCCTGCAAAAACTTGCGTTTTCGGCGCTATTATCGGCACGTTTTTCTCTGTCGGAAAAATTCCAGAAAAACACAATTTTCAACCGATGTGTTTCGGCCCATCTCTAAAAAGAACCATGTTTGGGGACCTCATCCTTGCACACCAGAGAGGCATATTATACCCCCTCCCCAGGGGTGTGAACAGCCCCCATTAAGATCCCTTGTGCTACACAATTGAATTTTGGTGTTGTGTTATTGCTGGGAGATCTCTTGGTGGGGGGGTTGGCCTACACCTTGTTATGGAGGTCTCTGAAATAAATTACATAGTTGGTAAGGTTGAATAAGGAAAACGGTCCATCCAGTTCAATCTGTGTGTGTGGAAAATCATTTCCCATATCCCCGTAAATTGTGTTTTGCCAAGATGCACGTCCAAGAATCTTTTAAAACTATCCATACTTTCTGCTGACACCACCAATTGTGGAAGAGAGTTCCACATCCTTATTGCCCTGACAGTGAAATGCCCCCTACACAGCTGAAGGTTGACCGCTTCGCCTCCAGTCTACTCCTCGTGTGGCCACGTGTCTTCTTACACTTCCTGAGACTGAAAAGTTTTATACTTACTGGGATCACCATTGGGATATTTGTATATCGCTATCATATCTCCTCCTCACCGTCTCTTCTCCAGAGAGAATAAATTTAGGGCTTGTAGTCGTTCCTCATAATTGAGGTCCTCCAGTCCCCATATTAATTTTGTTGCTCTTCTCTGGACTCTCTCCAGCACATCCTTTCTGAGGACTGGTGACCAGAACTGGCACGGAATACTCCGGGTCCAACCGAACCAGTGTTTTATAAAGTGGCAGGGCTATCCTTAAATGCAAGTGTAGGTAACTCCAAAAACCTTTTAATTTTTTTCCGTTTTAGGGGTTCTTTCTCTCTTTCCTTCTCATCCCTCGGATTATTTTTTATTGCTTGTCTCTTTGGCTGGGGAGGTTTCCCTTCACTTCCTGTCCTGGAGGTGAAACAGGAAATTGGAAAAAATCTCTCCAAAGTAGATAGAATTCCCCTTCTTAGTCCTGCCATACATTATACAATTTTTTTTTTTCTTTTACAATTTTCCTTTTAGATTTACCAAAACCATAAACGGACAGTTCCGGGTTACGAACAGGATAGGTTCTGTAGGTGTGTTCTTGAATTTGTATGCAAGATGGAAAAGGTACATTTATTATTTTATTTTTTAAGTGCAACTCCAGCCCAAAATGTTGTTTTTTTTGGATAGCGTACGGAAGGGTCAACACCCCTGTAATGTATGTTTTTGGTGTCTGTGCCCCTGTTCAAAAGATTTCACCTCACTTTCTGTCTCTGTGACAACTGGAGTTCAAAAATGTTGGGCTGTCATGGAAACAAGGATTGGTGATAAAGCTTCAGTGGAGACACCTTTTTCACATAACTCTTATGCCCTGAACACACGACCAGGATTCCCGACAGGAAAAGATCCGATAGAAATCCCGAGGGGAAAACCGAGAACCTGCTCTCTACTCTCCCCCCCCCCGTACAGACGATCGGTTTTCCCGTCGGGAAAACTCAGATGAGAGCTTTTCTTCTGGAATCCTGACCCTGTGTTTGCTCCATCTGAGTTTTTCCCCACAGGAAAACTGCCAAAATTGCTGTTTTCTGCTACACGTGGCCGGGTTTTCTGACGGGAAAAAGTCAGTCAGGAAACCCGCCGGAAAAAGAGAGCGAGGCTCTTTTTTTAGCCAGCCGATTTTGGCAGTTTTCCCATCGGAAAAACTGCGAGGGAGCATACACATGGCCGGGATTCCCGGCCAAATGCTCTCATCGCAGTTTTCCCGTCGGAAAACCCGGTCGTGTGTACACGGGGCATTAGAGGAGTGAATTTCCCTTCCTAGGGGTAGATTTCCTCTCACTTCCTGTTGTCTCCCTCTGTTCGTAAGTACTAGTTGTTCATAACTAGAATGTTTGTAACTGAGGGATTGTCTGTAATATGAGGTCAAACCCAAACCGTTAAAAATTTGTATGCAATCCGGCAGGCCCTTGCGCTATATACTTGAAGGTAAATCTAAAGAAAATTGAACAGGAAAATTGTATAATGTTTGGCCAGCTTTAGAGAGTTTGTCCACTTCTGGACCGCCCACCGTCATTATATGGTTGGTACTTTGACGTTGAATACCATTGTTATGGCAGCAGATAGCTGCCATAACCCCGTTTTTTTTATTTTATTTACTTTTTAAACTGGTAGCGGTCCGCTTTCAGAAAAAAGTGGTCTCTGCTGCTGTTTCGCCGCAAGATCACTTTTATCGGCGGCGGGAGAGGTGCCCATCCACCTCTCGCCACGTCCTGGTCATCTCCGCCGCTTACCGGAGCCATCGGTAGTGGCGGAAACGATTTGGTCCTTTCCCCTCAGAGGCGTGAAGTTGAGTGAGGGAATGATGGCCCCCACTCGACTACATACCATTGGGTGGCGGAAGCAACGTCAAACTTCACTTCTGCCCATATGGTCTTAAAGGGGATTTTTTTTTTTAATAGGGAAAAAAAATACTTTTTACTCTTTCGTCCATGGACCGACACAGCTTCTCTATTGACAAAGTGGGTATTATCCGTTAATTAGGAGTGACTAGGCAGAAAAACTTGTAAAAAGTGTTGCATCACACCTTCTACAGTACCGCCCAGGGGGCGGACCCTCTGGGTATACCCTCTCAGTCTGCATCTTCGCAGATCAGTTTTTTTCTGTCTAGCAAGGAGTAGGACATGGCTCCCTTCGGGCCCATTGGTCCGGGGAAAAAAGATATATATATATATATATATATATATATATATATATATATTTTTTTTTGCTACATTTGTTGTTTCCTGCGATCTTCGATCAACTGCCGACTGGGTGACAGGCTGGATCCTCGATCCTTGTAGTCTCCCCAGTTTCGGCCATCGAGCGTGTGCCGACCCTAGCTACGCGCTGGGTTTTCCACGACATGCCCGTCGCTCCACGGGTGGCCGGTGAGCTTACGCTCCAGGGCCTGCATCGGACCGCTCAGCTTCGGCTGACCTTACGGCCGAGTCGCAGCAGCCTGGCCGGTGAGCTTACGCTCCAAGGCTTGCATCGGACCGCTCAGCTTCGGCTGACCTTACGGCCGAGTCGCAGCAGCCTGTCCGGTGAGCGTCATGCTCCAGGGCATACATATGATCGTCCCTTCTGGGTCCAATCACAGCATGCCTGGCCAACAGTCACCTTCCGTGCGCGGACGATGATCTGTTTGGAATGTCTTCCAGCAGAATACATGCAGGATAGGTAAGTAAAACTCCCCTGCCTCGGCTGGGTGATTTAGCTGGACATTCCTGGAGAGATCAAGTAAGTGGTTGTGGCCCCTTTCTTCCCTCTCTCCCTGCCTTTCCCTCCTCCCTGGGCTTCTAGCTAAAGGTTGCTGGGTGCTGGGGGTCCCACTGGAGCGGGGCTGGCTGTAACTAACATTTAAAAGAAATGTCATTTTTTCTTACCTGTGTTTGTGTCCTTCCTCCTCCATGCTGTCGGCGGCCATTTTGAGGTGGTCCATGCCAAGTTTGGCCTCTTGTGACTGCCCGGCGGCCATCTTCCTGTGGTTCGGCCACACCCACTGGCCCCTATCAGCTGATCGGCGGCCATGTTTGTCCACCCTGTATGCAGATATTGCCGTTCGGCGGCCATCTTTTTGTGGGCTATGGCTGCTTGACCTCTATCTTCTGTCGGCGGCCATTTTCTTAGAGCCCACATTATCTTCCATACAGACGTTTTTGGCAACCATTTTTCGAGAGCCTCCGGCCTCTAGGGTGCATTACACTGGCGCGAAAATTCACACAGGAAGTGCTGATAAAAGAAGCAGACTGACACAGCAGCAGCGGGACAGCATCACAGGCGCAGCATAGCAGTACCTATCCAGGGTGGTGAGTCCTCTGGGTGACCCGGCCTCTGCAGCACAGGAGGGTGGCCTATTGATATCTTGCCTGGAGCCCTGTGAGTGTCAGCGTGTGGTCAGCATGGCATCTGAGCCAGATGTCTTCTCCCCTGAAACACCAGATTTAGCAGCTGGTGCCCCTGAGGTGTCTATGAACGCTATGACTGCAATCCTAGAGGCGTTTGCTGCCAGGGTGGAAGCAGCACACGGGAATACAGGGGGTAGTAAACGCCCCATCCCCTGCAAGCTTCTGGGGATAATTCTGGTGCAGAACCAGGTCCAGCTACGGCTCGGGGCCCAGATTCTGACGCATCAGAGACTGCAGACCGTGACCGGACAGTGAGAATGACTCAAAGTCCAGGTCAGTACGCGAGACGGCTTTGGTATCTGACCTTATTACTGCAGTGTGGGATATGCTAAAATTGGAAAATACTGCAGAAGCAGCAGAGACTCCGGTCCACTTGGGTTTCATAGACCTGCCCGCACTGCTAAGGTGTTCCCTTGTGTGTCTTTTGATAAACTCTTATACAAGGAATGGGAGAACCCACTGAGGGTCTTTACAGCCCCAAAGAGGTTTGCGGTACGGTACCCCTTTTGAGGAGAGTTTTCTGAAGAAATGGACCTCTCCCCCCTATAGTGGACCCTCCGGTGTCCAGACTTAATAGAGCCACCACAATTCCTGTAGAAGGGGCTCCTGTTTTCTAGGACCCTGTGGATAAGAAGGCTGAAGCACTCGGTTGCTACCTATACTCAGTGGTAGGCTCGGCAGTACGCCCGGCATTGGCGGGGGCCCTAGTGTCTCACACACTTACTGAATGGGCAAGATTGCTACTCCAGGGGTTAAGGAGTGAGATGCTCCTCCTGATGAGATAACATTGGCCGACCTGTTGGTCCAGGGCCTTAGGTTTGTCTGCGAGTCAGACATGAATACTATTCCCCTGCTGTCTAAAACTTCGGTTTATGCAGTAGCAATACGCCGCCTGATCTGGCTAAAAGGCTGGTCTGCGGACCAGACTTCCAAGAAAGCCCTGTTGGATCTGCCTTTTAAGGGCGACAGACTTTTTGGGGCTTCTCTGGATGACATCATCAAGGATGCCACAGGAAGTAAAAGCACTTTGCTTCCCCAAATTAGCAAGGGTAAGGGGCCACGCCAAGGGCAAGGGCCCTCCTTTACTGCACACAAGTGGTTTTTTCGTCCCCCTAGGGCGACAGGGAAAAGACCCCAGGCCGATAAAGCGCCTGCCCAAGGACAAAAGCGTCCCTGGTTCCGCATACCCAATAAGCCTGCGGACAAATTTGCGTCCGCATGAAGGTCCACCCCCACCCAGCTCTCGGGTGGGGAGACGTCTTTGCAAATTCGCGACTCAGTGGACAGCACTAATCTCCGACAGGTGGGTTTGCGAAGTAATCTCCTCAGGCTACAAGATAGAGTTTCTCTCTTGTCCACCGGACAGATTCAACACCTCCAATCTCCAGCTACTACCGACCCGTCGGGAGGCCCTGTATGGGGCGGTCCAGGGTCTACTGGAACGCAGGGTAGTTATTCCAGTTCCAGAACTGGAACGGGGTTTTTACTCAAATCTGTTCATTGTGCCGAAGAAGGAGGGGGTTCGTCCAAGCTTGGATCTCAGAGCCCTCAATTGCTTTGTGAAGGTACAAAGTTTTCGGATGGAGTCGGTTCGATCTGTAGTCACGGCTCTCCATCCGGGGGACTTTCTGGCCTCCTTGGACATCAAGGACGCATACCTGCATGTCCCCATATACTCCAGACACCAGAGGTTTCTGCGATTTGCTATCGGGAAGGACCACTACCAGTTTGTGGCCCTCCCGTTGGGCCTTGCCTCAGCACCCAGGACGTTCACCAAGGTGCTCGCTCCGATTCTGGCACTTCTAAGACAGCGGGGTATCGCTATCACAGGCTACTTATACGACCTTCTGCTGAAGTCCCCTTCAAGCTCAGAATTAGAGGTAAGCGTGTCCATTACCTGTCAGACTCTTCGAGACTGTGGTTGGATACTAAACACGCAAAAGTCAGTATTGGTGCCCACTCAACGCCTAGTGTACCTGGGGTTGATTCTGGATTCCTCAGAGGCAAAGGTATTCCTCCCTGTGGAGAAGTTGCAGACCCTCCGGGGCTGCAGTACGGCAGCTGACTTCCAGGAATTGGTCGTCACTCCGTTTTTGCATGCGAGTGTTGGGCCTCATGGTAGCCTCCTTCGAGGCGGTCCCATATGTTCAATACCACACTCGAGTGTTACAGAAGGAAGTTCTGTCCAGATGGAACAGATGCCCTTCATCTCTGGATTATCAAATCCGAGTGAGCCACCTAGTCAGGAGATCCCTGGTATGGTGGCTGACAGCACCGGCTGTAATGGCCGGGAAGTCATTTCTTCCGGTTTACTGGATAGTGATCACGACGGACGCCAGCCTTACAGGTTGGGGGGGAGTCTGGGGTGTCCAGTCGGCGCAGGGTCGCTGGACCCCAGAGGAAGCCCTCCTGCCGATCAATGTCCTGGAGATCCGGGCGATCAAGCTGTGCCTCTTCAAATGGTCTCAGAGACTGCAAGGGCGTCCAGTCAGGATCCAGTCAGACAACGTCACAGCAGTGGCATATGTCAATTATCTAGGAGGAACAAGAAGCTCAGCTGCAGCATCGGAGATCGCTCGCATCCTGAAGTGGGCAGAGAGGAGCGTACCGGCACTGTCGGCCGTGTACATTCCGGGTGTGGAAAACTGGCAGGCGGACTACCTGAGCCGCCAGATGCTGGACCAGGGAGAATGGTCCTTACACCCGGAGGTGTTCCAACTCCTCTGCCAAAGATGGGGCACACCAGACGTAGATCTTCTGGCTTCCCGACTCAATCGGAAGGTATTGAGATTTGTGGCCCGGTCAAGAGACCCATGGGCAGACGCAACGGACGCGTTGGTAGCATCGTGGGGTCAGTATCGGCTAATCTATGCCTTCCCTCCCTTAAGGCTTCTTCCTCTTCTGCTCCGCAGAGTGGAGGCAGAGGGAATTCCAATGATCCTAATCGCTCCAGATTGGCCTCAGCGTCCTTGGTACGACGATCTAGTACGTCTGGTAGCAGACGTCCCCTGGCGCCTACCACTACGGAAGGACCTGCTATCGCAAGGTCCCATATTCCATCCTGCTTTACAGTCATTGGCTTTAACGGCATGGCTGTTGAGAACCAGGTACTGAGAGACCGGGGCCTGTCAGACTCAGTAATCTCTACTATGAGAAGTGCTCGAAAATCGTCCTCTAGGAAGGTCTATCACCGCACTTGGAGGGCCTACATCTCCAGGTGTGAGGAAATGAAATGGCATCCGCCCACCTATTTGGTTTCCAGAATCCTGCTGTTTTTACAGCATGGGGTGGACCAAGGGCTTGCCCTAAGTACGATTTAAGGGACAGATATCTGCCCTGGCTGTCTTTTTTCAGCGACCCCTGGCGACTCACTCTCTCGTGAGTACATTTGTGCAGGGGGTCCGACAGGTGGCCCCTCCGGTCCGTTCCCCGTTACCTCCGTGGGACTTGAACCTGGTCCTCTCGGTGCTTCAGAAGGCACCGTTTGAGAATATTAGAGATATTCCCCTGTTGACACTTTCTCAGAAAGTGGTCTTTTTGGTGGCTGTTACGTCAGTTAGACGAGTCTCTGAGCTGGCAGCCTTGTCCTGCAAGGCTCCCTATTTGATTTTCCACAAGGATAAGGTGGTGCTGCGGCCGCAGCCTTCCTTTCTTCCGAAAGTCGTTTCGGCTTTTCATCTCAACGAAGACATTGTACTTCCATCCTTGTGTCCTCAGCCGTCGAATCCTAAGGAGTCGGCGTTGCATTTCTTGGACGTTGTCCGAGCTTTGAGAGTATACCTATCTGCTACTTCCCTGTTCCGGAAGTCAGACTCACTGTTTGTTTCGGTGGCTGGTCCCAAGAAGGGCCAAGCAGTCTCATCGGCCACCATCTCTAGGTGGATCCGACAGATAGTAATCCAGGCTTACGCCTTAAAGGGTCAGGCGCCCCCCTTTCCTGTCACGGCGCATTCGACCAGGGCAAGAGGTGCCTCTTGGGCTTTCCGACATCAAGCGTCTGTTTCCCAATTATGTAAAGCGGCGACTTGGTCGTCCGCTCACACTTTCACAAAATTCTACAAAATTGATGTAGGTGCATCTTCGGATGCCTCTTTTGGCCGCAAGGTTTTGCAGGCGGCTGTTTAGAGTTGCAACTCCTCCGTTGGAGGAGTGCTGTTTTGTGTTTGGGGTGAAGTTTATTTTTATGCTGTTACCACCCCTCGTTTTTTCTCTGACACTGCTTTGGGACGTCCCACTTTGTCAATAGAGAAGCTGTGTCGGTCCATGGACGAAAGAGTAAATAGGATTTTTTACTCACCGTAAAATCCTTTTCTCTGAGTCCATGGACCGACACAGCACCCACCCCTCCTTTTAAGTTTGTACTGCTTTTTGACGAACTGATCTGCGAAGATGCAGACTGAGAGGGTATACCCAGAGGGTCCGCCCCCTGGGCGGTACTGTAGAAGGTGTGATGCAACACTTTTTACAAGTTTTTCTGCCTAGTCACTCCTAATTAACGGATAATACCCACTTTGTCAATAGAGAAGCTGTGTCGGTCCATGGACTCAGAGAAAAGGATTTTACGGTGAGTAAAAAATCCTATTTTTTTTAAATTTATTTTTTTATTGCATTTAAGTGTAAATGTGAGATTTGAGGTCTTTTAGACCCCAGATCTCACATTAAAGAAGTCATGCCATGTTTTTTTTCTATTACAAGGGATGTTTACATTCCTTGTAATAGGAATAAAAGTGATCCAATTTTTTTTTTTTTTTTAAAGAGACAGTGTAGAAAAAAGTAAAATAAGAAAAACTAAATTTGAAGCTCCCCATCCCACCATGCTCACGCACAGAAGCGAACGCATACGGAAGTCGCGCGCGCATATGTAAACGGTTTCAAACCACACATGAGGTATCGCCATAATCGTTAGAGCGAGAGCAATAATTCTAGCAAAAGACCTCCTCTGTAACTCAAAACTGGTAACCTGTAGAAATCTTTAAACTTTGCCTATGGAGATTTAGACCCCTTTTCACACTGGGGTGGTTTGCAGGTGCTATTGCGCTAAAAATGGCGCCTGCAATCCGACCTGAAACAGCGGCTGCTGTTTCTCCAGTGTGAAAGCCCGAAGGCTTTCACACTGGAGCGGTGCGCTAGCAGGACCGCTCCAAAAGTCCAGCTAGCCGCATCTTTGGAGCGGTGTGTTTACCGCTCCTTCACCGCTCCTGCCCATTGAAAGCAATGGGACACCGCGGCTATACCGCCAGCAATGCGCCTCTGCAGAGGCGCATTGCCGGCGGTATTGACCCTTTTTCGGCCGCTAGCGGGGGGTAAACCCGCACCGCTAGCGGCCGAATACCGCCGCAATTCCGACGGTTTAGCGCCGCTAAAAATGGCGGTGCTATACCGCCAGCGCACCTCCCACCCCAGTGTGAAAGGGGCCTAAGTTTTAGAGTATATATTTGGGGGTTCTAAGTAATTTTCTAGCAAAAAAAAATACGGATTTAACTTTCAAACACCAAGTGTAAAAAATAGGCCCCTGTTAAAGTAAAACTATAAGCAAAACTTTTTTTTCTTTCATTTTGAATACAGTAAAGGAGGGTTAGAACCCCTGTCAATTTTTTTCCCTGCTATCTGTGTCCCATTTCGGAGATTTACTGTCCCATAGCCAAAACAGGAAGTGAGAGGAAATCCCTGCAAATTAAAGGAATTCATTGGTGACCTCCCAGGTTGCCAGAACTAGTGTCCCCATTGGAAGATTTCCCCTCTATTCCTTTTCTAGGGACAACCCAAAATTTGGGGTTTTTCTTTTACTTTCACTTTCTGGTACAATCATTTTTATTGAGACAAAAAAAGAACAGAGTAGTTGTTTCCCACGCAGGGGAAAATAATAGCGGTAACAAAACAGTATCGAAAGTTACATTTTGTGTATACAACAATGTAAACCACCTTCCCGACCAACAGGACTAGAGGCGGTTTCAAATGACGGGCCCCGAGGACCCATTGCGAGAACAAAGAAAAACACAAACTAAAGGGGAGAAGGAATGGGCACTTTCAATGATAATGGTAAACAGGACAAATGAGGTGAATGTCCCTAATGGGGGAGGGGCACAGACAGCAATAAAAAATGACAGAGGTTCTAATCCCTCTCCATTCTATCCAAAACTAAAGAAAAAGTGTTGCCTTTTAGTCATACTTTAAATAGAATTCCCCTTTCTTAGGCCCGGTTCACACTGATGCGAGTTCATAACGAATGTGATGCGTCAAAAACATTCTAAATTCGCATGTCATCCATAAAGTCATTGTTTTTAATGACGGTCGTTCACATACATGCGTTGCGATTCCTCTATGAATGCGATGCGAGGGTCTTGTGCGAGTTTACAGTGTTTTGCGTTGCGAATTTCGTCTCCATAGACATCAATGTAAATCTTTCTGGAATCGCATTGATGGTTCACATATGTGCGAATTCCACCACACTACTCTCCACAAAGACCAGGAAGTACACAGGAAGTTAATACCACCTTTTTTTTCTTTCTTTTTTTTTTTTTTTTTAACATTATGATTCCATTGGCTAGAACATCAATCACAGCTAAGTTCAACTCCAGAAATTTGCGGTAGATTCGGCCTTACAAAAAAAACTTAACAAATTCACAGTGCAGCAGTGTGAACCGAGCCTTAGAGGGTTTTCACAAGAACACGTGTCCTGTTTGGAGAATTTTTCCTCTGGTGACAACTCAACATTTCTGGGTGTCCCAACGCCAACACCTTCTGCTCTGTGATAATGATCACCAGGAAAACTAGAGAGGGACGAATCCCCCCCCCCTCCCCCCCCCCCCCCCAGCACAGTAAGAAATAAAAATTGAATAGCCCTTCCATACTTTACTTTAAAATTGTATTTGTTAACTGTAGTTATTCATTTTGATAACTGTAACCACTTTCTTTCCCTGTTGGAGCAAATTGAACCATGCTCTGGGGTGTGTTTTTTTTTTTTTTTTGTTTTGCCTTCCTCTGGATTGTCTATGGGTTTAGGGTTCTGTGTATGGATTTTTTTTCCCTATTTATTTATTTTCCTTTACTACTGGCTGAACTAGTTGGACCTGTGGTTGTGTGTGTTTTTTTTGTTTGTTTTTTTTCTCTTCTCAACGTGACTAGCTATGTAACCACAGACTGAATGACATTTAGGTGACGTCCTCCAAGAAACCTGGATCAGGCAGTTTAAGAGCCAACCAACCCCTCTCTACAATCTGATTGTATGATCTGAATAATCTTCTTTTGGATTTGCCAACAACTACCTATGTCCATGTGTGGGCCTACATAAACAGTTCATTAAGTATTTAGTCAGGTGTTCCGTCAGATATGGCGACCCGTCAGAATTGGTAACAGAAGTGACGTTTCATCGCCGCCATCTTGCTACACCCTCCACAGTAACGATACACCGTGAAGGGGGCAAGCGGACATCTTGGTACACCCACCAGAGTTTTCCATGTCACTGTTATTTTTAACAGTAAACAGAGCCTATAAGGTGAAATCGAGTCTTTAGAAATCCGACGGACTGTTTAGATGTTCAATTTTAAAAGCAGCCGCAAACCTGCTGATCTCACAGGTTTGATAATGTCGCAGAACACCGCTGCCTTTCTAATTCAACATGTAAACAGTCCAAGGGATTTATAAATAATATTTTTCACCATATATGCTCCGTTTCCTGGTAAAAACAACTGAGAAATGCAAAACTCCGGTGGGTGTAACAAGATGTCCGCTTGCCCCTTCTCGTGTATCGTTACTATGGAGGAGTGCGGGGTGTAGCAAGATGGCGGCGTCAACGTCACTTCCGTTACCAATTCTGACGGGTCGCCTAATCTGACAGAACACAGGCAGGCCCTTGCACATATTTCTTTATTGATCTAAAGGTGATTGTAGTCAAACTTTTAAAGCTGAATTCTAGGCAGGTATTAACTGTTTAAGCACCACCCCGCGTACATATACTGCGGCAGGGAGGCCCTTTAGCGTGAAATCGTGTACCTGTACGTGATCTTTTCTTCCGGGTCTGGGTGGCACCATCGGCGACCCGCTCCCAATGTGATTGAACACAGCGGGAGCCAATCAGTGGGTGTGGTGAATCCGCTGTTCGCCGGGACCCGACGATCGTTGCCAAGGCAGATCGCTGTTCTGTGACAGGAGAAGACAGAGATCTTGTGCTTCTGCTAAGCAGGAACACGGATCACTGTCTTCTTACAGTACAATCACCTACCCCACAGTTAGCAAGCACTTCTTAGGGACACCTTTAACCCTTTGATTGCCCCTGATGTTAACCCTTTCCCTGCCAGTGTCATTAGTACAGTGACAGTGCATATTTTTAGCACTGATCACTGTATTAGTGTCACTGGTCCCCAAAAATGTGTCTGAAGTGTCACTTAGTGTCTGATTTGTCTGCGTAATGTCGCAGTCCTGCTATAAGTCGCTAATTGCCGCCATTATTCATAAAACAAAAAAAAAGCAAAATCAAAATAAAATAAATTCCATAAAAATATCTCATAGTTTGTAGACACTATAAATTTTGCGCAGACCAATCAATATACGCGTATTGGAACTTTTTTTTTTTTTACCAAAAATAAGTAGCAGAATAAATATTGGCCTAAATTGAAGAAGAAATTTCGTTTTTTTTTTGTTTTTTTATTGTGTATGTTTTATAGCAGAAAGTAAAAATAGTTTTTTTTACAATTGTTGCTTTTTTTTGTTTATAGCTCAATAAATAAAAACCGCAGAGGTGATCAAATACCACCAAAAGAAAGCTCTATTTATGTGAAAAAAAGAGCATACATTTTATTTATGTACAACGTCGCATGACCGCGCAATTGTCAGTTAAAGTACTGCAAAAAATGGCCTGGTCATGAAAATCTTCCGGCGCTAAAGTGGTTTACGGCAAAACACTTTAAAGCGGTTTTAAACCCAAAAACAAAAATGTTATATATTGCAGCTTGCCAATCCCTGAATGTGGTAACTGTATTTGTTTGTTTTTCCCCACCTCATGATCTGGCCAGTACGGTGTCACTGGAGGAACAACAGAGACACCCTTGGATAGCAGCATTGTTAGTCTGAGGATAGGGTAGTATTAAGCCCTAGTATACAGGGGCTGAATATAGGCTGGTTCGATGGAAACCGACAATTGCCCTGTGTGTATGGCAGCCGGTCTGGCCGCATCAAAGGCTCATGACCACAAATAGGTCTGCTGATCTTCTCCCGATCAGCGCTCTCAGCCAATGGCTGTCCCATTGTCAGAACACAATGGCTCAGCAGGGGAGCTGTACTGTACTAATATCAGATTGTTGGTACAGCAGCTCCTCCTGAGCTGTCAGGTATTTTTTTTGTGTACGTGGCTTAAGATGTACTAGCAGATTTAGGTTGACTTTACTAACAGATGAAATGACTCTGCTGTCCGTTTCTACCGGACTATCCTCCGATCTGTTCCACCTAAATGGAAGAGGACAGATGCCCTTTTTTTTTTTTTTTTTTTTTTTTTAGCGGACCAGATCGGAGCCAGAATTAGGTGGGTGTAAATGGACACAAGTATGTTTACACCCACCTGTCCATAGGAGTAATGGACCATCCCAACAGGTCCACCTGAAAAACTGACAGGCGGACCTAATCATACCCACCCTATGAAAGGGGCCTTAAAAGGAAAACATTTCGTTCTGTTAATTTTGAATAGACTTTAACAGTTACCTTAATGTGATTGCTATTTTTTTAAATGACATTTTACAAATATTCATACTTACCTGCTCTCTGCAATAGTTTTTCATGGAGCAGCCCCAGTCCTCCTCTTCTTGGGTCCTCCAGTGGTGCGCCTGGTCCCTCCCCTCTCGCTGAGCACTCATGCCTGCTCGCTCCTGAGCCCCCCGCTCTGTGTCCATGGACTAAAGAACATTTTTTGCCTTTAGTTATACTTTAATGCAGACCATGCATTAAAATGGAACTTCAGTTATTTTTTCAACTTTCCATCTATTAAATCTTCTGCCCTTGTTTTTAACTTTGGATAGTGAAACATTTTTTTCTGCCAGTAAATACCTTATACAGACCACTTCCTGTTTCTTGTCTGGTAAAAAGCCTAGGCTTATGACATCATACACAGCTCTCTCTCTCTCTCTCACTCTCTTGAGAATTTGCCAGGGAGGGAGGGGGGTGGAGTCATGAGGGCAAATGAGAGCTGCAGAGCTGGAGGTGTGCCTCTGTGTGAATCCAGGAAGTGAACAGGCAGCAGCTTCAGCTGCCCACAGTTAAAATGGTTGCAGCCAGACTCAGTGGAGGGAGATTTCTGCAGCATATTTGGCAAGTACAGAATCAGTCTATATAAAATAATATGCAAAGTGGTTGGAGGGAAGCTTCAGAATGGCAAAAATGTTTTTATTACAAATTATGTGAGCAGGCTGCAGTTCCTCTTTAAGGTAAAAAACCTTCTGCCTTTAGAACCACTTTAACAAAAATATAAAAGCTCGCTTTACCAGTAGAGCAACTTTAACCCATAAACAACGCCAAATTTTCCCATGGTTAGCCCGCTTTGTGGAATCTGCGCCCGTCTCTCACAATGCAGACAGACCGGAAGAAGGGAGTAATTGGACATGAGGTTTACCCAACATACTCATCTAGCTATTGCCAGAGGTGGGGGCGGGCACTTAAATGCCAGGGCAATTGTTAGACAAAGTTAGTATTGACAGCTGATGAGGCTTTAGACCCGGGGTGCCCAACCTTTTGAAGAGCGAAGGCCACTTAAGTGACTTGGTAAGCGGTCGTTGGTCACAATGAGCGGAGCGAGCGGATGGCAGGTCTGTGTCCACTCTGCATATGCAGAGCGGACACAGACACGGGCCGCTCTACTCTCCCTCTGATACGATCTGCCCAGGTGGAAGGGTATGGATCCCCTTCTGTTTTATTAAGCAGATTGGTTCGGAGATAGGCGGGTGTAAATGGACACAAGTTTGTTTACATCTGCCGCTCAATGGAGGTGAATGAAGGGTCTGATTGATTATTTATTTTTTGCTCATACATCACGCCCTAATGAATTCTTTTTATGTATCTTTACGTTAGATAATACACCTTTAGACCCTGAAGAAGGAATATAACCATTAACTCCAAAACATGTTGGGTTTTCTGAATTTTTTTATGATCTATTTAGCCTCCCACTGTGAGACCCTTCGTATGATTCGCAATACAGCTGTATAATTTTTATAGCATGACCATTGTAATTGTTTTTACAACAATTATTTTTTGTAAATTATGTTTGTATAATAAAACTTTGTAATACCTTTTTATATACCTGTTTGCTACTCTTATACTTTGCCCATAGAATCCCTGGGGCATCCTTTCTATTTTTCTTCTCAAAAATTGGGATGTGGCTTGGGTTTTCAGCTTTTAGACTTCTAGGTAGCCAAAACTATTTTCTTTCTCTTTTTTTTTTTTTTCTCTCGATTGGGTCGGACTGATCATGTGAATGGGGCCTAAGCCCAGGTTCACACTGGGCTGCAAGAGTGAAGCCGTGCGAGTTCAGCTGAACTCGCACGATTTCACTCCCGCTTGTCAGTCCCGATTTCGGCCACGATTACAGTTTCTTCACAGATGTCAATGTAAATCGTGGGCCGAAATCGCAAAAAGTAGTACAGAAACTACTTTTTGAAATCGGTGCAGCGCTGCAGATGCGGCGTCGCATCGATTAGGACGGTGCAAATGCCGCCGATTTGACATGCGATCTGACATGTCTAATTGAATGTCAAATCGCAGCAGTGTGAACCAGGGCTCAAACTGTTTTCATGCGGATGCGCTGCGGCTTACCCACATCATGGGTGCAGTGCAGTGCACCTGTGACTTTCCTATGGTTTAGCTGCACTTTGCCATAGACTTCTATTATATCCTGCAGGTGTGGTACACTTTCAGAAAGCGCACCAAACCCGCAGGTAATAACAGAAGTTTATGTCTTAGTGTAGGTAACCTGCAGGTGTTCTGCGCTGCACCTGTGGATCAGTTTAAAAGCAGTCCAGTAATCGGTGCAGAACAGATATGCCCCTACATGCTTTGTGATTTTAGTAATAAACTTACCTTTAATAACAGTCTTCCATTCCGGTATTGCCGGCTGTTGTCCCAGGCAGAGTGCATTTGGTATCACTCCGCCTGCGACAGACCCGGTGCTATACAGGAAGCAGCTGCTTGGGTCCTCTACCCCCGGCTTCATTCACAAAACTGATACTCTGGGATGGCGGGTCGGGAACCCATGTTCTGGACTTGCCGATCAGCCATCCCAGAGCAGGAGGTCGCAGGCCACTGGTTGAGCACCCCTGCTTTAGACCTATGGTGGTCAACTTTCTTGATAAGGGGGGTCTCAAATGCGGCCCTCAACATCACCTAAGGGCCACACATTTAAATTGGGTGAATAATCAGTGTCAGAGGCAGTAGACCAGGGGTCTCAAACTGGTGGCCCTCCAGCTGTTGCGGAACTACAAGGTCCCATGAGGCATTGCAAGACTGACAGTTACAAGCAGGACTCCTACAAGCAGAGACCTGATGGGACTTGTAGTTTCGCAACAGCTGGAGGGCCGCCAGTTTGGGACCCTTGCAGTAGACACACGAGGATATATGCAGACTATGGGCACAATACAAGAGATAGTCAGAGACTGCGGACATGCTATAGGAGCTATAAAAAATTTTTTTTACAGGAACCGATAGGTTCCAAACCCGCGCAAGTAAATGACCAAAAAACAAACTACAATAAAAAGCTGCGTATTGTAAAGTGCAAAATAAGGTGAAAAGAAACCACTCTCTTGTATCCTACCTAAATTACATATAACCATAGTGAATAAACAAATAAATAAAATACATCTTCATTTAACTTATAAAAAATACATAAAAATTGTGAAGTCCATATATATGGCCCACACGTGAATAAGATCCTCGGGGAGTATAGGAAACGTTTCTCTCAACCCGCATGCAGACACACAATGCACTCACCAACTTAAAGGGGTTGTAAAGGTTCGTTTTTTATTTTCTAAATAGGTTCCTTTAAGCTAGTGCATTGTTGGTTCACTTACCTTTTCCTTAGATTTCCCTTCTAAATATTTTTTTTCTTTGTTTTCTTTGTCTGAATTTCTCACTTCCTGTTCCTCCTCAGTAAGCTGTTCAGTAAGCTGTTCTGGCTGACTCCACACCACTTGGATGATGGTGTGAAGTTTACTGAGGAGAAACAGGAAGTGAGAAATTCAGACAAAGAAAAGAAACATTTAGAAGGGAAATCAAAGGAAAAGGTAAGTGAACCAACAATGCACTAGCTTGAAGGAACCTACCGTATATATTCGAGTATAAGCCGACTCGGATATAAGCTGAGGCACCTAATTTTACCACAAAAAAATGGGAAAACTTATTGACTCGAGTATAAGCCTAGGGTGTCCATCTGCATGCCTCACTGTGCCTCATTTTGCCTCACTGTGTCCATGTGCATGCCTCACTGTGTCCATGTGCATGCCTCACTGTGTCCATGTGCATGCCTCACTGTGTCCATGTGCATGCCTCACTGTGTCCATGTGCATGCCTCACTGTGTCCATGTGCATGCCTCACTGTGTCCATCCTCACTGTGCCCATGCCTCACTGTCACTGTGCCCATGCCTCACTGTGCCCATGCCTCACTGTGTCCATGCCTCACTGTGACTAGACTGACGTTTAACATGGGAGTCTATGGAAGGGGTGCCCGGGTTTCAAAAATTGGTGCTCCCCGGCCGTAGGTCCCCCAGACACCAAACTTTGCACACTTGTAGAGGAATAGTTGGTCTACTTGTGTGCCAAGTTTAGGGTCCAGAGGACCTAGGGCCGGCCGGTACCGGGTCCCCAAATATCACTGGAGAAATGACCGTTTAACATAGGAGTCTATGGAAAGGGGTGCCCGGCTTTGAAAAATTGGTGCTCCCCGTCCATAGGTCCCCCGGACACCAAACTTTGCACACTTGGAGAGGAAGACTTGGGCTACATGAGGTTCAGGGGACCTACGGATGGCCGGAATCAGGCGCACAAAGTTGAAGTCGGAAACAGACTCGAGTATAAGCCGAGGGGGGCATTTTCAGCACAAAAAAATGTGCTGAAAAACTCGGCTTATACTCGAGTATATACGGTATTTAGAAAATAAAAAACGAACCTTTACAACCCCTTTTAACTCACCCCTATTACAGGGAGTCAGACTACCCATATGGGAAAATACATGAGGTTGTTATCTCTGCTTTTGGTCACACTGTGGAACTGGATCTAATTCCTTTTGGATTTAGTGGACTCTATTGATTTACTTTGTCACAACATCCTTTGGTCAAACTTTCTGAGCACTTGTCATCTGTTCAGTATACAGAATTTTTGGTGGACTACCTCAGACATTTGTTACTGGTATTTTATATGTTCACTGAATTTATTGTATATTTATATATTTTTGTGTTTATATGTGGTTGGATACTTTGCTCCATATAAGGTACACCATATTTTTGCTAAAGAGCACATGCAATATCACATAATATACTTTTTCATGCACATACTTAGCACGACTATTCACCTTACACTTACTATTTTACATGATTATCACATGTTTTGTGTCGCAGCTTGGCTTTATTAGCACATATTTCTCACTATTTTTACCGTTGGCGTGGTATTTGCCCCTTTATACATGAGGTCACAGGAATGAATCCAAACCGCTGCTGGCATCCATTCAATATATATGTAGATAGTGTATTCAAAGCTCCAGTTTTGCCATATAGAGAGGGAGAGAACACTCTCATGGTGCAGTAATTCAAATATATATATTTTTTTTAAAAAGGTCGTATTGACTTGCATCAAAGAAGACAAGGATCAGCATATATTGTATAGGAATCACCGGTTAGCGCTTCACCTGTGTTCCAGCTGACCGGAAATTACATACAGTTGAACCTCGGATTACGAGCATAATCCGTTCCAGGAGAATGCTCGTAATCCAAAGTACTCGGATATCAAAGCGAGTTTCCCCATTGAAGTCAATGGAAAATGAAAATAATTTGTTCCGCATTGACTTCAATGGCATGCAATGCTGCATGCGGCCAGAGGCGGGGGCGCCGGAAAGCTTCGGAAATGGCCGAAAAGGCCAGAGGACACCTTGGCTGACCTCGGAAAGACTTTGTTCCCGAGGTCAGCTGTGCTGTCCTCGGGCCTTTCCGTGCATTTCCGAACGGTGCCGATCGGCTCTGGCGCCTTCCCACCCCAGGCCAAATGCGGTACTGCACACGGCTTTGGCCTGAATCGTGCTTGTTTTGCGAGACAACACTCGCAAACAGAGTTACAATTTAAAAAAATATAGTGCTTGTATTGCGAAACGCTCGTTAACCGCATTACTCCCAATCCGAGGTTCCACTGTATCTCTAACACCACCCTTTTATGCTATAGGAGCCGTTGGGCGATAGACTGAAGAAATTTTACAAGTGATGCACCAAAACGAAAGTTTCAGTGCCGAAACCAAAAATTTAGGTTGCACTTGGCCGAAATTAAAAACCTGGATAGTTTTAAAACTTTTTTTTTTTTTACACATTTAACTAATGTGGCTGGCATTTTTGCATTGCAGTCAATTGGATGTGAATTTGCATTGCAGTCAATGGGACTCAGCATGCCATTATTGGCACTTTTTTTTTTTTTTTAATCGATGCAATCCTATATTTTACATGAGACTACTAGAAATCATTGCTATAACAAGGCAATAGGGAAACACATTCGTTTCTACAGCAGTGGCGGCTGGTGCTCCATTTTGAGGGGGGCGGCGGCAATCTGGTCAGCGATTTTGTGGCTGCGATTTCAGGGAATGCCTGTGTAAACTTGAGGTCTATGGAGCTGAACTTGCATCAAAGTCTTACCAAAGTAGTAAAGGGACTAATTAGAAGTCGGTGTGACTTGAAGTTGCACAGATATAAATGGTACTCTTTGGAAATCATGGGGTACGACTAGTCATGCGACTTTGCAGTCCCAAGTTGCAGGACAAGTCACACAAGTGTGAAAGGGGCCTTCCCAAAAAACTGTCTCTGCAGATAAGGGGGGGTCTGTAGATAAAAAAAAAAAAAATGATGCAGCTCTGACTAAAGTTGTGAATGCCATTGTTCTAGGTGTAGGCCTTACGTCCTGAAGTCTAAATGGAAAACTTCTAGGAGGTTGCCAAGTGAGGTCTATTTGTTACTGATCACCTCCACCATCACGTGATTGAGCTCAGAGTTGGCGCTTCCTGGTGGAAAGAGAATATGATGTGAGGAGGTTCGAGTCAGAAAAATCTCACTCCTGTGATGGTGGAGGTGATCAGTAATGACTAGGCCTCATTTAGCAATGTCCTGGGAGTATTCAAGTCAGGCTTAAAAGGTATGTAAATGGCCTACACCTATAGCAAGGGTATTATTCAACTTGAGTCAGAGCTGCCCAGTTTATTTTTATCTACAAACACCTCTTGTCTAGCTTTCTGGTAAAAGTGAACTAACCCTTAAGGCTGGGTTCACACATATGCAATGACAGACATAGCAATGCAGTGCCAATCACATGCTGTGCACATCACATGCAATGTAAATTTCAGCCATACAGCTGAAATCGCATTCGTACCAAATGGTGCAGGACCCTTTTTTTTTTTGGTTCGCACTGGAATCTGATCGCATGGGTGTTTGTTTTTTTTTGGTATAATGTGAAAGATGTTACGCCCAGTAAAAACAGTCGGGTCCATAAATATTGGGACATCAACACAATTCTAATCTTTTTGGCTCTATACACTACCACAATGGATTTGAAATGAAAAAGATGTGCTTTAACTGCAGACTTTCAGCTTTAATTTGAGGGCATACTGCGAAAGCAACCAAAGAGTTTTTTTAAGGGAAAGAAGTGGGATGTTATGCAATGGCCAAGTCAATCACCTGACCTGAATCCGATTGAGCATGCATTTCACTTGCTGAAGACAAAACTGAAGGGAAAATGCCCCAAGAACAAGCAGGAACTGAAGACAGTGGCAGTAGAGGCCTGGCAGAGCATCACCAGGGATGAAACCCAGCGTCTGGTGATGTCTATGCGTTCCACACTTCAGGCTGTAATTGACTGCAAAGGATTTGCAACCGAGTATTAAAAAGTATAAGTTTGATCTATGGTTGTTAATCTGTCCCATTACCCGTACTTTGGGTCCCTTAAAAAGTTAGAGGCACATATACAAACTGTTGTAATTCCTACACTGTTCACCTGATTTGGATGTAAATGCCCTCAAATTAAAGCTGAAAGTCTGCAGTTAAAACGCATGTTGGTTGTTTCTTTTTAAATCCATTGTGGTGGTGTATAGAGCCAAAAAGATTAGAATTGTGTCGATGTCCAATATTTATGGACCTGACTGTAGATACCTAACATGTCACTTTTAACATTGCGCACATTGGAATGGCGCCAAACTTCGGTACTTAAATATCTCCATAGGCAACGCTTTAACTTTTTTTTACAGGTTACCTGTTTAGAGTTACAGAGGGGCTAGAATTAGTGCTCTTGCTCTAATGTTCGTGGTGATGCCTCACATGTGTGGTTTGAACGTAGTTTACATATGTGGATGCAACCTATGTATGCGTTTTTGCTTCTGCTTTTTCTTGTTTTATTTTTTATTTTGACACTCCTTTTAAAAAAAAAAAATAAAAAAAATTTTGATCACTTTTTTTCCTATAATGCTGCGTATAGACGATCGAACATTCCGGCAACAAAACCGTGGATTTTTTTCCGACGGATGTTGGCTCAAACTTGTCTTGCATACACTCAGTCACACAAATGTTGTCGGAAATTCCGAATGTCAAAAACGCTGTGACGTAAAACACGTACGACGGCACTAGAAAAGGGAAGTTCAATACCAGTCGTGTTGGTAGAAGTTTGGTGAGAGACGATTTGCGCTTTTCAGCCTCATGCTTTTCAGTCCGTTGGAGAGTGATGAATGTACCATCTCCATTACGAACGCTAGTTTTACCAGACCGAGCGCTTCCATCTCGTACTTGATTCAGAGCATGCGTGGAATTTTGTGCGTCGGAATTATCCACACATGATCGGAATTTACGAGAACAGATTTTGTTGTTGGAACCAGCTCTCAAATTTTTGTGGTCCGAAATTCTGACAACAAATGTCCAATGGGGCCTACACACGGTCGGAATTTCCGACCAAAAGCTCCCATCGAACATTTGTTTCGGAAATTCCGAGCGTGTGTACGCGGCATTACAGTACAAGGAATGTAAACATCCCTTGTAATAGAAATAGTGTATGACAGCAACTCTTTACAGCGAGTTCTGGGGTCTATAAGTCCCCACATCTCGCCTCTAGGCTGAAAAGCCTGAAATTAAAAAAATAAAAAACTATCTCTGCTTCCCAGCCGAGGAAACGGCAGTTTTAACATCTGCCAAGGCCGGACGTGACGTTATAGCGTTGCGCCCGTCCTCCGAAGGTCATAGAGACTGCTGGGGACCATCTGGTCCACGGTATTCTCTATGGTAAACAGCCACTGTTGGCCGATTCATTCTCCTGCTCGCCAATCGCACAGGCGAACCTGTGGAAGCACCGGAGGGGGGAGGGGGGGGACGGGACGTCCGTAAATACAATCAAGAAGCCCGTAAATTCCAGGACGTCATATGACGTTCACCTAAGGAGAAGTGGTTAAAGAGGAATTAAACGTGGGGGAAAAATGGTCTCCGGAAGCTTTATGCCATGATATACCAGTATGAATGCACAACAAGAACACCCCAATTGGGACTTTTTAGGTAGAATGAGAAGTAGTATACAAGTACAAATATGTTATTTTATACAGCAGTAAAAAAAAATACCAAATGGTCATGTTGGTAATTCCAATCGGTTAAAAAAGAAAAAAAAAAAAAAAGATCACCATGATAAAGTACAATATCTTGTGTCTGACACCCTATAAATGCTGGTGCGCCAGACCGGCCTTAATAAGGTGTATGGCCAGATCTTTGTGCGTGTTCACAGGATATCCCAATACGTTTCGGAACTGTGTGTTTTTTTTTTTTTTCCTTCAGTGGAAGAACAGGGTTCAAAAATATGTTGTCATCGCAGGAAAATGTACATTGGCAAATTCCATCAAGAATTGTTGCAACGCCCCCCATACACTGGCTGGGGGGATGGGGAAAGCCAATGCAGCCATGCTGCAAAAACCAGCACCCACAGGGAACATCTGTGGAGAGTCACTGGGTATGGGTGGGCGTGTGTGTAGTTGATGGAGGGGTCTGCCATGTGATATACCAGTATGCCCAGCATATTGGCACCTTATAGCAGACTTGCCTGCCAAGTGGTTTCTTCTGGTTCTGCAGGGTCAGTGCTCTCGGTTGACATGGATGCTTCTTTTCCTGGCCTTTTCTCTGGGTTTGGACTCAAGATGTTTGATTGACCAGGCCATGATGATGTCACTCCCGCACATGCACAAGTGAGTTGCATCAGCACAGAGCAGTGTCCTAAATATACACTGAGCAGCTGCATATGTGCGGCTCAGTGTGTACATTACTGCTGACCGGCCGGGAGAAACATTTATGACGGAAGAAACCGACAGCCTTTTCTGTCATAAAAATCCAACCGGTCAGTGTCCTTTATTTTTAAATTCTGTATTAAAGCGGAGTTCCGCCTGCAAATTTATTTTTATTTTTTTTGGAAAGTCAGCAGCTACGAATACTGCAGCTGCTGACTTTTAAAATAAGGACACTTACCTGTCCAGGGTGCCTGCAATGTCCTCACCCGTAGCCGACCTGCCCCCTCGCCTCAGGGTGCATGCGCCGGCATCTTCAGTAAGGGAATCAGGAAGTTAAGCCTTGCGGCTTCAGAGCCTGTTTCCTACTGCGCATGCGTGCTGCACGTTCTGAGTGGTCCCTGCCGTCTTCTGGGACCTGTGTGTTTCCCAGAAGGCAGGGGGGGGGACGGAGGAGGGGCCAGACATGGCGTAGATTGCCACAGATTCTGCGGCGCTCTTTTGCCGGAAGTGGGAGCAAATGCCTGTATTAGACAGGTATCTTCTCCCCCCCTGAAAGGTCCAAAATGTGTCACTGGAGGGGGGAAGAACCGAATCAGCAGAAGTTCCATTTCTGGGTGGAACTCCGCTTTAGGCCCCTTTCACACTACCACGACTTCAAAGTCACGCGATTTTGCCGTGATTTCGGGAGTCTTGAGGTCTATGACTCTGAACTCGCATCCAAGTCTGACCAAAGTAGTGCAGGGACTACTTTGAAGTCGGAACGACTTGAAGTCGTACTAATATGAATGGCCGTCATTGGAAATCATGGGGAACGACTTGTCATGCTACTTTGCAGTCCCAAATCGTGGGTCAAGTCGTATAAGTGTGAAAGGGGCATAAATGACATACCTGGGCAGTGTGATTTGTGCCTGGATGTCCCTGACCACACTCGTGCATCTCTAAGCAACATTATAAATAGATCTTTTTCTAACAGATTTGTATTGTCAAGCCTACATCCTTCCAGCTTTTAGGGAACTGCAACTACTGTGTATGCTGGGACTTGTAGTTCATTAGCTGGCAGTGACTGCAGACACTAGGAGTTGTGCAGCATGCAGTTTTACAGAAATGTTGATCAGACACTCTGGCTAGGTGTATGCCAAGGGGTCGTTTGATGGATGAGAAACTGTAATCAAGAAGACTCATTAAGCTTTAATACTTTACAAGTCTTTGCAAAGTTTATTGTGACAATACTGACATGAACACTTTTGTCTCTGCCCTTGTTTGGAAACAATTCATTATGTATTCAGAAAGGATGTCGCTCTTAAAGTGGTTGTAAACCCTCTTTTACAACTTAATGTTACAGGTAAGCCTATATTAAAGTGGATGTAAACCCCAAAAAAATTTTTATTTTTTTTTGCTGTCACAATGTAGAGTATAAGATTTCCTATCATCTGTGCCAAGTCTTGCCACAAAGAGTTAATCCAGCTCTGAGCAATCTTCCTTTTTATTGTTCAGTGAGATAAAATGGACAAACAGAGAAAAACTTTTGTCCGTTCCGCCCCTTTTCTTTGAGTGACAGGTTATTTACATATCTCGTGCACTGGCTTTATTTTTTAATTCCCACCCTCCACTCCTTTTCTGAAGACGTGGTTACTTTTCTGGATTTTGACAGGATGTTAGTGATCATAGCAGAAGGAATACACAGGAGAAAATGCATGTTGACAAGGGGAGTGTAGAGGTGGGCGGGGAGTCTACTGACATCACGACTCCACCCACCGTGCTCCAGACAACAGATCCACCCACAGAATCTGCAGTTTTTCAGTTCTTATAACAGACAGAGGGGAGACATTTGACAGATAAGGATACATACAGGAGGCATCTATATCCTTGTAGATCAGCACTATGGCAGTAGTTTAGAAAGGACCGGAGTGGGTTTACATCCACTTTAAGGCTTATCTGTAGCTAACAAGGATATCTCCTAAACCTGCACGGTTTAGGAGAGATCCCTGTATATGCATGTGCTGACGTCATGCGGCACATGCGCACTTAAGCCAACTGAATCAATGGGGCTATGTGCCGTTGCTTCAGTTGTACTGTGCCGCTATCGCGCGCATGCGCGGGAGTGACGTAATTGCGACTCCGGCCAATCACCGCGCCGGAGCCGCTGATTATCCCTTTGTCTTGCAGGATTTAATTTTTTTTCGTGTTTTTACAGAGGGTTTACTTCCTCCTTAATACGTCCTAAAAATCTATTTTTTTTTTTTTTTTTTTATAATATCAGTTTAAAGTGGAAGTAAACCCTCCTATCATTTTCAGGAAAGGAAGCTGCCATTTTGGCCTCTGTTTAATCTTCAACTGCCATGATGCTGCACATGTGATCAGTTATGACACCAGCCATTGGATGGTTTGACAGTTTGGTTGAGAGCACAACCAATGTGACAGTTGGCATTCCCGGCATGCCGGGAATGTAACTGCTTTTTGAAACTGTTAAATCGATGGGTTTACTTCCGCTTTAAGTGCTACTAAACCCAAAATCTAACATTTTATTATATTGCAGCTTGCCAATTCTCAGATCTGGTGACTGCATTTGTTTCTTCTTTTTTTTGGTCTTTTTTTCCCCCTTTAATTTCATCTGTTGATCCAGCCAGTAAGTCTGTTTTGTTTTTCAATAGAATAAGCTGTCCTTCGGATGTTGCAGTTAGAGGCTCGACACAAACCATTTACCACTGACAGGGGTTCTTACAATGCTCAGCTTTTATTTATTCATATAAAACCCTTCTCGGAAAAAAGAAAACAGTTGCTGTAACTGCAGTGTGAGCTGAAGTTCGGCTTCAATTTGTGTTTAAGGCTGGCCATACATGATACAATTTTCTTCAACGTTCCTTTAGATTTACCAAAACCATATAATATGAGATCAAACCTAAACGCTTTCAATTTGTATGAATTTAGGCAGGCCCTTGCACTACATAGTTGAAGGTAAATCTAAAGGAAATTAAATAAGAAAATTGTATAGTGTATGGCCAGCCTTAATCTGCTGGTACATCTAACACTCCCCTTCCCTCAGACTGACAATGCTGCTGTCTGCTGTGATCAGTGTTCATTTATCCAGAGTGGAGGCGCTCTTAGTCCTCCTGCACACTGAACGTTATAAAAAAGCCAGTAGCGTTCGCTGTAGAAAGAGTTTTTCAGCTTTTTTGCAGTAGCATTTTTCATTTTATTTTTAGCCAAACTATTCTCACATGAGCTTATGGCTCAAAAATGCTGATAAATGCAGAATAGCCCCATTTTCAGCATTTTTTTGGGGGGCGTTTTTAAGCTTTTATCAGAGTTGGAGCCTTTTTACTGCTGAAAAACTTCTCTTAAAACCCACTAGTTCTGGGGTTTGTTTTTCCGCCAGGAAAACGCCCCTGCCAAAAAACGCTGATACAGTCATTGTGTGCATGGACACATAGGATGACCTGCTGGGGAGTTTATTGGCTGCTGAAAAAATGCCTGAAGCCAAAAACGGCAGTTGTAAAAACGTCCTTTGTGTATGAGGCCTAATACAGGAGGTGTGTTACTGGACAGATCACCAGGTGAAAACGGAAGGTAAAATGCCAAAAAAGAACAGAAAACGAATGCAGCCACCACATCTGAAAAATGGTAAGCTACAATATATTGTATTTATAGTTTTGGGTTCAAACGAGAAGTTCAGCATTTTTTTTTTTTTTCAAGAATCCCACTTGCCTAGGTGGATGCAGCATCAGTCCAATGCTTCATCTGTCCCCTGGTGCCTCTAAGACTGAGAACCAAGCGATTAAACACTGCTGATCGCTCGGTTCTCAGAGCTCCGTTTAGTAGAGAGCTGGTGACTGTCGGGGCGGGAGTGGCTGGCTCAGGTTCTCAGTGTATCACCGAACCAGGTGCCGGTGCAGGGTTGTGGGTAAATCTCCACCATATTGTCGCAATCTTGTCCCCAGCCTGGACCGGCTCTGTGACGTCAGCCGACAGCGGGCTTCACAAAACTGCATTGTGCGAAGCTTGCCGCACAAAAAGGAGCAAGAGGTTCTTTTGTGCGACAAGATTCGTGCAATGCGATTTGCCACCATTGCAGTGATTTGTCGCACGACAGTAGCGGCAAAACCACACTGGTACCCAAACAAGTATGTTGCATTTTTACCAGCATTGCCCTAGGATTTTAAATTGCGTCAGAGTCGCAGCGATTCTACCCATGATCCCAAATTGCTAGATGTGAATGGGCCATCGGATACAAGAATTATGGGAAAAAAGGTGAAAAATGAAAGCCTGGTACACACAGCTGCTGTGTTGAACGGAAAAAACCTGACAGCTCCGGTCGGAGCCACTGTACTCACTATGTGCAAAGTTAGTATAGGGATCTTCCCCGAGTAGCTGTTGTGTTCTGACAGTGGGCGCCCCCCCTCCCCCCACCAGAACACTTAGATCAGCGCTCTCTGCCATTGGCTGAGAGCACTGATTGTGAATGGGTTGGCTGCTGGTTTTCCAGTATGCTCATCCGACCAGAAGCCGGCCAATCGGCTGGCTTCTGTAGGACAGACCGACATACACGCGGGCCGAATGTCAGACATTTTTTTTTTTTTACCGGCTGATTATTTTCTGTCATTCCGCCCATGTGTACCAGGCTTAAGGGTTTAGGTCTACTTTAACGAGACCGGGTCAACAGACCATTCATTTTGACAAACTTACTCCCATGAGATCATTTGTGCATTTTTATTTATTTTTTATTTTTTTAGGGTTTACTATAATTTATGCATGTTTACTTTCAGAGGCCTCCCTTCTGTAGACATCCAAAAGTTCTAAGACAGCTGCTGGGTCCCGCCATCTTGGATGTGATGTCAGAAGCCCCAGCAAACTCATAGCTGTTACTCAAGTGACACTCCTATAGTATTCCCCTTTGTTTCTCCCCCATCAGCCACATTAGAGACCCTTCCATGCCCCATATTGTTTGCCCTATGTGCACATTGTGTCTCATTTTGCGTTGCTTGGCTCCAAGCACCAATGTCCATGAGGCTTTCAGCATTTGCTGTATGTTGACATTAAAAGGCTGCCAAGATTCTGCTTCCATAGAAAAAAAAGGTACAAGAGCTTTGTTTTCAGTGTCAGTGGTGTAAACCTTTAATAATTTCTCCACAGTGCCTGCAGCTACAGAGGTCAGGGAATACTGGGTTTAAAGCTTTTACTAGATAACGAACATGTTGCGCTTTAAAACTGCACAAGCTCATGGAATGGCGACAAACTACGGTACTTAAGTTATCTCCATAAGCAATGTTTTAAACGCCTTTACAGGTCACCAATTTAGAGATGATCTAGTGCTAGAATTATTGCTCTCGCTCTAACGTTTGCGTCAATACCTCACATGTGGTGCGACTACACTTTATTTATGCGTACGCGACTTACATATGCGTTCACTTCTGCACGTGAGCACGGAGGGATGGGGGTGCTTTAACTAACTTTTTCTTCATTTTTTTTCTCTTCATTTCACACTGCCCCCTTTTAAATTTAATTTAATTTTTTTTTTTATCACTTTTATTCCTATTACATGTGAACATCCCTTGTAATAGAAATGAGAATAACAGGTATTTTTTCTTGAGAGATCCGTAGTCAAAAAGACCCCTAATCTCTCCTTTTTACCTTTTTTTTTTTTTTTTTTTTTAAAAGCAAAAGATAAAAACAAAATCAGAAATAAAAAAAATGTACTTCCAGCCTGGACTAAAAGTGACGTCATGACGTTGCTCCAGGGCCATAGAGGCGTTGAGGATCTACTCTTTGATCGCCTCTGGGACAAGCCGGCCGCACTTGCAGATCGTTTCTCTGGCAAACCGGCATAAACGGTAAGCCCGAGAAACGCCGGCGGAAGGGGGTATGTGCCGTCCCGTTCTGCCCCGTCGTTTCGGAATCATTGGAGGATAGCAGACTGAGTTCCCAGCATGGCTAGAGAACTGAACACGCTGTACTCTCCTGCTTGGTGTGGTCAGTTTTTAATAGGAAAGCACAGAGACTGGCAGGGTCACTGGGGGTTTCACACACAGGAAGCACTACAAAGAGAACAGGATACTTTTTCATACAGGTACATGGTACAGCAGGCACATATCAGGAATGTGAAATATTGGCTTTACATATTCTTTAATGACCATAGTCTGGGAACAGGTAATCGCATTCAGATCGGTCACAGAAGCTGTAAAAAGACAATGGCTCCCCTTTGCTTTTATTTTTCCTTCTCTCGTCAGGATTCTGGTTATCTAATATGTTGAAGTATCTGATGTGTTTAAGAAATTTGAGATGCATTGAGCTTCTTGTATCGCCAGCTTGTCTGGTTGGCTGATTGTTATAGAAAGCTTTATTCTCGTTTAATTGAGCATGATTTGCAAAAAGCATATCGTCTTTGTGTAAATGATTAAAACATGCTTTTTAATTGAAGTTTAATTTTATTTTCAAAGAGAAAAAAGTGCCTTGCATAGTTGAAGCCACCCTCTGTGCCCTGTGTGGGATTGTAGCCAACAGTATACTGCAGGGCATACTGCAGGGCATATTGAAAAGGCACTTTTAAAGTATCCAAGATCTTATATAATTGTAATATTTTTTTTAAATTTGCACCAATAGAAGTCCAGTCTAAGATATCGCCAGCACACCTTGTTTCGAGAAACAGGACACTTTAATGCCACCATCATAAAGCGGTGACATTTGGAGGCCATTAGGGGCTTTATCAGGCAGCAGTGACCAGATAACTGGGGATCATGTCATAAAGGGGCTTCATCAGGCAGCAGTGACCAGATAACTGGGGATCATGTCATAATGGGGCTTCATCAGGCAGCAGTGACCAGATAACTGGGGATCATGTCATAAAGGGGCTTCATCAGGCAGCAGTGACCAGATAACTGGGGATCATGTCATAATGGGGCTTCATCAGGCAGCAGTGACCAGATAACTGGGGGATCATGTCATAAAGGGGCTTCATCAGGCAGCAGTGACCAGATAACTGGGGATCATGTCATAAAGGGGTTTTATCAGGCACTTCCTGTTATCGATTGACAGCATTCTGACTCTATATATCAGTTGTGCTCCTGTGTCGTCATCCTGTCAAACAGGCTTCTGACGAAGACCACAGGTAGCCCTTTACACATTACACATAAACCCACCATGTGAAATGCCATGCAGGTGTTGCTGGAGAGCATGTAGACAGGATGTGGCTGCTGGGAGGTCGCTGGAGATGTGCAACACTGAGACGCAACGAAAGACGATGAAAGGTGAAAACAGTGTTTTTAAAAAAAAAAAAAGAAAGAAAAAAAGTGAATTGGGTTATGATACAGGGTGCTTGAGGTTTCATGTACACTGGCAGCTTCTACACTTGAGTTTAGGAGCCTTTGCCATTTTTTTTGGCCAAAGCTTCTCAGCTCCAAAAAAAAGCTTATCTGTCCATGAGCACAAAGGCTTTTAGCAGAGTTTAAGAGCCCTTTTTTACACTGCCAGCGCCCGAAAACTAGCAGCGCTTTACCAGCGTTTTCCCGGCGCTGGTGGGGTGCTTTTAACCCCCGCTAGCGGTGGAATAAAGGGTTGAAAGCGCACACAAATAGCTGATGCCAAGTCGCTTCGGTTCGGTGGCGCTTCCTATTGATTTCAATGGGAAGGGGCGCTTTAAGAGCGGTGTATACACCGCTCCTCAAAGAGTCTACTTGCAGGACTTGTTTTGACTCCCTGCCAGCACCGCGCCCCAGTGCTTTTTTTTTTTCTTCTGGGGGGTGGGAAGGGTGGCCTATTTTTTTCTTTGTCTTTTGCACCGTTTATTTAGACTGTAAGAGCCAGTGAATTGGAATTTTCATATTTAAAGCAGACCTTAACACAAAAATACAACTTTGCAGCACACCCCCCCCCCCCCCTCCGCAGCCTAAAAAAAATAAAAAATAAATATATATAATTTTTTTTTTTTTTTTACCTTTTTTATGTTTCTCATGTTTGTCCCACCCCTGCTTCCATTCTCACCTAGGAGAGAATGACATTAAGTCTCCTCCTGGGATACTGACATCACATATCCTAGTTGGCATCTGCTTCCCTACTGTGCCAGATGATTCTTCATTCATCTAGCCACTTGTCATCAGAGGTCCGGCTGCATGATGAAGAAAAGAAGATGATGGGATGGTGTATGTTCAGTAGTGGTGCAGCGAAATTAAAATTCTGAACCAAAACTGAAAATTCAGGATGCAGTTGGCTGAAAACCGAAACCAAAATGGGCAGTTTTTGAAAAACCAAATTTTTTTTTTTATATATTATTGTATTATATTTGTCTTTTTAATCGTTTTTGAAGCACTTTTGCGTAAAAAAAAAAAAAAGTGCAAGAAAAATGCATCCCTTTAAATTCTATATGTCTTCACATTGGTCCGTTGCGCTTCCATTGTGATGTAAAGCAGCTCCCAATTGAAATGGCTTGAAAATGCAGCAAAACGCATCAAACCTGCTCCCATGTTGTGGTTTTGATGCGGTTTTTGAGTCATATGACTATGAAAATTTGTGTCAAAATCTTTCACGTTTTTCGATGGGCAGTATCGCCATTTTTTTTTTCCATATATATAATATATATATATATATATATATATATATATATATATATATATATATATATATATATATATATATATATATATATACACATATATCGGCAAAACGCTGATAACTCTCTATTTTTGGCTGATACTTTTCGGTGGACATATCAGTTCATCCCTAATGTTCAGCAGGAAAGTGGCGGGGGAGTAAAGGACAATGAAAAATTTGCTGGGCTTTTGATTGTTTGTTTTTTTTTTCCCTTATATAAAACAAGCATCAGAAGGAAGTGGTAACTGGGGAATACATTTTTATTTCACGGGGTGAAACTTCTCCCCAACCAACCTCTGTTTGTCCTTGCAACTACAGTCCTCATCCAAATATCATTCTTTAGTTACAGCAATTTACTTTTTTAGGTTAAAGCGATCGGAGCAGCTAAACCGCCTCTCAATCACTTTTACAAGTGGTGGAAGGGCCTGCCGCCATTTCTGGGCCCTCCTGTCCAACCAGGGAGCCTAGTGCCGGTGCTGGCGGTTGTGCCGGCTGACCATAGACACGAATTAGGAACTTCTGTTCCCCAATTGTGTCATGTATGAAACCCGGCACAATGAGGATTTTGTCCCTTCCAGTTTCGGTCTATTGTTTGTCTATTAAAGCAGCCGATCAAACTGATCTTGGTTTGATCGGCTGCTTTAGAGGGCATAGGAGAAACCCCAGATCTGTCCCTTGTGATGTGTGTGTTTTTTTTTTTTTTTTATAAAAAATTCCAGCTCCAGACCTTCTGTGTATCTTTTTTTAAACTGGTAGCCTATGAAAGCTTTTAAAGCAGGGATCCTCAAACTACGACCCTCCAGCTGTTGCGGAACTACAAATCCCATGAGGCATTGCACAACTCTGACATTCACAGTCATGACTAGGCATGATGGGAATTGTAGTTCCTGAACACCCGGAGGGCCGTAGTTTGAAGACCCCTGTTTTAAAGTGTCACCTATGGCTTATTCAGTGGCGGCTGGTGGTATATTTTTGAGGATTGACTGAAACTCGTCACACCGGATTGGGGGGGCAGCGCCCCGTTTGGTCATGCCGTCGCTGGGATACTTTAGTACCATAGTTTATTGCCATTCCATAGGCATGCGCAATTTTAGTACGTGACATGTTCGGACTCGGCGCAACAGCCTCTTTTATATTTTACCAAAAAATTGGGTATTGTTTGTGTGCATTAAGATTCATTTAAAGTGTGTTTTTTTCTAAAAAAAGTTTGGTAAACCTGTGCAAATATCGTGCGACATAAATTCAAAAATCAGTTTTTATTCTCCAGGGCCTTTGCTTAAAAAAATATTTAATGTTTTGCATTTTCCAAGTAATTTTCTATCAAAAAAAAAAAAATGCTGATATGTACATGTATGCGAGAGATGTCAGAATAGGCCTGGGCAGCTAGTGGTTAAAGAAAACCCATTAGGACATAAAGAAGAGATCTGCAGTTGATCACCAGGACTTTCTGTTGGTAGTGCAGACCTTTTTATCAAAAGAAGAAAAAATGAAAGAGGAAGGACTTGCTGCTTTTTATCTTTTGTAATTGTTTTTCCTGTTTCCTCATCACCCCCTCTCTATGCAAATAGTATAGTCTGACATGAGTAATCTATGTGTAGGGACACACTGTCTACAGTAGTTGCTACAGGAGAGCAGGTGTACCTGCCTGTCACTGCAGATCATGCACAGTGCAGCTCACAGCAGCCGAAGCTGGCCACCAGTGCAAATCTATGAATATATATTATAAGCATATTTTATTTTTGTTCTTTGGTCCTTTGTCTTGCAGAGGAAGAAGTCGGGTCAGTGTGCTTTGTGCTTTGTCTTTCTTGAGTGGGTGAGTGTTAAGGGATAGATGTCTTGGCTCCTGATAATGGGTGCTATGCATGGAGAGGGTGTTCTGGCAGTTCCCGCTAGGTTTGTCATTTGTTCTGGTCAAGGTTGACTTGTCAACACTGAATTCTGTGACTGAGCTTCCCCTAACGCTCTGCTGTCGTTTAAAGGGCATCAGTCGCCCATTAAACCTGCGATGGTTGCTATTTGTGTGCTGGCCTAAGATTGCAGAGAATACGGCTCGTTGGTGAATTGTCAGTCGGAAATACCATCACCGGGATATCTTTGGGACTTCATCAGATTATGGACATTATGAAAACCTTCCCTAAGGGCTGGTTCTCACCACAAAAACGCACTCCAGATCTGTTTTGGACTAGTTTTCTGCATGCGCATTTTTGGATGCTGTCCAGATACTTTTTTTTTTTCCCACTATACTGGGGTCCGGTGCGTTTTTGATGCGTTCCAAAGAAAAATGCAGCATGTTCTATTTTTTTTTTTTTTAGAACACCCTAGAACTGACCACACTGGTGTGAACTGTGCCATTGGAAACCCTATACCCTACTTTCCATGGGCTTTTGATACAAAAAAACACACCAAAAACGCACTGGACTGCTTGCGGTGTCAACCTGCTCTGAAACTCGGTCTTCCTACAGTTGTGCTCATAAGTTTACATACCCTGGCAGAATTTATGATTTCTTGGCCATTTTTCCGAGAATATGAATAACGCGAACATTTCTTTCACTCATGGTTAGTGTTTGGCTGAAGCCATTTATTATCAATCAACTGTGTTTACTCTTTTTAAATCATAATCACAACAGAAACTACCCAAATGACCCTGATCAAGTTTACATACCCTGGTGATTTTGGCATGATAACATGGACACAAGTTGACAGAGGTTTGAATGGCTACTAAAGGTAACAATCCTCACCTGTGATCTGTTTGCTTGTAATTAGTGTGTGTGTATAAAAGGTCAATGTGTTTCTGGACTGCTGACAGACCCTTGCATCTTTCATCCAGTGCTGCACTGATGTTTCTGGATTCTGAGTCATGGGGAAAGCAAAAGAATTGTCAAAGGATCTGCGGGAAAAGGTAGTTGAACTGTATAAAACAGGAAAGGGATATAAAAAGATATCCAAGGAATTGAGAATGCCAATCAGCAGTGTTCAAACTCTAATCAAGAAGTGGAAAATGAGGGGTTCTCTTGAAACCAAACCACGGTCAGGTAGACCAACTAAAATTTCAGCCACAACTGCCAGGAAAATTGTTCAGGGGCAAAGAAAAAAACCCACAAATAATTTCAGATGAAATACAGGACTCTCTGAAAACATGTGGTGTGGCTGTTTCAAGATGCACAATAAGGAGGCACTTGAAGAAAGATGGGCTGCATGGTCGAGTCGCCAGAAGAAAGCCATTACTATGCAAATGCCACAAAGTATCCCGCTTACAATACACCAAACAGCACAGAGACAAGCCTCAAACCTTCTGGCACAAAGTCACTTGGAGTGATAAGACCAAAATGTCGCTTTTTGGCCACAACCATAGATGCTTCGTTTGGAGAGGAGTCAACAAGGCCTATGATGAAAGGTACACCATCCCTACTGTGAAACATGGAGGTGGATCACTGATGTTTTGGGGATGTGTGAACTATAAAGGCACAGGAATTTAATGGCAAGATGAATGCAGTATGTTTTCAAGAAATACTGGAGGAACATTTGCATTCATCAGCCAGTAAGCTGCTCATGGGACGTACTCCACCATTCCAACATGACAATGATCCAAAACACAAGGCCAAGTCGACCTGTCATTGGCTACAGCTAAATAAAGTGAAGTTTCTGGAGTGGCCATCTCAGTCTCCTGACCTAAATATCATTGAGCCACTCTGGGGAGATCTCAGACGTGCAGTTTATGCAAGACAACCCAAGAATTTACAGGAACTGGAGGCTTTTTGTCAAGAGGAATGGACAGCTTTACCATCTGAGAAGATAAAGAGCCTCATCCACAAATACCACAAAAGACTTCAAGCTGTCATTGATGTTAAAGGGGGCAATACACGGTATTAAGAACTGGGGTATGTAAACTTCGGATCAGGGTAATGCAAAAAATCTGAGGAAAACGCTTGGACAGCCGCACTCCAAAAAAGGTTCTTTTATTTAAAATAAAAGCACAAACAGCATGCCACAGCAAAAAAAACAGCAAGTATGAGCTGACGTTTCGCACTGCGATTCAGTGCTTAATCATGTGATCAAAGTGAAACACATGTGAACAGATTTAGGCCCCATGCACACGAGACGCAGGTGCAAACTCTGCTGAACACATGTTTTTAAACGCTGAAACCGGCGTTTAAAAACGCGCGTTTTGCCGCGTTTAGCTGCGTTTTACCGCGTTTGTGTTTTATAAGCGTTTCATCATAGTCCCTCCCTAAGCTCAAAAAACAGTAAATTTTAACCATTTCAGCCAGTTTGTGAGACCAGAGTGAGTAGCAGCAGCTGAGAGAGCAGCAGTGTACTTGTATTTAGCGTATCACTTGCCACATCACCTGCCACAAGTTGCGGATTGTTCACTTGCCACGTCACCTGGCCATGCCACCTGCCACAATTTGTGGATTGTCCATTTGCCACGTCGCCTGGCCACGTCACCTGCCACAAGTTGTGGATTGTCCATCTGCCACGTCGCCTGGCCACGTCACACCTGGCAGTCACCTGCCACAAGTTGTGGATTGTCCACTTGCCACGTCACCTGGCCACGTCACCTTGCCATGTTACCTGGCCACGTCACCTGCCACGTCGCTTGCCACAAGTTGTGAATTGTCCACTGGCCATGTCACCTGCCACAAGTTGTGGATTGTCCACTGGCCACGTCACCTGGCCACATCACCTGGACACGTCACCTGCCACAAGTTGTGGATTGTCCACTGGCCACGTCACCTGCCACAAGTTGTGTATTGTCCCCTGGCCACATCACCTGGCCACGTTACCTGCCACAAGTTGTGGATTGTCCACAATGCAATGCAAGCAATTAGTTTTCTTTTATATTTTTTAATAGTTTTTCATCATTTGCCATCATTTTTGAGATTTCTAATGTTAAAAAATAGGTCACCTTTAAAAAACGCTTATAAACGCAAACGCGGCAAAACGCCGGTACCCGCGTTTAGCGTCTGAAACGTGGAAAACTTTTGCGTCTGAACCCATTTTTTTGCTTCTGGAAAAACAAGGTTAAACGCAACTGCTTGTAAACGCCAAAAAACGAGAGTGTGTGCATGGTCACATAGGATAACATTGAATGGGTTCAGGGGCAGTTGAAAAAAGCGTCCAACTGCCTCTGAACGAGCGTTTAACAGCAAATAACAGCGTCTCGTGTGCATGGGGCCTTACCGGTTAGGTTCGTGTAATTCTGTTCAGCCAGTCTTGTAATTACCAATCTAGCTTTTCAGGTTCCTGGGTCTTCTCATTTACAGTGTGATCACGCTGAGTCATTGTTCTATGAGTAGGGGAAAGGTGAAGTGGTGACACAGAGTGTAAAGTACGCCCAGGTAATAGATTTGATGACCTGGCTGGCTCCTGTGTGTGAATTACTAGACTATTGGGACAGAATTACAAATCCAGCCTGATAAAACAACATACAGTGGATACAGACCCCTGGTAAAATGTCAGGTTTCTGTGATGAAAAAAACTGAGACAAAGATAAATCTTTTTAGAACGTTTTACACCTTTTTAATTTGACCTATAAACTGTACAAAAATAAAATATGGTTGCATAAGTGTGCACACCCCTAAACTAATACTTTGTTGAAGCACCTTTTTTTTTTTTTTTTTACAGCATTCAGTCTTTTTGGGTATGAGTCTATCAGCATGGCACATCTTGAATTGGCAATATTTGCCCACTCTTTGCAAAAACACTCAAAATCTGTCAGATTGCGAGGGCATCTCCTGTGTACAGCCCTATTCAGGTCACCCCACAGATTTTCAATGGGATTCTGGGCTCTGGCTGGGCCATTCCAAAACTTTAATCTTCTGGTGAAGCCATTCCTTTGTTGATTTGGATGTATGCTTTGGGTCGTTGTCATGCTGAAAGATGAAGTTTCTCCTCATATCCAGCTCTCTATTAGAAGCCTGGAGGTTTTGTGCCAATATTGACTGGTATTTGGAACTGTTCATAATTCCCTCTACCTTGACTAAGGCCCCTGTTCCAGCTGTTAAAAAAACAGCCCCAGAGCATAATGCTGCCACCACCATGCTTCACGGTGGGTATGGTGTTCTTTTGGTGATGTGCAGTGTTGTTTTTGCACCAAACATATCTTTTGGAATTATGGCAAAAAAGTTCAACCTTGGTTTCATCCGACCATAACACATTTTCATACATGCTTTTTGGAGACTTCAGATGTGTTTTTTGCAAAATTTAGCCGGGCTTGAATGTTTTTCTTAAAAGGCTTCCGTCTTGCCACTCTACCCCATAGCCCAGACATGAAGAATATGGGTGATTGTTGTCGCATGTACCACAGAGCCAGCACTTGCCAGATATTCCTGCAGCTCCATTAATGTTGCTGTAGGCCTCTTGCACCCTCCTTGGCTAGTTTTCTTCTCGTCTTTTTCAATTTTGGAGGGACATCTAGTTCTTGGTATTGTCACTGTTGTGCCATATTTTCGCCACTTGATGATTACTGTCTTAACTGTGTTCCATGGTATATCTAATGCCTTGGAAATTCTTTCGTACTCGTCTCCTGACTGAGTGACCGTTCACACTTAGGCGCTCTGCGATATCGCATGTGATTCGCATCGCACTGCAAATCACATGTGATGTCCATGCGATTTCAGACATACAGATGGTATGGCTGATATCGCAATGGACCCTTTTTTTGGTCTGCACCAGAATCTGATCGCGTGGGTGTGAGCAATTCATGTCCAAACTGTCAGTTTGCAGTTCGATATGCGAACTTAAATGGGGGGTGTCATTAACCATGTATTGACACTCCCAGCAGTTCTCATATGGCAGTGTGAACTGCCGTGCGAATCAGGTGCGATACAGGAACTTGCAGTGGATTCGCAGGGTTCCCGCATCGCACAAGTGTAAACCGAGCCCCGATACCTTTTAACAATGAGATCCCTCTACTGCTTTGAAAGCTCTCTGCGGATCATGGCTTTTGCTGTAGGATGCGACTAAGAAAATGTCAGGAAAGACCTACTAGAACAGCTGAACTTTATTTGGGGTTAATCAGTTTAACATGAGTTTGAATGCGATTGCTTAATTCTGAACACAGCTACATCCCCAGTTATAAGAGGCTGCGCACACTTATGCATCCACATTATTTTTTTTATTTTTTAACTTCCCTCCACCTAAAAGATTTCAGAGGGGTGTTTCAATTGAGTTGTACAGTTTATAGGTCACATTTAAAGGTGGAAAATATTCTGAAATGTATTCATCTTTATCTCATTGTTTTGTATCACACAAACGGGTTTTTAGACTTTTTATATCCACTGTATGTAGAGCCACACTTTTTTTTTCTTCTTTTTTTTTTTTTGAGTAGGGAAAGTTTATTTTAATTTTTTTGACTGCCGACTATGTCCCTGCTTTTCACCCTCCCTATTTGTCCCGGTGACCATGACGGATAGTTATGGAAATCCAAATTTTTACGGTTGTCCCACGATGTATGGTAAATCTTCCAGCTGGGGACACCCTTTTAATGACAACTAGGAGGAAAATTCTTTGTCTTGCCGTTTAATTTCTGGAAGGGGAATTTAAAGGAAATCTCCCCATCGAGATACAGACAGTAAACGATAAACTTACAGGTTTTTTTTAAAAGTCAATGTCAAGGCTTAAAGTGATTGTAAACCTACATCATTTTTATTTTAAATAACAAACATATCATACTTGCCTGCACTGTGCAGTTCATTTTGCACAGAGTGGCCCCGATCCTCCTCTTCTGGGGTCCCTCTGTGGCACTCGCGGCTCCTCCTCGTATTGGTAAACCCCCTGGGAGAAGTTCTCTCCCTGGGAGATTGACTCCAATGCCCAGAGGTGGAGATAGGGGTAGGCGACTTTTGAATAGAGAGGCGTGGTGGATTTTTAGGATCCGAACTAAAGTCCCCCTGGGGTTGAACCTCAGGTGGGACCTGGATCTACATTTATGCTAATTATAATGTTTTGGTGTGTGTGTGTGTGTGTGTGTGTATATATATATTGTGACAGCAGGAAGGTAAAGTCACCTGGTTGCATCCAGGGGGGTAGATATATTTCTCCCAGATTCAGGCTTTATGCCGACTTATACAACTAGGGAGTTGATGAAGCCCAGCTGAGGCTAGTGGGCTCATGGATGACTCATACCTCTAGAGAGAGGGCTGGGCGTCGTGCAGGCAGGGAGTTGATGAGACCAGCTGAAGCTTGTCAGCTCATTTAAGGCCTTTATAAAAACTCCCAGCTTCATTAGATGTTAGCTCATGCCTGGACCCAGACCTGTGTGGACTGTCTAGGGAGAGTGAACCCCTGTGCGGTGAGACAAAGCCTGTGTGGCTATTTGCTTGGACATTTAAAACCAGGGACTTAGGGACTAGGACAGCACCAGGCTGATCCCAGTTGTTAGTTTAGGAAACCTGCATGTTTAGTCAGAGGTCAAACTGACCAGGATTTATTTTGTTTATGTTTCTTTTTGGCTTTGCTGTGTTTTTGTCACTGTACATAGAGAAATAAACCGCACCTTTTGATTTTGAAAACCACAACCTCCGTCTGCTGGCCCTGTTTTTGTGTGGGGAGCCCAACCAGGGGGTCACACACACCCGCTACCGAGTTAACCCCCTCACAATATATATATATATATATATATGTATATGTATATGTGTATATATATGTATGTATATGTGTGTGTATGTATTCCGTGCTGTTTTGTACATTAATGATGTGAACAAGGCCGTTGCGGCTGAAATGCGTCCACCTCTGCTGTATTTTTATCCTTATGGAGATATAATAAATTCGGACTGATTTAAAAAACATGTATGGAGTTGCGGATTGTCTTTTATCCATTTCTCCCTGGGGGTTACCTTGCGGGCATGCTCCTGAGTCCAGCATTTGCATCCATAGACACAGAATACCGGACTTGGCCCCGCCCCCCAGCGCCCGAGTCATTGGATTTGATGGACAGCAGCAGGAGCCAATCAAGAGCCAAGAATCCTGGGCAGAGAGGTATAGCGCGTCTCTGCCAAGGAAATGAACGGGTTTAGGTGAGTAAAACGGGGGGGGGGGGGGCTGGGGGGCCGGTTAGTGTCAGAAGTTTTTTTCACCTTCATGCATAGTATGCATGAAGGTGAAAAAACACAATGGTTTACAACTCTTTTTAAAGTATTACTAAGGCCTGGTTCACTCCTATGCATTTTCACACTACAGTCCATTTAACATGGTTTCCTATGGGTCATGTTCACATCTGTGCATTTTCTAGAAAGGGCCAGGGATTTTTTTCTTGTTGGTTCCATAGACTTCAATGCCTTAAAAAGGTGTATTGAAAAACGCAAAATGCATATTCCAGGTGCAACCTGCATAGGTGTGAATCAGGTCTAAACCCACAAACATGCATGCTTGTTTTACTCGCTGTGGAACTTGAGGAGTTAATCCTTTGCATTGTGTAAAAAGGCTGTTTGATCTTATCTTCTCTAATCATCCCCTTCTTCCACAGTCCCTACTCCATCTACTGATAAGACAGAGCCTCGGGGGCACTCTGCACATGCTCAATTTGGTGTGTATTGCGAGTGCATGTGATCAGCACAGGGCCAATTTGTTCTTTTCAGACAGAGGGTCAGGGGTCCTGCAGCCTCATAGGGCAGTCAGAGGCGAACGAAAACCCCTCCTGCAAGCGCTAACCAGTGCTCTGCCAACATTTCCATGTTCTGTGTACTAGATGACCAGATATAGTGAATTCAGGGTCTATTAATCTTCCACGGGTACTCTAGTTCTGGTGGCAGCTAGAGGTTCCCTGACTTTGAATGGATTTTCTCTCAATTCCTGTTTTGTCTATGGGACAGGAAGTGAAGGGAAATCAACCTATTGGGACACAGACTGCAAAAAAAAAAAAAAAAAAAGAACCTTAACCTTTCCTTACTCTAGCCAAACCTTTTTAAATAAGTCTTATAGAACATTGGCATATTCACTCGTGTTCTCCTGCATGAAAACTATAACTTTTTTACGATGATTTTGACTGTAGCTCCTCTCTTCAGAATATGACCTACATTGTTTGATCACGAGTGACGCATTTGTTTTGTCCCTTTTTATGTTTTCAATGACCTTCATTAATTTTTGTTCCTTTTTTCTTATTGGTTCCAGGCACGGCGCCAGGACTGCGAGGGCAAGATGGCGGTCACCCTGGATAGCGTTCGGAAAATGGGAATTCTTATTTTGAGAATGATCCTCCGATTTACCTTCATGTTCGTCAACAATATGTTTGCTATTCCCTCCTATGTACTCTATTTAATAGCTCTGCAGCCTGTCAGACTGATAGACAGTAAACTGTTCTGGCATATTGAAGGAGTCATGTTTAAATGGCTCCTGGCTATGGTGGCATCATGGGGATGGACTGCTGGGTACACAGGTAAGTGCGTTTTGACAAAAGATTTTTCTGTATGAAGCTCATGTACTCTGGATTTGGAATTGTGGCAGCCCTACTTGGATGGTGATAGTTGTAACATACTGGAAGAACACAGTTATACAGGAACATCCCATAAAAAGTGGTGCTGACCCAAGTAGATTACCTGGAGGAGAAGACCGTATGAGTGACCAGGTGACTCCAGGAAAACCACAGAAGAACTGGGATGGGCTGGTAGGGTGAAGAACACTGTGGGACTCCAATAATCCAGCTGGATGATTCCACTATGACCTGAAGAAGGGGCCACACCCCGAAACATGTAGTCTTGGCTGCTGTCATTTTTGTTTTCTGTTTCATGCCCCCTTGGCTACAGTGCACCCTGGACCAATCATCTGTCACAGTTATGCCCACAGCTTGCGGCATACCATCCTTCAGTTCGGCCAACTTGTGACATTTCCGGGGGACGAGTGCAACTTCCCCTTTGAGGCGGCTGTCACTCTCAGGTGCCCTGGCTGCATCCACCTGTCCACCCATCCTGCTGTCCCCAGTTGGCTCCCTCACTGGTTGCAGGACCTCCATCCTAGTCATTTGTAATCATCTTGCTGGATTACGAACCTATTGGAGTCACGCAGTGTGACTCACCCTGCCAGCCGAGCCAGTCCCTATGTGGTTTTCCTGGAGTCATCCTGCCATTCATATGGTCGTCTCCTCCAGGTAATCTACTTGGGTCAGCACCCCTTTTTATGAGATGTTCCTAGTTAACTGTAAGCCTTGGATTGTTAAACCATAAACAGACATGCTTTATTCATCTGGAGATCAGTGTTATGACTCTGCCAGGCTTTCCTTCTATTGTGTTCTTCCTCCCGTTGGTCTGAGTTTTTTGAAAAGCAGCGATTCCCAAGCAGACCCTTTTTATTCCCGCAGTTGGGCCGTGAGTTATGCGCTTGGGCATTTGTGTGCAGCAACCTACTGGAACATAAAGTTCAAATGTAAGACCCTTTGTGTATGCTTTTTATATAATAATTTGATCTGTCTTTTAAGACTGAGGCCTCATGCCCACGAAAAAAAAAAAAAACGTTGGAGCCTAAAAAACGCAATCGCTGCGTTTTCTCGCGTTTTTTGACTAACGCCGACGCTGAGGAACGCACTGGTCCTGTTTTTTTTTTAGAGCTTAAAAACGTCTATGCTATTTGCAGCTCAAAAACGTCTAGGTGGGCATGAAGCTATAGACTAACATGGACAGGCGTTTTTAAGCTGTAAAAAACGCTCAAAAACGCGGCTGTAAAAACGTCCGTGGGCATGAGGCCTTATGGTTTTGTTTACGCCACACTATGCTGTGGACTTGGTCAACACTTGGGTTGCAAGTTTTTAAAGGAAAGTGTAAAAAGTGTGCCGGAATCATCAAAGAAAAACGGATTGTTCCCTTTTTAATAGAGGCATTATCTATCTACCTCCATAGAATGGCTGCTTACTAGCTTATGACCTCCTATTACGGAAGGTCTTTCCCGCTTGTGGCTATTTAACCCAGGCCTTTGTTCATCCAGGGGGAACCATTTAAAGAGCACCCTCCACCACCCAAGGGAGAACCCGATCACATAAGGACCCCCCAAAAAAAAGAAGTCTTCCATTGTGTAAAATCGTTGACGTTTTTAGTAATGTAAAACTAATTGCACTCACAAAAAGATGTTATTAACCACTTATGGACCGCCCACCGTCATTATATGCCGGCTCTTTGAAGTGGAGTATCGTTGTTATGGCAGCAGCTAGCTGCCATAACCCCGGTATCCACTTCTTCAGCGGGTGGTCCGCTTTCAGATAAAAATGGTCTCCGCTGCAGATTCGCCGCAAGATGGCCCCCACCCAGCTCCATACCATTGCAGGGCGGAAGCATTGTCAAAATGTCACTTCTGCCCATAGCTCTTAAAGGGACATTTTTTTTATTTATTGTATTTTAGTGTTAATATGAGATCTGAGGTCTTTTTGACCCCAGATCTCATATTTAAGAGGTCCTGTCATGCTTTTTTTCTATTACAAGGGATGTTTACATTCTTTGTAGAAGGAATAAAAGTGACACAATTATTTTTATTTTTTTTAATAAAAAGAGCAATGTAAAAAAAAAAAATAAGCAAGATTTTTTTTCTTTTTAACCTGCACTGTCCCGCGAGCTCCAGGACCTGCGCAAACACGGTGACGTCAGCACGTCACTCCTTCCTACGCATTTCGTCACACAATGACATGGAGCATATATGTAGGTTCATATGTAGTGCAACTTTATTTTGAACTATTTGATTTGTGCTGTGTGTGTGTCTCACCGGAAAGTTGCTGCTTCAGAATCACTATATTTGTTTATTTTGGAACAGCGCAGTAATTTCCACTATTTGTTTTGCATTATCTGCTAAGCCCCTCTCCCCCAACATTTTTACATTTTTGTTATTGCTTTGGACTTGGGTCTACCTGAACTCAAAATGTGTAGATTTGCTATGTTATCAAAAATGTTAGAGCAGTAGTATTTTTAGGCTTCTTTTTTGCTCGGTTTTCATCTAGTGAGCTGGCAGGTAACACACCACCTGTGTTAAAGTGCCTACACTTTGGATGAAGGAGTACAGGTGCACCTTTGGACAGCAGCATTGCCAGTGTGGGGGGAGTGGAGATGTACTAGCAGATTTAGGTACGCTAACAAATTGAAGCCAGACTCCAGCTAATACTTTAAAGCAGGGCTTGACAAATTTGCTTTGAATCCAAGAGCCAGCTACAAAAGTTAGGAGCCAGTTTGTGTACGTGTGCGGCAATATGTAAACTGTGTATCGCAATCAATGTTTTCATGCGTACGCGCCCCAACATGCGCCTTTTACGTTTGTATGTGGGGGGGGCTCAAAAATCTTTGTGCTTGGCCGTCACTCTAACTTTTTACTATTATTTATTATATTGGTGACATGTTCTCTTTAATAAAAACCCTGCATGTATCCCCTGTGCTCCGCTAAATAATGCACTGCAGAGCGCACTGCATTACATTTTTTTCCCGGCCTTGGTGGTGGGGGAAACTGAATAGGGACCTGGAAGCGACGTATGTCCACTCTCCTCCCTCCTCTTTACTCTGTGGCCCCCACTTTGCCGGTACCAGGCCTGCAGATGGGCGAGCGGAGCCCTGGATACATAAGTTGGGGGGGGGGGGGGAGACTATATGTGTGTGTGTAAGCAATTCAGGTGCCGTGGAGCTTCTCGAATGCTTCTATCTGACAAATGAGTCCTGCTGTTTGCCCGCAGGGCTAAATGTAGGAAAATAGCTATCTGACCAGTGCCCAGATCTGCATGTGTGGGCGATACAAATTGTACATCCCTGCAACAGTCCAAGTGCCAGGATGCAGTTTCTAGTCGCTGTAGTGTCCTGGCGCCTGCGATTTGTTGAGCCCTGCTTTATAAGTTAAAGCAACAGTTTTTTTTTTTTTTCTTTTTGGGATAAAGGTTTTACATTTAATAAATAAAATCTGATCATTGTAAGCACCCCTGTCAGTGGTAAAGGGTTTGCCCTAATTCTGTAATTGAACATGTGTACGAAAGCTTGTTTTGTTGAAAAACTGACTTACTGGCTGGATCACCAGGTGAAAAAAAGGACAGAAAGCTTGAAGTGGTTGTAAAGTTTTTTTTTTTTTTATCTTGATGCATTCTATGCATTTGAGATAAAAAGCCTTCTGTGCATAGCAGCCCCTCTATTACTTGCCTGGGCCCCATCTCTGTCCAGCGATGTCCACGAGTTTCTCTGCCGTCCGAGACTCTCCCTCCTGATTGGCTGAGACAGCAGTGCAGCGCCATTGGCTCCCGATGCAGTCAATCAAAGTCAGTTAGCCAATCAGGGAAGAGGGGGTGTGGCGTAGCTCTGTGTCTTAATGGACACACAGAGCCGTGACTCGGGTGCTCCCATAGCATTTTCACTCCTTTCCACTTAGTTTTTATACACCTTTATGCACTCTACACATATATGTAAGATCTTATGTGCCAATCCTCATTAATGGTTTTGGCATTTAACAGGTGCTTCACAAACACGGAGTGTAATAGATCCAAATTAGTGCTTAATATTCTACCACTGTGTTCAACAGCTCTCATTGGTTGAGAGGTTTCTCAGATCACCTTTATATACACAGTTCTGGTCACTTACACTTTAGCTATGAGTAAGCATCATACCCTAATGTGAAACGCGTTAGCCGTTACCCTGCATGTCCCTTCACCTTTGATTGCTTTTGGATGGATTTTGTTTATTCATTTCTTTTTGGATTTTTTGGCATTTTAATTTTCTTCATTAATAAAGCGTTTAACCAGAGTGCGGCAGTCCAGACAACTTCTTCTCCTCATGCATTAGAGCATAGCCAGCACCTGGGAGTGGAGCAGGGCGGGAGCTAATTGAAGGAACCTGGAACCTTCGAGCGGTACACCTTTCTTTCATTGCTCCCATAGCAAGCTGCTTGCAATGGGGGCACTCGGCAGGAGGGAGGGGCCAGGAGCACCGAAGAGAGACCCGAGAAGTATAAAACGTTTTATTTTTAGAAAAACAAGACTACAAACGCTTGTGGAATAGACTCCCTGCAGAGGTGGTTCTGTCCAACTCAGTAGATTGCTTTAAGAAGGGCCTGGATTCTTTCTTAAATGTACATATAACTGGGTACTGACATTTATAGGTAAAGTTGATCCGGGGAATATCCAATTACCTCTCGGGGGATCAGGAAGGAATTTTTTCCCCTGCTGTAGCAAATTTGATCATGCTCTGCTGTTTTTTTTTTTGCCTTCCTCTGGATCAACTGTGGGTATAGAATTGGGTATATGGGATTGTACGATATATATATTTTTTTTTTTTTTTTTTTTTATGGATGGACTGGTGTCTTTTTTTTCAACCTGACTAACTATGTAACTACGCTTTAAAAAATAAAATTGCAGCCACCACATCTAAAAATCAGTAAGCTGCAATAGGTTTGTTTTTTTAATTTTAATATCGCTTACATATTTATTTTTTTGTATTGCACTAGTGGAGTGTTCCTTTTTACACTTTTGCCTTTTCATTCTCATTGTATGATTTAGTAAAATGACAACTCCTGATCTGCTGGGCTTTGTCCTCTCCGTAGCTCTGGATATCCAATCCTATATTTGTCTCCCATGCAGATTGCATGTTTGCTAGTCCATCGATTATTCCTGAAATCTGGTGTAGCCGCGCAGCCCCGAGGCCAGATTGGAGACTCGGCTGTAAGGACACAGTTACTGTAAAGTGGCGATGTTTAATGAAGAGGTCAATTGGGTAGGAGTTTGTTGGGAGTGATGTATATTGGCTCTCTTCTCCTTCCCATCACATTTAGTATGGCAGTCTCTAAGGCTGTAAGTGCTGGACTTCTCTCTGGAGGAAAGGATCAGTTTCTGCTCTGGCATTGTTGGAAGAGCTTGTTTGATGAAAAGTGTCCGGCTCAGAGGCCGGTCACTGTGTGACTTTCCATTGCTAGATAGGAAAGGCTCTTCCGCTGCTCCCGCCTCTCCTGTGCGTTTTTTGTTTGCTCAGAATGAAATGAGACGGGGTGATATTTTTCCAGTCCTCAGGTTCAGATCATTTCCAGCCATCAGCGGCTTTATTGTCGGCCTGCAGAACAGATCATTTATTTGAAGGCTCTTCATATGTCATAGGACACAAACACGCACTATACTGCGGATAATACCGAGATTATTAGATGAACAATCCGTGTTTTTTTTTTTTTTTACATTTTAATGAGAACGTGAGAATACGTTTTTCAGACTTTTTTTAATTTTTTTTTGTGCGTATTTATATGCATCTGTGTATTTTCGCACACACTTGCACATTTTTGTTCAAATGCACGAGTGTGCACGAACGCATATACATGAAAATGCGTGTAAATACGTGCAAATTCGCTGGGCGTGGCCTGACGGTGCATGGAGTAGGACGCTTGCTGAGGAGCTCCAGACATTGATCCTGTAATCCATTGCATCCTGAGATCCACAGGCTGAATTTTCGCATTGCACTCGCTTGCTTTGATACCCTGCATCCTAGACAGCATGTCACCGACGAAATCTCAAAGGGCCGCGGCGGCGAGGCTGGCACAATACCGTCATATAGATTCAGGGGAGCCCGAGGAAGATGGCGGCGAGGCGCCGGAGGACAGTGGAAGGCCGGCGAGTGATACAGCCCAGCTTCTAGAGGCCATCACGCTATGCCGCACATCCCTGACAACCCAGATCGAGGAGGTGAGAGTGGATATATCTCACATCCGGCAGGACATGCAGAATCTGCGGGAGAGGGTGACTACTGCGGAGACCCGCCTGAGTGTTGTGGAGGACGCGCTCCCGCCATTGCAGACGGGAGCGGATAATATGCAGCAACAGATCCAGCAACTGTTCTCCAAGCAAGATGAGATGGAGAACAGGCTGAGGAGGTGCAATATACGACTGATTGGCTTGCCGGAGGGGTCCGAGGGTAAGGATCCCACCTCGTTTCTGGAACAGCTCCTCATAACCACTTATGGGAGAGAGGCATTCTCCCCTCTCCTGGCAGTTGAGAGGGCCCACCGTATGCCGGCTAAAGCTCCGCCGCAGGGAGCTCCGCCGCGCACTTTTATAGCTAAGCTACTGAACTACAAAGATCGGGATACTGCCCTCAGGATGGCCAGAATAAAAGGGAATATCACTCTGGGGAATGCTACAGTAGCGGTGTTCCCAGACTTCTCAGCGGAAGTTCAGTGCCGCCGCCAAACTTTCATGGAAGCCAAACGCAGACTGAGAATTCACAACTACAAATATGCTATGCTGTTTCCGGCCCGACTCAGAGTGGAACATGATGGCAAGGCCCTCTTTTTTGATAACCCTGATGCCGCCATAACCTGGCTGGAGCGCCGCCCTGGCACAGAGAAATAAGTGACTATGTGAGTATGATGCTCTTTATCCTGCACCTGCCCAATCCTGCTAATCTTTAAATACTACAGATCTGCATGACCTGACTGCTTCTTTGCACTTTGCCCCATTAATCCCAAGCATACACCTGTTGTTCTCTTTGTGGAAGCCCCTGGGATTGCTATCCTACAGTCAGGAGCGTGCACTAGCTAGTAGCGGGATATTCATATTCATTATTCAGAATCTGTGACACACTGCTTAAAAGTTTTGTTGACTATACTCCTTTGATTCCTTTGTGGACTCACATATACCCTTAGCTGCGGAAGCAGCTGGAGCATAGGATAGTAGAAGCGCTGCTATACAAGTACACAGTGCAGCGAGACTTTTCCCCCTGCCAATCCAAGAAATATGGAAATGAAGCCCGGGGTCACGGCAGCCACTCATGCAAAGACTGTCTCACTTGCAGAAAACAATCCGAAGCATTTATCTCAGCCTCGTGTTGTGGTATGTCTGTTATGACTGGGTGCTGCGTGGGACTACTTCTTGAGTTTTGCGGGCTCTTACTACTGATCTCTTTCACTAATGTGTTATTCTGGATGGCAGTTACGGTTCGGTTTGGGGATGATGCCCGCATCAGTTTGAAAAGATGCAGGGCGGGGAGGGGGAGGGGGGTAGGGGAGGGGAAGGTTTGGTTTAATTTTTTGTCAGTGTATATGATGAGTCAAACACAGTGCGGGCACCAGTGTCCATCACTTACAGAATATTTTCATGGGTTTTTATGCACCTTGCTGCTCCTTTTATATGTATATCTACGAATTACCCTACCTGAGGTACATAGGATTATATTGGTTAATAGTAAATTATGGGTAGGAATTACTGAAGATGGACTGATATGGCGTCCCTAAAGTTTTTGGTATGGAATGTGAGGGGACTGCGGGACAAAATTAAACGTACGGCGGCCCTCTCATTCTTGAAGGGTCAGAGGGCTGACGTAGTGGTATTGGTGGAGACACACATAGAGGGGCGGCTTCAAATGGCCCTCCGCCGCCCATGGGTGGGATGGGCATACCATTCGACTCACACATCACACTCCAGAGGGGTGTCTGTATTGGTGGCGAAATCTGTGCATTTTGAATTAGGTGAGGTAACCACTGACCCTGGAGGTCGCTATATATTTCTGTCAGCTAAATTTTATGGGGAACCCCTACTGATCCTGGCTTATTATATACCCCCCCCCATATAGTGAAAGTGTGCTACTGGAGGGCATATCGTTCATGGCTAGGTACCCTAATACACAGTCAATCTGGCTAGGAGATTTTAACATGGTGTTAAATACAGACATGGATAGGCTACTGACCTCTCAGGGGTCGGCAAGGCCTGCTGGAGATACCAAATTCTCCAAACTGATCTCCTCATTTCACCTTATAGATACCTGGAGATATAAATACCCCCAGACCAAAGCATATTCTTGTTTCTCTGCATCCCATAACTCCATGTCCAGAATAGACCTCATCCTCATCTCTCGAGGATTGGCCCCACGTTTACAATTTGCAGCCTTTGGACCCAGACTACTGTCTGATCACACCCCCTACTCGATCACCCTCAGGGTTCCCCTTGACAAACCAGTAAGACCATGGCGCCTGAACCCGTTCTGGTTGTCACTTCTTCCAGAGGAGGACAAGCTCACGGAGGAGTGGCGCAGATTCTTCTCTGATAATGTGCAGTTGGCCCCCCCTTCCGTGGTTTGGGAATCATTTAAAATACACGCCAGGGCTCACCTGATTTCTTACATAAATAAAATCAAGGCAGATTCCTCAGAGGCTTTCACCAAAGCACTGGAGGAACTCTCCAATTTGGAGGGTGCATATGCAAATGACCCGTCACCTTCTAACGCGAGTTTACTCAAGCTACAGAATAGGGTGGTCAATCAATTCCACTTTGAAAAAACTAAACGAAAATTATTCTTTACCAGGCAAAAAATGTTTGAACATGGGGAAAAGGCCGGCAAATTACTGGCATATTTGGCACACAGCGAGGAAAGGCCACCAGTGGTCATCACCTTGCACGGACCAGGGGGGATCCCGATTACAGACCCATGCGCAGTGACTTCAACATTCAAAGACTTTTTTTCAGATCTATACCGATCTACGGCCCCTCCTGATAGTGGCCTCATGACCTCCTTTCTTGCGAGCGTACCCTTTCCAAAACTGACGAAAGACCAAATCACCATACTCGAGGCACCTCTCACTGAAGAGGAGATAGCCAAAGCCATAGCGAGCTTTGCGAGATCTAAATCCCCGGGATCGGACGGTCTCCCTATAGAATTCTACTCTAGGTTTGGGGAGGTTCTCACTCCCAAACTACTAACATTATATAATAATCTCTTCGAGTCCTTTACTCTACCACCTTCGATGCGTGAAGCCACGATAGTACTCATACCCAAACCTGGAAAAGACCCGGGACTCCCCGAATCTTACCGCCCCATCTCCCTATTACAAGTAGACATTAAAATCCTTGCCAAAATTCTTTCATTACGCCTCAACCAAGTTATTCTCTCCCTTATACACCCCGATCAAGCAGGCTTCATGCCAGGTCGTAATACCTCATTCAACCTGCGGAAGCTCTTTATCAACTTACAGGCCACTCACGAGACGGTAGGAACGCGAGTAGTGGTGACACTTGACACCGCGAAAGCGTTTGATTCAGTGGAATGGGAATATCTCTGGAGCTGCTTGGAGGGATATGGCTTCGGGCCGAATTTTGTGAAATGGACTCAGCTGCTGTATCAAGACCCATCGGCCAAGGTGGTGGCGAATGGGTGGCCCTCTCCGCTGTTTAGCCTGGGACGAGGCACTAGGCAGGGCTGCCCACTCTCACCCCTACTGTATGCTCTAGCGGCTGAGCCTCTGGCCATGGTTATCCGAGCAGACCCAGAGATAGTGGGATTAAGCATGGGACCACTTACAGAAAAGATAAGCATGTATGCGGATGACACGCTACTATACTTAGCAGACTCAGGGCCTTCTCTACACAGGGCCCTGCACATAATTGAGCAGTTTGGAATATTTTCCGGCCTCAAGATTAATTGGGACAAGTCGCAAATATTACCAATAGATAGCTTTCCTATCCCCGAGTCCCAGGCCACTTTACCACTTCAAAGGGTCGGGGTAATAAAGTACCTTGGGATAAATATATCCAGGTCCCCTTCAGATTATCTAGCCCTCAACGTTGAACCCCTTTTTGCCCTGGTTAGGAACAAGATCCGTACGTGGGCCCGGCTGCCCCTTGGAGTGTGGGGACGGATTAATCTTATCAAGATGATCCTATTGCCCAAGGTACTGTATGTTCTCTGGCACTCCCCCATATATATTCAACTAAAATACTTCAAATCTCTGGAAGCCTTGCTTAAACCCTTCGTTTGGGGGACCGGCCGTCACAAACTCCCCTGGCGAGCTCTTAAAAACCCGACGGACATGGGCGGGACGGCCTTGCCAGACTTTAACCTATATTACATCGCGGCCCAACTGTCCCAGTTATACCATATTGATAAAACAGACAGCGAGAGATTCCGAATGTTACTATGTCCACGATGGGCGCAACAAATCCTAGACCCCTTATACCCCATTGTTATGGGGACGTGTTGTGCTGATTCAGAGGGAAATACTAAATCCCTCCTGTATCACTATAGGCGTGTGTGGTCCCTCGCATCCGAGAAACTCCAGGTGTCACCTTACAATGATTATGCGCCTCTATGGCACAATACATCTCTACCAGAATATGGACGCATACAAGATCCGGGGGTATGGAGTTCCCGAGGCATATATTACCTGCATCATATTTTGTCCAACGGTAATCTCAAATCGTTTGATATGCTGAGGGAACACTATATGCTCCATAATCATATGTTCTTTCGTTACCTCCAGATTCGGCACGCGACTCAGGCCCAGTTCCCCCAACCTCCTCCCCAGCCCACGTCGAATCCGATCATAGCTATTGCTAGGAGTACGGATCCGAAGGGCTTAATTTCGTGCTTTTACAATATGCTCTCCACCCCGGTGTCCAGCAAACTGGCATTTGACCTGAAACCTAGATGGGAGAGGGAGGTGGGCCCAATGGAGAATGAGGAATGGGAGGAAGCCCTAGAAACCTGTAGAGAGGTATCACCCAGACTGTCAGACAGACTGTCCCAAATTTTTATTATACACAGAGCATATCTTAACCCGCTCCGAGTGGCCAGGTATAGGAGGGAGCAGTCTACCCTTTGCCCACTCTGTAGCTCCGAGACGGGCACATTCTTCCACATGTTGTGGACGTGTGTTAAAATACAGGCTCTATGGAAACAGGTAGTAGCTTTTCTGCACGATGACATGGGCTCACCCCTCACACTAGACCCAAGGCAGTGTCTCCTGGGGATATTTACAGTGAGTTTAGATAAATATACCAAGATATTCCTCCAGGAGACCCTGTTTTCAGCCAGAAAAATTATTGCCAGAAAGTGGATGAGGCCAACACCCCCCACCTTGACGGAGTGGAAGGCAGAGGTTAATGCCACTATGCCGTACAAAAAATGTGTATATATAAACAGGGGGTGCCCGTCCAAATATGAGAAAGTCTGGGACCGCTGGTTACAGAACTCTGACACCTTTATCTGATCATTTGTTCAGCCCCCTCTATGGAAAATAAAATCTGCCCACCTATCTGTGTGAAGCCTTACTTTCGAAATTTGTGTACCATGTACCTATATTGTTGGGTCAATTGCTCAATACAATGTACTCTTACACGTACTATGGGTCCTGTGTCAATGACATATTGTTATATGTAATGATTGCAACTGTGATTGTACTCCAGATGTATACACTGTGTTAACTCAATAAAACCTTTTGTTGTTAAAATGCGTGCAAATTCCTAAAGAAAAAATCTGAAAAAGTAGATGCTCAGACAGGAGTATCATGTGCAAGAGGCCTAAAATCCCAAATTTAGTGGTGGTGGGGGTGGGGGGTTCCTGCCTATAAGGCCCCTTTTTACACTGGGGCTGGGAGGTGCACTGGCGGTATAGCGGCGCTATTTTTAGCGCCGCTATACCGTCTATTTTACCACGATATTCGGCCGCTAGCGGTGCGCTTTTAACCCCCGCTAGCGGCCGAAAAACGGTTAATACCGCCCGCAAACCGCTGCTACAGCAGCGGTTTGCGGGCGGTCTAGCCGCGCTGTCCCATTGATTTTAATGGGAAGGAGCGGTATACACACCGCTCTCCTTCACCGCTCCAAAGATGCGGCTTGCAGGAGATTTTTTTTCCTCCCGCCAGTGCATTGCCTCAGTGTGAAAGCCCTCAGACTTTCACATTGAGAATGGTGGGGCAGGATTATTTCAGGCGTTATTTATGCGCTATTTTTAGCGCTAAAACGCCTGAAATACGCCTCAGTGTGAAATGGGCCTTGGAGCATATATCTCTAAACCTGAAAGCCAAAGTGTGTATGGACATAATAATGACACCGCAGTACACGTTTAATGAACATTGCTCTTCTGAACGTTGTACCTCCAACTGGATATCACTCTTGTATTCGTCTGTACATTACAGCTCAGAGGGAGATGGGGTGGGCGGCTCAAAGAGCCAGTCGGGTGTGCAGCAGTGCAAAGGGCATGCTGATATGAGGAGAGGGCAGAGTGACAGGTGAGCTCATTAGTCTGCTGCCTCCTCTTGTCCAGTCACAGGGTGGGGTTGGGGAGAAGATCTGTAAGTAATCCCTGTAATGCGGCGTACACACGATCGTTTTTCATGCCATTTTTTTAAACCAACGTTTTTCTCGTCGTTTTTTTTCATGTTTCCTCTCAAGCCTGTCTTGCGTACACACCATCATTTAAAAAAAACGTTCAAGCAAAGCGCAGTGACGTACAACACGTACGACGGCACTATAAAGGGAAAGTTCCATTCGGATGGCGCCACCCTTCATGTTAGTAAAGTTTGTGCGACGATTCGCGCTTTTCAGCCTCGTGCTTTTCAGTCCATTACAGCGTGACGAATGTGCTATCTCCATTACGAACGCTAGTTTTACCAGAACGAGCGCTCCCGTCTCATACTTGATTCTGAGCATGCGCGTTTTTTTTCACCTCGTAAAAGCATACACACTATCGTTTTTCACGTCGTCAAAAAAAACAACGTGAAAAAATAGAGCATGTTCGAAATTTTTAATGGCCGTTTTTCACGTCGTTAAAAATGCTCTGGAGCCTACACACGATCGGTTTTAATGCCCATTTTTAAAAATGGCATTTTTAACGGCATGAAAAACGATCGTGTGTATGGGGCATAAGGCCTCTTTCACACAGATGGCAGGATTACACACCTCTGAAAAGTGATCTGTGGTGGATTGCATTTCAGAAGCATTTTGGGGCTGGTTCATAGGAGTTCAGGGGGGGCGATAATGCTACCTCTGGAATTTTTCGTTTTTAAAATTTTAAAAATTTTTAAATGTTTTAATTTTATATGGAAATTCTACTTGGCAATGGCACATGGTTGCAGCACAGGAACGCCTGCCAAACATGACCTACTGTTAAAAAATTTGCTGCTGCAGGCGTGTATACCACCCAAAGTAGCCGCCATATATACACGTTGTAGGTGGGTGATCTGGGGGTGGTAAAAACTCAAGATCAACTGATATTTTGCTGCCCGTGTGAATATATTTTATGAACGCAATAAATATCTTCTACTCTCCGCATTCTCCAATTCTGAAAATCCTGTTTTTTTTTGTCCCCCCTCCTGTAATCTGGCTTTCTGTTAGGGGGTGGTCCCACTTTGTGGGGGGGGGGGGGGGTTTATCTGCTTATTCACTTTTGTTATCTCTAAATAGTGCCTCACCCATTACTATACTTTAAAAATAGATTACAGGGAATGTGTGTGGGTTATTTCTGTAAATTGAAGTGGTTGTAAACCCTTAGCCCTCGTTCACATTGGAGCGACTCGCATTACAGGTTAAATCGCATGAAAAGTCGAACCCTATTGTTGGCAGTTGCACTGTTCAAATCGGTGCGACGCCTGACTTTGCGATGCCGTGCCGCTTTATAAAAGTAGTCCCTGTACTACTTTTTGGCGATTTTTGGCTTCATGCTCAGATGTCTTCCAAGTCGCACCTGAAGTTGCACTGACGTGCAGAATTGAAATTGTGTGATTTCAAATAGTCGTACAATTTCAGTCTTACATATACCAAGTGAAGTGACTATCCTCAGGTGATACAAAGATGAAACAAATCCTCCTACTTAACTTAACCTCCCAAAAGATTTACTCCCCCTTCATGACCAGGCCATTTTTTGCTATACAGCAGTGCGATAATTTACTTGATGATTGTGCAATCATGCTGTACTCAAATAAAATTGTAGTGTTTTTTCCCACAAATAGAGATTTATTTTGGTGGTATTTGATCACCGCTGCATTTTTTTTTTATTGCATTATAAACAAAAAAAAGACTGAGAATTTTGAAGAAAAAAAAACCCCAATGTCTTTTTGCTATAAAACCTTTCAAATAAAATAAATTAAAAGATTAAATCTCCATCAATTTAGGCCAATATGTATTCTGCTACATATTTCTGGTAAAAAATAAATAAAATTCTACTAGTAATGGCGATCAGCGAGTTATAGTGGGACTGCGATATTGCGGCGGACAATACGGCACTAACTGACACATTGCGGGAAACGGTGACACTAATACAGTAATCAGTGCTAAAAATATACATGGTTACTGTACTAATGACACTGGCTGGGAAGGGGTTAACTTCAGGGGCGATCAAAGGGGTTAACTGTGTGCCTAGCCAGTGTTTTTGTATACTATGTGTGCTGCTTTTACTAGGGAAAGATAGGGATTTTATTCCCTGCTTTATAATGTCACAAAATCCATCCCTGATGAGTCATACGAGTGCCAATAAGTGCTGCAGAGCTGGAGGTGTGTCTGTGTAAATCCAGGAAGTGAGCAGGCAGCAGCTTCAGTTGCCCACATTTAAAATGGCTGCAGCCAGACTCTGTGGAGGGAGATTTCTGCAGCATATTTGGCAAGTACAGAATCACAGTATATATAAATATTATGCAAAGTGGTTCGAGGGAAGCTTCGGAATGGCAAAGATGTTTTTATTACAAATTATGTGAGCAGACTGCAGTTCTTTAAGTTGTACCGGTTTTATTTACAGCCGTCTTCCCCCTAGAGCTATTTAACGTGCAGCATTGACAGAGGATCTCTCAGCTCTGAAAAGAAGGGGGCGTAGAGCTAAAGTTTCCTCAGTGAGGAGAGCTCTGAGAGCTGATTGGAGGGAAAGGACACACTTTACACAGCACACAGGAACAGAGCTGAGGCCGTCAGTCAGCTGGAGGTCCCCTCCCCCTGTCACTTTTTTTTCTCTTGGTGTCAGGAAAACTTGTCAGAAGTGACTCATACTAATAGCTGAAGAACAGGCAGCGGACAGGACTGACACTTTGTGCTCTAGATTGAGACGAGTACACTCTATAGAGCCGACCGCCCGCTCTAAAAAACTGTACCGGGATGATGCCTGCAGCTGCAGGCAATCATCGCAGTATAACCCCTGAAAGCTGAGGCCGCATATATGCGAACGCTCGGCAGGAAGGAGTTTTAAAGGGACAGTGTAAAAATAAGGGGGAAAAAAAATGTAAAGCGTGCTGTGCTCGCACGCAGAAGCGAACACATACTAGAGCTGGGCGATTTTTTTTTTTTAATAAAAAAACTTGATTTTACGATTCAAACCGATTTTTTTTTTTTTTTTGATGGACACCGCACAGGTCCTGAGAAGCTGCGGGCAGGATTTTTTAGGCAAGGCCGCAGCTTCGGCCTAGTCCGCGACGACCGGCCTCACGGCCCTTTCCCGCGATCCCGGCTGACTGACTTCTCCCCTGCACACCCCGGAGAGGCTATCAAGACAGGAGGAACCCGTGAGGGTCTGCACCCGGTAAAAAGAGGATTCTTGGCGCCGGTCCTGGGGGGAAAAAATCGATTTCTTTGAAAATATGAATTGATTTGACCTACCAACTTGATTTTTAAATCGATTTGATTTTTTTCCCAGCCCTAACACATACGTAAGTCGCACCCGGTGTTCAAACCACACATGTGCGGTATCGCCGCGATCGTTAGAGCAATATTCTAGCAAAACTTTGCCTATGGAGATTTTTAAGTGTCAGTTTGTCACCATTTCACTAGCGGGTGCTATTTTGAAGCGTGACATGTTTGGTATCAATTTACTTGGCGTAACGTTATCTTTCACAATATAAAAAGAAAATGTGCTAACTTTACTGTTTTCTTTTTTTTTTTTTATTAAAGTATATTTTCCCAAAAAACTGCGTTTTGTAAGACCTCTGCGCAAATATGGTGCGACATAAATTATTGCAATGACTGCCATTTTGTTCTCTAGGGTGTTTGAAAAAAATATATATAAAATGTTTGGGGGTTCAAAGTAATTTTCTAGCAAAAAAAAAACTGTTTTTACCTTGTAAACACCAAGTGTAAAAAAAATAGGCCCAGTCCTTAAGTGGTTAATAAGCCCCCAGTTCTTCATAGAAAACAAGTAGTAATTAGAGATTATAGTAAGCCAGTGAGTAGCGTGCCTTTCCCCAGAGGCGGTGTGAATTACCGTATTTATCGGCATATAACACGCACTTTTTTCCCCTTAAAATCAGGGGGAAATCGTGGGTGCGTGTTATACGCCGATACTCCGAATTCCCCTGCTGAAAATGAGCGAGAGGAGCGAGCGGAGCCGAAGCCGAAGTACAATCGGCTTTACTCGGCTCCTCTCGCAGTCCCGCCCATCTCTGACTGCGCCGCTGACGGAGAAAGCCGAGTGTACTTCGCCTAGTCTCGGCTCCTCTCGCAGTCCTGCCTGTGACTGTGAGCAGACACGAGTCTAGGCGAAGTACACTCGGCTTTCTCCGTCAGCGGCGCAGTCAGTGGAGATGGGCGGAACTGCGAGAGGAGCCGAGTCCAGCCGAAGTACACTCGGCCCCGCTCGCTCCTCTCCACAGAAATCGGCGCCAAATTTTAAAAACCGCCACGACTGACACGATCGCAAAGGCACTGGGCACGGCTGCAGATGGACAGATGAACACTGGGCACGGCTGCAGATGGACAGATGGACACTGGGCACGGCTGCAGATGGACAGATGGACACTGGGCACGGCTGCAGATGGACAGATGGACACTGGGCACGGCTGCAGATGGACAGATGGACACTGGGCAAGGCTGCAGATGGACAGATGGACACTGGGCACGGCTGCAGATGGACAGATGGACACTGGGCACGGCTGCAGATGGACAGATGGACACTGGGCAAGGCTGCAGATGGACACTGGGCAAGGCTGCATGCTGCATTTAAATGTAAGTTTTTTTTTTTTTTTTTTTTTTTCTTGAATTTCCCTGCTAAAAGTTTTTTTCCTTTAAATTCCCTCCTAAACTTGGGGTGCGTGTTATACGCCGGTGCGTGTTATACGCCGATAAATACGGTAACACCCAGGGCTTAGGAGCGATATACCAGGGAAAAGAGCAACCTGAAATGAATGCCTGCAAAACCAGTCCTTTATTAACCGAAACTCTGCCGATTCTGCCTATTATTGGTCCCGTGTTTTCTGTTCCTATTTTTCTATATAGAAGAAAAGAAGAATAACAGCCCAGCAGTGCTTTGTTGATTTATAATGATATGAATGAGGATTCGTCTATGGCTGTACAGCGTACATTGTAATTCTTTATCACAGGTGCTGCTTACAACCAGCGGCCCGTTAAATCAATGACAGAGGAAAATACGTAGTGGCTGTGTGCAGAAATCACCCCGATAGCGGCCGAATATCGCGGTAAAAACGAAGGTATGGCGGCGCTAAAAATAGCGCCGCTATACCGCCAGCGCACCTCCCCGCCCCAGTGTGAAAGGGGCCTTATGCACACTTGAGCTCAAGAAAACTAATGCCCCTACATGTTGGCCCATGTGTCCATGCACACATATGCATTTACGGGAGTTTAGAGGCAAAAAACAAAACATAACTTGTGCTTTCAAGAGAGGAGCAGCTACAGGCATCATCCAGATATATTTCTTTTCAGACAGTGATTCCCTCTAGTGTAAAAGCCATCCTAGTGGCTAATTAGCCACTGGATTGTATTTACAGGCCAATGGCACCCCTCAGGGCTCTCCCATGCGATCAGGGAGCTGGAAATCCGATCCAGCGGCGGCACCAGGCTACCATAGAGCTGGCTGTGGACTGGATGGTCCCCGTCCATCTCTATTATACTGGGAGGCCTGAAGTGATGTTATGGCGTCTCATCCGGCTCTGGCAGATTTAAACACTTACATTTTTTTTCCTCTGGAAAACAGAGGTCGATGTTTGTGTGTTTTTTTTTTTTTTTCCTTTATCTCATGCTTTCCAGGATAGCAGAGAGATCTGGGGTCTTATTGGCACCAGATGTCTCCATAAAGAGAACCTGTCATACCTTTATTCCTTTACAAGTAATGTTTTTCCTTTCTTGTTATACTGAACACGGTTTAGGAGACCCATTTCCCGCACTCTGTTCAAAGCAGGTGTCCGTGTAAAGTTAATGACACACCAAACACAGTGCATTTGCCTGCACTGTATGGTAAAAACCATCATCAAAAGATTGGGCTGAAAACGCATTGTACAGGAATGCGAGTGCGTTCCTGGTGTGAACCGTCCCTTAGTTTAGCCCTTTAATGTAGAACTATAGGCAAAGCTTTTTTTAATTTAATTTTCTCCCTTTTTGGATAAAGTAAGGGCGGGTTATAACCTCCTGTAAGGTTTATTTGCCTTCTTTGTCCCATTGGGATGATTTCCCCTCACTTCCTGTTCCGTAGCCAAAACAGGAAGTGAGAAGAAATTCCCTGCAAATTAAGGGAATCTCTTTGGAACCCCCAAGTAACAGAACTGGTGTCACCATTGGAAGATTTCCCCTCTCTTATTTTTCTGGGGACAAACCAAAATTTGTGATTTCCTTTTACTTTCACATTCGATGATAATGGTAAACAGGGCAAATGGAGGGTGGATCTCCCGAATGGGGACACAGACGGCAATAACATGCTAGGTGTTCTAATCCTTCTCCACTCTCCAAAACTAAAAAAAAAAGTTTTATCCTTTTTATACTTTAAGCTGGTCTGCACTTTATGTGGTCAGTAACTGTTCAGAATGGATTTGTCCTCTCTAAATTTGCAAAATAAATACACATTTCTAACACTAATATGGATGAACATTCCTATATGTTGACATAGCAGTGTCAGTTTTTGTTTGCTGTACTGTTGAGTGAAAGCTATAGACATGTGTCCTTCATTAGCCTGCCAGCAGTTGGTCTGGGAGTGCCTATGGCCTTGTTCACCCTAGGCTTGTTAAAGAGTGTTTGGTGGGAAGTTCTGCTCCATCTGCATGTTGGCAGTTTGGAGATTTGTTGCATGGCAGCCTGAAGATTCATTGGGCAACAGAAATCTATTGAGGGTTAAAAGGCTTGAAGAGGAAGTAAACCCACTTGTAAGGAAAAAAAAAAAAAACACCATCTGCAAGACAAAGGCACAATGAGCTAGTATGCATAGCATACTAGCTCATTATGTAATACTCACCCGCGATCGAAGCCCTCCCAGCCGTCCTCGTTCACTGCTCGGGCGGCTGACATCTGGCTCCTGCGCTGTGATTGGCCGGAGCCGCGATGATGTCACTCCAGCGCATTGCGTGCCGGAGCCACCAGTCATGGCACGGCCTCCATCAGGAACGGCACGATCGCCGTTGCTAAAGTGCGCCTGCGCCGTTGTCTATGGCGCATGCGCCGTAGACACCGGCGCCCGTGATTTTTGTAAATATTTCCTAAACCGTGGAGGTTTAGGAAATATTTCAAGCACCTACAGGAAAGCCTTAATCTTGGCTTACCTGAAGGGTAAAGTGGTTGTAACAACCACTTGAACAGGACTATGGATATCACCTGCAGCAAAAAATAAAAAACATCTAAACTAGTAATCTCACTGTTAATTAAAACTTTATTGTTTCAGAGAACATGCACATAGAAGCCCCACATTAGAGTGGAGAGGTCCCAGGTGGGGTTTCTATGCGCATGTTCTCTGTAAGAAAATATTTTTGCTGTGGATGATGTATGGGGAGCATGCATGAGCTCCATCTGATGCCGGAACCTGAGTCCCCAGTATTGAGGAGAGAACTTGGGTCCTTCCATTAGCATGTTGGATGTGTCTGCTCTGAAAGTCAACAGCAGACCATATACATTGCCTTGAAAAAGTATTCATACCCCTTGAAATTTTCCACATTTTGTCATGTTGCAACCAAAAACGTAAATGTATTTTATTGGGATTTTGTGTGATAGACCAACACAAAGTGGCACATAATTGTGAAGTGGAAGGAAAATTATAATTTTTTTTTACAAATATGTGGAAAGTGTGGGGCTACGTCGTCGAATGTTGCGACCTAGCCGAATTTGTGAATGGGGTTAACCCCATGTGCATGCGCGTGACGTCAGCGTCGCTGCTTTTAAATGCAAATATCTCCTTAACCGTGTAGGTTAAGGAGATATTTCATGCACCTACAGGTAAGCCTTAATCTAGGCTTACCTGTAGGGCTTTGTTTATAAAGTGGGTTTACAACCACTTTAAGAAAGAGATTATTTGTTTTTTGTTTTTTTATAAGAGAAGCCAAGAAAAAAAAAAATTTCTCTTACCATCCATGGACTGACACAGTGTCTCTTTACACTTTACACGTGGGTTATGTCCCTGCTTGCAGGAGAAGACCTAGGCAGAATGTGAGATGTTATACATACATTTTAAAAGCCAGAGCTGAACAGCCCCACCCAGGGGGCGGTCCCTCCGGACATAACCCTCTCACTACAGTCGGCAGACTTCATTTTTTTTATGCCTAGCAGAAGGAGAAGACGTGGCTCTCTCAGGAGCCTGTCTCCTGACCTATTTTTATTCCTTTTCTGGAATTCTTTTTTATTTTATTTTTGAGAATTTTCTATCAACTGTCGGCTGGGCAACAGGTTGGGTACAAGATATCCTCGTAGTCTTCCCTGTCCGACCATCGAGCGTGCTGATCCTCGCCTTGTGTGCGTGAGACTCAGTTCACGACAGGCCCCATGACTCCAGGGGTGGCCGGGTTTGCTTTCATGCTCCCACGGTCCTCTCAAGACTGAACAGTTCCTGACTGACTGTATCTTTCACGGTGGACCGGGCCGACAGCTACTCAGTACTGCACTGTGATAGTCCTGTCAGAAACACACCAGTGGGTCCCTCAGGGGACGGGTAAGTAGTCTCTCCTGCCTGCAGGTGAGTACAAAAGGCTGTGTGTTTCACTGTGGGGGATTTTCCCTGTCTCCCCCTGTATTTCATTGTCACTCTCTGTCACCATTGCTGGCGCTGTGCTGTGTGGGGTGCCTGGGGGTCGCACTGTTCTTGGAGGGGCTAATGCTGGTCTGCAGATATGCTTGGGGCCTTTTTTGTGTATTTTGGGGCCTGAGCGCCAAATGGCGCTGTGTGTGTGCTGTTTTTTCACTTTTGCTGAGTCATGGCGGCCATCTTGCCGCGGATCGCCTCAGTGAAGTGCGGCGGCCATTTTCTTGTAGCCCGCGCGCTCTTCAGCACTAGTTTTGGCCTCTAGCGCTGCTGTAACAGCGCGAATCTCCTCACAATCTCCTCACAGCTCACCAGCGCTGACACAGCGCGGTACAGACAGCGGAACTGAGCGGTCCCTGGTCCGGTTTGGTGAGTCCCCTGGGCGCCCCCTCCTCAGTCAGCACAACCTGTGGGTGGACTTTTTATCTGAGGAGTCTCAGAGGGGGGCAATATGGAGTCTGTCACCAGCTTCCCCTAAATGTCAGTGACAACAGGCAGTGCTTCAGCACCTGCGGTCCCTAGGGACCAGTTGTGGGCAGTCCTGGAATCATTTCTGACCAGGATGGGAGCTGTGTGCAAGCGCAAGGGAGCAAAAAAGCGCCCTCTCCCCACTTTACTTCATGAGGGCAGTGCGCTGATTCAGATATGGGCCTAGCCACTACCGCTCAGGACCCTAGTTCTGAATGTATTGGATGGTTTTGAACAGGACATTCCTTATGAGGAAAACTCCAGTTCTGAGTCAGTAAATGACAGGGCGCTTGTTAGTGTACTCATGACTGCGGTGAGGGACACTCTCAAGCTAAAATTCTGCGGATGCAGAACCTCAGGCGGATACAGTCTCCTTTGGTTCTTTTAAGGCCAGGCCTTCTAAAGAGGTTTTTTCATATGTAACTTTCTTTGACCAGCTCATTGATAAGGTCTGGGAAAAGCCGCAGAAGGATTTTTTTATGGTCCCGCGGCGTTTGTCTATCAGATACCCCTTGAAGATGCCCTACTTAAAAAGTGGGCTTCTCCCCCAGGGTCGACCCTCCAGTCGCCTGGTTGAACAAGGCCATCACTCTTCCGATGGAGGGGACTCCTGCATTTGAGGACCCCACTGACAGGAGGTCAGAAGTGGTGAGCAGAGCCATGTTTGCCTTGTTGGGATCCGCCCTACGGCCTGTGGTAGCGCGACCCTTGTGCCTTAAACACTTACAGGTTGGCCAAAAATGTTGCACCTAGCTGTACAGGAGCATAATCTTCCTCCAGACACAGTTGCTTTGGCCCATCAACTGGTTCAGGGCCTGGTTTCTGTGTGCGACGCCACGCTGAACGCGGCCCCTTTAATATCCAGGGCCTCTGTCTCGGCGGTGGTATTGCGTCTTATCTGGTTTAAGTGCTGGTCTGCTGACCTAGCCTTAGGAAGCTCCTGACGGATCTACCATTTAAAGGTGGTAGACCTTTCGGTGCTGCTCTGGATGACATCGTCATGGATGTCATGGGAGGTAAAAGCACTCTTCTTCCTTAGACTAGCAAGGGTGAGGAGGCCCGCCGCAAAGAGGGGCCTTCCTTTCCAGCAAAACAGGGTTTTTTTTGTCAGTCCACGGGTAGGCCCTCTCAGACTGACGGCAGTGCGGCTGGTGGGCACAAGTGCCCCTGGGTGCGGAGGCCAAACAAGTGGCTCCCAAGCCCGCCTCCGCGTGAAGTCTTGCCTCCACCCGACTCTGGGGGGGAGGGACGACTTCGCAGGTCACGAATCAGTGGTCCTCCCGAATCTCCGACTGGTGGGTGTGCGAGGTGGTCACCTCAGGATACAGGATAGTATTCCGATCCTGGCCCCCAGACAGATTCTTTCCCTCAAATCTTCCTCTCCTTCCTACCTGTCGGGCAGCCCTCTTGGGGGCTGTACAGGATTTGATCAGGTCCGGAGTGATTGTGCCGGTTCCGTCACAGGAGAGTTTTCAGGGATTCTACTCGAATCTGTTTGTCGTCCCAAAAATAGGACGTGGTTCGACCTATCCTGGACCTCAAGGCCCTGAATGCCTTCGAGAAGGTGCAGAAATTCCGCATGGAATCCATTCGCACAGTGATCGCTACACTCCACCAAAGGGATTTTCTTCTGGCGTCCTTGGACTTCAAGGACGCCTACTTGCATGTTCCGATCTGCGCAAGTCGCCAGAAGTTTTTGCGATCAGCGAAGTCCACTGTCGATTGTGACTCTTCCTTTCGGCCTAGCCTCGGCACCAAGGGTGTTCACCAAGGTGCTTGCTCCGGTTCTAGCCTTCTGTTACAGCGAGATATTGCTGTCATGGGCTATCTAGACGATCTTCTGCTAAGAGCAGAAAGTGGATCAGACTTAGAGGAAAGGTGACTATCGTCAATTAGACCCTCAGGGACTCGGGTGGTTCCTGAACATTCAGGAGTCAGTCCTGGTCCCGACTCAGTGTCTGGAGTGTCTAGTTCTGATTCTGGACTCCTTGGAGGCAAAGGTATCCTACCTCTGGAGAAGTTGCTGACACTTCAGTCTGCGGTGCGGGTGCTGACATCCCAAAAATGGTTGTCAATCAGTTTTTTGCATGAGAGTCCCGAGACTCGTGGTGGCCTCCTTCGCGGCCGTTCCGTATGCCCAATCACACACCAGGGCATTGCAGAAGGAGATCTTGTCCACCCGGGACAAATCCCCGCTGTCCTTGGATCTTCAGATCCAGGTGATTCACCTGGTCAGGGCGCCCCTGACATGGTGGTTGAGATCCTCGGCTCTTCGATCCGGAAAGTCGTTCCCCTCCCATCCACTGGATGGTACTCACGACGGACACCAGCCTGACGGGCTGGGATGAAGTCTGGGGAGTCCTGTCGGCTCATTCCTTGGACTCCGGACGAGCCCGTTTACCAATCACTGTTCTGGAAATACGGGCCATCGGACTGTGTCTCTCCTCAGGTCGGAGAGAGTACGGGGTCGCTCGATCAGGAGCCAGTCAGACACCGCCACGGCGGTGGCGTATGTAAACCATCAAGGGGGAACTCGGAGCTCAGCTGCGGCTTCCGAGGTAGTCCGTATCCTGAAGAGGGCCAGAAGAAACGTGCCGGCTCTGTAGGCCATTTTACATTCTGGGCATAGACAATCGGCAGGCGGACTATCTGAGTCGCCAATCGCCAGACACCGGACCAAGAAGAGTGGTCCTTGCATATTTAAACTCCTTTACCGACGGTGGGGCAGGCCGGATGTGGACCTGATGGCCTCTCGACTCAATCGCAAGGGTCGAGGTTGTGGCCAGATCCAGGGATCCTTGGGCGATGCCTCGGATGCGTTGGTGGCCCCATAGGGTCCTTATCGCCTGATATAAACTCCGGCGATCCTAATTGTTCCGGATTGGCCTCAGCATCACTGGTACGCTGATCTGGCACGTCTCGTCGCGGACGTTCCCTGGCGGTTGCCGATGAGGGAGGACCTTCAGTCTCAAGGTCCTAGGTTTCATCCGGCTTACAGTCTCTGGCTTTGGCTTTAACGGCAGGGCTGTAAAAGCCAGGTGTTGAGGGACCGAGGTCTCTCGGACTCGGTCATTTTGACCATGTTAAGGACACGGAAGTCTTCCTCCAGGCAGATCTATCACCGTGCCTGGAAAGCTTATATCGCCATGTGCGAAGCGCTGGACTGGCGTCCTCGGACGTATTCCGTCCCCAGAATCCTGCGTCCTCTGCAGTGTGGAGTGACCCAAAAGCTTGCTTTGAGTACCATCAAGGATCAGATTTCGGCCTTGGCCGTCTTCTTTCAGCGACCTCTAGCGGGTCATTTTTCTTGGTTAGCACCTTGTGTTGGGGGTTCGCCATGTGCTCCCTCCTGTCAAGCCTCCTCTCCCACCGTGGGATCTGAATTTGGTGCTCTCGGTCCTCCAGGAACCTCCTTTTGGGAATATCCGGGATATTCCCCTCTTGTCTTGTCTCAAGGTGGCCTTTTTAGTGGCAATCACTTCTGTTTGACGAGTGTCTGAGTTGGCGGCTTTGTCCTGCAAGCCGCCATATTTGGTCATCCATAAGGATAAGGCGGTGTTGCATCCGTGACCTTCCTTTTTTGCCAAAGGTGGTGTCGACCTTTCACCTACATGAGGACATTGTCCTCCTGTCTTTGTGTCCTCACCCATCGCATCCCAGAGAGTTTGTGCTGCACATATTGGATGTGGTACGAGCCTTACGGGTGTACCAGTCTGCTACTGCTTCTATTCGGAAGTCCGACTCACTGTTTGTGACTGTCTCTGGTCCATAACAGGGCAAAGCAGTTTCATCTGCCATCATTTTTAGGGGAATCAGACAAACCGTCATTCAAGCCTATGCTCTCAAAGGGCGGGCGCCTCCCTTTCCGGTTACGGCGCATTCCACCAGGGCAATTGGTGCTTCCTGGGTTTCCCGACATCAAGCGTCGGTTGCACAAGTGTGCAAGGCGGCGACCTGGTCGTCTGTTCATGCCTTTTTAAGTTTTTTATAAGGTTAATGTGGCTGTATCTTCGGATGCTTCCTTCTGCCGCAGGGTGCTGCAGGCCGCTGTTTAAAGTTGCGACTCCTCCGTTGAGGAGCTCTGCCTTATTGGAGTGAAGTTTTTTGGTTTTTCCATTTATACTGCTCCCATCCCTCTTGACACTGCTTTGGGACATCCCACGTGTAAAGAGACACCGTGTCAGTCCATGGATGGTAAGAGAAAATAGGATTTTTTGTACTCACCGTAAAATCCTTTTCTCTGACATCCATGGACTGACACGGCACCCACCCTTCCTTTTTAAGTTTGTACTGCTTTGTTACGAACTGAAGTCTGCTGACTGTAGTGGGAGGGTTATGTCCGGAGGGACCGCCCCCTGGGTGGGGCTGTTCAGCTCTGGCTTTTAGAATGTATGTATAACATCCCACATTCTGCCTAGGTCTTCTCCTGCAAGCAGGGACATAACCCACGTGTACAGTGTAAAGAGACACCGTGTCAGTCCATGGATGTCAGAGAAAAGGATTTTACGGTGAGTACAAAAAATCCTATTTTTTTGGGGGTTTTTTTTTTTGTAAAAAAAAAAAACAAAAAACCCAGCAGTGATTAAATACCACCAAAAGAAAGCTCTATTTGTGTGAAGAAAATGATAACAATTTCACATGGTTACAGTAGAAGTAAGTGTGCCTGCCTATTGCCCGTCAATGTTTTGCACGTGGTGTATCTACTGTCTGTCCGCACACCATCACTCCCTCTGTCACCTTCAGGGGATCGGGGCTCCATACATTAGGCTGGTCATTTGATCCAGTGTTTATTCATTGGAGTTTTCAATATTAGAACAATTCCTCATCGTTTTCTGAGCTTCAGCACTTTTCCTTGCAGGTGGCCGCCTTCTGTGGATGCGTTTAGAACCGTGGAATTATGTCGGACCGCTCTTTTTCTCATTCTATATTGAGACTTGATATTGTAACAGGCTAAAGGAATACAAAGTGGCAGTGTTTGTAAAAAACTATTGCGATCCTGGGGGAACATCTGAGGGATGGGGGTGATTAAATTCTGTTCCTTTGAAGGTCGGATCCATCCAAAACGAATCTATTTTACACATTTGCTGACAAGGCGAATCGCATGACGTCTGACTTCCTTTCCAGTTCTAGTCCACTACGGGATCATCCCTGATGACGGTGCGATGCCCCGATATACACTTTATTAGGTACACCTTGCTAGTCCCGGGTTGGATCCACTTTTGCCTTCAGAACTGCCCTAATTCTTCATGGCATAGATTCTACAAGGTGTTGGAAACATTCCCCAGAGATTTTGGTCCATATTGACATGATAGCATCACGCAGTTGCTTCAGATTTGTCGGCTGCACATCCATGATGTGAATCTCCCGTTCCACCACACCCCAAAGGTGCTTTAATGGATGAGATCTGGTAAATGTGGAGGCCATTGGAGTACAGTGACCTCATTGTCATGTTCAAGAAACCAGTGGTGAGATGATTGGAGCTTTGTGACATGGTGCATTATCCTGCTGGAAGGAGCCATCAGAAGATGGGTACACTGTAGTCATAAAGGGATGGACATGGTCAGCAACAATACTCAGGTAGGCCGTGGTGTTTAAATGATGTGCAATTGGTACTAAAGTGTGCTAAGAAAATATCCTCCACCCCGTTACACCACCAGCCTGAACCATTGATACAAGGCAGGATGGATCCATGCTTTCATGCTGTTTACACCAAACTTTGACCCAACCATCTGAATGTCCCAACTGAAATCGGGACTCATCAGACCAGGCAACGTTTTTCCAATCTTCGATTGTCCAATTTTGGTGATCCTGTGCGAATTGTAGCCTCAGTTTCCTGTTTTTAGCTGACAGGAGTGGCACCTAGTGTGGTCTTCTGCTGCTGTAGCAAATCTGCTTAACCACTTCCCGCCCGGTCAATAACAGATTGACGTCCGGGAAGTCGTTCTGTTATCCTGACTGGGCGTCATATGACGTCCAGCAGGATAACATGCCGGCACGCGCCCGCGAGTGCGGCGGTCCAGCAGGATAACATGCCGGCACGCGCCTGCGAGTGCCACGTGTCAGTCTGACACGCTGCATCTCCGATCGTGATAAGAAGCCTCTGTCAGAGGCTTCTTACTACGTGATCAGCTGTGACCAATCACAGCTGATCATCGCGTGAACCAGGAAGTGCCGGTAAACGGCATTCCTTGGTTCGCGCTGACAGGGAGAGCCAACCGGCGGCTCTCCCTGTCAGAGGGGGGGTCTGTGCTGATAATCGGCACATTGATTATCAGCACAGCCCCATCAGATGTGCCAAAAAGGTACCTAGGCAGTGCCCCCTCAGGATTGCCTATCGGTGCCCAATAAAGTGCCAATTAGTGCCCACCACAGTGCCAGTCAGTGCCCATCACATTGCCAATCAGTGCCCTACAGCAACACCTGTCAAAAAGCTCATCAGTGCTGCCCATCAGTGCCACTTGCCAGTATTGCCTATCAGTGCCCATCACAGCCGCTTGTCGATGCCTATCACAGCCGCTTGTCGATGCCTATCACAGCCGCTTGTCGGTGCTGGATATCAGTGCCGCCTATTGGTGCCCATCAATTCTACATAGTGCCGCCTCATCTGTGCCCGTCAGTGAAGGAGAAAACTAAATTTTATAACTGAAACGAAGACAAACTTTTTTTTTTTTTTTTTCAAAAATTTCGGTCTTTTCTAGTTTGTTTAGCAAAAAATAAAAACCCCAGTGGTGATCAAATACCACCAAAAGAAAGCTCTATTTGTGGGAAGAGAATGATAAAAATTTAGTTTGGATACAGTGTAGCATGACTGCGCAATTGTTATTCAAAATGTGAGAGCGCTGAAAGCTGAAAATTGTCCTGGGCAGGAAGGGGCGCAAGTGCCCGGTATTGAAGTGGTTAAAGGTTTGATGTGTCTTGTGTTCAGAGATGGTATTCACCCCCTTGGTTGTTGGAGTTACTGTTGCCTTTCTATCATCTCAAACTAGTCTGCCCATTCCTATAGCCAAAGCAGGAAGTGAGATGAAATCCCTCCAAAGCGGATAAATCCCTGTTTGTCACCAGAACTAGTGTCCCCATTGGAATATTTCCACTCTATTCCTGTTCTGGTGATGAACTAAAATTTTGAGGTTTGCCTTCACATTCACTCACTTGCTGCCCATGTAATGCATGGACATGCGAGATTTTTGTGCACTCCCTGTCAGACAGCTCCCGGTCTACTAATGATTGGGAGCCGACAGGGCAGGCTTTCGATCGTTTGATAACCACTGTGACAGCCAATCATAGAGATCATGTAATTGGGCATTTACAATTCACCCCTCTACACCCCTTTTCTGTGTAGAGATGCTGAGGCTGGGGGAAATGGGTTATGGGGTCACAACATAGAGGAATACGTTGTAAATGTGGACTGTAAAATTTGAGCGCTTGGTTGCCACAGGTGCTGCATACAGCACTCCTAGAAATCAGTGGTGGGTATACACTGAAATGTGTAATCGTGCGCATGCGTGGGCTCCTAGACACAGCCAGTTTTCATTCAGGATTGTATATCCATACACATGCATGTTTACAGAAGTACCAGCATACATCCACTTACTGCCATTGATTTAATGTAGGTGGCCGTACACAGCACCTGTGGCTGGTGGGTGAGAGAGTACGCCCTAATTTTATCTTGTATGACCCTAGGCGTCCTGCTTGCATGAGGCCTTCTACAGTGCCTTGAAAAAGTATTCACACCCCTTGAAGTTTTCCACATTTTGTCATGTTACAACCAAAAACTTAAATGTATTTTTTTTGGATTTTATATGATGGATTAACACAAAGTGGCACATAATTGTAGAGTAGAAGGAAAATGATAAATGGGTTTACATTTTTTTTTACAAATATGTGAAAAGTGTGGCGTGTATTTGTATTCAGCCCCCCTGAGTCAATACTTTGCAGAACCGCCTTTCACTGCAATTACAGCTGCCTGTAAAGTCTTTTTGGGATGTCTCTACCAGCTTTGCACATCTAGTGAGTGACATTTTTGCCCATTCTTCTTCGCAAAATAACTCAAACTCTGTCAGATTGGATGGAGAGCGTCTGTGAACAGCAATTTTCAAGTCTTGCCACAGATTCTCAATTGGATTTAGGTCTGGACTAACACATGAATATGCTTTGATCTAAACCATTCCATTGTAGCTCTGGCTGTATGTTTGGGGTCGTTGTCCTGCTGGAAGGTGAACCTCCACCCCAGTCTCAAGTCTTTTGCAGACTCTAATGCCGCGTACACACAGTCGGAAATTCTGCCAGCAAAATCCGATGTGAGCTTTTGGTCAGAAATTCCGACCGTGTGTAGGCTCCATCAGGCTTTTGCTGTCGGAATTTCCGCCAGCAAAAGATTGAGAGCGGGTTCTCTATTTTTCCGACGGAAAAAGTTCCTATCGGAAATTCCGTTTGTTTGTATGCAATTCCGACGCGCAAAAAAACACACATGCTCAGAATCAAGCAGAAGAGCCAAGCTGCCTAATGAACTTCATTGATCTCGGCTCGTTGTACGTGTTGTACATCACCGCGTTCTTGACGGTCGAAAGTTCAGAGTGTGTGACCGTGTGTATGCAAGCCAAGCTTGAGCGGAATTCCGTCGGAAAAACCATCCAAGGTTTTTCCAACGGAGAATCCGATCGTGTGTACGCGGCATAACGGGTTTTCGTCTAAGATTGCCCTGTATTTGGCTCCATCCATCTTCACCATCAACTCTGACCAGCTTCCCTGTCCCTGCTGAAGAAAAGCATCCCCACAACATGATGCTGCCACCACCATGTTTCACGTTGGGGATGGTGTGTTCAGGGTGATGTGCAGTGCTAGTTTTCTGCCACACATAGCGTTTTTCTTTTAGGCCAAAAAGTTCAATTTTGCTTTCATCTGAGCAGAGCACCTTCTTCCACATTGTTGGCTGTGTCTCCGTATGGCTTCTTGCAAACGGGATTTCTTATGGCTTTCTTTCAACAATGAATTTTTTCTTGCCACTCTTCCATAAAGGGCAGATTTGTGGAGTGTACGACTAATAGTTGTCCTGTGGACAGATTCTCCCACCTGAGCTGTGGATCTCTGCAGCTCCTCCAGAGTTACCATGGGCCTCTTTGGCTACTTCTCTAAATAATGCTCTCCTTGTCCCGGCCTGTCAGTTTAGATGGACGGCCATGTCTTGGTAGGTTTGTAGTTATGCCATACTCTTTCCATTTTCGGATGATGGATTGAACAGTGCTCTGTGAGATGTTCAAAGCTTGGGATATTTTTTATTATTACCTAACCCTGCTTTAAACTTCTCCACAACTTTTTTCCTGACCTGGCTGGTGTGTTCCTTGGCCTTCATGATGCTGTTTGTTCACTAAGGTTCTCTAACAAACCTCTGAGGGCTTCACAGAGCAGCTGTAATTATACTGAGATTATAATACCCACAGGTGGACTTTTTTAAGTAATTAGGTGACTTCTGAAGACAATTGGTTCCACTAGATTTTAGTTGGGGGCATCGGAGTAAAGGGGGCTGAATAAAAATGCATGCCACACTTTTCACATATTTTATTTCTAAAATTAAATTTGAAAAAAACATTTTATCATTTTCCTTCCACTTCACAATTATGTGCCACTTTGTGTTGGTCTATCACATAAAATTCCAATAAAATACATTTAAGTTTTTGGTTGTAACATGACAAAATTTGGAAAATTTCATTGGGTACAAATACTCTTTTAAGGCACCGTAGAGGACCTCTGGTTGGTGGTAAAAAAAAATCACTTCCGGTTTACTCGGCTGCCAATGGCACCGATTTTAAAAAAAAATAGTGTTCATAAACTGCTTAAATAATGTGGACAATTTCAAGGGGTATGAATACTTTTTCAATGCACTGTACATTACTTGGCATGCATGCAATTAAAACTAAATGTATAGCTATTGGTGGGTCCGCTTTATACATTTGTCCAGAGTTCATGTCTTGCCCCGGGTCTGTGTCTGTCACATGTGGTTGATGTATCCATCCTAATTTTTCCTCAAATTTGCACATTATCCATAGCCTGTCTTCTTCCTGTGCTGTATTATCTGTAACTCAATCCTAAATAGTTTTTATTTGTAATAAAGCCTCGGGGGCATAAACATATGTGCATTGATTCCCAAGATAAGAAGGTTCCTCCGAGGCCATATTAATCAGTGTTGTGTTGCAGTCAGATGGCAGTTTTTCCTCCAGTGTAATTCCACACACCAAGCAGAGAGCGAGAAAGCAGCTAGGCCACAGTTTCCACAATATCCCCCCATTGTCTTTAGATTGTGATTTTGATACTTAAAGGGGAACTTCACTTTTCTGAAAAATCCATCAAACACATGTAATTGCTTGCTACACAAAACATTTTCTAATTTTTAATGATTTTAAGAGATCTTATCATTTTTGCCCCATTCACATTTGAAAGGGTAACTCCACTTTCGTGGGGGGAAAAAATGGTGAATTAAAGAGTAAAAAAAAAAAAAATTGCAGGTACAATTGCGACACAAGTCCTATTGTATTTGAATGTTATTAAAAAATACATTCCTTTTTTCTTGTCTAATTTTTATTGTAGGTATATCAAAAATGTGTTACAATACTGTGATGGGAGGGCCCGTGGAACCCAAAATCTCTTGGAAAATATGGCATACCCTTGCTTCAGCTCCCCATGCTATGTCTAAATCACCCTATGTCCATTAGGGGCATAGGGTGACTGAGAAATTATATCTTGGACTACTTCAAATGGGACATTAAAATTCATTAACCATATCTGTCAAGAAATATGAAGATGTTATCCCCCTGTACACTGAGGTCTATGCACAGGAAGTAGAACTCCTTATTTGGGCATTCCAGGAAGTTCAATTTAAGAGTCATTAGATCTCATTGTTGCTTGTGCTAGTTGACCCTGCAATTGTGTGAAGGTGTATTTCTGATAATGTTGATTGTGTCTTCTGAGCTAACAGACGCCAAGTCTAGCCTAAAGGTCATGTCTGAGTCATCAGCTGCTATAAGGGATTAGTTAATTAGCTCATGTTAATTAGGTCTGGTCACAGGTGTATTTTCAGAGTAATATAAGCAGGATATGTATGCACCTCCTCTTTTACGGTATATAAGCCTGTAGTCTTTCAATAAAGATTGTGATTTCTGCTTGAACCTCATACAGAGCCTCATCTCGTAGTTAGGGGAGAATTATTCGTCTGGGTTTCTTGGTCGCCTGACTGGAGTGTCTGCTAGCGGCCTTGTGTTCGGGAATGGAATATCCTAAACAACGTTAACCCCTTTCATACACGGGGTGTCGTAACAAATACAAACACGCCTTGTCTGCCTGCGCAGGGGCTGCGACTGGCAACATAGAGAACATAAATGTACATACACAGCATAAGCAAAGGAGGAAGGGCCTCCTTCTCAAATGGGTATATCCAACTTAAGCAAAACATATAATGCATTATGGGGGGAAAACCCCATTATTGCCAAGGTGGTCAGGACCTTTATGTCAACACCTACTTGCTGGGCAGTCCTGACATCGATAGGCAGCCAAAGAAGGCTGGAAGATCTATCAAAAGGAGAGGAGAAAACCAGAGCAGAGAGCAAGACACAGGAGAGCGGGAAAAGTAAAGTAGAAAAGAAAAGAGTGGTATGAACCGTGGGCACCCAAGACATCAGCTAGAGCCGACCCACGCTTGTCAGGGGGAAAGCAGGGAAGGCATACGCCAACCATGGTTCCCAGACCTTGAGAAACTTGGCGTGTGTGTCGTGGAGACTACTAGACATTTGTTCATTTAGCATCATGACCATAAGACGGTCCCTCGCTTTCTGGAAGGGGACTGTGTTTTTTTTCCAGGTCCTGGACAGTAGTCTGCTTGGCTGCTATGAACAAGTAATATGCCAATGCTTGCTGACGAGCGAACAGGCCCGGAATGGGGCAGTGCAACAAAGCTAATTTAGCCTCCTTCGAAGTATTTAAATGAAACGAGGAATACAGCAGATCAGACGCTCAGAACCAGAAGCCCACCAGTCGAGGCCAGGTCCACCAGATATGTAGAGCATCATTCCCTACCAGATATGTAGAGCATCCCCACGGTGACCACACCCCCGGAAGCAGTGATCACTATAAGTCGGATTAACATGGGTAATACTGGCTATAACCCAATACCACTGCAATAATACCTTTCCTTTTCAATTTGCAGCTCTGTAATTTTCAGTGACATGCATGCAACATGCAATATGGCTACCTGGAGATGTTTTCTATACAGAATGTGTACAGAACGCCCCCCTGATATATAATTTCCTGCTTGTGTGATTGGCTCACAGATTTTCCCAGAAGTCTACACTAAGATACAAGCCAGATTTCAGGCATTCCCTGCTTTCTGGTGAGATACTCCCAATAGGAAATCACATCTAATGCCCCTTGCTCACGATCTGAAAATCGGTACAAAGCGACAGACTTTTTTCGCTTGCTAGTCGCAAGTATAAATTGAATAGGTTACTAAAGTTATGAAAATTCTCGTACGACCAAGAAAAAATTTGGAAGTGATGTCATGTGTTTTGTATTTTCAGATGACAACTCTGATTAAATGAAAATCATACGAGAGAATTTTTGTGCTTGCACCATCAGATAATATTGGATGAACGGTTATTTGGCTATCGAAAGCTATGTACTAACTACATCTAGATTGCTTAGAAAGTGGTATTTTTATCAGATTTTCAGATCGTGTGTACGGGGCATAAAGGGATGTAGGCCCTGCAATTTTCCTCATTGGAGTCCTGCAGATGCAGCAGCTGGTTGATAATTAACCACTTCCCGCCCAGTCAATAGCAGATTGACGTTCGGGAAGTGGTTCTGTTATCAACACTGGACGTCATATGACGTCCTGCAGGATAACAGCTGCCGCGCGCCCGGGGGGGGGCGCGCATCGCGGCGATTGGTGGAGCGGTGTGTCAGTCTGACACACCGCTGCACTGATCTCGGTAAAGAGCCTCCGGCGGAGGCTTTTTACCGCGTGATCAGCCGTGTCCAATCACGGCTGATCACGATGTAAACAGGAAGAGCCGTTGATCGGCTCTTCCTCACTCGCGTCTGACAGACGCGAGTAGAGGAGAGCCGATCGGCGGCTCTCCTGACGGGGGGGTTCGCGCTGATTGTTTATCAGCGCAGCCCCCCCCTCGGATACCCACACTGGACCACCAGGGAAGCCCCAAGCATGTGGATGGCCAGGTAAGTCCCCCATGGCGCCATCCACATGCACAAATACATAAAAAATATATGCCAATCAGTGCCCACAAATGGGCACTGACTGGCACCATCATGGCACAACCAAAATGCATGATGCCCAGCGATGCCAGCCACCAGTGCCCACCTATCAGTGCCCGTCCGTGCCACCTATCAGTGCCACCCATAAGTATCCATCAGTGCTGCCTATAAGTGCCCATCAGTGCCGCATACCACTGCCACATATCAGTGCCCATCAGTGCCACCTCATTGGTGCCACCTCATCGGTGCCCATCAGTGTCGCCTTATCAGTGCCCGTTAGTGCCGCCTTATCGGTGCCCGTCATTGAAGTAGAAAAGGTACTTATTTACAAAAAAAAATTAACAGAAATAAAGAAAAACATAGTTTTTTTCAAAATTTTCGCTCTTTTTTTATTTGTTATGCAAAAACTGAAAATCGCAGAGGCGATCAAATACCACTGAAAGAGAGCTCTATTTGTGGGAACAAAATGATAAAAAAATTGTTTGGGTACAGTGTTGCATGACCGCGCAATTGTCATTCAAATTGCGACAGCGCTGAAAGCTCAAAATTGGCTTGGGCAGGAAGCTGTATAAGTGCATGGTATTGAAGTGGTTAAGAGACCACTCCCATTAGACTCACTTCTGGACATGGAGCTGCAGTTCGGCCCCACCCCCTCTCTCTCCTAATTGGCAAACTGACTTTGACAGCAGCGAGAGCCAATGGCGCTGTTGTTGTGTCTCAGCCAATCAGGAGGGAAAGTCTCGGACAGCCGAGGCACTCATGCAAATCGCTGGATAGAGATGGGCTCAGGTAAGTATTAGGGGGGCTGCTACACACAGAAGATTTTTTTTATCTTAACGCATAGAATACATTAAGATGGGTCGGCAATCCCCGGCAAGTGTGCCAGACGTGGCTCACAGACGAATTTAGGGCGGCACGCGAGGGGGGACACCTCCAAGACGTCAGCAAAGCCAACCGGCTACACAGAAGGGAGCACGGCTTGCTCTTTTTCGCTTCAATCTCCTGCTGCCTCCGGTCCTGCCCACCTCACTCGGCTTGCCTGCCAACAATGAAGCTGTGTTGAGGAAGGCTGGATGTAGTTGCTGGGTCGGTGAGCCCCCCCCCCCCCAACATCGGACTATCACTGTACTTGACCTCAACAAAGGACGTGCAGGAGAGCTGCTCCTCCCCACACTACACAGACACAACCCCAATCCTTGCAGCGTGTTTCTGGCTGTTGCAGCTCTGACCAGTGAAATCCTCAGATCGGAAAGACAACACAGCTGCAACAGCCAGAAACATGCTGAGGATTGGGGTTGTGTCCGTAAAAGAATTCGACCTCCACTGTGTGCAGTGTAGGGAGAAACAGTTCTGAGGGCCCTGCCAGCAGTCGACTCGTCCTCTGCCCTGGTCGACCCTCTGCCCTGGTCGACCCCCCCCCCATCCTCTGCCCTGCTCAACCCCCTATCCTATGCCTTGCTGGCCCCTGTCTTTGGTATCTTTCAACAGTTTCCGTGCTAATTCCCAGACTGATCGTTTTATGTGTTTTCCACTTATTATGTTTTGCCCTTACTATTACAAAGCATTTAGTGGGTATGTGTACAAGTTTTTCCATCAGTCAAGATGGCGTTTTTAAGCGGCCGCTCGGGACTCACAGCGAGGCTGTACTCGTTTTGTACTATTTAAGCGGTGAATCAGAGCGCCGCCCGTATCCCGTGACCACGTCCCTCTTGTGACGAAACGTAGGGAGGTACGACGTTCTGACGTCACCGCGTTTTATCACAGACCCGGAAGATACGGGCTGTTCTATCGAGGAGCCGGCCGGCTCGTTATTTATGCTGATATTAACTACATAACTGTAAGTGTCTCTTCATGTGGTCTTATTAAATGTAAAAGGTTTTACGCTATGCGAGTTTATTCATTCTTTCATGTGGCGTGACTCCGGCTGAGACCCTTATCCCTACATGCTGTTTGCGGTGCAGAGCTGAGGTGTTCGTTGAGGTCTGCACTCCTATATGCTGTATGCTGTATAAGAAGATAAGGTGTTCCCTAAAGAACCCCAGGCTGGGTCATTAGCCTATGCTGATTTTGATCTCCTGTCATAAGAGATCACGACCATTTGGTGGCGTGACTCCGGCTGAGACCCTTATCCCTACATGCTGTTTGCAGTGCAGAGCTGAGGTGTTCATTGAGGTCTGCACTCCTATATGCTGTATAAGAAGATAAGGTGTTCCCTAAAGAACCCCAGGCTGGGTCATTAGCCTATGCTGTTTTCGATCTCCTGTCATAAGAGATCACGACCATTTGGTAAGCGGCAGTGTTTACTTATGGTGGAGGTGCTTTGCTATCATCACAATCTTTCAAGTATTTCGGAGCAAGTTTGGCACAGTGGATTTCCTTTATTATTTAATTAATTTGGACACTTCTTGTGGCATTTTTTTCATCTCTATACATGGACTGAGTCTTATACAATGCACTATTAATTTTTAGTTCACTCTTCCTATAATATTATTTATCACATATAATCTAGTTTGGTTTAGCGCAACTTATTTTTTATTATATTATCTTTGGGCCCTGCTGCCCACTGTTCACCCTACAGGCTCCTGTCCTCTGCTTTGTTGACATGCTGAACTCCAATTCTCTGCTGGCCTCTGTACACTGCCCTGCAAACTGCTGACCCTATCCTCTGCCCTGCTTACCTCCCATCCTCTGCCCCCCGATATTTTTTTACTGCACCCTCACTTCAGACAGACTAGATCTGGTTCTTGTGTTGAGCTTCCTACTCTCATTTTGCTGTGGTAATTAACCAGCTACTGGGAAATGCTAATTTAGAAGTGTAGGAATTATGACTGATCTGAGGTGTGCAGGAATCGTGGTTGATCTGAGGGATGGGGTGCAGGAATTGGGGGGGATCTGAGGGGTGAAGGTATTGGGGGGGATCTGAGGGGTGAAGGTGCAGGAATTGGGGGGGGGATCTGAGGGGTGAAGGTGCAGGAATTGGGGGGGGATCTGAGGGGTGAAGGTGCAGGAATTGGGGGGGGATCTGAGGGGTGAAGGTGCAGGAATTGGGGGGGATCTGAGGGGTGAAGGTGCAGGAATTGGGGGGGGGGATCTGAGGGGTGAAGGTGCAGGAATTGGGGGGGGGGGATCTGAGGGGTGAAGGTGCAGGAATTGGGGGGGGATCTGAGGGGTGAAGGTGCAGGAATTGGGGGGGGGGATCTGAGGGGTGAAGGTGCAGGAATTGGGGGGGGGGGATCTGAGGGGTGAAGGTGCGGGAATTGGGGGGGGGGATCTGAGGGGTGAGGGTGCAGGAATTGGGGGGAATCTGAGGGGTGAAGGTGCAGGAATTGGGGGGGGGGGAATCTGAGGGGTGAAGGTGCAGGAATTGGGGGGGGGATCTGAGGGGTGAAGGTGCAGGAATTGGTCGTTTACATTTGCTTTATAAAAATGTCCTTTTCGTGACAATGTGTGAAGTTGGCTTTTTTCTTTTTTTTTTTTTTTTTTTCTTTTTCTTTCATTGTCTTAATTGGTTGCCTACTCCTGCATTTAAGATAAAAAAAAACTTTCTGCCTTTATAGCCACTTTAAGGTATGAAGGGGTACCATTGGGTTTGAATGGGAATCTTCATGTTGAGTTTCTTGTGTTTTGGAACACGTGGCAAATCGCTATGGAGTAATTATGGGCCCACAATTGCAAAACTGCCAAAATATTCAAATGTTGCTTCTTGGCAAACTTTCAAGGATGTGTACAATAGTTTTGTACAGGAAACCCCTTGACCTCTTATTTCCTCTGCTGTGTCATATTTTCTAGCTCAGTCTTTCTCAACCTTTTCAACACCAAGGAACCCTTGAAATTACTTTGTGGTCTCAGGGAGCCCCCTGCTAAGAATTACTATATCTACAACTCCTGATACATTAGTGTGATGGTCAGTGGAAAGAATTGCCCCCTTAGGCTCTATTCACACCTGGTCGTTCTGAATCGCGGGGAAGAATTGCAGATATTCTGCCCGCGATTCAGAATTGCGGCAGAACTTCCACGAGTTTGCGATGCCATGATTTCTCAGTGGCACTCCAAACGCAGTGCAATTTTGCTGCAATTGTCGCACAACAAATCTGATGCAAAATCGAGCAAACAATTGCAGGGGAGCCTGTCACCTGCGGGACGCCTTCCGCCCGCGATTCAGAATGCCCGGGTGGAAATGGAGCCTAACAGATAGCTAAAATGATCAATGGCGTTAGTGGGAACTTTATCGGAGAGGCAGGATTTGATTGCTCAAGGAACTCCTGGCAACCTCCTGGAGGAATCTGGGTGGATTTGATTTCAGTCACTAGTAAAAAGACTTGATTTAAATCAACTCGATTTTAAATCATAATTTTTAAAGAGCAACTCATCTCTGTCCCGCAGAGACTCCTCCTGTGACCTGCTGTTGACTCACCGACAGTCTCATTCACTTTAATGGGACGGCTGGTGATGCAGCAGTGACACAACAAGGTGAGGGACGTGGCGGCAGCAGGTGAGTGGATGACAGGTGCTCTTAAAATGTAAGGACTTATTCTTGCCGGTAGTTAGAATCTTTAATATTTGCAACAAAAAGGTTTCCTATTTAGAACAATAAGTTGTCAGGTTTGTAAAATAGCGATATCAGAACCGATTCAATCATACAGTTTGTAGTGTACATAGATTTGCAAAAAAATGGGATAAAGGAATATTCCTGAACTTTGGTTTATCTCATGGTTACTGTGTCATTGTGTGAATGCATCAATGCAGAGCTTGGATTCATTTAATGAGTTTACCAAAAATGTAAATATTGCAGAATATACAGCCTCATGCTACATAACTAAGCTCTATTTCATGCTGAATAAACTAAATTATTAATGTATCTTAAATAGAAAACTATCTTTTAGATAGATTTTTACTCCAAAGGCATTTTATTAAAATAAATTTGATAAAAAATCTAAAAAATTTTTATATACAGTGGTTACGGAAAGTATTCAGACCCCCTTAAATTTTTCACTCTTTGTTATATTGCAGCCATTTGCTAAAATCATTTAAGTTCATTTTTTTTCCTCATTAATGTGCACACAGCACCCCATATTGACAGAAAAACACAGAATTGTTGAAATTTTTGCAGGTTTATAAAAAAAAAAAAAATAATGAAATATCACATGGTCCTAAGTATTCAGACCCTTTGCTCAGTATTTAGTATTTGCACCCTTTTGATCTAATACAGCTATGAGTCTTTTTGGGAAAGATGCAACAAGTTTTTCACACCTGGATTTGGGGATCCTCGGCCATTTCTCTTTGCAGATCCTCTCCAGTTCTGTCAGGTTGGATGGTAAACGTTGGTGGACGGCCATTTTTAGGTCTCTCCAGAGATGCTCAATTGGGTTTAAGTCAGGGCTCTGGCTGGGCCATTCAAGAACAGTCACGGAGTTGTGAAGCTACTCCTTCGTTATTTTAGCTGTGTGCTTAGGGTCATTGTCTTGTTGGAAGGTAAACCTTCGGCCCAGTCTGAGGTCCTGAGATCTCTGGAGAAGGTTTTCGTCCAGGATATACCTGTACTTGACCGCATTCATCTTTCCCTCGATTGCAACCAATCGTCCTGTCCCTGCAGCTGAAAAACACCCCCACAGCATGATGCTGCCACCACCATGCTTCACTGTTGGGACTGTATTGGACAGGTGATGAGCAGTGCCTGGTTCTCTCCACACATACCACTTAGAATTAAGGCCAAAAAGTTCTATCTTGGTCTCATCAGACCAGAGAATCTTATTTCTCACCATCTCTGAGTCCTTCAGGTGTTATTTAGAAAACTCCATGCAGGCTTTCATGTGTCTTGCACTGAGGAGAGGCTTCCGTCGGGCCACTCTGCCATAAAGTCCTGACTGGTGGAGGGCTGCAGTGATGGTTGACTTTCTACAACTTTCTCCCATCTCCCGACTGCATCTCTGGAGCTCAGCCACAGTGATCTTTGGGTTCTTCTTTACCTCTCTCACCAAGGCTCTTCTCCCCCGATAGCTCAGTTTGGCCAAACGGCCAGCTCTGGGAAGGGTTCTGGTCGTCCCAAACATCTTTCATTTAAGGATTATGGAGGCCACTGTGCTCTTAGGAACCCTAAGTGCAGCAGAATTTGTTTTTGTAACCTTGGCCAGATCTGTACCTTGCCACAATTCTGTCTGAGCTCTTCAGGCAGTTCCTTTGACCTCATGAGTCTCATTTGCTCTGACATGCACTGTGAGCTGTAAGGTCTTGTATAGACAGGTGTGTGGCTTTCCTAATCAAGTCCAATCAGTATAATCAAACACAGCTGGACTCAAATGAAGGCGTAGAACCATCTCAAGGTTGATCAGAAGAAATGGACAGCACCTGAGTTAAATATGAGTGTCACAGCAAAGGGTCTGAATACTTAGGACCATGTGATATTTCAGTTTTTCTTTTTTAACCACTTAACAACCACCTGCCGACAAATAACGGCGGCAGGGTGGTTGCTTAACTCTGGGAGGACGTTATATAACGTCCTCCCAGAATCGCGCTCCCGCGCGCCCCCTGGGGCGCGCACACGGGAAACTCCGTGACCGCCGGGTCCAGAGGACCCGGCGGATCACGAATCGCGGTAAATCGCCGCTGATAGCGGCCGTTTACCACGTGATCGCTCCGTCAAATGACGGAGCAATCACTTGTAAACAGACTGGCGTCATTTGATGACGCCGGTTCCTCCCTCCCCTCTCTGTACCGATCGGTACAGTGTGAGAGGGGAGGGGGAGGGAGCGGATGGCAGCAGCAGCACTGTGGGCTGGATCTGTGACAATTGCAGTCACAGATCCATCCATCCCTGCTCAGCCATCCCTGTGCTATACCCTGCCAATACTCTGCAATACACCCTGCCAATACTCTGCAAAATACCCTGGTGCAATACTCTGCAATACCCTGGTGCAATACTCTGCAATACCCTGGTGCAATACTCTGCAATACCCTGGTGCAATACTCTGCAATACCCTGGTGCAATACTCTGCAATACCCTGGTGCAATACTCTGCAATACCCTGCGAAATACTCTGCAATACCCTGCGAAATACTCTGCAATACCCTGGTGCAATACTCTGCAATACCCTGGTGCAATACTCTGCAATACCCTGGTGCAATACTCTGCAATACCCTGGTGCAATACTCTGCAATACCCTGGTGCAATACTCTGCAATACCCTGCACAATACTCTGCAATACCCTGCACAATACTCTGCAATACCCTGCACAATACTCTGCAATACCCTGCACAATACTCTGCAATACCCTGCAAAATACTCTGCAATACCCTGCAAAATACTCTGCAATACCCTGCGCAATACTCTGCAAAATACTCTGCAATACTCTGCAAAATACTCTGCAATACCCTGCACAATACTCTGCAATACCCTGCACAATACTCTGCAATACCCTGCACAATACTCTGCAATACCCTCCACAATACTCTGCAATACCCTCCACAATACTCTGCAATACCCTCCACAATACCCTGTGCAATACCCTCCACAATACCCTGCCATACACCGCAATACCCTGCCATACACCGCAATACTCCGCAATGCCCGGCAATACTCCGCAATACTCCGCAATGCCCGGCAATACTCCGCAATGCCCGGCAATACTCTGCAATAACCACTTCCCGCCCTCCGGCCGTCATATGACGTCCTTGACTTTGTGCGGGATATCTGAATGATGGGAGCAGCTACAGGCATCATTCAGATATCGGCTTTTTCAGCCGGCGATTCCCTACACCATAAGAACAATCATAGCGGCTGTTCCGCCGCTTGATCATTCTTACGGGAGGCGAGAGGGGATGTCCCCCCCCCCCGCCGCCCTCCGGTGCTTCTACCGACTCACCGCTACGATCAAAGCCAGGATTGTTGTTTTTTTTTTTTTTGTATTTTTTTCAGGCTTCCCAGCCTAGAGGTGAGATGTGGGGTCTTATTGACACCCCCCCCCCCCCCATATCTCACTGTAAAGAGGACCTGTCATGCCATATTCCTATTACAAGGGATGTTTACGTTCCTTGTAATAGGTATAAAAGTGATCAAAAAAATGTTTAGGGCGGAAAAACATGTCAAACTAAAATAAATAAAGTAAAATGAAGAATAAATTTTTTTTTTTTTTTTTAAAGCGCCCCTGTCCCCGTGAGCTTGCATACAGAAGCGAACGCATACGTAAGTCCCGCCCACATATGAAAACGGTTTTCAAACCACACATGTGAGGTATCTCTGCGAACGTTAGAGCGAGAGCAATCATTTTGGCCCTAGACCTTCTCTGTAACTCAAAACATGTAACCAGTAAAAATATTTAAAGCGTCGCCTATGGGGATTTTTTAAGTAGCGAAGTTTGGCGCCATTCCACGAGTGTGTGCAATTTTTAAGGGCGACATGTTAGGTATCTATTTACTCGGCGTAACTTCATCTTTCACATTATGCAAAAACATTGGGCTAACTTTACTGTTTTTTTTTTTTTTTTAAGCACAAAACATTTTTTTTCCGTAAAAAACGCGTTAAAAAAATTGCTGCGCAAATATCGTGCGAGATAAAAAGTTGCAACAACCACCATTATATTCTCTAAGGTCTTTGCTAAAAAAACATATATAATGTTTTGGGGTTCTATGTAATTTTCTAGCAAATAAATGATGATTTTTACATGTAGGAGAGAAATGTCAGAATTGGCCTTGGTGCTCCAGAACGCCTGAAGGTGCTCCCTGCATGTTGGGCCTCTGTATGTGGCCACGCTGTGTAAAAGTCTCACACATGTGGTATCGCCATACTCGGGAGTAATAGCAGAATGTGTTTTGGGGTGTAATTTGTGGAATGCATATGCTGTGTGTGAGAAATAACCTGCTAATATGACAATTTTGTGAAAAAAAAAAAAGAGAAAAAAAAAAATCTTGATTTTGCAAAGAATTGTGGGAAAAAATGACAACTTCAAAAAACTCACAATGCCTCTTTCTGAATACCTTGGAATGTCTTCTTTCCAAAAAGGGGTCATTTGGGGGGTATTTGTACTTTTCTGGCATGTTAGGGTCTCAAGAATTGAGATAGGCCGTCAGTACTTCAGGTGTGATCAATTTTCAGATATTGGCACCATAGCTTGTGGACTCTATAACTTTCACAAAGACCAAATAATATACACCAATTTGTACTTATTTTTACCAAAGATATGTAGCAGTATAAATTTTGGCCAAAATTTATGAAGAAAAAATAGTAATTTGCAAAATTTTATAACAGAAACGAAAAAAAAATCATTTTTTTACAAAATTTTCAGTCTTTTTTCTCTTATAGCGCAAAAAATAAAAAACCCAACAGTGATTAAATACCACCAAAAGAAAGCTCTATTTGTGTGAAAAAAAGGACAAAAATTTCATATGGGTACAGTGTTGTATGACTGAGTAATTGTCATTCAAAATGTGAGAGCACCGAAAGCTGAAAATTGGTCTGGTTATTAAGGGGGTTTAAGTGCCCAGTGGTCAAGTGGTTAATAAATCTGCAAAAATGTCAACCTGTCACCTAAAAATCGTCACATAGGGGAGCGTTTGTCCCCTATGTGATGAAAAAAAAAAATGTTTTTGCAAAAAAAATACTTACACTCAAGCACATCAAATCCACCCCCACATATACGCACGCACGAACACGCATGCGTTGGGGCACCTACCTGACGTCAACACGTCGATTGCGATACACATGTTACATATCGCCGCGTATGACGGAGTGAGAGAAATACTTCTTACACCAGACCTCCCCATAACATTAAACGAATACCTATAGGGAGCTTTTGAAGCATTGCCTATAGAAAATATAGGGTGCTGAAGTTTGTCGCCATTTCACAGGCGCCCATAAATTTAAGGTTTGGGATGTTGGGTATCTAGTTACTCGGTGCAACCTCGTCTTTTTATATTTTACCAAAACTTTGGGTAATTTATTGCGTTTGCCCTAAAATTCACGTTGGTGTGTTTTTTTGTTTTTTTTTACAGAAGTATTGCATTTCCTAGACCTTTGCGGTAATATTGTGTGGCCATAAAAAAAATTGCAACTACTACTATTTTTAATCTCTAGGTTTGCAAAAATGGCTCTGGCAAGGGTTAAAATAGTTGTAACCCCAAAAAAAAAAAAAATAGTTTACCTGCCTTTTCCTGTGTCTCTCTGTGTGTGCTGACCATGGTAATCATGACTGCAGCCCTTAGATAAGATGAGGAGAGCAGCCGGAGGTCACCGTGATCGGCCATAAAACGTGAGAGATCAGATATTTACAGGCATCGTTTTATAAAAACATTTACACGGTGTGGGATAGATTGATGGAACAGAGGGGCTAGTAGATATTTTTATTTACCTTTACAACCACTTTAAGGGAGTTATTTACTAAAGGCAAATCCACTTTGCGCTTGAAATTGCGCTGAAAGTACACTTGGAAGTGCAGTTGCTGTAGATCCGAGGGGGACATGCAAGGAAAATAAAACAGCATTTTAGCTTACACATGATTGAATGATAAAATCAGCAGAGCTTCCCCTCATTTCAGATCTACCTCTCAGATTTACAGCAACTGCACTTGTAGTTTGCACTTGTAGTGCAAAGTGGATTTGCCTTTTTGTAAATAACCCCCTAAGTGTATAAATACCGGGAGTTGTAAACCCTCATGTTTTTTCACCTTCCGGCATTCGTGTCTATGGATGGCGAATGCTGGACTCGGGAACGCACCCGCAAGGTAACCCCCCCCCCCCCCAGGAGAGCGCTTCTCCTAGTGCAGTGATGGTGAACCTTGGTACCCCAGATGTTTTGGAACTACATTTCCCATGATGCTCATGCACTCTGCAGTGTAGCTGAGCATCGTTGGAAATATAGTTTGAAAACATCTGGGGTGCCAAGGTTCACCATCACTGTCCTAGGGGGTTATCTGATGCGAGGAGGAGTCACAAGAGCCGCCGAGGGACCCCAGAAGAGGAGGATCGGGGCCACTCTGTGCAAAACGAGCTGCATAGTGGAGGTAAGTATGACATGTTTGTTTTTTGAAATATAAAAAAAAAAAAAACGAAGGCTTACAATCACTTTAAAAGTAGAGATTATGATCATGTGATTGCTAATTGGATGTCACAGCAGTCACGTGATCGGAAGCCCGTTCTATGGCTCCTGATGGTGAACGGTGATTGGGAGTTGTTGATGACCGCTCTGACCGTGTGCTGGGAGCGGGCAATTGAAGAAAGAAAGGAAGGTCTTCTGGACGCAGCACTCCGGTTAAAAAGCCTTTATTCCAAAAAAAGGTTCAGGAAACCAAAAACACTCTGCACAACACGACAAACTGATCTAGTTTGGCTGACGCGTTTCACACTATTTAAAGTGCTTATTCATGCTGGGAGCGGGCAGTGAGCACACTTTCAGCACGCAACACATGAGCCCCATAGATACATATATGTGGCATGCCAGTGTGAAGAGCCGCACTCTGAGATGCCACCCATATGGATTACACTGGCATCAATGGGTTAAAAAGAACCATTGAAGCTTTTCTTGGCTTGCTGGGTAAACTTTGCCATGACTTGGCTCGGTTGGATCAGCAGCAAGGGTTCTATGACCTGTTGCATGCAATCCCTTCTACCAGCAGTGGTGTGTGTCGCGGGAATAGAAGCCGCGCACGCAAGGAAAATGTAAATTGTCTGCAAAGGAAGATGAGAGTTGCAGATAAACCCTAAATATACAATGCTGTGGGCCTGAAACGCTTCGGCTTAGAGAAATTCAGCAGGGAATGTGCTTGTATGGGTTTGCTGGAATGGAGTGACTTTTATTAGAATAGTTATTTAAAAAGATGATACATTTCCTTTTCTATGTGGTTTTCTCTCATTCAGACAGCTGATTGCCTAGATTCACTGTCCTCCTAGAGAGGCAGGAATGGAACTCTTCAATATATTAAGCAGTACTTTGGATCTGATAGACCTTAGTGAAGGCGCTCAGCGGCAGCTGTTCTTTAATGTCATTTCTTAAAATACAGAAGTGATCACATTCTATTACGATGAGACTACCAGACATTCGCTGTTATGAATTATAAAAGAACCATTTAACCAGCATTATGGCTCTGCGTTTTCTTCCAGATCAATCTTTATAAAAGGTGTTTTTTTTTGTTTTTTTTATTTGACCTTTCTGCTTTTCTTCAGTGTCTTTATAAATTAATATATAAAATCTGTCCATTGTGTACTGAATGGGGACAGTCCTGTTTGGCTTTTAAGTTGCTCTCCATGTGGCCTCTTTGGGAACACGCGGGTATCGCTGTGGATTTCCTGAGCAGCGCTTGAGCTTCTTCTCTTGAGATTTGGAATTCCCTGCATTGTCTGGGATCTTGTCGGAAGTCTTAACATATATTAATCTATAAGATCAAAAAGCCGGCAACCTGAAAGCTTCTTTGTTATGGAACTTTATTTGAGCACTTACAGCAATTGTAACCTCATAAAATGATAATGCGTTTCGGCCGAAGCCTTACTCATAAGTTCCATAACTAAGAAGCTTTTGTGTTGCCGGCTTTTTGATCTTATGGATTTGTGTCGAACGTTTCAGGCTGAGCACTCCGCTCATACATCTTCTAATACTGCGGCAGAGCTTGGGTGAGTTATCTTTGTGTCTTAGTACATGAAGGGTCCTGATATATTAAAGAAGAATTTTAGGTATGCTGTATTGTAAATAATTATAGACAAATGTAACTATGTATATTCTATACTTGTGGGATCCCTCTAGAAATGTGGTATTCAAACTTCAGCTCGCTGGCCAGGTGCAGCCCTCTCACTAATACAAGGTACTTTCCCCCCTCCCCCCCCCCAACGATGGGGCACTTCCCCCCCACCCCCTGACCCTCCCAACGATAGGGTGCTTCCCCCCCACCCCCTGACCCCCCAACGATGAGGCGCTTCCCCCCTCCCCCTGACCCCCCCAAACAATGGGCTGCTTCCCCCCTCCCACTGACCCCCCCCCAATGATGGGGTGCTTCCCCCCCTCCCCCTGACCCCCCAACGATGGGGTGCTTCCCCCCCTCCCCTTGACCCCCAATGATGGGGCGCTTCCCCCCCCTCCCACTGACCCCCCCCCGAACAATGGGCCGCTTCCCCCCTCCCCCCCCAACGATGGGCCGCTTCCCCCCTCCCCCTGACCCCCCCCAACGATGGGGCGCTTCCCCCCTCCCCCCACTGACCCCCCAACGATGGGGCGCTTCCCATCAACCCCCCAACGATGGATCGCTCCCCCCCCACTGACTCCCACTGACCCCCCCCAACGATGGAGGTGCTTCCCCCCCTCCCCCACTGACCTCCCCAACGAAGGGGTGCTTCCCCCAACGATGGGGCACTGACCCCCCCCAAGGATGGGGTGCTTCTCCCCTCCCCCCCACTGACACCCCCCAACGATGGGGCACCCCCCCTTCCTCTGACTCCAAAGCCTGTGCATTGCTTACACTAGGTCTTTTTTCTGCCCCCCCCCTCCCCCTAAAGTCTTAGGGACAGTAATCTGGACCCTTGTTTAGAAAGTTTGGAGACCATACTCTAGAAGCTGGAAATAACTATAGTAGATTTTGCTACTTCACTAGCTTCTGGGTCCCGTAAAGCGGCTGCCCTGCTGCACTCTGGTCACAGGCGATTGACTACTTGGCACGGACACCATTCAGGCAATTATTTTGTATTTTTTCAATGAATGCAAAGCTTTCTCTGATTGGACAAGGTGGAGAGCTTGATATCACCATCCTGCTTCTCCTCCTTGTCCAATTGGATAACTGTTCGCATTCATTGAGTGATGCCATGCTGAGCGGTTAACCTGTGTGCAGAAGGCAGCAGGGTGGTCGCTCTGCATGGAACCTGAAAACGAGCGAAGATCACTGGAGTAATGGTATCTAATACAGTATTTTCCACCTGCTAGAACCATCCAACAGTTATTTTTCTATGTATAGTTGGCTTGACCAGTGTAACGTGTATAAAATGCCATACCTGGGATTCTTTTTTTTTAGGCATGTAGTACAGCATACTGGACTCAACCATGTGGTTAAAAGGATGCTGCAAAGAATCCTGACTGGTTACGGTGTACAACAGAGAGAATACTTCACCAGCACGTCGTCAAGCTTGTTTCAAAATGCACAACTTTTTATTCTGATCACATATAAAAGCTACTTTTTTGGTAGCACACAGGGACCCTTCTGGGATCATATGACTGGGCACTGTCACAGGGAAGGCAGGTCACATGCACCTTGTTCTATTCGATTACCGCTACCCATCAGACTGTTCAACGGAAGTGAAGTTTCCACCCCAAAAAAACATGCGCAATGTGTTCCACACACTTTATGATCTGACGGGTAGCAGTATTCTGATAGAACAACCAGCAGATTTGGACGAATGCACAAGTGGGACGAGGGCGTGCACCAATGACAGATCAGAGTGTTATAGAGCCCGTCAGTTTCTTGCACCAATTACAACAACCCATGCAGACATCTTACTACACAAAGCTACGTCTTGAATTTCAGAGTAATTTTAGCAATAAAGTGAGCATATATGAATAAATATAGTATATTGACATCTGTGATGCTATTTGAATCTTGAAAGAAGCTGGACGCCAGCAGTAGGAAGGTGGCAGATGCCATGTTGGTACACCCCGCACTGCTCAGCGCTAAACCTTTAGGCTTTCAAATTAAACATCCAAACAGCATCGCAGATATCGGTATACTAAATGTATTTCTATACGCTCACTTTATTGCTAAAATTATTCTGAAATTCAAGACGTAGCTGGGTGTGGTAAGATGTCCGCATGGGTGTTCTTTCAGATTACTGCTACCCGTCAGATCATAAAGTGTGGTGGAACGCATCGCGCACGAGCAGTACGTTGTTGTTTTTATTGTATTTTTTTTTTTTTTGGAACGTCACTTCCGTTGCACAATCTGATGGGTATTGGTAATCTGATAGAACTCCTTTTTATACCTGGAACCCCCAATAAGTATAAAGGGGGTGGCTTTGCAGAAACATGTACTTGCCCTGTACAAGAAGGCTGTGCTGCGAGAAATACTTGGGATTGCCGACTTTTTTTCCAAATGACTCGTTACCTGGCTGCAGTGCTCTTCTGCTGGCTTCAGTCCCTTGAGTCAGTAACAAGAATGGAAATCAGGAGTTCTGACTTTACTTTCGGCATCGACTTATTTTGAACAGTTTCCTTTAAATGAAGATTTTCTTTTACCGGGTCAGATGCTATTTTTGGGTAGCCTGGAGTTCCGCTTTTACCATTGGCCACATGACCAGATGTTACATATCGGTTCAGATTTTCATTATTGGAGCCTATTCATCATTAAAGAGCCTCAAGAAATGCTTCTCTCTCACAACTGACATTTTAGATTGCTGCAATAGAACATGACAAAATGTTTATGGTGGAGATAAACCAGGAGACATTTGTCAGAATGGAGAAGTGGTGAATCGGCTAATGGGGATGTGATGTGATATGTAAGCTGATTGAAGGCCAAGATGGATCCAATCTATTGAACAAATTATCCTTTTCTGGCGATACAGAAATGTCAGGTCACAGAGGAAGCTGTTATACAAGATGTTTTCTCCCTATTAACAGTCCTGTTTTGTGGTTATTTTGTGTGTGTTTTATTTATATATATATATATATATATATATATTGTGACAGCAGGAAGGTAAAGTCACCTGGTTGCATCCAGGGGGGTAGATATATTTCGCCCAGATTCAGGCTTTACGCTGACTTATACAGCTAGGTGGAGAGTTGTATAAGCCCAGCTGAGACTAGTGGGCTCATTGATGACTCATACCTCTAGGGAGAGGGCTGGGCGTCGTGCAGACAGGGAGTTGATGAGGCCAGCTGAAGCTTGTCAGCTCATTTAGGCCTCTATAAAGAACTCCCAGCTTCATTAGATGTTAGCTCATGCCTGGAAGCAGACCTGTGTGGACTGTCTAGGGAGAGTGAACCCCTGTGCGGTGAGAGAAAGCCTGTGTGGCTATATTTTGCTTGGACATTTAAAACCAGGGACTAGGACAGCACTAGGCTGATCCCAGTCGTTAGTTAGGAAACCTGTAAGTTTAGTCAGAGGTCAAGTTGACCAGGATTTATTTTGTTTATGTTTTTTTTGCCTTGCTGTGTTTTTGTCACTGTAAATAGAAAATAAACCGCACCTTTTTGATTTTGAAAACCACAACCTCCGTCTGCTGGGCCTGTTTTGGGTGGGGAGCCCATCCCGGGGGTCACACATACCCGCTGCCGAGCTAGCCCCCTCACAGTTGGTGGAGAACCAGTGGCAGTTTTTTTTTAAGCCAGCATGGAGGAGATACTGAAACAGCTGGCTCTAGCAAATGCCAATCAACAGCAGACAAATGCAGGTTTGCAAAGGAGCCTTGCAGCCCAGCAGCAAGCTCATCAACAGAGCCTTGCAACTTTACAACAGAGTCTGGAGGCTCAGCAACAAGCCCAACAGCAATCTGAGGCCCGCTTCATAGACCTGTTGCAGAAGCAAGAGCAGAGACTACAACAACAGATGGAAGCAGTAATGCAGCAACGTCCGCAGACCAGTGAGGAAAGCCGTCCCACTAATACCGCGTCCTTTGGGGTGAGTCGTTTATTGACAAAAATGACTGGAGAGGATGATCCAGAGGTATTTTTGACCACATTTGAAAGGACCGCTGAAAGAGAAAAGTGGCCTGAGGAGCAGTGGGCTGGACTAGTGGCTCCTCTGTTAACTGGTGAATCGCAGAAAGCTTACTATGACCTAGAGCCTAACCAAGCAAAAGACTATGTGATGCTAAAAGCTGAAATATTGGCAAGGCTGGGTGTCACCCTGGCTGTCCGGGCTCAGCGTGTGCATAACTGGACTTTCCAGCTTGGAAAACCCCCCAGGTCTCAAATGTATGATCTCATTCACCTGAGCAGAAAGTGGCTACAGCCAGAGACTTTGTCCGCACCAAAGATTGTGGAACGTGTTGTAATGGATCGGTTTTTGAGAGCTCTTCCTACTGCCATCCAAAAGTGGGTAAGCCATGGAGACCCAGAGACGGCCGATGGTCTTGTGGATCGTGTGGAGAAATACTTGGCTACAGAGAACCTGACGGCCTCTTCCAGAGACACTCGGACTTTCCACCCTAAGACCAGACCATCCCCAGGGGCGGATAAGAGGATTCCAAGGGGTGAGGGTGGAGAGAGTGAGAGGGTGGGAGCTCTACCCCAAGTTTGGCGAGAACAGCCTGGGAAATCAGCGGCTCAAGAGGCCGCAAGAAGGATCGTTTGCTACCGCTGCCGGCAAGCGGGACATATTGCAGCAAATTGCCCGGTTGTGGAGGAACCCATGCAGTGTGACTTTCTGACGGGCAGACGTCAGTCGCTGTGTGCGACAGTCGCATGCACTGCCATTCGGGGAACTGAGAAACATTTATGCAAAATGTGTATTAATGGTAGAAATGTTGTGGTATTGCTGGATTCAGGTAGCCTTGTGACCCTGATAAAGGCTGAGTTAGTTAAAACAGAGGTCTCTGGGAATAGCAAGGTAGCCGTTATTTGTGTGCATGGGGACACCCGAGAGTATCCAGTGACTACGGTGTGTTTCGAGACCCCCAAAGGTACCCTCTCTCATCCAGTGGGCTTAGTATCTCAGTTACCGCATGACGCCATTGTGGGAAGGGATTTTCCGAAGTTCTGGGAACTGTGGGATGATCCTGAGCCCCCCACTGGTGCCCCTATGTACCAGGAATGTGATAGCCAGAACTCCCCTGAGAGTGGTGAGGACTCCCCGGAATTTCCCTTGTCAGTATTGGCAGGGGAGACTCAAGAAACTGGAGAGGAGCCCACCTCCTCAGACGAAAACCTACCGTCTGTGGAGTTTTCTGATCTTGAGGTTCACAGGGAAAACTTTGCCACAGAACAGTTGAAAGACCCCGCCCTAATAAAGGCACGGGAAAACGTAGTGAAAATAGATGGCGAGTTAGTGAACCCAGATAATACTGGCACTTACCCATACTTCAGCGTAGAGAAGGACCTACTGTATCGGGTGGCAAAAAGGGCAGAAGAAACCGTTGAGCAGCTTGTGGTGCCCAAACCTTACAGGAAGTTGGTGTTGGAGTTGGCCCATGGGCACATTCTTGGAGGTCATCTGGGGACAGAGAAAACCCGAGAGAGGGTATTACAGAGATTCTATTGGCCTGGGGTGATGAAGGACATAGAAAATTATTGTTCCTCCTGCCCTGTGTGTCAGAGGTCGGCCCCGATGCCACATTTCCGTAGCCCGCTGGTCCCTCTACCCATCATTGAGGTCCCGTTTGAGAGAATCGCAATGGATTTGGTAGGTCCTATAATCAAGTCCGCTAGGGGGCACCAGTACATATTGGTTATAATGGACTATGCCACCCGTTATCCAGAAGCGATCCCTCTCAGAAATACCTCGGCCAAAACCATAGCCAAAGAGCTATCTCTTGTTTTTAGCCGGGTGGGTATTTGTAAAGAACTGCTTACGGACCAAGGTACACCCTTTATGTCCCGGGTTATGAAAGAGCTGTGTAAATTGTTCAAAGTGACGCAATTGCGTACATCTGTGTATCACCCCCAAACCGATGGGCTGGTTGAAAGATTCAACAAAACCCTAAAACAAATGTTGAAGAAAGTGGTGGATAGAGATGGAAGGGATTGGGACTGTCTACTTCCTTATTTGATGTTTGCTATTAGGGAGGTGCCCCAATCCTCTACGGGATTCTCCCCCTTTGAGTTACTGTATGGGAGACACCCAAGAGGGCTGTTGGATATTGCCAAGGAAACTTGGGAAAGTGAGAGTTCTCCCCACAGGAGTGTGATTGAGCATGTCGCCCTGATGCAAGATCGAATTGCACAGGTAATGCCCATCGTGAAGGAACATTTGGCCCAAGCGCAGTTGGCACAGCAGAGAGTGTACAACCGTGGAGCCAAGACCCGTACCTTTTCCCCGGGGGATAGGATATTGGTACTTGTCCCTACGGTTGAAAGTAAATTCCTTGCCAAATGGCAAGGCCCCTACGAGATAATGGAAAAAGTGAGCGAAGTGAATTACAAGGTCAGACAACCAGGAAGGCGAAAGCCCGAACAGATCTATCACGTTAATCTGTTGAAAGCCTGGAGGGATAGAGAGTCCCTAGTCGCAGACACTTGGTCACCAGCTCAAACTGGTTGCGTGATTCCTGAGGTTGGAATCGCAGCCACCTTGTCACAACCCCAACAACAGGAGGTTAAGGAGTTTGTACTTCGCAACAAGGAGGTATTCTCTGAGCTGCCGGGACAAACATCTGGGGTAGAGCATGACATTATTACCCCGCCCGGTGAAAGGGTGAAGTTAAAACCCTATCGGATCCCAGAGGCCCGACGGGAGGCAATACGGGAGGAAGTACAGAGAATGCTGAACTTAGGGGTGATAGAGGAGTCCCAAAGTGATTGGTCTAGTCCCATTGTGTTGGTGCCTAAACCGGATGGGAGCTGGCGATTTTGTAACGATTTTCGTCAGTTGAACAAAGTTACAAAATTTGACACCTACCCCATGCCACGTATAGATGAGTTGATCGACCGGCTGGGAACAGCCCGATACATGACGACTCTTGACCTCACAAAAGGGTATTGGCAAATCCCCCTGGCCAAGTCGGCCAAAGAGAAAACCGCATTTGTAACCCCAGACGGGGCGTTCCAATATAAAAGAATGCCGTTCGGGTTACAGAATGCGCCGGCCACATTCCAGCGGAAAATGGACCAGATGCTGAGGCCCCATCGGAAGTATGCTGCGGCTTACCTGGATGACATAATTGTCCATAGCACAGATTGGGCCTCACATCTGCCAAAAGTGCAAGCAGTCCTGGACTCTGTTCGGGAAGCAGGGTTTACGGCTAACCCCAAGAAGTGTACCATTGGGCAGGAGGAGGCCAAATATCTTGGGTACACCATTGGGAGGGGAGTAATAAAACCCCAACTCAACAAAGTCGAGGCCATCCAGAGTTGGCCACGTCCCAACAGCAAGAAGCAGGTACGAGCCTTTCTGGGAATCGCTGGGTATTATCGGCGATTCATTCCCCACTTTGCTTCTAAGGCTGTGCCCCTAACCAACCTGACGAAGGGGAAAGGGTCGGTCATGATTAAATGGACCCCCGAGGCTGAGGCAGCATTCCAATTCTTGAAACAAGCCTTATGTAGCCAGCCAGTGTTGTACTCACCCGACTTCTCTAGAGACTTTGTCGTACAAAGTGATGCGTCAGATGTGGGGTTAGGAGCAGTATTGTCCCAGGTCTGGAACGGGGAAGAGCACCCAGTCATTTACCTCAGCAGGAAGTTGAAGTCCCATGAGGTAAATTACGCCACCGTTGAAAAGGAGTGTTTAGCGGTGAAGTGGGCTCTAGATTCCCTTCGGTACTACCTGCTAGGTAGGCACTTTGACATGGTTACGGATCACGCTCCGTTAAAGTGGATGGCTCAAAACAAGGAAACAAATAGAAGAGTGAATAGGTGGTTCCTGGCCCTCCAGGAATTCAACTTCACAGTAAAGCATCGCCCTGGCGTTCAAATGGGGAATGTGGATGCTTTGTCTCGAGTACATGAATGCCTGATTGCTGGTGTTCCAACCCCGAGGTTAAAACAAGAGGGGGGGGTATGTGACAGCAGGAAGGTAAAGTCACCTGGTTGCATCCAGGGGGGTAGATATATTTCGCCCAGATTCAGGCTTTACGCTGACTTATACAGCTAGGTGGAGAGTTGTATAAGCCCAGCTGAGACTAGTGGGCTCATTGATGACTCATACCTCTAGGGAGAGGGCTGGGCGTCGTGCAGACAGGGAGTTGATGAGGCCAGCTGAAGCTTGTCAGCTCATTTAGGCCTCTATAAAGAACTCCCAGCTTCATTAGATGTTAGCTCATGCCTGGAAGCAGACCTGTGTGGACTGTCTAGGGAGAGTGAACCCCTGTGCGGTGAGAGAAAGCCTGTGTGGCTATATTTTGCTTGGACATTTAAAACCAGGGACTAGGACAGCACTAGGCTGATCCCAGTCGTTAGTTAGGAAACCTGTAAGTTTAGTCAGAGGTCAAGTTGACCAGGATTTATTTTGTTTATGTTTTTTTTGCCTTGCTGTGTTTTTGTCACTGTAAATAGAAAATAAACCGCACCTTTTTGATTTTGAAAACCACAACCTCCGTCTGCTGGGCCTGTTTTGGGTGGGGAGCCCATCCCGGGGGTCACACATACCCGCTGCCGAGCTAGCCCCCTCACAATATATATATATATATATATATATATATATATATAAAAAAAATCTATCTCTATATATATATATATAGATAGATAGATAGATAGATACACACATATACATATTAGAGCTGCAACTAACGACTATTTTGTCTGTCGACTAATCTAACGATTATTTCTTCGATTAGTCACGACTATAACGACTATTTTTTTTTTTATATTTTTTTTTAATTAATCTAGTGTGTTCTTTTTGTGATTAGCTAATTAATCCTTTGGATAACTGTACAAAAAATAAGTACAACTTCTAATATAAATATTTCAACTTTTATTACATTTTTTCCAAAAATGTGGTTGAAGTTTTTACAGTATACCAAATAAAGTGCCAAAAATAAAATGTAAACAACATATTAGCATCAGGCACGAATAATGCCATAATGGCATTGCCATTAATTCAGAACCAGAAGCGTTCAAAAATGCCATATAAATTCAACAAAAGCACTGCTGCTCAACACTGTGTGTGCAAAACACATGAAAGACAAAAAAAGTACCAAAAAATAAAATGTAACCCTTTAGGGCATGAGGCATAAAAATGCCATATAAATTCTGCCTAACACTTTGCAAAAGATGCATTCTGAATGCATTATGTGGTAACCTTACTACTTTAAACCACATAATGCCTTCAGAATGCATCTTTTGCAAAGTGTTAGGCAGAATTTATATGGCATTATGCCTCATGTCCTAAAGTGTTGTTTATACACTAGTAACACCACAAAAATGCTGGTCAACATACAATAACACTATGTAATCAGTGTTATTGTAGAGTGTGCAGCAGTATTTTTGTGGTGTGTTACTTGTAATTGTAATGTAAAACATACCTGAAAAGTAACAGTTTTGAAGAAGCCAAGTCCTACAAAAGCACTGCTCAACATTGCAATAATGGCCAATACAGTGCAAAGATTACCTGAAGGCAGCCATCATGTTGAGATTCTCAACATAAATACAGCCCTGAGCCCAACATGAACAGTGCAAAAGGTTGGGTGCCTGTGTTACTTACTCCTCCATTGCAATGCTATATTATATAGCATTGCAATGGAGGAAGGTTAGCATATCGACATGCTCTGAAGTGAGGCTTGCTCTTTTTTTAGTCACAATGTTGCCAGCAACTGAGAAAAGCCTTTCAGATGGGGTTGATGTTGCAGGCACAGACAAGTAACTCTTTGCCAGCATGGACAAGATGGGAAACCTCTTTTCATTTTCCTTCCACCATTTCAGCAGAGTTTCTTCCTTTTTAATAGCCTGCTCACTGAAATACATGTGTATCTCATTCCTCACAACTTCACTGTGGGTTTCTTGATCTTGGAGACCAGTCATGTCATCCTCACCATTACTGTGGTGTTCATCTGAACCGAGCAAAGTGTCCAACAGAGACACTTGCCTCTTCTCTGAAAATTTCATGTCTGCACTGGCTGACTGTTGTTCCTCACATTGATGTTGCGTTTGCTCTTCCTCATATCTTCTTTTCTCTTCAAGAGCAAGAGCTTTGACCTTGAGGTGAACTTTTTAAACTGTCCTCTGCTGGCAGGAATTTTAGTTTGCGGAATCTGGGGTCCAGGGCTGCTGCAATAAGACATATATTTTCTCCACCATCATCTCTGAATTTAGTTTCCCGCTCCCATCTTGATGTCATCTCCTGTGCAGCAACACTTTGGAAAGCCTTGACTGCTGCTGTCTCACAAATTTGTGCTCTGTATGGATTTCTGGAGGCCCTTTACCAGAGGAGGTAGAGCGGAACCAGTCACATAGGACTCTCCACTCAAGAAAACAGTGGCACACTCAAAAGGCCTCAGGACTTGTTCCACCTCCTCAAGTAAGCTCCGCTGATCATGTTTTAAATCCAGGAAGCGCTTCCCTCGTGGTGTGACATCAGGATCGGAAAGCGTTGCAGTCACAGGCCACCTCTGTTCAAGCAGGCGGCTGATCATGTGTAACGTACGGTTCCATCTTACGGATACATCATTTATTAGTGCATGCTCAGGGGTACCCATTTGTTGCTGCTTTGCTTTAAGCTTTGTAGTGGCCAGCTCACTTTTTTTTAAATGATCCCTCAGGGCATGGTTGACAACTAACTGCAATATATGACCAGCACACCTGAGAGAAGAGATGCCATGATGCTTTTCTTCCAAAATACGCAGAGCGGCAACATTTGCAGCATTATCAATGGACAACTACAATTACATTGGCCATGGATATCTCAAACTTTTCAGCTGCTTTTTCCACCCAGTTAGCAATGTTTTCAGCTGTGTGCCGATCTTCAAGTGGCATAGTGGTCAGATTGTACGATGTAAGATTCCAGTCCTCATTAATGAAGTGGCATGCGACACCCAAGTATGCCTCTGTAGCAATACTGGTCCATGCGTCTGTGGTGAGAGCTATTTTTGATTTCACATCTTTGAGTGACGCTTTCAATCTTTCAAAATTCTCCTCATATTTCTTCTCCATCAGCTTAGTGAAATGGGACCTGGAGGGAAGTGTGTATCCTGGGTAAAACGTTTGGATCATCTCACAAAATCCTTGACCGTCTACAATAGAAAGAGGTCTCATATCTTTTACAATCATGTTGAGTATGCTATTGGTATATGTAACGGCCATTTGGGGTGTGCAAACAGTGACATCCTTTTTATGAAAGAACTCCTGTACACAGCTTTTCCTTTTCCTGAGAAAAAAAACACACAATAATTAATAACATTAGGAAGTAGGAACCAACTAAGTTTTAACCTACATGACATCTATGAATGCTCAATGCTAATAATGTACTGTATTTCAAACAGGGTACAGGTAGGGTAGTAAATCTGCAATCTGCATAATATTATGAACTGAATGTGAATGTGATTAATAACTATGTTTAATAATTATAATATTGTATTTCATCTATTAGAAAAAGTTTGAGATATCCATTCATGGCCAATGTTGTAGCTGCAGTGCAAATGTTGTCGCTGCTCTGTGTATTTTGGAAAAAAGTCTCTTCTCTCAGGTGTGCTGGTCAGATTAGAGGTCGACCGATATGGGTTTTTCGCTGGCCGATGCCGATGCCGATATTTAGAAATTTGGGCGGCCGATGGCCGATTTTTGTGGCCGATTTTTGTGGCCGATTTAAAAAAAAAAAAAAAAAAAAAAAACCCTCACCCACTCCACTCCTTCCTGCTTACTCCCGTCACTCTAGCACACACTTGATGTCCTCAGTACAGATGGCACTGGCAGGTGGCACTGGTTTGGAACTGGCAGGTGGAACTGGCAGGTGGCACTGATTGGCACTAGCAGATGGCGCTGGTTTGGAACTGACAGTTGGCACTGGCAGGTGGCACTGGTTTGGAACTGGCAGGTGGCACTGGTGTAGAACTGGCAGGAGGCACTGATTAGCACTGGCAGGTGGCACTGATTAGCACTGGCAGGTGGCACTGATTAGCACTGGCAGGTGGCACTGATTAGCACTGGCAGGTGGCACTGATTAGCACTGGCAGGTGGCACTGATTAGCACTGGCAGGTGGCACTGATTAGCACTAGCAGATGGCGTTGGTTTGGAACTGGCAGGTGGCACTGGTGTGGAACTGGCAGGTGGCACTGATTGGCACTAGCAGATGGCGCTGGTTTGGAACTGACAGTTGGCACTGGCAGGTGGCACTGGTGTGGAACTGGCAGGAGGCACTGATTAGCACTGGCAGGTGGCACTGATTGGCACTAGCAGATGGCGCTGGTTTGGAACTGACAGATGGCACTATTGGCACTGGCAGGTGGCACTGATTGGCACTAGCAGGTGGCACTGGTTTGGAACTGACAGATGGCACTGGCAGGTGGCACTGGTTTGGAACTGACAGATGGCACTATTGGCACTGACTGGCACTGATTGGCACTAGCAGGTGGCACTTGTTTGGAACTGACAGATGGCACTAGTTTGGGACAGATGGCACCGATTGGCAGTGGCGCTGGCGGGTGGCGCTGGCTGGCGGTGGCGGGCGGCGCTGGCGGTGGCGGGCGGCGCTGGCTGGCGGTGGGTGGTGCTGGCTGGCGGCGGCGGGTGGTGCTGGCTGGCGGTGGCGGGTGGCGGTGGTGTTGACTGGCGCTGGCTGCCGGTGGCGGGTGGCACTGGCTGGAGGTGGCGGGTGGCACTGGCTGGAGGTGGCGGGTGGCACTGGCTGGCGGTGGCGGGTGGTGCTGGCGGTGGCGGGTGGCACTGGCTGGCGGTGGCACTGGCTGGCGGCACTGACAGATTGCACTGATTTTGCAGACCCAGCAGCTAAATTACATCAGCCAATGATTGGGCTGCTTTAGAAAGGGGGCGGGGCCACATACACATAGCGACCCGCCCAGATACCATCCCATTAGCTGGTGTAATATAGCTGCTGGGTCCCGCCCACCCCGGCCGGGTCCCGCCCACCCCGACATCGAGCTGACAGCTCCTCTCTCTCTCTCCTTTCTGCTCACACACTCAGCGGCTCTGGCTGCATCAAGCGCCGCGCTGAGTGTGTGAGCAGAGAGGAGAGAGAGACAGAGAGGAGCTGTCAGCTCGATGTCGGGGTGGGCGGGACCCGGGCCGGGGTGGGTGGGACCCAGCAGCTATATTACACCAGCTAATGGGATGGTATCTGGGCGGGTCGCTACGTGTATGTGACCCCGCCCCCTTTCTAAAGCAGCCCAATCATTGGCTGGTGTAATTTAGCTGCCGGGTCCCGCCCACCCCGGCCGGGTCCCGCCCACCCCGACATCGAGCTGACAGCTCCTCTCTCTCCTTTCTGCTCACACACTCAGCGGCTCTGGCTGCATCAAGCGCCGCGCTGAGTGTGTGAGCAGAGAGGAGAGAGAGACAGAGAGGAGCTGTCAGCTCGATGTCGGGGTGGGCGGGACCCGGGCCGGGGTGGGCGGGACCCAGCAGCTATATTACACCAGCTAATGGGATGGTATCTGGGCGGGTCGCTACGTGTATGTGGCCCCGCCCCCTTTCTAAAGCAGCCCAATCATTGGCTGGTGTAATTTAGCTGCCGGGTCCCGCCCACCCCGGCCGGGTCCCGCCCACCTCCGACATCAAGCTGACAGCTCCTCTCTGTCTCTCTCTCCTCTCTGCTCACACACTCAGCGCGGCGCTTGATGCAGCCAGAGCCGCTGAGTGTGGAGAAGGAAGAATGAGCGGAGGTCAGTCTGAAATATCGGCCTAATCTTGATAATAAATCGGCCGATGCCGATTTATCAAAAATGGCCAAATATCGGCCGATATATCGGCCAGCCGATATATCGGTCGACCTCTAGGTCAGATTGCAGTTAGTTGCCCTGAGGGATCCCCAGATCAGCAAGACTGAGGGCTGCAAAGTGCCTTGTGAAACATTAAAAAAAAACATTAAAAAAAAACGTGCGATGGCCACTACAAAAAAGCAAAGCACAGCAACAAATGGGTACCCCTGAGCATGCACTAATAAATTACTAGCATATAAGCCATATATTAACTTGTAATGATTACTCCCAAAAATAAAAAGTACTTACAAAGATGGCTCATCCGTTTGAGGTCGGAGAGCGCCAGGATGTTTTCTTCTGAGGTGCTCGTGCATCGCAGATGTGCTGCCGTGGAACGCCATTTCGGTTTTGCAAAGGGAACAAAGGACCATTTTTTCTGGCCTCTGTTTAAAGAATTCCCATACCTTTTGAAAGTCGTGGTCTAGCTTTTCGTGCACTGGAACTGTCTCCATTCGCAGGAGTAGGAGCAGCAGCAGCAGCCATTTCCGCAATTACCCCGCGAGATGATAACACCGCGAGATGAGCGTGACGCGTCAACGCCCTTTCACACATGTCGACGTACTTTCGTAGTCGACGCGTCGTGGCAGCTCTAATACATATACAGCGGGTAAAATAAGTATCAACACCATTTTTCTAGGTAAATATATTTTTGAAGGTGCTATTTAAATTTTCCCCACATGTCGGTAACAAACCCATGCAATCCATACATACAAGGACACCAAAACAAATAGGTTCCGAAATGAAGTTCTGTGTAATAAAATGGAATGACACAGGGAAAAAGTATTGAACACGCTAACTGAAATGTATTTAATACTTGGTACAAAATCCTTTGTTGGTAATGACGGCTTCAAGACGCCTCCTGTATGGAGAAAATAGTCGCATGCGTTGCTCAGGTGTGATTTTGGCCCATTCTTCCACACAAACAGTCTTCAAATCTTGAAGGTTCGTTGGGCCTCTTCTCTGATCTTTAGTTCTTTCTATAGATTTTCTATTGGGTTCAAGTCAGGCGATTGGCTGGGCCATTTTAGCAGCTTTATTTTCTTTCTTTGAAACCAATTGACAGTTTCCTTGGCTTTGTGTTTGGGATCATTGTCTTGCTGAAATGTCCGCCCTCGTTTCATCTTCATAATCCTGGTAGATGGTAGCAGATTATTATCAAGAATGTCTTTTATACATTTTTCCATTCATCCTTCCTTTAATGACATGAAGATTGCCAGTACCGTATGCTGAAAAACAGCCCTGCCCACACCATGATGTTCCCACCTCCAAACTTCACTGATGATATGGGGATGTTTTGGGGTGATTTGACCTTCAAACATGGTGTGTATTATGGCATCCAAGGAGTTACATTTTGCATTGCATTGCATGAATCTATCCATGGCCGCTGCTGCCACCCCCTATTCAGGCGTCCGGCTCTTCTTCGGACACCGGGCGCCTGAATTACAGTGGTGGGTGTGATTTTTTTTGAAGCACCTGATTACAACCATAGGCTCAAATAGGCTTCAAAATAGGATGGACTCAGAGGGCAGAGCATTGCGCTCGGACTCCACCCAGATATGTTAGAAAAGCAAATTAATATTTGCTTTTCTAACTCTGAATCACCTTTTCGCCAATCAGGAAACGCAGGTCTGTTTCCAGCTTCCCGATTGGCTGAAAGGTTTGGCAATCCTATTGGATGCCTAGCCGGAGGGCAGGAGATGCATGGTGGAAGCCGCCGTGATCTCAGAAGGACACAGAAGACACTGCAAGATATCTGCAGCAGCCTGTCCCCCTGCCTGATGATCCCCGATGTGGCAGCCGATCGGGTAAGTGCCAGTGGACCGGCAAACAGCGGTGGTGTTGGTTGCAGAGCTGTATGCTACTGTGATTTTTAGTAAAAGGGTGGAAAGGTCCACTATGTTAGCTTTTGCATTTCTGATTTATTTCCTGATGGAGTATTTGTTTGGCCTCCAAAATGCGCTGGATCTGTTTTTTATCTTTTCTGTTGTATCAATTTTATTGGCAAGAAGTCCTGTTCACATGGGCGTACTTAAACATACGCCCGTGCGAGGGCCATGTTTGCCCGCACACGAATGCACAGATGTTTCATTCAGATGCAGAAGCTACAGAGACACAACCACTGCTACCAATTTGACAGCTGTGTGGATTCACGACCCCCAAAACGCAGACAACTGTGCACTTTGGGGCCTTGCTTCTGCACCCTCACAGCTGACAAATTGGGAGCAGCGGCTCTGTCCCAATTGACCTAGTGACCTGAATGAGGCTATCTGCACGGGGATGCATGGAAGACCTCTGCATCCATGTGCCAGCAAAAGTGACCAGTGCATAGGTGTATGCTGTTGTATGCCCATGTGAATGAGGCCTACATGTTTTTACAGACTCCTAAGACAACCAGCTGGTGCTCTTTTTGGTGATCTCCTTTTGAAATGGGCTTCTTTGATGCAGCCTATGTTGATGCACTTTGAAAGTCTGAAACCCATCTATTGCATAGGCACCTTACCCCTTTTCCATCAGTCCCCCCCGCTGCTTCTTGGTCTGGTTTTGGTGCGATTTCAAGTAAAAATTCACACCCAAATCGCAACTGAACCGGTGAACAAAAGCGCACCAGACATGTGTGAACTCAGCCCAGATGTTATTGAAATCATTGTGCGGAGGAAGCAGAGCTCAACCTGGAGGCCTTTTGGTGAGGAGCCTGTACAGTTTCCAGTGGGCCCCACAGTCACGATCTCAGGAGAAAGGGGGCAAGAAAGTATAAGACTTGGGGGTCCTTTAAAGAACAATTTACCTTAGAAAAACCCACGCTTGCTTGTCTTCAATGTTTCTTTAGAGATCCTCGCTATGCGGCCTCGCCGTGTCGCAAAGCCTTTGCACAAAATAGTCTCCTCCATGTCCTGGTTCTATTACACATGCATGGTGTTCTCGCTATTCATCCCTATGTTTAAGAAATGGGCTCCTTTTGAGGGCCAAAATGAAGATAACACTTGGCATGGGAAGGAGCTGGGTCTTTTTTTGGTTTGTGCTGAAGCGGCTAAAAGTGACATTTTTCTTTACGATCCCTTTTTAATATACAGTTATTTTGTAAAGTCTCAAGGTTTTTCACCTTAATGTATTAAAGGTGAAAAACCTTGAGACTTTATGAAATAACTGTATATTAAAAGGGATTGTAAAGTAAAATTTCACTAAGCAGCTTCAGCGCAAAAAAATAAAATAAAAATGCATTGAGGTGAAAAACCTTCTGTGCTGCAGCTGCCCCCAGAGCCCAGCCCCTCCTTTCTATTACGTAAGCCCATCCTTTCCAGCGATGTGCACAAGCCCAGCGGCTCCAGACGCTGTCTCTGTCCTCATTAGATAGATAGCAGCAGGAGCCAACGGCCTTTGGCTCCTGCTGCTGCCAATTAAATCCAGTGACACAGGAGCAGGGGGCAGGGCCAAGTCCCGCTGTCTGTGTCAATGGGCGCAGCAGGACAACTCGGGAGAGCGCCCGTTCGGGTGCCCCAATGGAAAGCAGCCCTCCGTGGGGGGTACCCGATGAAGAGGAGGAGCGCCCGCGGGGAACCCCAGGAGAGGAGGTAAGTATAACATGTTAGTTTAAATTTTTTTTAAAATAAAACCTTTTACAATCCCTTTAATAGTACACTTAAAAAAAAAAAGTGTAGGGTTCTTTAGACCCCTTTTACACTGCAACGCCGCTAAAGCGCCGGTCATTTTTGCGGTGCTTTAGCGGAGCTTTTCGGGTGCCAGCGTGGCAGATTTTTTAAGGTCGCGTGACAAGGCGACCGCAAAAACAAAAGGAAAAAGGTCCAGTTTTTAAGGCCCATTCATTCCAACGGACAGGTTTGTTTTGGGAGCGCTATTTTCTAACGTCCCGCAAGCGCACCGCCGGTTGTGAAAGCACTCATTGCAATGAATAGGAGGCAGTTTTCAGGCTCTTTTTAGAGGCTATTTCTCGTGCTAAAACACCTGAAAAGTGCCTCAGTGTGAAAGGCGTCTCCATGCATGTGAACTGGGAAATGTCTGCAATTATTGAAGGTAATGGCCAGTCGGGGCTGATCTGCTCCTCATACAGCTTCAGGGATGACGATATAAAAGATCGGCTGACCAGTCTTCCAGCTCAGTCATTTACACATATCTTTCTTTTGTACTTTGTTCTTGGAGTTTTGACGTATCTTCCCTGTTGTGTGGGAGTTTGAAAACTGCAGCTTGTCCTACAAGTAACTCTCAGTGCTGTGACTAATGGTCACATACCAGAGTTCTGCAGCCCACCCAGTCTCTGTGTTTTCAGAAGCAAACCAGAACGTTTGTAGTTTTTTAGGTCTGTGCGTATTTTAACATATGAAGTTTATGGAAACCCACTCACTAAAATCTCATAGAATTTTTAATGTGTTTAAAGCTGACCTTTCAGTGCAGATTGCCTAAAGAAATTGAAAAATAAAGGTTATACCACAAAAAAAAGTCAGTCTGGCTTCAAAATGCTTCCTGAAGGTGCGGGCGATGCCAATCTGAGTGCTTGAAATGCCACGAGAATGCATTTCAGCCCATTACGAGCGCACCTCCCAAATGTACTGGAAGCCGATCTCCAGACAATCCGATAACTACATAAAGAGCATATGTTTGTGTCAGGTCTTCACGCCAGAAGGATTTTCCAATTGTATGCATATCCATATCAAACCTGGAGTGGAGATGGTAATGATTACAGTGTCCAATCGAGGAGCACATCTTCACTGGTCTCACAATTCGATTACAATTATCCTGTCAACGATTTGATTCCGCGCTGCATCACTATTACTGCCCATGATTTTCATCAAAAAATTCAAGCTGTCAGAAGAACTTTTTTACTTTTGTTTTTTTTTTATTATTTGATTTGCTCTAAAAAAAAAAAAGACTCCCTGCGTGTAGGGAGGTCTGAACACAACAGTATTTATTTAGAACAGTAAATACTAAATGGCACAGCCCCTTTTTACTTTGCACGACCCCCCCCCCCTTTACTTTGCACAGCCCCCCTTTACTTTGCACAGCCCCCTTGCACTCCCAAGAGACCCCTAATCTTCTGGGACAGCCCTGCCAGTGTACTTTAAAGTGGAGGTTCACCCAAAAGTGAACCTCCGCTTTTCAGAACCCTCCCCCCCTCCGGTGTCACATTTGGCACCTTTCGGGGGGGGGGTGCAGATACCTGTATAAAACAGGTATTTGCACCACTTCCGGGAGCAGACTCCCTTCGCGTCACCCCCCCCCCAGTGGTGTTCTGGGAAACACTCGGCTCCCAGAACACAACGGGAACCTGTAAGGACGGCGCAGCGCGACTCGTGCATGCGCCGTAGGGAACCCGGGCAGTGAAGCCGCAGCGCTTCACTTCCCGATTCCCTCACCGAGGATGGCGGCGGGGGAAGCCGAGCGGTAGCTCGGCTGCCGACATCGCGGGCGACCTGGACAGGCAAGTGTCCTTTTTTTAAAAGTCAGCAGCTGCAGTATTTGTAGCTGCTGCCTTTAAAAAAAAAAAAATTCCGGGGAACCTCCTCTTTAAAGTTAAAACAAATCACTGCAAGTCACTCTGTTTTCATGGATCTTTCCTACGCTGTCTAAGTGTTAATGTAAACCAATGCCTCTACCTTTATTATCTCTGATCTTTTATGAACTGGTCACTCTGGTGGTTCTTCTCTTCCCACTGTAGGAGGGCACGTGATTGGGCCATGAAAAATCGGAGATATTAAGGTACAGGCATCGGTTTACATTAACCTTTTCACAGCGTAGGAAGGATCCATGAAGCAGAGGGACTGGCAGTGATTTGTTTGAACTTTAAAGTATGCTGGTAGGGGGCGCCGGGATGACTTCATCAGTGCAATCGATGCAGCATCGTTCAAGGCTGCATCGTGATGCATCGATTCTACGATTATTTTTCAACACCCCTAGTATCCAATAGCAAAAGATCTCGTGTCAGTCTTGCCCAGTGTGCTTGACCTGGTAATCCCTATGGTGGTGTTCAATCTCTCCAATGGACAGTCCTTCCCCTGGTTCTCCAGCATGTAAACACTCTCTGTAATCTAGGGCTGCAACTAACGATTATTTTCATAATTGATTAGTTGGCCGATTATTGTTTTGATTAATCGACTAATCGGTTAATAAACGCAAAAAAAAAAAAGGTAATTTTGCTGCGATTTGCATTTTTTTTTGCCCAATTTGTTGTTGGGCAGATTACAAAACACAAATTGCCACAAAAACACATTATTACATGCTTTTCTGCAGCTTCTCCATTGAAGTATATTAAACCAAAAAAACAAAATAGCACCGTTTTGAGTTAAAAAAAAGTCCTTGCCCTTTCCAAATACGCAGTAGCTGAAAAAATCATGGATGTGAACGTGTCCCATAGGAAACCATGTAAATGAACTGTAGTGTGTTTCTGCAAAAAGCACCAAAACACGGAGGTGTGACCCGGGCCTGAGATGTTTAGTAACATAATGGGGTTGAAAAAACTAAAATTAGTACAAAAAGAGCAAATAATCGCTACTGTAAGGGGTTAATTTTTTACTGTGGGACAGTGAAAGTAATATTTACAGTAGCGATTTGCTCTTTGTACTATAAAGGGCTAATTTTAGTTTTGTTTTAACCCCATTATGTTACTGGCCGTTTAATCGATTATGAAAATTGTAATCGATTAATTTCATAATCGATTAGTTGTCGATTAATCGATTAGTTGTTTCGGCCCTACTGTAATCATTACCATCTCGGCTTTAATCTGGAAGTCTGGATATGAATATTTGAGAATCACTTTGACGCCACCATATGATCTTTGTGTAGTTGTCAGATCATCGACCTATATAATATTATGAATGGTATTATGAAATATGGAGGCTTTGTAGTCTGATTTTAAATAGGGGAGACCTCCCTGTAATCCTACAGTGGATGTAAAGGCAAAATATTTTATTTTTTCTCTACATGAAGGTAAAAAGCCTTCTGTGATCCAATGGCTACCGCTGCTGTCTCAGCTAATGAGGAGGAAGCGATCTGGGAGAGCTGCTGCTCTTGTGCACATTGCTGGCTCAAGATGGTGCTCAGGTAAGTATTAGAGGGGGCTGCTACACAAAGAAGGTTTTTTACCTTCATGCATAGAATGCATGAGCGTAAAATGCTTGAGCCTTTACAACCACTTTAAGCAAGCACCAAGTTTGGCTTGCACAGGATGCACAAGTGTTTCAGTCCCATTCATGTCAGTTGGGACACGACAGCTGCACTGATTTGAGGGTATGGGTGTGTTTTGGAACATGCACTCACCCCTGCATGGATGTCAAATTGGGAGCAGCTCTGTGTTCATGTAGCTGCTGCATCAAAATTGGTATGAAAAAAAAGGTGTGTCATTGTGTCATGCATCCCATTCATGTCAAAGGACATTCCCACGAGAGTGTACATCTTCCCGCAGCATCACCACCCCCGCTCAACAACTTTGGTGTCGGAACAAAACTGAATGTCCCGCGGTGGAACTTTATAAAAGTTGGGAGGTATGCAAACCATCCATTTTCAGTTAAAGTGGATGTAAACACGTTTTATAAAATTTGAGCTGGGCACATATATCTGCAGTGTTTTGTTATCTCGCTTCAAAGCACCATGTCCCGTAGCTTTCTCCTGCTCCGTTCTTCTGTTATCAAGTTTTCCTCCACATATAATAAAAGCAGCCCGAGTTTTGTGTTTGGGAGGATGCTATAAATAGATTAGCAGAGCCCTGAACTATTCAACAAATCAAATGTTTAAGGTTTCTACCTATGAGGAGAGGGGGGGGGTGCCTTTCCTCCAATCAGCTGTCTTGGCTGTATGCCCAGGCTTCATTGCAGTGCTAACCAGGAAGAGAAAATCTAACACTGTGCACTTCCTAAACTATATATAAAGTTGAAGACCGCAGATATACATGTAAAACTTAGGTAGGGAGATTTGTTTCATCTATGTGTATCATCTGAGGCTGTTCACTACGCTGGGTATATGTGAGGGTTTACATCCATTTTAAGTTCAGTTCTGTTTGTCTGTTTTTCACATGTCCTCTTTTTAAATTGTTAAAGAAAAAAGTTGTTTCGGTGCAGGCTCAGGTGCTGTGGTGGCCTGTCGAACTCTGAGAAGGCCGTCGGCTGCTGTGATTGATCGGTGCACCTAGTGATCATATGCCCCAGGGATGAATGTTGGAATGCAAGCAGTCTGTCTGAAAAAATGGAAAGAAGACGCAAACCAGTTCTTTTCTGTTAACATCAACAGGCTCGCTCATAGACATACAGTACATTATGGTTCAGACTAGAGCTGGGCGATTTTCTTTCTAAAAAAAAAAAAAACTGCGATTTAAAAAGAAAAAAAAACTAGATTCACGATTTGAATCAAGTTTTTTTTTTTTTTTTTTTTTTTTTTTTTTATGGAGGTAGGTCCTGAGGAGCTGTTTTTAGGCGAGGCTTCGGCCTAGTCTGCGGCGTCCGGCTTCGTGGACTAGGCCGAAGCTGCGGCCTCGCCTAAAAACTCCTGCCCACAGCTCCTCAGGACAGGCGCGGTGTCGGCGCCGGGTCCTGGTGAAAAATTATAATCGATTTGCTAAAAAAATTTTAAATTTGACCCCTCAACTCGATTCAAGATTTAAATCGATTTTTTTCCCCAGCCCTAGTTCAGACTGTATCCATTGGTCAGTTTTTCAGACAGATATGAAAGGACCCTTAAAGTCCCAGCTGGTGTTTTATGTGGTTGGCATGTTTAAAGGATAAGTCCACCTTTGGGAATATGTTACATGTTCCACCTGTTTTTAGGGTGGAAACGGGTAACATACATAGTAGGTGAGGTTGAAAAAAGACAACAAACAGTCCAAGTCCAACCTATGTGTGTGACATGTTCTCAGTCCCGACATCTTTTGCAGCTGTCAGCTTGCTGTTCTCAAACTACCATGGCACTGTGGAGCACCGTGGGCAGTTCATTGATACTTCCTGTCTGTGTATCTGCCTGCTGTATGGGATGGGTACACGGATATACTGACAGATGTGAAGGAGACCTGCATGGCACCAGCTGTCTTCTGATTGCTGGTGCAATGCTTTACAGGCTGCAAAATAAATAAATGCATTTTTTTTTATTTTTTTTTATAAATGCATATTTTTTTTTTACCTGCAAATAAATGTGCATTTTATTGTTTACTTTTTAGAAAAAAGAATGAAAAAAAAAATGTATCCTTTAACCGCTTCTGGACCACCTCACGCATATATACTGTGGCAAGACTGCCCTTCAGCGCGAAATCACGTACCTGTACGGCCCCCAGCAACCCGCTCCCGCTGTCATTGGACACAGCGGGAAGCAATCGGCAGGTCCGGCTGATCGTTCCACTGATTGTTCCCAAGGCAGACAGAATGGCGGTCTGCTTATGTAAACAAGGCAGATCGCCATTCTGTCAGAGGAAGATGGATATAATGTGTCTTTTGCTAAGCAGGGACGTGGATCTCTGTCTTCCCCCAGTTAAAGCACCCCCCCCTACCCTACAGTTGGCAAGCACTCCCTTTTGAAGCACTTTGATTGTCCTTGATTTTAACCCCTTTTCTGCCAGTGTCATAAGTACAGTGATAGTGCATTTTTTTAGCACTGATCACTGTATTGGTGTCGCTGGTCCCCAAAAAGTGTCACTTAAGCCCTGTACACACGATCGGTTTTACTGAAGAAAAACAGTCCGATGGACTTTTTTCATCGGACAAACTGATCGTGTATGGGCCCCATCGTTTTTTTTTCCATCGGTGTAAAAAACAGAACCTGTTTTAAATTTATCCGATGGAAAAAAAAACGATGGCAAATTACTATCGTCTGTGGGGAACTCCATTGGATAAAGAACCCACGCATGCCCAGAATCGAGTCGACGCATGCTCAGAAGCATTGAACTTAATTTTTCTCTGCTTGTCGGAGTGTTTTACGTCACCGCGTTTGGAACGGTCGGTTTTTTGACTGATGGTGTGTAGGCAAGACTGATAGAAGTCAGCTTCATCGGATTTCCGATGGAAAAATCCATCGGTTAAAAATCCATAGGAAATCCGATCGTGTGTACAGGGCTTTAGTGTCAGATTTGTCCGCCGCAATGTCACAGTACCCGTTAAAAACTGCTGATCACCACCATTACTATTAAAAAAAAAAACTTCCATAAATATATCCCATAGTTTGTAGACGGTATAACTTTTGCGCAAACTAATGAATATAGAATTATTGGGATATTTTTTTACCAAAAAAATGTAGCAGAAGATATATTGGCTTAAATTTGATGACGAAATTAGACGCTTTACATTTTTTTTTTATTGGGTGTTTTATAGCAGAAAGTAAAAAAATATATTCTTTTTTTTTTTTTTTTTTTTTTCAAAATTGTCATGTCTTGTTCATAAGGCAAAAAAAAAAAAAATCGCAGAGGTGATCGAATACCACCAAAAGAAAGCTCTGTTTCTGGGGGAAAAAAAAGACCTCAATTTTATTTGGGTACAGTGTCGCACGACCGCGCAATTGTCGGCTAAATTACCTTAGTGCCGTATCATAAAAACATTGCCTGGTCATGAATTAGGGGTAACCTTTCCGGAGCTGAGGAGGTTAATCAATGTTGGTATGCTTGGATAGAATATTCCTTCCTTCCATGATTCTCTTTATTAACTTTTATTAAAGTGTGGGAACTGCATTACAGGGCACCACCTGCGCATTCAACGTGCTGCCCAAACATCTTGCCTTCTGAGTTTGAAATATGTTTTGCGTTGAGCCAGCCAGCCGCATCACCGACAATAACAAAGGCCTTGTACAAACATCATTACACAATCTAATGAACTGTAAAATTTCACTTAACAGTCGTGGATGGGTGTGTCGTTTTTCCAGCCTCTGTGAATAAAACAAACGTACAGTAGGGCTGATTGTCACTAAACATTAGCTGTCCTCTGTGTAGGTCGCAATGAGTGCTGGGAAAGGCTGATTCAATGAGGCAGAGTAAAGCATCCATTCATTACAGCCAATCAGACTTAAGCTTGCATGTAAGCTAGCTAAAAGGATTTCTGATTGGTTGGTTGGTATTTCTGCTCTCCTCTTTATTAAAGTGAATACTGGTCTCTGTGCATCTGTTGAATATCAAGTCTGATAAAATTGTCCTCCTGTCTGGTGTGAAGATGTGTACAGAAAACAGCCTACAAATGTATGTACTGAGATATTTGGTGTTTTCTTTTCTTGTCCTGCATGAATGAACTGAGCTCCCTTCATTCATCTGATGCATGGCAGATTCGGCATTCTTCGAATTCCTCTCTCCTCAAACTCCAAACTCTCAAGCCTCGTACACACGAACGAGTTTCTCGGCAAGAAACGACAAGAAAACTGCCGAGATGGCTTTCTTGCCGAGAAAATCGTTCGTGTGTATGGTTTCTCGTCAAGAAAACCGACAAGAATCTCGACGAGAAATATAGAGAACCTGCTCTCTATTTTCTCGTCCAGATTCTCGTCAGCCTGTTTCTCGGCGAGAAAATTGTGTGTGTGTACACTTACCTGTCCTCCGGGAAGCCTGTGCATGCTCGAAATGACTTTGACGCATGCGCGGTAGCTTCCTAGGCATAGATAGGGTGTAGCAAGATGGCGGCGACGGCATCGAATGTGACGAGCTCACGCTCGTCGTAGTCGATGACGTCACCGCGTTCGCTCCATTCAAAGAACCGCGGGTTCTTTGAATCGAGCGTGTGTACACTCGGCCGGGACAAGTTTCTTGTCCAAGAATCTCGTCAAGAAAAACGACGTGTTTTTTCTTGACCAGATTTTCGGCCGTGTGTACGAGGCTACACTCTTTTTTTATTCTCCAATTAGATGAAAGCCGGGTCATTCCTGCTGTGCAGCTCACCTCTTTGCTACGTGAGCTGAAGTGCTGCAATAACTCAGCCCACAGCTCATTGGAGGAGAATTAAAAAAAAAAAAAAAGTTTCAAAGTTTGGATAGAGATGAATTTGAAGGAGGGGCTTCCTTATGCCAAGGCACCACGATCGAAAAAAATATGTATGAACCTTTTTTCAAAACTCAGCACACCACGACATGCATAATGCTTTGTACTCTACTGTACAGTAGTAAGCTGGGGTGTCATTCACAATGAATGGCAGCACATTGCATCACACATGGAGCAGGTGCATTGACATGAGTAGTGGCAACATGCATTTTTGCACATGTTAATGCAACCCACAAGTGTGAATTGAACTTGCTTAGACTGTCCTACAGAAACCTTTAGTTGTACTTTAAAGTGGAGTTCCACCCAAAAATGGAACTTCTGCTTTTCGGGATCCCCCCTCCGGTGTCACATTTGGCACCTTTCAGGGGGAAGGAGGCAGCAGATACTTGTGTAATACAGGTATTTGCTCCCACTTATGGGCATAGATCACCGCGGTGATCTACGCTACGTCCGGCGCCTTCTCCGTCCCCCCCGCTGTCTTCTGGGAGACATACAGGTCCCAGAAGACAGCAGGGACCAGTGGGATCGCGCAGCGCAACTCGCGCACGTGATGTAGGGAACCAGGAAGTGAAGCCGCAAGGCTTCACTTCCTGATTACCTTACCGAGGATGGCAGAGGCAGCACCCGAGAGTCGAGGGACAGATTGGCTTCGGGTGCCGACATCGTGGGCGCCCAGGACAGGTAAGTGTTCATATATTAAAAGTCAGCAGCTGCAGTATTTGTAGCTGCTGACTTTTTTAATTTATTTTTTTTTCGGCGGAATTCTGCTTTAGAGTGATACTAAAGTCTGTTTGTTTGTCTTTTTCATTTAAATATAACAAACACGTCATACTTGCCTGCTCTGTGCAGTCGTTTTGCACAGGGCAGCCCAGATCCTCCTCTTCTCTGGTCTCGCCAGTGCTCCTGCCGAGTGCCCCCACAGCATTCAGACACACAGCTGTGGTTCAGCCCCACCCCCCTCTCTTTCCTCATTGGCTCAGACTTTTGACAGCAGTGGGAGCCAATTGCTGTCTTAGCCAATGTGGAGGGAGAATCCCGGGCATCCAAGTCTTTCCCGCGACAGCGCTGGATCGAGAAGCAGCTCAGGTAACTATTAGAGGGGCTGCTGCACTCCAAAATATTTTTAATCTTAATGCATTAGGATAAAAAAAAAAATTTTTGACTTTAAAACCACTTTAAAGGAGAAGTATAATTTTTTTTCCCTAGGGTGCTGAGTACATATTGCACCCCGTTGTCTCCTAAACACCCTTCCTAATGTTGGATGTGGCCCCACCCCATTTTGTTGCCTAAATTATGGGTGTTCCTGTTGGAGAAGGTACAGCCAGCATTAAGCTGAGTGATCTGTCAACTATTATGAATGAACTGTCAGCCCTGCTTGTTTAATCATAATGGCAAAAGATCATTCAGAGCTTCACCTTCGTGTGATGTATCTGCCAGTGTCCTATATGTGTAAAAGCAGCCGCAGATAAATTGCACATATCCGCAGCTCTGAGATCTTTTACTGTTATGAACAAGCAGCACTGATCATACATTCAAAACAGTGACAGATAACCAAGCACTGCGGTGCTGTGTGTCTTATGAGAGGCTGCTTCTTCACATACTCAGCCTGGTTGATGGATCATATCTAGAGTTGCCACCTCATCCCTTTAACCACTTACAGACCGGAAGATTTACCCCCTTAATGATCAGGCCATTTTTTGCAATCCAGCACTGCGCCGATTTAACGGACAATTGCAAGTGCGACACTGTACCCAAACAAAATGTATGTCCTTTTCCCCCCACAAATAGAGCTTTCTTTGGTGGTATTTGATCACCTCTGTGGTTTTTATTTTTTGTGCTATAAACAAAAAATAGGGCCACAATTTTGGGAAAGCAATAACATTTTGCTATAGTAAATATCCCAAAAAACAAACAAAACACATTTCTTCATCAGTTTAGGCTAATATGTATTCTTCTTCTACCTATTTTTGGTTTAAAAAAACCCGCAATAAGCGTATATTGATTGGTTTGCGCAAGTTATAGCGTCTACAAAATAGGGGGTAGTTTTATGCCATTTTTATTAGTATTTTTTATTATTCAAATTTTTACCAATAATGGGGACGATCTGCGAATTTTGGTCCTGATCGTCTTACCAAACCGTTGATTGCGCTGCAAACATACTAGAATAAGAGCAATTCTAGCGCCAGACCTTCATCGGAACACTAAACTGATGACTTGTAGGGGGGCTATTAAAGTGTTGCATATGGAAAATATAGGGTACTGTCATCATGTTTAAGGTTCGACATGTTGAGTATCTATTTACTCAGTGCAACCTCTGCTTTTATATTTAACCAAAAATGATGTAATTATTGTGTTTTCGAGCCCACTAAAATCCACTTTTTAAGAGGAAGTAAAATCTACTCCTTTTTTTTTTTTTTCCTTACCTGCATAGTAAATGCATAATGTGACACTTACCTGCAAACAAAACCCTTGTCGTCCCAGCTTGAGGCTGCATCCATTTTCGCCCATCTTTCTTCCGGGTCTGCGGATTTTGGCTGTGTGACTGGGCGGAGCCACATGACTTTGCATGCGTTTCTTTATAGCGCATGCACAGGCGACGTCATCGGTGCAGTATACAGTAAATATCTCCTAAATGGTGCAAGTTTAGGAGATATTTACAGTACCTATAGGTAAGCCTTATTGTAGGCTTACCTGTAGGTACAAGTATTAGAGGAAAGTTTACTTCCTCTTTACCGGCTTGCCGACCAGCCGCCGTCATTATACTGCGGCAGGTTGGCACGGCTGCACAAATCGCTGAAGGTGTACGTCGGTCGCTTTAGGGGCAATAGAAGGCGCATGTGCGACACCGGAGCCGACGTGGGTGGCCGCGGTATCCGCCGGCCACCCGTGATCGCTCCACAGAGAACCAGAACGGGGATCTGTCAATGTAAACGGACAGATCCCCGTTCTTTCGGGAGGAGAGGGAGAGATCTGCTGTTCCTAGTGATCAGGAACAGCGATCTCTCTGTACTCCCAGTCACTACACTCCCCCCACAGTTAGAAACGCCTCCCAGGGAACACATTTAATCCCTTGATCGCCTTCCCTGCCAGTGTCATTTATTTGGTAATTGGTGGCTATAGTAATCGGTGGCTATTTTTAGCACTGATCTCTGTATAATTGTCACTGGTCTCTTGGGGTCAGATTTGTCCGCTGCAATGTCAGTCCCACTAAAAATCGCTGATAACCGCCATTACTAGTAAAAACATTTTTCTATCAAAATCCCATAAATATATGCCCTATTTTATAGACACTATAACTTTTGCGCAAATCAATGTACACTTATTGCAATTTTTATTTTATTTTTACCAAAAATATGTATTTTGCATATTTGCATATGCATATTGGCCTAAACTGATGAAGATTTTTTTTTATTCTTTTTTTTTTTTTTTACATTGTAGCAAAAAGTTAAATATATTTATTACATATTTTTCAAAATTGTTGGTCTTTTTTGGATTATGACGCAAATATAAAAACTGCAGAGGTGATCAAATACCACCAAAAAATCTTTCCGGGACTGAAGTGGATAAGGTGTGTGCGTTTTTTGTTTTGTTTTTTGTTTGTTTTTTACTAAAATTTTGTGTTTGCGGTTGTTATGTAATCTTCACGCCTAAATTTTTTTTTTTTTAACGTTTGCGAAAAACGCAAAAATGGTTCTGGCTGTAACAGGGTTAAAGGATTAGTTCACCTTTGGGGACATTAAATAAATCCGTAAGATTTGTTAGTTAAAAGAAAAAAAAAGCTTCTCCTAACATTTTTAGCTGGCTCCTAGATTCAAAGCAGATTTTTCAAGCCTGTCTTATCTTACTGCAAGTCTACCTCTCAGGGTCTTCCTAATTTGAAAGAATAGTTTGCAATCTCTGATGTGGAGCTCTGGGGTGCCAAAGAACATGTGATCTTTGCCTAGGTGTTAGGTCTCATTAGGTTGTTGGGGTTTATTTCTGTTTTTATTTTTCCCCTGGGATAAAGTGATTTGTGAATAGTGCCGTGCTCTATTGATCTGTGTGAATAGGTCTGCTTTAAATGTCTCTCCAGTATTTGTTACTCTCGGCGGTATCACACACACAGCTTGCTGTCCCACATTGTCAATAAGCAACCTTCTATTTGTTGCTGTGTATGGAGCTTTGTGTTCTATAGAAGAGTTCTTTCCATGTGGGAACAGAATTTAGTCAGAAGAAAATATGTCTCCTGTAGGGTAATTATTCCCCATCTTTTTACAGTGATTCTCCAATTCTTACAGCTGTCATTATTGTATCCCCCATGAATAAAACCCATTCTGCAAAGTCTGGTGTGTTAGAAAGGTTTTTTTTTTTTTTGTCTTAAAGCAAGGGTGGCCAACCTTTTGAAGCACAAGGGCCACTTAAGCGACTTGGTAACAGGTCACGGGCTACAATAAACGGAGCGGGCGGATGGCAGGTCCATGTCTGCTCTTCATATGCAGAGGGGACACAGACACAGCCCACTATACTTCTTTTTTTTTTTTTTTTTTTTTTTTAGCGTGTCGGATTGGAGGTAGGACACAAGTCGGTTTACATCTGCCACTCCTTAGAGGTGAATAGAGGGTCCAATTGGGTCGGACTGACCGTGTGAAAGGGGCCCAAGGCTGCTTTCACACTGATGTGCTGTGGTTTACCAACGCACTGTACCTTTTGGCTTTCCTGCACTTTGCAATAGACTTTTATTATATTCTGCAGGTTTGGTACACTTTCAGAAAGCTCACCAAACTCGCAGGTAATAACAGAAGTCTATGGCTCAGTGCAGGTAACCCGCAGCTGCGCTGCTCTGCATCTGCACGTCATATTGAAAGCAGCCCAGTAACCACTGCAGAACAGATATGCCCATACTGTATATACACTGTGAATTTAGTAATAAACTGACCTTTAATAACAGTATTCTATTCTAAACCATCCCAGAGCAGGAGGTCGCGGGCCACATCAGAGGGCTCCGTGGGCCTTACGGAGGTAAGTACACTGGGGACTAAGGGGGTGGGGAAAGGTGTATGTATGGTGTTGGATTGCCTTTTTTTTTTTTTTCAGGGAAAAGGTGAAATATAAACTCTTGAAATGATTTCCAGGATAACTGGAAGACCCTAAGGCCCCTTTCACACTTATACGACTTGTCCCACGATTTTGGACTGCAAAGTAGTATGACAAGTCATTTCCCATGATTTCCAATGACAACTATTCATATTAGTACGACTTCAAGTCGTTCCGACTTCAAAGTCCCTGCACTACTTTGGTCCGATTTTGATGCCACTTACACAGGCATGCCTTGAAATCGCAGCCGCGAATTGCGGCACAATCGCGCGACAGTCGCACAAGTGTGAAAGGGGCCTAAAGCTGGATACACACTATGCAACCTTTGTTGTTCAATTTCTTTTAGATTTACCTTCAACGATGTAGTGTATGGGCCTGCCTTATTGCATACGATTTGACTTCATATTCTATGGTTTTGGTAAAATAAAGGAAAAAATTAGGGTTGTCCCGATACTAGTACTCGCACAAATGCTCCAGATGCCTAATCTGATACCTGGGAAGGGAGAGAGAGGCGGCGTGCAACAAGGGACGAGTCAACGGGCGGAGTCAGTGGGCGGAGCGGAGAGCGAGTCCTCAAGCAGGTAAGCTGCCACTGGCAGGGGTGCAGGATGCAGCCGCATCATCCATCGGGATCGGTGATCGGAGTGGTCACATTCGGTAAGTGAAGTGACGCTCCGTGTTGCCGTCAGTGCTTGGACATCCCGACGCCCATCTTTGTATACCCTGCACTCGGCCACATTAAGCCAGCAGCAGACATCTTGTTACACCCATCCCGAACTATATGGGCTGGGTGTAACAAGATGTCCGCTGCTGCTTTTATGCGGCCGAGTGCAGGGTGTACCAAGATGGGCGTCACAGGCAGCATAGCAAAATAGTTTATCTCTTTTCCTCTCATATCATTTATTTCAGTGCCCATAAGTGCCAGCCATCAGTGCCAGCCACCTGTCAGTGCTCAGCTGTTAGTGCCCAGCCATCAGTGCGTGCCCCTATCAGTGCTGCATAATCAGTGCTGCATAATCAGTGCACTCCTGCATCAGTGCCACCTATCAGTGCTCATAAATCAGTGCCACTGCCAGCCATCAGTCAGTGCCACCTTTTAGTGCCCATCAGTCAGTGCCAGCCATCAGTGCTTCACTGTCACATGACATTAAAAAAATAATTGGTATCGGCGAGTACTTGAAAAAAAAGTATCGGTACTTGTACTCGGTCTTAAAGTGGTATCGGGACAACCCTAGAAAAAAATATAAAGAAATTTGTATAGTGTGTATCCAGCTTTAAATGGGTTGTAAAGTAAGAAGGTTTTTCATCTTCATGCGTTCTGTGTGTAGCAGTCCCTCTCAGCCCTTCTAATACTTACCCAAGCCCCATCTCTGTCCAGCGATGTCCACAAAGTGTCTTGGCCGCCTGGGACACTCTCCCTCCTGATTGGTGCCATTAGCTTCCATTGCTGTCAAAGTCAGTTTGCCAATCAGAGAGAGGGGGCGGGGCTGAACCGCAGCTCTATGTCTGAATGCATACATAGAGCTGCGGCTCAGCTCGGGTGCCCCCATAAATAGCTGTGGGGGCATTTAACAGGAGGGAGGGGCCAGGAGCACTGAAGAGGGACCCGAGAAGAGGAGGATCGGGGTTGCTCTGTGCATATCCACTGCAACAGAGCAGGTAAGTATAACATGTTTGTTCTTTGTGTTGCTTCCTTCTCCGGGGACTCGCTGTCCTCCGGCACCCGGCGATCATTAGTGATACACAGAGAACTGAGACATGTCTATATAAACTAGGCTCATCTTAGTTCTAAAAGAGGGGAAGGGACCGATCCTGTGTCTCGGCAAAGCAGGGACTAGAATCGATCTCTCACCTAGTGTTAAGCAGCACAAAAACACTGGCTAGGCACACATTTTACCCTTTTGATCACTCTGTTTAACCCCTTTCCAGCCAGTGTCATTAGTACAATGCATATTTTTTAGCACTGATCACTGCATACGTGCCACTTGGTTCCCTGCAAAGGGTGCCGTTCGTGTCCGATTGTCCGCCACAATATCGCAGTCCCGCTATAAGTCGCCAATCGCCGATCTTACTAGTATAAAATAAAAATACCATAAATATATCCCATAGTTTGCAGACGCTATAACGTTTGTGTAAACGAATCAATATAGGTTAAGTGCTGTAATCTTCCGGAAGTCAAGTGGTTAACACAATACTAAATAGAAAGCTAAACTGTAGTAATTAATTTTTCCTTTTCCAAGCAAACTCGCCCATCTATCCATGTCTCCACAAGCTATTTTGTCACTTCGAAACCCCCCCCCCCCCAGCATTTCCAACCACTGCCATCTTGAATAAAGTAGTTGAGTCCCAGTGGAGACGGCTTCAACCAGGGGTCATGTAGCCTTTACTGTCTGGAATTCATCTTTCCTTGGCTCAGGCATGCAGACAGGAGGGTGTGCTTAGCTGAGGAAGCCCTTCCTCCACATAAAGAGAAAACAAATGCCCATGAAGACTCCTGGGATGTATGACCTCATTTTGGCCTAGGCCAGAAACCAGGAAGCACCTGAAGAAATGTAAAAAAAAAAGTTAAAATAAGTAAAACCAATATACAAAAAAAAACAGTCACTTCCAGCACTAAGGAGTCTTCTGTGGTAAAAAGCAACAGGACATAGATTTTCAAGAACTAAGTGGATGTTGCTCTCCTCAGATGGGGTAATCCGATAGAAACTAAAAAGACAAAACAAAAATGAAAGGCGTGCATTACCAAAAACCTTTATTGGATAGTAAAATCAGTAAAAAAATGGGTACTCACAATGTTGTAACTCTCAATGAGCCGTACAACTACACAAAGTTGAATGGTGCGGACACATGTTGTATCGCATCAAAAAGGGGGTAAAAGTGGACGCGTTTCGGGGGCGCACCCCCTTCCTCAGAGATAAGCTACCTTACTTATAATAATTACCAATAATACCTTCCTATTTACCAAGGATAGCAGCATAAGGATTAAACATGGTTCATTTCAATTGTGAGCGCGAAAGTGTAAATGTAAATCCCATTCATGAAATCTGACCTGGGCACATCTGTAGTGTTTACTCATCTCTCTCCAAAGCTCTAAGTCCAGTGTCTTACTGCTGCCATATTCGTCTGTTATCAGCGGGGACAAGTTCTCTGACACAGGAGATAAAAGCACCTGAAAATTTGTGTCGGGGAGGGGACTTGGAGACGAGCAGAGAGCTTGTCTATTCACAGCACAGCTCTGTAAGTATCTTCATTCCTCTGCCTTTGTGGAAGGGGGTGTGTGTGTCTTTCCTCCAATCAGCTGTCACACCGTGTATGCCAAGACTACCCTCCCACTGCTGAAACACGAAGAAAATTTCTAACACAACGTGCACTTTCTAAAGAATATATAAAGCTGAAGACAGCAGATATACATGTAAAACTTATGTAGGGAGATTTGTTTTATCTTTGTATCATCTGAGGCTGTTCACTTCACTGGGTATATGTGAGGGTTTACATCCACTTTAAGGCCCCTTTCACACTTGTGCGACTTGTCCTGGGACTTGGGACTGCAAAGTCGCATGACAAGTCGTACCTCATGATGACTTCCAAAGAGTACTGTTTATATCTGTGCGACTTTAAAGTAGTCCCTGCACTACTTTGGTCCGGCTTTGATGCGTCTTGAGGACACAGGCATTGTTTCACGTCGCGCTACTTTCAGGTCGTACAAGTGTGAAAGGGACCCAAGTTCCAATTTAAGATAGTCTTGGTGGTAACGTCTGATGTTGCAATTTAACCCTAAAATGCAATGGTTCTCCGCTATACTTTTCATTGATCAAAGTTCCAGCAAAATTAAAGCACGGACCAAATTGGATTCTGAAGTGCTAAAAAGTCGTGCTGCGTTTTGATTTCCACCTCTGAACCATTCATGCAATGTTTAATCAGCCCAATCATTCATAGGATATCATTGCCACAAAGGTCCTGCTTCTATTACACATTCATTACCCGTAGGCGTCTTTCACCCCCACCCCAGCTAGTGAAAAGAAGCGACCCACTAGAGAGCTGTACATTACCTGCCTTGGTAATGATCCCTTGAATTACAAGTCGCTGCAATTAGAATGTGTTGTGTTAGTGAGAGGGAAAGATTGCTTTTGAATCTTTAAAGTAAAGGTGCAGCTCTTGTAGGAAACTGCACAATATAGAGGGATAGATTTACAAAATAGAAGTTCTAATCATAAATTGTCACCATCCTCTGCACAGCAGAAATGGCGTTCTTCTACCGATTGCTGAAATAGAATAGAAGCGATGGAGTTGATTCATCAACGTCATCAACGCCTATGTAGTGTAAGTTTTATCGAACTCAAGAAAACATTTTATTGTTCCTGAGAATATATTATTTCAATTACCCCTGATCTCTGAAAACACTTTAACCACCTGCCCTCCGGAAGGTTTTACCCCCTTCATTACCAGGCCATTTTCTGCTATTCGGCACTGCGCTACTTTAACTGGCAATTGCGCAGTCATGCAATGCTGTACACAAATTACATTTTTATCATTTTTTTCACGCCAAGCTTTCTTTTGGTGGTATACTGGGTTTTTAACTTTTTTTGACGTAAATGAAAAAAAAGATGGAACATTTTGAAATTTTTTTTTTTTACTTTCTGATATAAAACATATCCAATAAAAATTGGGGAAAAAACAAACAAATGTTCTATGATTTTAGGCCAAAAAGTGTTCTGCTGCATGTCTTTGGTAAAAAAAAAAAAAAAAAAAAATCACAATTATTATTATTTGGTCTGCGTGAAAGTTATAGCTGCTGGTGAAGATACTTGAATTTTTTTTATTTATTTTTTATTATACTAGTAGTTGCGGTGATTGGTGGTGTTTAGTGGAACTGTGATAGTGTGGCACGCAATCTGACGCTGGTTGGGGAGGGGGGGGGGGGTACACTCACTGACATCAATTGTGACATTAATACAGTGATCAGTGATAATACTATACACTGTCACTGTACTAATGACAAAGAGAAGAAGTTGGTGGGTGTTGCTATTTTATGTCACATGGTATTTGTGTAGCGGGGGTTTTCAAACGCAATTTTTTGAAAAAAATCAAAAACACTTTTTTTAATTTTAATGCAAAAAAACACAATACATAACCCAATTTTTTGGTGAAATATAAAAGATGTTACGCAGAGTAAATGGATATCAATCATGTCATGCTTTAACCTCTTCAGCCCCTGAAGGATTTACCCCATTAATGACCAGGCTATTTTTTTGCGATACGGCACTGCGTCCCTTTAACTGACAATTGCGCGGTCGTGTGACGTTGTACCCAAACAAATTTTTTTTTTTGAGCTATAAACAAAAAGAGGGACAGATTTGAAAAAAACACTATTTTTTACTTTATGCTATAATACATGTCCAAAAAAAAAAAATATTCATCGGTTTAGGCCAATATGTATTCTGCTACATATTTTTGGTAAATAATTATTGATTGGTTTGCGCAAAAGTTATAGTTGTCCCCTGTCAGAACGGGGATCCACCTTGTTTACATGGGCAGATCCCCATTCTGCCTCTCTTTTACCACGATTGCTGGTGGCCGGCGGACATCAAGTCTGTCGGACCTGCGGGAGCGCTCCCGCCCACAATACCACATGCACTGACCGGCGTACAGATACGTCGGTTTGTGCAGCTGAGCCGCCTTGCTGCAGGTTATATGTGAAAGATAGTCGACAAGTGGTTTAAAATTGGGCACGCCCATGCAACAGCATCAAGCGACATAGTTTCTCTTATCGTCCATGGACCGACGCAGCTCTCATACTGATTACATGTGGGTATATGTCCCTGCTCGCAGGAGAAGACCTAGGCAGAATGTTAGAGGTTAAAACATTCTAGAACAAGCCAGAGCTGAACAGCCCCGCCCAGGGGGGCGGTCCCTCCGGACATTACCCTTCCACCTGCAGCTAATCAGCCTCAGTTTTTTTCTGCCTAGCAGAAGGAGAAGACGTGGCTCTCTCAGGAGCCAGTCTCCTGGAAGATTTTACTTTTGATTTTTATGCCTTTGGGAATTTTCATATTTGATTTTTGAGACCTTCAATCAACTGTCGGCTGGGCAACAGGTTGGGTACACTAGTATCCTCGTAGTCTTCCCTGTCCGACCATCGAGCGTGCTGATCCTCGCCTTGCGTGCGTGAGACTCAGTTCACGACATACCCCATGACTCCAGTGGTGGCCGGGTTGCTTTCATGCTCCCGCGGTCCTCTCAAGATTGAACAGTTCCTGACTGACTGTATCTCTCGCGGTGGACCGGGCCGACAGCTACGCAGTACGACTCTGTGATAGGTCTGTCTGAAACAAGCCAGTGGGTCCCTGAAAGGGACGGGTAAGTAGTCTCTCCTACTGCAGGTGAGTACATGCTGGCTGTGTTTCTGTGTGTGGGGGTTTCTCCCTGTCCCCCCCCCCCCCCTGTTATGCTGCTCTCTGCACCCTGTACTGGTGCTGTGCTGTGGGGTGCTTGGGGGTCACTCTGGCCTGGTTGGGCGCTCATGTCTGCAGTTTTTTCTGGTGTGTGAGGTGATTATTGCGTGCGCCATTGGCGCTGTTTGAGGTGGTTATTGCGTGCGCCATTGGCGCGCATTAGAGCTTTGAATTTTGCGCTCGGTGGCCATCTTGACGTTTAGTGGCACAGTTATAGCTGCGGATGGCAGCCATTTTCTTGTGGCCGCCGCGCATTTATTTCTGGCGGCGGCGCGAATCCCCTCACAATCTCCTCACAGACTGAGCTGTCCTTAAGGGTTGGTGGGTCCTCCCGGGTATCCCCTCCTCAGCGTAGCCAGTGGGTGGACTGTATATTCACTGTATAATGTATAAGGTCTCAGAGGGTGGTGTTATGGAGTCTGATACACCTGCTCTCCACATTGCCTGGGGCAACTGGCAGTGCTGCACAGTTAAACATGTTCATATGTTTCCTGCACCTGCGGTCCTTATGGACCAGTTGTCAGCAGTCCTGGAATCATTCCTGTCAGAATGGAAGCGGTGTGCGAGCAAAAGGAGCTATAAGCCCCCTCCCCCCACAAAAATCTTTAGTGAAGGAGTGCTCTGAGTCAGATATGGGCCTAGCTATTGGGCTCAGGACCCGATCTCTGAATATTTAATGTTTATGAACAGGACATTCCCTTGTGAGGAAGACTGCAGTTCTGTGTCAGTGAATGACAGGGCGCTTGTAAGTGATCTCATTGATGATGTGAGAATCACACTCAGGCTGAAATTGCTGTGACAAGCTTTTCTTTTACACAGTTTCCTCAGTTTTCCTCACACGCTGCCTCAAGAGCAGCATGGATGAGGGAGGACTTTATTCATTTATGTCTCTAATCCCTGTGAGCCTTGTGTGTAATACCTGAGGTAACATTTCCCGCCATTTCCTGGGGAATGATTTGAGCTCTGACAGACACACGTTCTGAGGATCAGAGGTTACCTGTTACCTGTATGCTGCTTCAGCAGCACTGTCAAGCAGGTTGGAATGATACAGAGAAGATTATGTGCCTCTGCGCCATAATTTAAACTCATCCTATACCTCTACACTGCATACATTCACAGTGTATGTATGTGTTATTGGTCTCTGTGTCTGCGTGGCTGTCCCCACGTTTCAATGCTGTGTTTCAGTGCTATACATGATATAAACGTACAAAATATGTTTATGCACGACTCCAGATACATTCACAGTATATGTATGTATCATACTCTCTGGGCTGGCGGGGGCTCCGGTGTCCTCCCGCACTCTCATGGTATGTGCGCTTCGGCTCTCTGCACAGTATAGACATGTTCAATATGTTTATTGCACATATTATACATGTTTACAGTATGGGTATACTGTTTGCGTGGGGTTCCTCCGGGTACTCCGGTTTCCCCCCACGCTCCAATGGAAATGCACAGCATAAACATGTGCAATATTATGTTGATTCACATGCTATCATTCCTACACGGTATCTGTGTGCTGTCTGCGTGGAGTTCTTCCGAGTGGGCGCTTCGGCGCTATGCACAGTCTAAATTTGTGCAATTGGACCTACCCGGTATGTCTTTGCAGTCTGCGTGGGTTTCCGCCCACGCTACATGACATGCATGCCTTTGGTGCAATACACGATGTAAACATACACATTATGTTTATACACTACACTAAATACATTTACAGTAGTTGTAGGTATTGCATTCTCTGAGTATGCGTGGGGTACTTCGGTTCCTCACACGCGCCAACATTGTGCGCGCCTTTGGTGCTTTGCACACACATGAGCTTGTGCAAAAGGTTTAGCACACACACTATAATACCTACACGGTATGCGTATGCAGTCTGCGTGGGTTTCTGCCCATGCTACATGACATGCATGCCTTTGGTGCAATACACGGTGTAAACATACACATTATGTCTATACACTACACTAAATACATTTACAGTAGCTGTAGGTATTGCATTCTCTGAGTATGCGTGGGGTACTTCGGTTCCTCCCACGCGACAACAGTGTGCGCGCCTTCGGTGCTATGCACACATGGGCTTGTGAAAAATGTTTAGCACACATACTATAATACCATACACGGTATGCGTATGCAGTCTGCATGGGTTTCATCCGGGTGCTCAGGTTTCTCCCCTGCGTTTCAATGGTGTGCGCATTCTCAGCGCTATGCAGAGTATAAACGTGTGCAATTTGTTTATTCGCAGGCTAACATACCTACACGGTTGTGTACGCAATCTGTGTGGCTGGTTTACGTCCAGGCCCCGATGATGTGCACGCCTTCGTCGCTGGCACAGTATATACGCATTTAATAGGTTTATCCACAAATACTAAACTACATACGCCGTATGTGGTGGTATTGTGCTCTTTGTGGCTGGGTGGGTTTCCTCCCACACTCTCCATTTCTGCGTTTCACGCAATACATAGTATAAACTATGTGTTTGCACAATCAGCACCTATCCATGGGTAGCTGCTGGATGGAGCATTGTCACAAGGATCCCTGGTTTCAGGGGTATCACTTTCCACCTGCTTTCAGTGGTGATCAGAAGCGCTGGCTTGGACTGTGTTCGCCAGGCTGGGGTTGGCGTTGCGCCCGTTAGTGGCTGCGTCTCTGGCATTTTTTGTAGCTCAATGACTGGGCAAAAGCCTCTGCTTCATTCATCGGTCGTCTAGCAGGTGCACTACAACTGCTTTAGCCTTTAGAGTCTCTGTGCCCGGGGTGGGTTTGCGCCACCTGTGGAGGCTAAGGTACTAGTCCTCTGACCGAGTTTCTAGGGAAGTTCCGTCAAGTTGCCTTTATTGGCCAACATTTGAGGCACCCTGTACACTGGGGCCTCCCTTCTCCGATACATTGCGGAGTCTCTTTGGGATTTTCATACGTCTCGCTGCAAGACGGTCCTGTCGGCCGTGTGCATTGCAGGCGAAGGGTCCTTGCATCCGGAGGTGTTTCCACCTTCTTTACCGGAGGTGGGGCACCGGAAGTGGACCTTGTGGCCTCTCGACTCACTCGCAAGGTGGCAAGATCGTGGTCAGGTCCAGGGACCCCTGGGCGGATGCGTTAGACGCGTTGGAAGCCCGTGGGGGCAGTATCGCCTGATATATGCTTACCCTCTGCTACTGTTGTTGCCTCGCCGGCTTCGCAGAGCATACTTCATCCTGCTTTACAGTCCTTGGCTTTAATGGCATGGCTGTTTAAAGCCAGGTGCTAAAAGACCGAGTTCTCTCGTATTCGGTCATCTCTTCTATGTTGTTGACATGGTAATCTTCCTCCAGAAAGATATCTCACCGTACCTGGAAGGCTTACATCACTATGTGCGAGGAACTTGAGTGGCATCCTCGGATGTTTTCCGTTCCCAGGATTTTGCTGTTCTTACAGCGTGGTGTGACCCAAAAGCTGGCCTTGCATACCTTTTTTTGAGGGTCGGATTTCGGCCCGGACTGTCTTTTTCAACGACCGCTGCCGGGCCATTCCTTGATTAGCACCTTTTGGGCAGGGGGTTCGCCATGTGGTCCCCCCTGTCAAGCCTCCTCTCCCTACTTGGGATCTGACTTTGATGCATCTCGGTTCTCCAAGAACATCCCTTTGAGAATATCAGAGAGATTCCTCTCTTGACCTTGTCCCGGAAGTTGGCCTTATTGGCCATTGCTTCGGTTAGACGGGTGTCTGAGTTGGCAGCCTTGTCTGGCAAGTCGCCTTACTTAGTCCTCCATAAGGATATGTTGGTGTTGCGCCCACGACCATCCTTCTTTTCTAAGGATGGTCTTGGCCTTTCACCTTAAGAAGGACATTGTTCTTCCGTCCTTGTGTCCTCACCCATCGCTTCCCTGAGAGTTTGCGCTTCCTGCATTAAGATGGGTACAAGCCTTACGAGTGTACCTGTCTGCTACTGTTTCCATTCGGAAATCTGTGTCTGGTCCAAAACAGGGCCGAGCGGTGTCGTCTGCCACCGTCTTTAGGTGGATCAGGCAGACCGTCATACAGGCCTATGCCCTTAAGGGGCGGGCGCCTCCCTTTCCGGTTGCGGCGCATTCCACCAAGGCAATTGGTGCTTCCCGGGCCTTCCGACATCAAGCGTCGGTTGCACAAGTGTGCAAGGCGACGACCTGGTCGTCCGTTCATACCTTTTCAAAGTTCTACAAGGTTGATGTGGCTGCATCTTCGGATGCTTCCTTTGGCCGCAAAGTGTTGCAGGCCGCTGTCTAATGTTGCAACTCCTCCGTTGAGGGGCTCTGCTGGTTTGGAGTGAAGTTTTGGTTGTTCCTTACTTTTTTTGCTCCCACCCTTTTCTTATACTGCTTTGGGACGTCCCACATGTAATCAGTATGAGAGCTGCGTCGGTCCATGGACGATAAGAGAAAATAGGATTTTTGTACTCACCGTAAAATCCGTTTCTCTGACGTCCATGGACCGACGCAGCACCCACCCTTCCTTTTAAGTTTGTACTGCTTTGTTACGAACTGAGGCTGATTAGCTGCAGGTGGAAGGGTAATGTCCGGAGGGACCGCCCCCCTGGGCGGGGCTGTTCAGCTCTGGCTTGTTCTAGAATGTTTTAACCTCTAACATTCTGCCTAGGTCTTCTCCTGCGAGCAGGGACATATACCCACATGTAATCAGTATGAGAGCTGCGTCGGTCCATGGACGTCAGAGAAACGGATTTTACGGTGAGTACAAAAATCCTATTTTTAGTATCCTAAGGCGCCGCTTTAAAAGCCTTTACAGGTCACCACTTAATATTTACACAGGAGATCTGGTGCTAGAATTGCTGCCCGTTATCTGACATTCACAGTGATACCTCACATGTGGGGGACATGTGCGTGTTGGGACCAATGTGCGCGCACGCCTTTGCTCCCGAGCACAGGGGAATGGGAGAGCTTTAAAATATATATATATATATATATATACGGTATATATAAAAAAAAAATGTATCTGTTGCTTTAATTTTTATTTCTTTTTTGGTCGCTTTTATTGCTGTCACAAAGAATGTAAACATCCCTTGTGGCAGTAATGGGCAGTGACAGCTACTCTTTATGGAAAGATCTGGGGTCAATAAGGTGGGGGGGGGGCGTCCTCATCCCCTCCCACTGCTTGTAAAAGCGCTCTAACGACTAGTTAGCTGCTCAGATTGCTTTCACAAGAGCGTCAACCGTCGTTATACTCACTGTGTAATGCTCCGCAAAAAGGCTGTTTTGATCCTGTCTTCTCTGGTCCTCCCCGTCTTACACTATCCCCAATCCATCTGCTGGTAGTACAGAGCCTTTGGAGTCACTCTGCACATGCTCAGTTTGGTGCGTATTGCTGGAGAGTTTTATGTTTCTTTGGCCCTGTGCTGATCACATGCACCCTTCCAATCGGCACGGTCCAGACAGAGGGTCAGGGGTCCTCCAGTCTCATAGGACAGTCAGAGGAGAATGAAAACTCCTACAAGCTTTAACCAGACACTGATAAAAGTCACAAGACTGCTATATACTGCTGATGATAAAAGTTAGTAAGCAGTTTATATTTACTGTCTTAAACCATTGCATTTGTACTGTGGAAAACCAGATATAGTGAACGCAGGCTCCTGGGTTTAGTATCACTTTCATAATCTAATTGCATACTAATAAAAAATAATCTGTTTTAAGGGCCTACTACACTTGGTTTTTGTTTAGAATTTTGGCACAGAATAGAGAATATCCTTGTTTATCTGGACGCCAACTGTGAAGTATTTACCGTACTCGCTAGTCCTCCCCATTCAAAATATGTGCCAAGTGTTTCCAGACAACCCTGGAAAGCTGAGTAGTGTTTGAGCACATGGCAGCAGCCACAAAAACTGTGGCCCTCTGTGGTCCCAAGCAACCTTTAGATGGCAATTAGTAAATTTGAATAGATTAGATTGCTCATGTTGCTAAATATTAGGTGTCAAACGTACTATGTACCCGTCGCTTAAAACCGAAGAGGAAGCCATTTTGTGGCCTCAACAAATGTTTGGTCTGTAATATGGGCAGTGTCAGTGGTAGCCTCGCATTGCTCTTTTTTTCGGCATGGGAATGCGTCTTTTGAAATCCAAGTCTCAGACCGGTTTGTAAATTTGTGAGTTGGAAAGCTGGTGGTAGAACAGGGTGCAATTGTTGGCTCGTCTTTTGTGCCTCCAACACTAGAATGGGTACATGTAGAGTCCCGGGCTAAACTGTGGTATGCCGGTGCAGCATTTGTGGTGTGGTCTGATCTGGAGAGACCATTGATATATTCATAGCAGAAGGCTTCATCAAAGAGCCACATGGTTTTCATTGTTGTGCAGAAAGGAACAGGAATGACCTGCTTAGATGGCAGAGATATGATTGCTAAAGGCGACAGACTTGTGCCTTCATTTCTGGTACATCTGACATCTCCCCCAATATCTCCAGTGGGTGCATTTATTGGTGTGTGAAGCAAATTCTTGATTTGAATATCTGACAGGCGTGACTTTCTTCTTATATGAATGACGTAGTGTGGTTGATTTACTGAAACTGCTGTGCATGGTAGCCAATCAGCTTTTTTTTTTTTTTTTTAAAGAGGAAGTAAACCCTGATGGGTTTTACTTCCTCTTTCATTAGAGGTTTAGAAGATATTTGCAGTACCTAGTACCAGTAAGCCTTATTATAGGCTTACCTGTAGGTAAAAGTGGTTTGTAAGCGTGTTTTACAACCTCTTGAAAGCCGACAGTCTGCTCTCTGTTACAAGCAGTGGGAGGGGCAGTCCCCTCTCACTTCCTGTTTTGGCTATAAGACAGGAAGTGAAGAAAAATCTCTCCAATGGGACACCGATGACAAAAGAAACTGACAGGGATTATAACCCTCCCTTACTCTATACAAAAGGTTTGCCTGTAGTTCTCCTATAAAGTTTTTATAGAGATTTAAGCAGGAGCACCAGCCTTTGTTGTAAATTGCAGGGAGATCAGATTACACACCCTGTGGAGGAATAGTGCCCCATCATTGGTGTCAGTGGGAGGAATATTGCCTCATCATTTGTATTAGTGGGAGTTGTAGTGCTCCATTGCTGGTGCCAGTGGCAGGAATAGTTCCTATTGCTTATGCCAGTGGCAGGAGTGGTGCTCCCTTGCTGGCGCCAGTGGCAGGAGTGGTGCTCCCTTGCTGGCGCCAGTGGCAGGAGTGGTGCTCCCTTGCTGGCGCCAGTGGCAGGACTGGTGCTCCCTTGCTGGCGCCAGTGGCAGGAGTGGTGCTCCCTTGCTGGCGCCAGTGGCAGGAGTGGTGCTCCATCATTTGTGCCATTTTTTCATAAAACACCATTGCTGGGTCCTATTTTTCTGTCCATGCGAGCCACATTATTCATATACTAATGCCGCGTACTCACGATCGGAAATTCCAACAAGAAAACCGTGGATTTTTTTTCCTACGGAATTTCGTCTCAAACTTGTGTTGCATGCACACGGTCACACAAATCTTGTCGGAAATTCCGAAGGTGAAGAACGCGGTGACATACAACACATTAGGCGAGCCGAGATCAATGAAGTTCAATAGGCAGTTTGGCTCTTCTGCTTGATTCTGAGCATGCGTGTTTTTTTGCGCGTCGGAATTGCATACAGACGATAGGAACTTTTTCCGTTGGAAAAATAGAGAACCTGCTCTCAATCTTTTGTTGCCGTAAATTCCGACAGCAAAAGCTCCCATCTGACTTTTCTTGTCGGAATTTCCGATCGTGTGTACGTGGCATCAGAGCTGTACTCTTCAGGATCGCTGGAAGCCACCATAAGTATGGCTCCCCATAGATTACATTTACCTAGGATTTAAAGTGCCTGTCTCACTATACGCGGTGCAGGCAGCCATCATGGGATGAACCAATGTTCTGTCATATTTGTAGGATCTCTGTGATACTATGGCGGAAAGATGATGATGTGAATAATTGCAGGGATTGAAGCTCCCGGCTATAAAAAGTACAGGGACTCTATAATTTCCTAGGATTCCATCATCGGCTACAATATTAGAGGAACGTCCGTGTGGTTCTGCAGTGGAGCAGAAATATCATCACAAGGATGTATCTGGTCTGTTTTTGGCTTGTGTGTCGTCCTTAGTGTAGAAAGTGGCTGGGCCTGCCAGACTGAAAGAATAATTCATTATCCTCCTTTGAACTCCTTGAGTAACCATCTTGCTACAATAAAATTTAATTCAAAATACTAACCACATGCAAAGCCATTTACAACTCTGCCCCGGCTACACCACCATTCTTGTCCTCTGTATATCACCCAAACTCATCTCTGCTCCCCCCAAGACCTCCATAACGCCCTCCTCACCTCCTCCCATGCTCATCTTCAGGACTCCTCTAGAGCTTCTCCTATTCTCTGGAACCAGGGTGGATTTGATTTAAACCGCTAGTTGAAATGCTGGATTTACATCAACTCGATTTTAAATCATAATTTTTAAAGATCAACTGTCATCTCTGTCCCACAGCGGGTCCTCCTCTGACCCGCTGTTGACTCACCGACTGTCCCATTCACTTTAATGGGATGACTGGTGATGTGACAGTGACACAACAAGGTGAGGGACGTGGCGGCAGCAGGTGAGTGGATGCCCGCTACCAGGCGCTGCCATGATGGATCTGAAATGACAGGTGCTCTTTAAGGCCTCATGCCCACTGACGTTTTTACAGCTGCGTTTTTTACAGCTTAAAAACGCCTGTCCATGTTATTGTAAAAAATTTTTTTTTTTGAAAAAAAAACGTCGAAACTAAAAAACGCGACCGCGCGTTAGTGCGCGTTTTTGAGCGTTTTTTGACGCTCGCGTTTTTTTCTGCCTAACTCCGACGCTGAGGAACGCACTGGTCCTGTTTTTTTTTTAGAGCTTAAAAACGTCTATGCTATTTGCAGCTCAAAAACGTCTAGGTGGGCATGAAGCTATAAACTAACATGGACAGGCGTTTTTAAGCTGTAAAAAACGCTCAAAAACGTGGCTGTAAAAACGTCCATGGGCATGAGGCCTAAATGTAAGGGCCTATTCTTGTTGGTAGTTAGTATCTTTAATATTTGCAAACAAAATGAATTAGAGTGGACACTGCGAGCCAGGCCTTATCATCCAACATCAGTACCTGACCTCACAGATGTGCTTCTGGAAGAATAGTCAAACATTCCCATAGACACACTCCTAATCCTTGTGGACAGCCTTCCCAGAAGAGTTGAAGCTGTTATATCTGCAAAGGGTGGGCCAACTCAATACTGAACCCTACGGACTAAGACTGGGATACCATGTGCGTGGAAAGGCAGGTGTCCCAATACTTTTGACAATATTTGTGTATGTATGTGTGTATATCTATCTATCTATCTATCTATGTGTGTGTGTATGTGTGTGTATATATATATATATATATATATTGTAAGGGGGTTAACTCGGTAGCGGGTGTGTGTGACCCCCTGGTTGGGCTCCCCACACAAAAACAGGGCCAGCAGACGGAGGTTGTGGTTTTCAAAATCAAAAGGTGCGGTTTATTTCTCTATGTACAGTGACAAAAACACAGCAAAGCCAAAAAGAAACATAAACAAAATAAATCCTGGTCAGCTTGACCTCTGACTAAACATGCAGGTTTCCTAACTAACAACTGGGATCAGCCTGGTGCTGTCCCAGTCCCTAAGTCCCTGGTTTAGTCAATGTCCAAACAAATAGCCACACAAGCTTTGTCTCACCGCACAGGGGTTCACTCTCCCTAGACAGTCCACACAGGTCTGGGTCCAGGCATTAGCAAACACCTAATGAAGCTGGGAGTTTTTGTAGAGGCCTTAAACGAGCTGACAAGCTTCAGCTGGTCTCATCAACTCCCTGCCTGCACGACGCCCAGCACTCTCCCTAGAGGTATGAGTCATCCATGAGCCCACTAGCCTCAGCTGGGCTTCATCAACTCCCTCCCTAGTTGTATAAGTCGGCATAAAGCCTGAATCTGGGAGAAATATATCTACCCCCCTGGATGCAACCAGGTGACTTTACCTTCCTGCTGTCACATACCCCCCCCTCTTGTTTTAACCTTGGGGTTGGAACACCAGCAATCAGGCATTCATGTACTCGAGACAAAGCATCCACATTCCCCATTTGAACGCCAGGGCGATGCTTTACTGTGAAGTTGAATTCCTGGAGGGCCAGGAACCACCTATTCACTCTTCTATTTGTCTCCTTGTTTTGAGCCATCCACTTTAACGGAGCGTGATCCGTAACCATGTCAAAGTGCCTACCTAGCAGATAGTACCGAAGGGAATCTAGAGCCCACTTCACCGCTAAACACTCCTTTTCAACCGTGGCGTAATTTACCTCATGGGACTTCAACTTCCTGCTGAGGTAAATGTGACTGGGTGCTCTTCCCCGTTCCAGACCTGGGACAATACTGCTCCTAACCCCACATCTGACGCATCACTTTGTACGACAAAGTCTTTAGAGAAGTCGGGTGAGTACAACACTGGCTGGCTACATAAGGCTTGTTTCAAGAATTGGAATGCTGCCTCAGCCTCGGAGGTCCATTTAATCATGACCGACCCTTTCCCTTTCGTCAGGTTGGTTAGGGGCACAGCCTTAGAAGCAAAGTGTGGAATGAAGCGCCGATAATAACCGCGATTCCCAGAAAGGCCCGTACCTGCTTCTTGCTGTTGGGACGTGGCCAACTCTGGATGGCCTCGACTTTGTTGAGTTGGGGTTTTATCACTCCCCTGCCAATGGTGTACCCAAGATATTTGGCCTCCTCCTGCCCAATGGTACACTTCTTGGGGTTAGCCGTAAACCCCGCTTCCCGGATAGAGTCTAGGACTGCTTGCACTTTTGGCAGATCTGAGGCCCAATCTGTGCTATGGACAATTACGTCATCCAGGTAAGCCGCAGCATACTTCCGATGGGGCCTCAGTATCTGGTCCATTTTCCGCTGGAATGTGGCCGGCGCATTCTGTAACCCGAACGGCATTCTCTTATATTGGAACGCCCCGTCTGGGGTTACAAATGCGGTTTTCTCTTTGGCCGACTTGGCCAGGGGAATTTGCCAATACCCTTTTGTGAGGTCAAGAGTCGTCATGTATCGGGCTGTTCCCAGCCGGTCGATCAACTCATCTATACGTGGCATGGGGTAGGTGTCAAATTTTGTAACTTTGTTCAACTGACGAAAATCGTTACAAAATCGCCAGCTCCCATCCGGTTTAGGCACCAACACAATGGGACTAGACCAATCACTTTGGGACTCCTCTATCACCCCTAAGTTCAGCATTTTCTGTACTTCCTCCCGTATTGCCTCCCGTCGGGCCTCTGGGATCCGATAGGGTTTTAACTTCACCCTTTCACCGGGCGGGGTAATAATATCATGCTCTACCCCAGATGTTTGTCCCGGCAGCTCAGAGAACACCTCCTTGTTGCGAAGCACAAACTCCTTAACCTCCTGTTGTTGGGGTTGTGACAAGGTGGCTGCTATTCCAACCTCCGGAATCACGCAACCAGTTTGAGCTGGTGACCAAGTTTCTGCGACTAGGGACTCTCTATCCCTCCAGGCTTTCAACAGATTAACGTGATATATCTGTTCGGGCTTTCGCCTTCCTGGTTGTCTGACCTTGTAATTCACTTCGCTCACTTTTTCCATTATCTCGTAGGGGCCTTGCCATTTGGCAAGGAATTTACTTTCAACCGTAGGGACAAGTACCAATATCCTATCCCCCGGGGAAAAGGTACGGGTCTTGGCTCCACGGTTGTACACTCTCTGCTGTGCCAACTGCGCTTGGGCCAAATGTTCCTTCACGATGGGCATTACCTGTGCAATTCGATCTTGCATCAGGGCGACATGCTCAATCACACTCCTGTGGGGAGAACTCTCACTTTCCCAAGTTTCCTTGGCAATATGCAACAGCCCTCTTGGGTGTCTCCCATACAGTAACTCAAAGGGGGAGAATCCCGTAGAGGATTGGGGCACCTCCCTAATAGCAAACATCAAATAAGGAAGTAGACAGTCCCAATCCTTTCCATCTCTATCCACCACTTTCTTCAACATTTGTTTTAGGGTTTTGTTGAATCTTTCAACCAGCCCATCGGTTTGGGGGTGATACACAGATGTACGCAATTGCGTCACTTTGAACAATTTACACAGCTCTTTCATAACCCGGGACATAAAGGGTGTACCTTGGTCCGTAAGCAGTTCTTTACAAATACCCACCCGGCTAAAAACAAGAGCTCTTTGGCTATGGTTTTGGCCGAGGTATTTCTGAGAGGGATCGCTTCTGGATAACGGGTGGCATAGTCCATTATAACCAATATGTACTGGTGCCCCCTAGCGGACTTGATTATAGGACCTACCAAATCCATTGCGATTCTCTCAAACGGGACCTCAATGATGGGTAGAGGGACCAGCGGGCTACGGAAATGTGGCATCGGGGCCGACCTCTGACACACAGGGCAGGAGGAACAATAATTTTCTATGTCCTTCATCACCCCAGGCCAATAGAATCTCTGTAATACCCTCTCTCGGGTTTTCTCTGTCCCCAGATGACCTCCAAGAATGTGCCCATGGGCCAACTCCAACACCAACTTCCTGTAAGGTTTGGGCACCACAAGCTGCTCAACGGTTTCTTCTGCCCTTTTTGCCACCCGATACAGTAGGTCCTTCTCTACGCTGAAGTATGGGTAAGTGCAGGTATTATCTGGGTTCACTAACTCGCCATCTATTTCCACTACGTTTTCCCGTGCCTTTATTAGGGCGGGGTCTTTTAACTGTTCTGTGGCAAAATTTTCTCTGTGAACCTCCAGATCAGAAAACTCCACAGACGGTAGGTTTTCGTCTGAGGAGGTGGGCTCCTCTCCAGTTTCTTGAGTCTCCCCTGCCAATACTGACAAGGGAAATTCTGGAGAGTCCTCACCACTCTCAGAGGAGTTCTGGCTATCACATTCCTGGTACATAGGGGCACCAGTGGGGGGCTCAGGATCATCCCACAGTTCCCAGAACTTCGGAAAATCCCTTCCCACAATGGCATCATGCGGTAATTGAGATACTAACCCCACTGGATGAGAAAGGGTACCTTTTGGGGGTCTCGAAACACACTGTAGTCACTGGATACTCTCGGGTGTCCCCATGCACACAAATAACAGCTACCTTGCTATTCCCAGAGACCTCTGTTTTAACTAATTCAGCCTTTATCAGGGTCACAAGGCTACCTGAATCCAGCAATACCACAACATTTCTACCATTAATACACATTTTGCATAAATGTTTCTCAGTTCCCCGAATGGCAGTGCATGCGACTGTCGCACACAGCGACTGACGTCTGTCCGTCAGAAAGTCACATTGCATGGGTTCCTCCACAACCGGGCAATTTGCTGCAATATGTCCCGCTTGCCGGCAGCGGTAGCAAACAATCCATTTGGCTGCCTCTTGAGCCCCTGACTTCCCAGGCTGTTCTCGCCAAACTTTGGGTAGAGCTCCCACCCTCTCACTCTCTCCACCCTCACCCCTTGGAATCCTCTTATCCGCCCCTGGGGATGGTCTGGTCTTAGGGTGGAAAGTCCGAGAGTCTCTGGAAGAGGCCGTCAGGTTCTCTGTAGCCAAGTATTTCTCTACACGATCCACAAGACCACCGGCCGTCTCTGGGTCTCCATGGCTTACCCACTTTTGGATGGCAGTAGGAAGAGCTCTCAAAAACCGATCCATTACAACACGTTCCACAATCTCTGGTGCGGACAAAGTCTCTGGCTGTAGCCACTTCCTGCTCAGGTGAATGAGATCATACATTTGAGACCTGGGGGGTTTTCCAAGCTGGAAAGTCCAGTTATGCACACGCTGAGCCCGGACAGCCAGGGTGACACCCAGCCTTGCCAATATTTCAGCTTTTAGCATCACATAGTCTTTTGCTTGGTCAGGCTCTAGGTCATAGTAAGCCTTCTGCGATTCACCAGTTAACAGAGGAGCCACCAGTCCAGCCCACTGCTCCTCAGGCCACTTTTCTCTTTCAGCAGTCCTTTCAAATGTGGTCAAAAATACCTCTGGATCATCCTCTCCAGTCATTTTTGTCAATAAACGACTCACCCCAAAGGACGCGGCATTAGTGGGACGGCTTTCCTCACTGGTCTGCGGACGTTGCTGCATTACTGCTTCCATTTGTTGTAGTCTCTGCTCTTGCTTCTGTAACAGGTCTATGAAGCGGGCCTCAGATTGCTGCTGGGCTTGTTGCTGAGCTTCCAGACTCTGTTGGTGAGCTTGCTGCTGGGCTGCAAGGCTCTGTTGATGAGCTTGCTGCTGGGCTGCAAGGCTCCTTTGCAAACCTGCATTTGTCTGCTGTTGATTGGCATTTGCTAGAGCCAGCTGTTTCAGTATCTCCTCCATGCTGGCTTAAAAAAAACTGCCACTGGTTCTCCACCAACTGTGAGGGGGTTAACTCGGTAGCGGGTGTGTGTGACCCCCTGGTTGGGCTCCCCACACAAAAACAGGGCCAGCAGACGGAGGTTGTGGTTTTCAAAATCAAAAGGTGCGGTTTATTTCTCTATGTACAGTGACAAAAACACAGCAAAGCCAAAAAGAAACATAAACAAAATAAATCCTGGTCAGCTTGACCTCTGACTAAACATGCAGGTTTCCTAACTAACAACTGGGATCAGCCTGGTGCTGTCCCAGTCCCTAAGTCCCTGGTTTAGTCAATGTCCAAACAAATAGCCACACAGGCTTTGTCTCACCGCACAGGGGTTCACTCTCCCTAGACAGTCCACACAGGTCTAGGTCCAGGCATGAGCAAACACCTAATGAAGCTGGGAGTTTTTGTAGAGGCCTTAAACGAGCTGACAAGCTTCAGCTGGTCTCATCAACTCCCTGCCTGCACGACGCCCAGCACTCTCCCTAGAGGTATGAGTCATCCATGAGCCCACTAGCCTCAGCTGGGCTTCATCAACTCCCTCCCTAGTTGTATAAGTCGGCATAAAGCCTGAATCTGGGAGAAATATATCTACCCCCCTGGATGCAACCAGGTGACTTTACCTTCCTGCTGTCACAATATATATATATATATATATTTATTGTACAGTATTCTGTTCACACGTGACGAATACTAGAATACTAGAATCCCCCCCCCCCCCCCCCCCCCAATACAAAGACAGTAACAAAGCATCTACTGAGAGACCGGTGGAAGTGTTCTCATCCTGACCTGAGACAATCCAATTCTGTCTTTTTATAATGGGAGCATTTGTTATAGTTGAAAGCTCAGAAATGGATGAGCTGTCTGCTGAGCTCACAATGCAGGAGAACATACAAGCTAAAGTGATTAAGGGGAAGTATGAAATAGTAGAATACAGAAGTGCTTAGCTTCCATCTGGATTTAAAAAAAAAGAAGAAAAAAACAATTCAAGAGAATGTACAGTATATATATATTTTTTAGTATGGTCATACATACTAAAACATCTTATTTTTTTTTTTTATTTTTTTTGTGCAGGTAAATTAGAAATGCTGCTTATGACTCTTGTGTTTCCATATACAGCCAGCAGGTGGACCGTCTGAAACCAGTTTTATGTTTTTCTTGGTTGTCTTGCTTTGTTAAAGAAAAATTGTATGCAGAGCTCAAAAGTTCAACATTAAAGTGGAGTTCCACCCCAAAAAAAAAAAAAATACGCCAAAATCCTGCAAAAAAATTGAAAAAAACCCCACATATTTTTACTTACCAGAAATTGCGGTTGTATGCGGATGTTCCTAATCTGCCTATTCCTAGTCCTCGGCAGGTCTTCTTCCTCTTCCTCCTCGGGTTGTCTTCTGGGGAATGGGGCGCGTTGCCTTCTGGGAACTGTGTGTATTCCAGAAAGCAGCCGCCCCATTCACAAAGCCCCGCGTGATTCGCACATGCGCAGTAGGAAACGGGCAGTGAAAACTGCCTGTTCCCCTTAGTGAGGATGGCGACGCTGGGACCTGCTAGGATCGAGGGGTCGGCCTCAGGGGGCCCAACATCGCGAAAGTCAAAGCAGTGTCTCCTGCCTCTCACTAGACTTTCCGTGAATAGCTTTCTTCTAGTTTTTAGTGACAGGACAAGTTTTGAGGAAAAAGGCAACAGCTGCCTTTAGAAAACCCATAGTGCTTGGGGAATTCTTTGTCATCTGTAAAAGTGGTTGTAAACCTTTACATATACCCAGTGAAGTGACTGGCTTCAGGTGATACACAGAGATGAAACCAATCCTCCTAGATAAGTTGTACCTGTCTCTCTATCCAAACAAATTGCGTTTGAAAAACAGCTGCACAAATGGCGTGCGACATAAAAAAAACTGCAACAGTCACCACTTTATTTCCTTGGGTCTCTGCTAAAAAAAAGTGTAAAGTTTGGGGATCTGAGTAATTTTCTAGCAAAAAAAAAAATGATTTAAACTTGTTAAAGTGCCAGAAAAGGCCTGGCCTTCAAGTAGTTAAGTTGAGACGTGCTGCGATTGCTCTCCAGCCGCCTCCATGTACAAACCAGGGTTAATATCGCTCTATTGTACATGATGATGCCAAGGCGAAAAGTAAGTAGTACAACAACACTGTTTGTCATATGACGGCACCCCAGAACCGCCAGTTTCACATGCCCACGCTATTTTCCTAGGACACGGTGCATCCCCAATCTCTGTAAAGAGCCGATGACGCGGCTCTTTACCCATGTGATTGGCTGTTTCCAATCACAGCCTGTCACATGTAAATGCGGAAGTGCCATTTATCGGCTCTCCTGACCTCAGGCTGATCGTGTATGGTGAGGAGAATTGATCAGCGGCATCTCCTCACAGGGGAGACCAGTACAGGTAATCAGGACACTTATCAGTGCCCTGATTACAGTAAACCCCCATCAGTGACACCAATCAGGGCCCAATAGTGATGCCTTTCAGTGCCTGCTCATCAGTACCACTTATCAGTGCGGGCTATTGGTGCCTCTCATCAGTGCCCATCAGTGAGGGAGAAAAAGTACTGATTTACAAAAATTACTGACAAACTATGAAACTTTTTTTTTTTCTTCAAATTTTCGATTTTTTTTTTTTTTTTGGTAAAAAATAAAAAAAACAGCAGTGATTAAATACCACTAAGCGAAAGCTCTATTTGTGTGAAAAAATTAATAAAATGTAATTTGGGTGCAGTGTTGCATGACTGCGCAATTGTCATTGAAAGTGTGGCAGTGCTGAAAATTGGCCTGGGCAGGAAGGGGGTGAAAGTGCCCGGTAGGCAAGTGCTTAAAAACATTAATCCTAATATTTGGGCTCCATTCACACCGAAGCGTATCAATTTTTACTGGCGTTTTTCGGGTGTTTTTTAAAACTTTTTTTGCAGCTTTCTACAAGCTTTTTTTTTTTTTTGCGTTTTAGTGCATTACAAGCGTTTTTACAGCTTCAGGCGTTTTTGTTTAGCCAATAGAGAGCACTAGGGGGAGGTGAGGGGGAGAGCTGCTATTTGAACGTTTTACGAGCAATTTTCTGCTCAAGTCAGGCATTTCTATTGAAGTCTATGGGGCCAAAAACTCTTGTAATCTGCCAAAAAGATGCTCATTTTACTTTCTTAAGCTTCAAGTGACAAATCGCTCATATGGCCATTGAAATGAATGGGATTTTGCTTGTTGGGCATTTTGAAGCTTCAGAGCTGAGCGTTTTACAAGCTTAAAAACGCTCAGGTGTGAACAGGGCCTTAATTTGCCGCCTTTTCACCCTTTTTAGTACTATGTGCGCTTCTCCAATTCAGATCGGCAGACGATCTGGACCAATAACTGAGGCCTATGCCACGTGGACAGTGTCCCCGGCCTCTGATGAAGCAGCAGGCTGCTCGATACTCTGTAAATGCATCCTTTCCATAGGACCTTCTGTATAAGCTGTCTACATGCTGGCCTTCAGCAAAAAGGCTTCCCCACTGGGGTCTGTGGCCCCACACCTTTTGGCCTCCTCTCCCTGGCAGAGAAGGTTCTTCAGCCAAGGATTTATGTCCATTAGTAAATGTGAAATCTGTGTAAAGTAATGCTGATGACATTACTGATGAAGTACATTCGTCAAATTTCTGCTAATGACGAACCATTTCCTGGTCAAAACACTAAGTGCCTCTCTGTACATTGTTCTGTCTGATCTTGTGTGCAGCTATATTTGCCATTTGTGCATCAGTTTGATTCCCTACATTTCAATAACTCTGGAGACTTTCCTTACTCCTAATGCAACACCAGAGTAGGTTGTTTGCTGGAAACTCCATAGTGATGGACACATGATGAACACTGTATGGTGGCCACATACTTGACATGGGGAGCTTATGGAATGCTTGCAGTAGGCTTAGGAATGTGGGCACTGTGGCAAGCTTGCTTTACAGTACTAGGGCTCTGTCTCTATGCAGTTTGTGTGCTTTGATGATGTTCTGGGGAATTTTGCCAGTGCTGCCATGTGCGTTATTTGCCACAAATGGATCCTCCAAAGGTCTAATAAACAGAAGTTCATATTTCTATTGGTAGCCAGAAGCTTTCTCCTAGGCACATACCATGGTTCATACCTGGAGGTTGAGCCACCCTCTACCGCTTCACCCATGATCCATGTATCTCTCTTTTAACATGCCAGACACCCACAATAGAGTAAGAGATGCCAAAGTTTAGGCCCATGTACACACCGGCCACTTTCTTGGGTACACCTTGCTAGTACTGGGTTGGACCCCCTTTTGCCTTCAGAACTACTTTAATTCTTTGTGGCATAGATTCAACAAGGTGTTGGAAACATTCCTCAGATTTTGCTCCATATTGGCATGATAGCATCACACAGTTGCTGCAGATTTGTCGGTTGCACATCCATGATGCAAATCTCCTCTCGTTCCACCACATCCCAAAGGTGCTCTATTGGGATGAGATCTGGTGACTGTGGAGGCCATTGGAGTACAGTGACCTCATTGTCCAGTGGTGAGATGATTGGAGCTTTGTGACATGGTGCATTATCCTGCTGGAAGGAGCCATCAGAAGATGGGGACACTGTCGTCATAAAGGGATGGACATGGTCTGCAACAATACTCAGGTAGGCTGTGGCGTTTATATGATGCTCAATTGGTACTAAGGGGCCCAAAGTGTGCCAAGAAAATCCCCCCCCCCCCCCCCATTACACCACCACCAGCCTGAACCATTGATACGAAGCAGGATGGATCCATGCTTTCGTGTTTACGCTAAATTCTGACTCTACCATCTGAATGTCGCAGCTGAAAATTGAGACTCCTCAGACCAGGCAATGTTTTCCTGATCTTCTGTTGTCCAATTTTGGTGAGTCTGTGCGAATTGTAGCCTCAGTTTCCTGTTCTTAGCTGACAGGAATGGCACTTAGTCTTCTGCTGCTGTAGCCCATCGGCTTCAAAGTTATATGTGTTGTGAATTCAAAGATGGTATTCTGCATACCTTGGTTATAATGAGTGTTTTTTTATAAAAACTGTTGCCTTTCCATCATCTCAAACCAGTCTGCCCATTCTCCTCTGACATCAACAAGGCATTTTATTCCACACAACTGCCACTCACTGGATATTTTCTCTGTTTTGGACCATTCTCTGTAAATCGTAGAGATGTGTTTGGCTGATTAGCAATTTGTGTTACCAAGCAATTGAACATGATAAAGTGGCCAGTGCGTGTACAGTATATAAGTCTGCAGAACACCTGCTGGAGCTATAAGGTAGAAGTGTTTGATGTCTTCAGCCTGAGTAGACCAGTGGACTTAATGAGCAACCGAGGACATGCAATCGCTGTGCAACAGTTTAGGAATCTGTGTGTAATCCGCAAATTTACATTTACAGTACATCTTTTTAAGCTATGCAAAGGATCAGGTTTTTTTTTTTTTTCTCTCTATAAGGGTCATGTCACACTAGTAAATATGTAGCCACTACAGAATCGCTTTTTATGCTGGCCATACACCAGTCGAAAAATCGTTCAAATGCATTTTTGAAAAAGGAACAGTTGCGAGAGCAAACTATATTGCCATCATGTAATGACCGATTTTCAAACAATAAAACAAGAAGACTCCTTTCACACTGAGGAGATTTTCAGGTGCTAAAGGGCTAAAAATCGTGCCTGTAAAGTGCCAGAAAACCGCCTCCCCTGCAGCACCCAGTGTGAGAGCCTGAGTGCTTTCACACTGGAGCACTTGCAGGACGTTGGAAAAAGTCCTGCAAGTCGCATCTTAGAAGCGGTTTAGGATTGGTGTGTACACCGCTCCTCCACCGCCCCTGCCCATTGAAATGAATGGGCGCTGAAGCGTCTGCAAATCACTTCGGCAGCAGCGCTTTTTGGGCACATTCAGCCCTTTCTTCAGCCGCTAGCGGGGGTTAAAAGCGCACCGCTAAAACTAGTGGCGCTTTACCACTAACGTGGCCCTCTGGCAGTGTGAAAGGGGTCTTAATATGGTAATGGAATTTTTGTTGCACACCAGATCAAGAATGCCATATATGCACATGAACTCCTTATACTATCAGCAGGGGTGACTTTCTTCATAAACTTTTGTGTTCCCAAACCAAGTTTATTCGGCAGGCAGAGATCTCAAGACTACCAATGTTTTTTTTTAAAATAAGCACAGTTTGTAAAACCATGGTATTTAATAAAAAAAAATCAGTGTTGGATTGATGTACCGTATATACTCGAGTATAAGCCGACCCAAATATAAGCCAAAGCACCTAATTTTACCACAAAAAATGGGAAAATGTATTGACTCGAGTATAAGCCTAGGGTGGGAAATGCAGCAGCTACTGTAAGTGGAAAAAAGGGGCCAACAATGCCCATCTGGAGCCTCACTGTGCCCATCTGCCGCCTCACTGTGCCCATGTACCTTTGATCCGCTGTGTCAGTGTTGATGAGGAGGGAAGGGATTTGCACCTGATTACGCTGTACATTGTCTCCTCTCAGATGATTCACAGCAGGGCTGTATGTATCGGAAGTCCGCACCGTCCACTGTAACAAAGTCCTCGGAGGAGCTCTGTTACAGTGGACAGCGCGGACTTCCTATACATACAGCCCTGCTGTGAATCATCTGAGAGGGGGCAATGTACAGCGTCATCGGGTGCAAATCCCTTCCCTCCTCAACACTGACACAGTGGGAGAGGAGACCCTCACTCGAGTATAAGCCAAGGGTGGCTTTTTCAGCATAAAAAAATGTGCTGAAAAAGTCGGCTTATACTCGAATATATACGGTATGTGGTTGGTTTTTAAACATGTAAGAATAATGGTCTGCATTTTTGTAGATTAAAAAAAACTAATTGTGCAAATTATGCAAAGATTTTTATGTTTCTATATTTTGCAAAAAAAGTGTGTGTGCGTTATTTTGGTCTCCTATTTTTCTGTCTTTAATTTTTTTTAGGGAACATTTAAAGAAGCAAAAAGGTATATACAAATTGTCTATCTTGATGGTTGTATGTTTCTTGTGTGTACTCTTGCTATGCTCTTTATGTTCGACATGACCATTTGTTGACACGACCATTTATTTTTCGGGTTAAAATTCTCTCACACATACATAGGAACAGTGTGCTTTTTAACAGACAAACACATTAACCTTTTCAATTTATTGTTCGTTTCGACAAACGTTTTCCAAACTTTCCTTTTTGATATATATATATATATATATATATATATTTTTTTTTTTTTTTTTCTCTCTAAAAAAAAAAATGTCACAACCGATTTATCTTTTCTTGCCCATTAACTGGATGAAAAATTAATAAACTGTCAAAATTGCAGATTTTCGAACGATTTTTCGTCTAGTGTATGGGCACCAGTAGACTGGTCAAAAACGGGCCATTCTGCTGCTAGCGCCAAATCGCCAGCAGCAGGATCTCCAAAAAGGCTACGTGTGTGCCCTCAACCAGTTGCAGAGTGATAGATAGATATATATATATATATTCATTCTCATCCATAACTCCATTATCATTTTTAATTATTTTTTTTGCAGCCAGCTGCTGGCTTTCTCATGGAACCGCTGCAAGCGGAGCGCTGGAGTGTTTTTTTAAGCGGCGGGAGGGGGACGTCCGAACCAAACCCCCCCTCCCCCCTCCACTTGCCAGTGTTTCTTGGGCTTACCCTTTTCACCTGTTCACCCGCGAGACGAGCCGTGAAGTGCGGTCGGCTTCTCCCATAGGTGATCAAAGATTAGATACTCTTGGAGGACCGGACCAACGTTTTCCCTTCCGGTCCAGGCTTGAAGTAAATAAAATTAGCTTTAAAATGAGATCAAAAATATATATATATATTTTTTTGTGGTATTTTGCTTTTAAAGGTATAGAGGTTCTTTTTGACTCCAGGTCTCTCCATATAGAGGACCTGTCTTCTATAGAGGACCTGTCTTCCTTTTTTCTATTACAAGGGATGTTTACATTCCTTGTAATAAAAATAAAAGTGATAAGAAAAATAAAGGGTCAATGCAAAAATAAAAAGTAAAAGATTTTTTTTATTTTTTTTTTAAACGCCCTTGTCCCTCAGTACTCGCACGTAGAAGCGTAAGGCCCCATGTACACTGCTGCTGCTAAACGGACATTCAGAGGCAGTTGGACACTTTTTTTTCAACTGCCCCTGAACTCATTCAATGTTATCGTATGTGGACAATGTACACAGGTTTGTTTACTGTCGTTTTTAGGCAGTTGCGTTTTATATATTTTTTTTTTTTAAGGCAAAAAAATGACTTCAGATGCCAAAGTTTCAGACGCTAAACGCAGTAACCAGCGTTTAGCCGCGTTTCGTTTACAGGCGTTTTTCATTTTTGGCCATTTCAAAAAAAAAAAAAAAATATATATATATATATATGTATATGTTTTTTAAAACGCTTCTAAACCTAAACGCGGCATATAAACGCGGCAAAACGGACGGTTTAAATGTGGGCTACTATCTGTCAAGTTAAACCGTTCAGGAGAGGTTGTAAAAACGTCCCGTGTACATGAAGCCTAAGTTGTGCACGCATATGTAAACGGTATTCACACCACACATGAGGTATTGAGTGTTAGAGCGAGAGCAACAATTCTAGTGCTAAATCTGCTCTGTAACTCCAAATGGGTAACCTGTAAAGCAGGGGTCTCAAACTGGCGGCCCTCCAGCTGTTGCGAAACTACAAGTCCCATCATGCCTCTTCCTGTGGGAGTCATACTTGTAACTGTCAGCCTTGCAATGCCTCATGGGACTTGTAGTTTGGCAACAGCTGGAGGGCCGCCAGTTTGAGACCCCTGCTGTAAAGGCTTTTAAAGCGTCACCTATAAAGATTTTTAAGTACCAAAGTTTGTCGCCATTCCACGAGCATGTGCAATTTTTAATCGTGACATCTTAGGTATCTATTTACTCTGCATAACAGCTTTCACATTCTGCAAAAAACATGGGCTGAATTGTGTTTTTATAATATATATATATATATATATATATATATATATATATATATATAATTTCTATTGAAAATTTACAAGCCTCAAACAGTGTTTTTTTATTTCATTAAAGTGTATTTTTTCCCCAAAAATTGTTTGCAAAACCGCTGCACAAAAATGGTCGGACATAAAAAATTGAAGTGATCACCATTTTATTCCCTAGGGTTTCTGCTTGTATGTTTGGATGTTATACTGATGTAAACAGAAAGTGCCAGAAAAAGCCAGGTTGGCAAGTGGAAGGATTTGCTCCCTCTGTAGCCAGATGCAGCAAGATGTTGCTCTGCCATTGGCCTGAATGCTGCTGCATCTTGATCTTTAGAGATGGGAGTTCTATATCGCTGCCTTGGCTACAGAAGGAACAATTCCATAGGGACAAACTGGTAGCCTTTTAGCAATCCTGCCATTGTTTATTTTGACAAATTGTCAGCAGTAGGATGGTTAGTGGCCGGGTGTCATTAGCCTTATTTTTGTTGGTAGGAAAGAATGAATTGTAGTCAGAGCCCTTTGGTGTTTTAACTCAAGGGGGTTGTAAAGCGTCGTGTTTTTTCACCTTAATGCATTCTATGCATTAAGGTAAAAAAACACCTTGCAGTCATCGCCCCCCCCCCCCCCCCGAGCCCCTGTTTTACTTACCTGAGCCCTGAATTTCCGAGGGTGCGATCCCGCGTCGTTCTCCCCAGGCCTGATCGGCTCTTCATTGGATAGATTGATAGCAGCGCAGCCATTGGCTCCCGCTGCTGTCAATCAAATCCATTGACGAGGCCGCCAGGGGGCAGTGCTGAGTGATACAATCAGCGGCTATGGACACCGACTGTATGGCACGGGAGTGCGCCTGCAAGGTAACCCCCTCGGGAGAGAGCTTCCCAGAGGGGGTTATCTTCTATTGCCGGGAGGAACCGTGAGAGCCGCCATGGGACCCCAGAAGAGGACGATCGGGGCCACTCTGCAAAATGAACTGCACGGTGGAGGTTAGTGTATGTATGTATGTATGTATGTATGTTTGAAAAAAATAAAAAATCTAAGCTTTAGTACCACTTCAAACTTCAAGCAAGTTGTAGCTCCGTTGTTTGGTGAACTACAGAATTGGCAGCTTCAGTAGTAGAGAAATGTTATTGTTGTTATAAATCTCTGCTGCTAATTGGCTGATAGACATACCAATCAATTACTTTTAGGGTCACGTCACTCTAATATAAAGATCGATTTTGTGTGTGTAGAAAAGAAATTACTTTGTATTTCCTTTTAATTTTTGTCATAGTACTTTGAACTGTGAATTAGTGGAGAGTGGATTATTTGATAAGTATTCTGACATTTTATTACCTTTCTACAATCATTCTCCGAACGTTGGTTCCCTGCTTGGCTAATGCTGTATGGTAATTCAGAATACAGGCTGCTAAGTGATGAACAGGGAAGAAAGTGCGCTCACCTGTTCTATTCTTTCAAACCTAATTATGTCACTTATATCAGGCGTCCTTTTCAAAGTCTTTATTTCAAGCATTTCTCTTGGCAGTACCGAGCTAATGGCGGGATTTTCTTGTGATTGCAGTTGTTGAATGGGGTGACGATGTCCACACGATCACAGAAGACGAAGCCGTCATGCTGGTGAACCATCAAGCGACAGGAGACGTCTGCACGTTAATGATGTGCTTACAGGACAAAAGCCTGGTATGATGTCTCTTTATGGAAAGTGATTTTGTAGTGGGGAGAAGTTCCTTTCTAATCAGTGATGATCAGTGTGAAGTAATTTGTGCTTGCATAAAGATTAATGAAGATCCAACATTCTTTATAGACCTGTCTGAGCAATGAACTGCGTTGGATCTGTGCAATTTTATTTTTATTTTTTTAATGTACACTATATTACCAAAAGTATCGGGACGCCTGCCTTTTACAGGCAAATTAACTTTTAATGGCGTCTTAGTCCGTAGGGTTCAACATTGTGTTGGACCACCCTTTGCAGCTTTAACGCTTCTGGGAAGGTTCCTCTCAAGGTTTGGTAGTGCGTCCTATGGGAATGTTTGACCATTCTTCCAGAACCGCATTTGTGAGGTCAGGCACTGATGTTGAAATAGAGAGCCTGGCTCGCAGTCTCCACTCTAATTCACCCCAGAGGTGTTCTATCGTGTTAAGGTCAGGACTCTGTGCAGCCAGTCAAGTTTCCCCACCCCAAACTCGCTCATTCATGTCTTTATGAACCTTGCTTTGTGCACTGGTGCACAGTTATGTTGGAGCAGGAAGGGGCCATCCTCAAACTGTTCCCACAAAGTTGGGAGCATAAAATTGTCCAAAATGTCTTGGCATGCTGACACCATAAGACTTCCCTTGACTGGAACTAAGGGGCCAAGCCCAACCCCTGAAAAACATCCCCACACCATAATCCCCCCTCCACCAAGTGGTTTGGACCCGTGCACAAAGCAAGTTCCATAAAGACATGGATGAGTGAGTTTGGGGTGGAGCAACTTGACTGGCCTGACCTCAACCCGATAGAACACCTTTGGGACGAATTGGAGCAGAGACTGCGAGCCAGGCCTTCTCATTCACATCAGTGCCTGACCTCACTGGTCAAACATTCCCATAGACACATTCCTAAACCTTGTGGACAGCCTTCCCAGAAGAGATGAAGCTGTTATAGCTGCAAAGAGTGGGCCAACTCAATATTGAACCCTACAGACTAAGACTGGGATGCCATTAAAGTTCATGCGCATGTAAAGGCAGGTGTCCCAATACTTTTGGTAATTTAGTGTATATTGTGTGGTACTGGAAACATTGCTTGTGGCGATTTAAAGCTCCAGGAACAAAAAAGTTCAACATATTCCTCAATGGCCACAAAAGATATGAATACACCTTGTGTGCACCAAGTAACATTTAAAAAACCTAGTTATCCCAATTGTACAGTACAGGACTGGTATTCAAAGACCATGACTTCTATAAGGCTACCTTCAGGTGATTGGGCACTGGCAAAACTTTTGCTAGAGCATTTGCATATTCCCCTGCCCTCTTCACGAGGCTCATGTTTTTTCTGCTTGTGGTTTAGGTAATAAAAATGATAATCCTTCTTCTTTTTTTTTTTTTTTTTTTTAAACCATAGTTTTATTTATTTTTTTCATCTGAATCTTTGAGCAACATCCAACTGCTTATTGTCTTGCGCTACTTAATTGTTTACAGATCTGTTACCCTCAATGCGTACCTTGGAGAGAGTACCTGGACCCCACTGCATGGGGCTGGCCTGCAATGGCTGCCTTGAGCACTGGATCGTGCATGAAGTACTCATCTCATCAAAGTCCAGGGTGTGAACGTTGCTGAAGGGTACTATACAGGTTCCAGGAATGTGGTCCATTTCTATGGTTCCCAAACCCTGAAGACCCCTTATGGGGTATGCCCACCATGATGGACAAAGCCTGGACCTTCATAGGCCCAGTGTTGTAGATTGAACAATGCAAGGTTTCCTTGTATATGGAATTGGGTTCTTGCTTTAAACAACACTATCTGCAAGGCGTATGGCATTTAGTGGGGGAAGATTTGGATGTTCACTTTGTTTGAGGCACCCCCTGACATTTTGGGTCTAACATTTCTCAGGAAGCATTCTTAAAATTTGGTGTTTTTTTCTTCCTATCTGGACTTTGTTTCAGACGGATGAGGTAGGTAACTGTGTCATGCCTCCCAGATGACATAGGCCCCTTTCACACTGGAGCGGCGGTGGCGGTAAAGCGCCGCTATTTTTAGTGGTGCTTTACTGCTAATTTTGCAGCGGTATTCGGCTGCTAGCGGTGCGGTTTTACCCCCTGCTAGCGGGCGAAAAAGGGTTAAAAACCACTGTATAGTGCCTCTGCAGAGGCGCATTGCCGGTGGTATAGCCGCGGTGTCCCATTGCTTTCAATGGGCAGGAGCGGTGGAGGAGCGGTAAACACACTGCTCCAAAGATGAGGCTAGCAGGACTTTTGGAGCGGTCCTGCTAGCGCACCGCTCCAGTGTGAAAGCCCTCTGGCTTTCACACTGGAGAAACAGCAGCCGCTGTTTCAGGTCGGTTTGCAGGCACTTATTTTACCGCTATAGTGCCTGCAAACCGCCCCAGTGTGAAAGGGGTCTTATTGATCGCTTTTCTTCAGTGCAGAACTCACCTATTACGTTGTTGCATTCTCACAGCCACAGAAACTTGGCGCCTGGGTTATAGCAGCTCTTTCTCCAGATGTGCAAATGTATTCTGCCCTCATGAACCATGAATACCCCCCGGGGAATCCCTCTCTAGCAATGGTGGATCACAGGCATAAGGTTGCTTGCACAAGAAATTCTAATAGGATGCTAACTGCAGGCGACATACAGGAAATGCAGAACACCGCTCGGGGTGATGGCTGTTTACTTGTCCAGGAGCAATGTCTTGTATTGACACCATTTCTCTCATCTGATTCTGGCTCCCATTCAGGAATGGCCAATCTGACAAAAGCAGATCTCTCTCACTATGCATGAATGGAAAAAATTCTGTTACTTCTAGAACCTTCAGTTTCTAAAGGCCAGAAATGCTGCATAGTTACATAGTTAGTCAGGTTGAAAAAAGACAAAGTTCAACCATAAAATAAATAAATAAATAAAATAAAATGAAAAATATCGTACAATCCATATACCCAATTCTATACCCACAGTTGATCTAGAGGAAGGCAAAAAACCCCAGCAAAGCATGATCCAATTTGCTACAGCAGGGGAAAAAAATTCCTTCCTGATCCCCTGACAGGCAATCGGATTTACCCTGGATCAACTTTACCTATAAATGTCAGTACCCAGTTATATTATGTACATTTAGGAAAGTATCCAGACCTTTCTTAAAGCAATCTACTGAGCTGGCCAGAACCACCTCTGCAGGGAGTCTGTTCCACGTTTTCACAGCTCTTACTGTGAAGAAACCTTTCTGTATTTGGAGATGAAATCTCTTTTCCTCTAGACGTAAAGAGTGCCTCCTTGTCTTTTGTGTTGACCGTAAAGTGAATAACTCAACACCAAGTTCACTATATGGACCCCTTATATATTTGTACATGTTGATCATATCCCCCCTTATTCTCCTCTTCTCAAGAGTGAATAAATTCAGTTCCTCTAGTCTTTCCTCATAGCTGAGCTCCTCCATGCCTCTTATCAGTTTGGTTGCCCTTCTCTGCACTTTCTTTAGTTCCCCGATATCCTTTTTAAGAACTGGTGCCCAAAACTGAATTGCATATTCCATATGAGGTCTTACTAATGATTTGAACAGGGGCAAAATTATATCTCTCTGGAGTCCATACCTCTCCTAATACAAGAAAGGACTTTGCTTGCTTTGGAAACCGCAGCTTGGCATTGCATGCTAATATTGAGCTTATGATCTACCAAAACCCCCAGATTCTTCTCCACTATGAATCCCCCTAGTATGTATGATGCATTCATATTCTTAGCCCCCAAGTGCATAACTTTACATTTATCAACATTAAACCTCATCTGCCACATAGTCTGCCTCATCTGCCACATCTGCATGTCCTCTTTTTTCCATCGCAAACAAAGGATTTCCCAGCACACTTACCAGCCAGTCAGCAAACCAATCGAATTGGCCCTAACAGTTTACATTTAAAACGGATGGTTTTGTTTGCACATATTTTTAAATATACGTGTAAGCCGCAGTGCCCACGCCAAAGGACCTCTGTATATACTGCAGTCATAACGCTAAATTTCCAGAGCCTCCATAGTAGGAGCACATAAAAGAATAAATAGATTAAGGGCAGGTATGCCTGGAGGGAGCCCACCATCCCATAAAGGCACGGAGACACACATGACTCCAGTGCATCCCTGTACCCGATTCATCCAACTGTACAAAAAAGTGGCAACCACCACAATCTATAACCGGCCTTTGCAGCAAGGTGCACATGGAAGGGCAATGCACATCGCAAACAAAGGATTTCCCAGCACACTTGCCAGCCTGCAAAACAACTAAATTGGCCATGTCTACAGTTTACCTTAAAAACAGAGGGTGTTTCTTTTCCCCCTGACCCTGTCCTGGAATCAAGAGACTTCATTTTCTTGAAGATGTTCTGGTTTAAAGTATTGAGGACGTTGCTTTTGTATCGGAGGCAGCAGAAGAATTTTCCCTCTCCTGAAATTATGAGGTACAAGCTATGGCTTCACACCAGATACACTAATTGATGCAATGCACACTAGTTTTTGCCAAATGGCACCTAATTCTCCAGCAAAAACCAGACCTCTGTGGTTACTCAGACTGGCGAAGTCTAAAAAGACAGATTGATTGTGTGCTTTGAGGACTGCGTCTGACCTGAAATGGTTTATACTTCTCCTTGGCTTTTTGCTGATATTTCTCATAAGGAAAAGGATTTGAAAAAAGTCTAATCCTGTAGTGGACCCTGTCATTTCAGTTCTCAAATAAAAACCTTACAGTTCCCATTGAGGGTGTTCCTTTCTTTAAAGATTCTGTTGATGGGTATTCTCAAGGCCTTATTTGCTCTTGCAGGTCCAGCCCTGCATCTGGAAATTGCTGCCATGTGTATTTGCCAGACTAATGCTAACTGGTCCATACACCTGAACAGGGACCAGAAAGGTGGAAACCTGTCTTAAGCCTCATACACATGATCGGATTTCCATCGGACAAATCCGTGGAATTTTGTCCGAAGGACGTTGGCCGCAAACTTGTTCTGCATAGAGACGGCAGAACTTTTTCAGCCAACATTCACGAAACTACGTGGTTTTTCTGCTCTTTAGCGCCGCCCTTTGGGCAACTTCTGCTAATGTTGTCTTATGGTTAGCATTGGTTCTGAGCATGCGTGTTTGTACTTTGGATTTTAGTCCGACGGACTTGTGTACACGCGATCGGATAATCTGACGGAACATATTTGTAGTCGGACAATTTGAGAGCATGGCCATCCAACATTTGTTGTCGGATATTCCGACAACAATTGTCCGATGGAGCATACAGACAGTTGGAATATCCGACAACACGTTCATCACACAATTGTTGTCGGAATATCCGATCGTGTGTACAGGCCTTAAGAAGACCATGCTTTCTCAGAACAATTACATCTGAAGCCTTCAGCCCTATTATTTTGTGTTTGTGCTCTTGAGAATGTAATTCAACAAGTCTCAAGAATCACTAATTTCTTTATGCTGAAAAAAAACTGGACCCTGATGAAATTGGTGGAATTATATGGGTACGTTCTAGGGTTGGCCCTAGCAAAAGTTTTTGCCACTGTGCAACCACCTGAAGGTAGCAGCACATGACCTATAGTCTGAATACCAACCCTGTACTGAACTTTAAGGTTAGTTATTTGCAGGTAAGTCACAATTTCAATTATTACCTTGTAAAAGTAGTAGTGACGACATCACTGGGCTGCACAATAGTCTGTTGGAGAGCAGAGCTTTGGGAGGAACTCTGCACAAGGCAAGAGTGCACCAGTAACCCGTCTTTATTATGGGAAGCTTCTGCACAGAGGGAAAGTCTCACACTGGATTACTGCACAGATCTGCAATAAATACACAAAGCACACCAAGATTCAAGTAAGAATACACATGACTGTTATTAGGACAATATTTGTTTTTCCCAGAATTAATCTTTAACCGCCTCTGCTCCGGAAAGTTTTACTCCCTTTATGACCAGGCCGTTTTTTTGCTCTTCAGCACCGTGCTCCTTTAACTGGTTATTGCGTTGTCATGAAATGCTGTACACTAATTCAATTTATATATACCGTGTATACTCGAGTATAAGCCGACCTGAATATAAGCCGAGGCATCAAGTTTTAAAACAAACAACTGGGAAAACTTATTGACTCGAGTATAAGCCTAGGGTGTCCATCTGCATGCCTCACCGTGCCTCACTGTGCCCATGCCTCACTGTGCCCAATCTCCCTACCCTATCTCCGGCGCTGTGTGACTAGACTGACGTTTAACATGCGAGTCTATGGTAGGGGTGCCTTAGGTCCTCTGGACAACAAACTCTGCACACTTGTAGAGGAAGAGTGGGGCTATATGTGTGCCAAGTTTGGGGTCCAGGGGACCTAGGGCCGGCCGGTACCGGGTCCCCAAAATCACCAGAGAAATTACCGTTTAACATGGGAGTCTATGGAAGGGGTGCCCAGTTTGAAAAATCGGTGCTCCCCGGCCGTAGGTCTCCCGGACAACAAACTTTGCACACTTGTAGAGGAAGAGTGGGGCTACATGTGTGCCAAGTTTGGGGTACAAAGTTGAAGAGGGACATAGACTTGAGTATAAGCCGAGGGGGGGCATTTTCAGCACACAAAAATGTGTTGAAAAACTCGCCTTATAATCGAGGTATATACGGTATATATTTTTTTTACACCAATACAGCTTTCTTTTGGTGGTATTTGATCACCACTGGGTTTATTTTATTTATTTTTTTGCTATATAAATGAGAAATGGATAATGGTTAAAAAAAATAAAAAAAGAAGGGTCATTTGGTGTATATTTAATCCACTTGCCGACAGCATAACGTCATTATATGGCGGCAAAGTGTCTCTCCTGTTCCGGATCATATACCTAGTAAGTGATCCGGCACTTCTGGGTAGGGGGCGCGCAGGCGCAGCTTGTGCTGTGATTTAGATGCAACACAAGCTGATCAGCGGGTGCTGGCACCCGCTGATCAATGAGGAGAATGACAGAACAGAGCTCTGTCTATGTAAACAAGGCAGAGCTCTATCCGGTCAGCGGGGATGTGATGGATTTTGTTTCCTTGCAAAGCAGGAAATAAAATCCAGCACATTCCTTAAGCTTGGCCATACATGGATAGAAAATTGCTTGAAACAGCATTCGATAAATCCAATCGCTTGACTTTAGAAACGTTTGTGTGCGCATTTCGATTTTCGAAAGAAAGATCCGTCATTCAGAATTTTTGTTGCGTAACAGAACCATTTTCTAAACAGTAGTAGGAAAATCGACTGTTATTGGTTTGAAAAAAAATACAGCGCATGTGCATTGATCAACAAAAAGTTTGCCAGTGTGGAAAATTATTGAATACAATGATGGCGTTAACACACAGTCTTTCGACAGATCTTTATCAAAAACAAACTTTTTTTTCCGAACGATTTTCTATCTATGTATGGACAGCTTTAAGGACCGTACACGATGAGAACATCATACGAAAAATTCACTTACAAAGCGAGCATGTGATAATCTGATCTTTGGTACACAGCATTCGAGAGCCGATCACAACACCTCATGCAAAATTATCCGATAGGACATGCATGAACATTTTTCTTGTACGATTTTCATTCAGTCAGTACAGTTGTCGTCCGAAAATACAATACAAATACACTACAACACATGACATAAGTTCCAAATTTTTATTCGGTAATACGAGAATTTCTGAAAGTTTAGTTGTCTCTTAATTTTCTGTATCAGACTAGCATGCAAAAAAAAGATAATTTGTCTGATTAATCTCATTGTGCCTACCCTCGAATTAGCAAAAGCACCACATTGTAAACAGTAAAACACTGCATAGGCACACATTTACCCCTTTGATCGCCCTGGATGTTTAACCCCTTCCCAGCGAGTTTCACTAGTACAGTTATGATGTATACTTTCAGCACTGATCACTGTATTAGTGTCTCTGGTTCTCAAAAAATTTCAGATTGTCTGCTGCAATATCACAGTCCCGCTAGAAGTCGCTGATCACTGTCGTCACTAGTATAAAAAAAAACGATCTATAAAAATTCCAGTATATACACATAGTTTGTAGACACTATTATTTTTTTGCAAACCAATAAATTTACGCTTATTGGGATTTTTTTGCCAAAAATATGTAGGAGAATACATATTGGCCTAAATTTGTAAAGAAATTAGGTATAAAACATATTCAATCTTTATATTTATTTTTTAACAGAAAGTTATTTGGTAAATTGTGTTTTTTTTTTTTAATAGCGCAAAAAATAAAAAATCCAGTGGTGATTAAATACCATCAAAAGATCGTTCTATTTATGGGTATAAAAAGGACATGAATTTTGTTTGTACAGCATTGCATGATCGTGCAATTGTCAGCAAGGCCCCTTTCACACTGGAGCGGTTTGCAGGCGCTATTGTGCTAAAAATAGGGCCTGCAAACCGTCCCTAAACAGCGGCTGCTGTTTCTCCAGTGTGAAAGCCCGAGGGCTTTCACACTGGAGCGGTGCACTAGCAGGACGGTAAAAAAAGTCCTGCTAGCCGCATCTTTAGAGCGGTGAGAGGAGCGGTGTGTTTACCGCTCCTTCCCATTGAAAGCAATGGGCAACCGTTGTAATACCGCCGGCAATGCGCCTCTGCAAAGGCGCATTGCCGGCGGTATTAACCCTTTTTCGGCCGCTAGCGGGGGTTAAAACTGCACCGCTAGCGGCTGAATACCTCTGCAATTCCGACGGTATAGCGCCGCTAAAAATAGCGGCGCTATACCGCCACCGCACCTACCGCCCCAGTGTGAAACCAGCCTTAAAGTAACGCAGTGCTGTATGGCCTGGTCATGAAGGGGGGTACATTTTCTGGAGGTCAAGTGGTTAGGGTAAAACTCCAACCAAATTCTTTTAATTCATTATTTTTTTTATTAACAATGCAGGGCACCTGTGAATTAAGATGTAGAACTCATGACTTGTTTCCTTGATGGATATAGTGCTGTTTCTCCTAAAATATGAATGACCCTTAAAGGGATTTTCCTATTTCTGCACGTCATTCTTCGTCATTCTTGAAGAATTAGCCGGACCCTCGTCCTTGTAAGAAATTTGTCCTTGCATCTATTTTTAGCTCTCCCTGAAACGTACATAATTGCATTAGAGTGTGACCCTACGTCCCTCTGTCACTCAGCGGCTCTACTAGAAAGTATTGAGCGATGCTTCATGGCTCTAGAAGTGGCGACCTCCAACCAGCAAGGCTGAGTCATGTACACAGGAGTCCAGCCTGTTTAGTCACTAATCGTTTCTCTAAATATGAAACTGAAACTAAATGAAGGACCAAATTTATTGGAACAAATTATTTAAGGGAATATGGAGATTTTTAAAGTGTTTTTTGTAGTGATACACTGAGATTTCGGCCACAGAACATTATCAGCCGAAAATGTTTTTTGTTTTTTTCAGTCTTGTCCTGAAAGGAAAAAAAGGTGCCAATGGCTGCCGAAAACGCCTGCAATTTTGCCATGATTTAACTGCAATTTTGCTGTGCTTATAGTGTGTTTTCATAGGTCTCGTGGCTCAAAAAATGCATCAAAAATGCAACACGGGTAAATTTTTAATGCATTCTTGGCATGTTTTCAATGCATTTCAATGAGGAGGTGCATTTTTGGTGCATTTTTTTTCTTTTTTCTTTTATCTGACAAAATATGCACCAAAAATACAACAAGCATGATTTTTAACACCGTTTCAAAGGGTGTTGATAATGGCCAACAATAAATTCATATGCAAAAGTCGAAAATAATAGTTATTTATAAAATATATATTGAGTATATGCCGACCCGAATATAAGCAGAGGCACCTAATTTTACCACAAAAAACTGGGAAAACTTATTGACTTGAGTATAAGCCTAGGGTGTCCATCTGCATGCCTCACTGTGTCCATGCCCATGCCTCACTGTGCCCATGACTAGACTGACGTTTAACATGGGAGTCTATGGAAGGGGTGCCCAGATTTGAAAAATCGGTGCTTCCCGGCCGTAGGTCCCCCGGACAAAAAACTTTGCACACCTGTAGAGGAAGAGTGGGGCTACAGGTGTGCCAAGATTTGGGTCCAGGGGACCTACGGCCGGCCGGTACCGGGTCCCCAAATTCCAGGAGATCGGGTGCAAAAAGGTGACTCGAGTATAAGCCGAGGGGGGCATTTTCAGCACAAAAAAAAATGTGCTGGAAAACTCCGCTTATACTCGAGTATTTACAACGTATGTGTGTGTGTGTGTGTGTGTGTGTATATATATTATTTTTATTTTATTTTTCAAAACTGTCTATTTCGGTTTTGGCCACGTGCATCATGAATTTTCGGTTTCGGTGCCAGAATTTTCATTTGGGGTGCACCTCTAGTTTTTGTTTTCCTAGTTGCTTCTTGCCTTGCCAGTGTTCCTCTGCAGAATATGGAGGCCATTGCTGTCCTTGTTTTGTATGATGTGTCTGACTGGGGAAAATAATGTTGTCCTCCTAGCAGTGCCTTTGTTACATCATTTGCACTAGTACAGCAACAGAAGAAGTTGGTTGGAAAAGCACTTCATACATAAAGGACAAAGCTTTATATTTTCTAATTTTAGGTGGCGTTGAGATCAGGTAGCTGAAGGAAAAGTCATACATGTTGCTACTGTAGATATATAGGGGTTTATTATGGCTTGGCTGTCAAATATGCTTCATATCCCTGCTGCACAATTAATCCTCCTCCACATATCATTTTAAATGGACACCCAAACTTTTGTTGCAATTGGAACCCCAGTAAATAATGATCTGTGAATGCCAGCTTAGTTGCCTCCCAATGATTGGTATCTAATGTCTGGAGGGGTGCTGGGGATGGTAAAATTCCCAGTATTTGCTACATACAGTGCGAATTTTGATCTTCTCCAGGGGTCTCAATACTACGGCCCTCCAGTTGTTCAGGAACTACACTTCCCATCAGGCCTAGTCATGTGAATGTCAGAGTTTTTATGGCTCATGGGACATGTAGTTCCACAAGAGCTGGAGGGCCGTAGTTTGGAGATCCCTGTAAATCTAGACACCACTGTTGTGATTTCCTGTCTTGTCTTGATGATGCTCGCTCTGCACCTCGTCCATTTAGAAAGTGTCTTGTATTCTTTTCAAAGAATACAAGACATTCTCTGAGTGAGCCATCCTCCTGTCATCGCTGTACGAGATGGAAAGCCACAGAAGAGGTGTCCGGACGATCAACACTCTATACCTGGAAAGGATTACAAATGAGAATTTTAGCATCTCCAGGTGTTGTATACCATTCATTAAAGGTAACTAAGCTCGCTCACTCTAACGTCTAAAATAGTTTTTTCCTTGGGGTTCCATGATATATACTTTTTGCCCATTGAAGAATTCTATATGTGCACCAAATGCCTTTGCATACTCAGCTACTGCCTTGTAGATGTGTCCTTGAATTATCACTGTGCTGCCTGTTCACAAAGCAGAGCTGTGGGAGGGACCCAGCAGGCCCCACTCACTACAGGCTGCCTGTAGAAAATGACAGGAGGGGGCCGAGACCAGACCAGTCACCCTGCACAATGTCAGAAAGCAGCAGTGACTGGTCTTTATTACAGGAAGCTCCTGCTCAAATGATGATGGAATACTCCACAGGTCCAGGGTTATTGCACAAAGCACACTTTGTCTCTTGTATTTGGAAAGTGTTTGCTTATCCCAAAGTTCACCTTTTAGGGCCCTTTTGGAGTGTATTTAAGGCACATGTGATAATGCATGTTTTGTTAAGGCAGCCCTTTCCTTTAAAAGAGCTGCCTTTGCACCCCAATGGACCGAAAAGTGGACTTGCCCCATTATTGGTAACTCCGTGCACCACAATGCACAATAGTGGCTGGGTTATGGAACGCTGCAATGCAAGTGAAGTGCAATAAAAAAAAAAAAAAAAAGAAATGTGCATTTCCATGTTCTGCTGTCATTCTGCATTACTAGAACACATAGAATGGGCGCTAAAGGAAACCTGTTCTGGGAAATCCTGAATGCTATTATGGTCTTTTCCTTGAAGATCCTCGTTGCCTGTTGTCATTTTGATTGTTCGGCTTCTCTTTAAGACCCCTTTCACACTGGGGCCGCCCGTGCATTAGCGGTAAAGTGCCACTCATTTTAGTAGCGCTTTAACGCAGTTTAAGCGGGGCTTTACAGCCGCTAGAGAGGTGCTTTTAAGCCCCAGCTAGTTGGCTTTCCAGGCGCATTGGAAAAGCTGCCCATTCATTGCAATGGGCAGGGGCGTTTTGGGAGAGCTGTATACAGCGCTCCCAAACCGCTCCAAAAATGCTGCTTGCAGGACCTTTTCTAATGTCCCCCAAGCGCACCGTCCCAGTGTGAAAGCACTCAGGCTTTCACTTTCGGGTGGCATGGGAGGCAGTTTTCAGGCGCTATTTCTACCGCTAACATGCCTGAAAACTGCCTCTGTGTGAAAGGGGTCCAAGTGACTGATCAGGAACAAATGGGCATATCTGGAGTTCTTGGCTTGCAGCTTACTTGTTTTGGTCAGTGACTAAGAGCAAAGGGATCAGCATGACACCTGATCAGCTAGAAACTCAGCAATGGCAGCCCATGCATCTCTGTTACCACAGGTTCTTGTTGAGGCAGGGGATGAAGGCAAAACAGGATGGAAGCACCTAAATATTTTGACCAGCATGTGTAATCATAGGCTTTAAAGAGCAACTCCACTTTTGTTGAGAAAAATAACATTCCCCTCTGGGTGATCGATGTACATTGCAATGATTTTAACAAACTTTGTTGCAGATTCCTACCTTTTTGTTATTCTGAAGAAATCCCTGTTTGTTCCTCTGTGCCCCTGTGAGTCTTATGGGAGTAGTTTCATAATTATCAACCAGCTGCTGCACCTGCAAAGCTCTAATAAGGAAAGTTGCAGGATCTGCATCCCTTTAGACACTATTTCCTATTGGGAGTATCTTGCCAAAAATTTAATTTTTGTTGCAAGGTATGCCAAAAATCTGACTTGTATCTTAGTGTAGACTTCTGGGAAAATCAATTAAAGAATCACACAAGCAGAAAATTATGTTTCTGTGGGGCCATTCTTTACACATTCTGTGTACAGAACACCTCCATGTAGCCATATTGTATTTTGCAGAAAATTACAGAGCTGCAGATTGAAAAGAAAAGGTAATTTTTAAGAACCTTCAATTACAGTATGACTTGTGTCGCAATTGTATACGCTAGATTTTTTTATTTGTCCCCCCCTCCATGAAAGTGGAGTTACCCTTTAAGCACAATTATATTTTTTCTCCACATAACCATCCCTTCCCAAAAGCTCTAAAATGCAAATACTTAATAATAAATTATAATTTTTAATCATCTGGAAACCAGACTTTCCAGTCTTAGCTGGTGGTGAGATAGATGGGATTTCAGTGCTGATCCAGACGACATGCGTAGAGCTCACCAAATCCAAATGATGTATTCACTTGGCACGGTCGGACAGCAAGCGCCACTTGTTTATGGACACCCTTCCATTAGATCCATGGTTGGTGCTCATTGCCCTGCAGCAAAGGATGTAACAAGACCAGATGAAAACAAACATGACACAATGCAATTGGAGCAATGGGGAGATCTGGCTTTAGGATTTATCCAAGTATGGTAGTGGGCCTCATGTATCCAAGTCTCAAGCCTTGTACACACGACCGAGTTTCTCGTCGAAAAACGACAAGAAACTTGCTGGCAGAGCTTTCTTGCCGAGTAAATCGGTCGTGTGTACGCGGCTATCGGGTTTCTCGTCAAGAAAACCGACGAGAATCTCGACGAGAAATATAGAGAACCTGCTCTCTATTTTCTCGTCGAGATTCTCGTCAGCCTGTTTCTCGACGAGAAAAGTGTGTGTGTGTGTACACTTACCTGTCCTCCGGGAAGCCCGCGCATGCTCGAAATGACTTTGACGCATGCGCGGTAGCTTCCTAGGCATAGTTAGGGTGAAGCAAGATGGCGGCGACGGCATTGAATGTGACGAGCGCATGCTCGTCGTAGTCGATGACGTCACCGTGTTCGCTCCATTCAAAGAACCGCGGGTTCTTTGAATCGAGCGTCTGTACACTCGGCCAGGACAAGTTTCTTGTTCAAAAATCTCGTCAAGAAAAACGACATGCTTTTTCATGACGAGATTCTCGGTCGTGTGTACGAGGCTTAAGTGCTAAAAATTGTCATTATTCCTCTCCAGACAGACACAGAATAATGAAGGCTGGAAGGAATGTAGTTTTGTGTGCTCTGATCGCCTGTTTACAGAACATCCATATATGCCTGTTTCTTTAGTAGTAGTTTCCAGAAGTAGAACTTTGATATAATGTTATGTACATTATTTTACTGTTGCAGGTGGTTCGGCAGATGATGTGGCTTATGGACCATATATTTAAATATACCAATTTTGGTATTGTGTCCCTTGTACATGGAGACTTTTTTATCCGACAGGTAAGCTCGTGTTTTTTAATTCTTTTTTATTGTGAGAATGTCATTACAAAGAATAATGGCCGCAACATTTGATCAACAAGTTAATGTTGAATCTGTTTTATTACGTTTCAAACATTCTTAAACTATAATAAACTATGAATAAACACAGGCAGGGAATAACACAATTCCAATGATTGTACAAGTATACATGAAGATCGGACGAACAATAAAAGAACATGTATCGCATAGGCAGAATTTATTATATGCCATTAAGGCATGGAGAAATAAGCAAGGTAATGGTGTATCAAGTAATCCATAGTCCACTAGAAACCATGGTGTATAAAAAACAAAACAAAAAAACAAGAGAGAGGGGACCACCGGCTGACGCCAAGATCTAGCAATAACAGAGCAGGCGGCTGTCAGCAAATGGCGAATTAAACTTTTTGATTTGCTTGTAGGATCCCGGTAACATAGATAGGACCGTTAAGCGGGGTTTATTGGGATATTTGTCCCCTACAAGTTTGTCATAGAGATGGAGAATCTTATCCCAAAAGGGGTTAACACTTGGGCACGTACCCCAAATGTGTCCTGGTGTCGGGGGCCTTCAAGCATCTCCATCATAGGATCAAATTTATGTAAAATAGTGGGGCAGCGATACCACCTAGAGAAAATACGATAATTCCGTTCTTGGGCATGAGATGGATAATTTAAAAGAAAGCGCCAGTGTTTTGCCCCATTTCATATCACCCGGAGATACATTCATCGCCCTTTCCCATTTTGAAAGAAATGGTGGTGAATTTGGATAAGAAATCTGAATCGGTATCTGGGATAGCGAGTGCTCTGGTCTGTCCGACTGGGATAGCAATGCCTCAAAGGCTGAATGTGGTCTATTCAAGTCGTCAACATTCGGTATTTTGTCTTAAAAGTGTGTTAATTGGGTATGTTCAAGCCAGGTCATAGGAGGGTTATGTCAGGTAGGGGAATCAGTTTTCTGGCACGGTATGGCTCAATAGAGGAGCATCTGATTTTTGCCCTATAAGAAATTTAGATGTAGTGCAAGTCAGGGGGAAAGAGTTGATACCAAATAGTGGGGTCAAGGGGCTGGGTCTTGAAGACCGTAGAGCTGCACGATTCTGGCTAAAATGAGAATCGCAATTTTTTTGCTTAGAAGATAGATCACGATTCTCTCACAATTCTCATGGCTTAACATCATCTTTCACATTAAATAAAAAAATTGGGCTAACTTTACTGTTTCTTTTTTTTTTTTTTATTCATTGAAGTGTATTTTTCCCTAAAAATTGCATTTGAAAGACCACTGTGCAAATACAGTGTGACATAAAATATTGCAACAATCGCCATTTTATTCCCTAGTGTCTCTGCTAACAAAAATATATACAATGTTTGGGGGTTCCAAGTAATTTTCTAGCAAAAAAATCTGATTTAAACTTTGTAAGAAACAAGTGTCAGAAAAAGGTTTAGGCCCGGTTCACACAGGGGCGGCACGACTTCGGGGGCGACCTCGGCGGCGCGATCTCAAGACGACGTGAAACGCCCGCCGAGGCGATTTGCATAATGACTTCTATATAGAAGTCAATGCAAGTCGCCCTGCGTCGCCCCCAAAAGTAGTACAGGAACCTTTTTCTAAGTCGGAGCCACTCAGGTCGCTCCTATTAGAACGGTTCCATAGCACAGACCGGGACGCGACTCCTCAGGCGACCGAGTCGCCTGAGGAGTCGCCCCTATGTGAACCGGGCCTTAGAATTTATGTGGTTAAACTTCCTGCATTTACAGACAGAAGTTTTATCCCTTTGATCTAAGAAGGAAGAGTTACATTGTTTGTACTTATCTACCACTGTTGTTAAAGTGGTTGTAAACCCACTTAGACAACTTGCACCTACAGGTAAGCCTAGATTAAGGCTTACCTGTAGGTGCAAGAAATATCTCCTTAACCCTACATGGTTAAGGAGATATTTACTATAAAACGATGCGCCGATGACGTCACGCCCATGCGCACTAGCGGGCCGGCTTCATTGCCGGTTTTCTGAATGGGCTCTTGCCGGCCCAAGCGCGCATGTGTGTGATGTCATCGCCACTCCGGCCAATCACATCGCCTGAGCAGCGATACACTGAAGGCGGTGACGGGACATCGAGTCAAGTTGGCGGCGGAGGTGACCGAGGACCGCTGCGGGGGCTTCGATCTCAGGTAAGTCATTCATAATGAGCTAGTATGCTGTGCATACTAGCTCATTATGCCTTTCTTTTGCAGGGTGTTTTAAAAAAAAAAAAAAAATTTGAACCCTTAGTTCCTTATGCAGGGAGGCCTCCACCCATTCCATGCGAAAAACATAGGTTGGTAAGCTCATATTCATATGACATGAGGTTTTGTGTTAAAAAATAAAATAGAACTGGAATTACTAAAGTGTTACTAAACCAAGGATTTACCTAGTGGGAATACAGCACCCCTCTCAGATTTAATTTTCATTTTTTTGTGGTCTTATCGCTTTCTACTCTAAAAATGTTTTGGCTGGAGTTGGGCTTTTATTCCTTCAATATAGCTATGAAAATCGAGCAAGTCTGCAAATGTAATCTTTCATCTTTTTACCTTTTTGTTATTGATGATGTCCCCTGAGGTATTTCCTAAGCAGCCCATATATTAGTCTTTTTTTGTTCAACCATGAGGTTGGAAAACCAAAAAAAATTCACACATTCAAGGTGGATGGGGAAATGCTCTCGCTGAACCTTTGTATTCTGACAGCAGGGAGACTTCTCCGCTGTCAGAATACACTGATCAGTGCTGCCGGGTATAGGTCGTAACGCTGATTGTGGGGAAACTTTCCAGCAGGCTGGTTGTACATAATTCGATTTGTAGATTGACTCCTTTACAACACGCCTGCCCATACATGGATCGAAATTCAGCTGGTCCCTGCTGAACCAGCCGAATTTTGATCCATGCATAAGCTGACTTTAGTCAAGAATCCTATTTTTAACTGCTAAAAAATGGTTAGATGTTCCCAGGCCAAGTCTTCCTAAAGTGACCAATTATCAAGTTTCCTTCTGTATGCTAGGAAGCCAAAGACTGGGGTGTTGTTTTTTTTTTTTTGGTTGTAGTTTGTTTTTTGTTTTTGAGGGAACGTTGGAGACTTTAGGGACCTTGATGAACTTTCATCATTTAGTGACTAATTAAAGAAGTCTAGCCAAAGCTATTATGGCTGTACCTCTCCTGGGGATCACAAGAGTGCAGATTGTTCTGCACTCCTGTGACCCATTTTCAGCCAGTTCAGGCTCTGAATAGATCCCGACTTTATAGTCGGGATTCACCCAAATGCCTGAATTGGCAGCTGGCTCAGCCTCTCAGCGAGCCACGAGGAAACATGTAAATGTTACAGCATTGCAGCAGAGAATAAATCTGGGTTTCTGCCCTGCCATATAACCGGTGGCAGACCTATTGTTCAGTGGTTTGGGGTTCACTTTTAAAAAGCTTGAGGACACTGATGAGAACCGATCATCATCATCATGGGAAAGTAGAAGAGATTTTTCAGGTATTCAGCATCCATTCTTTTTTCTTCTAGGCAATTTTTCCTTTTTGTGGTTGGAGCTGCTGTATAAAACCACAGTCCATGTTTTCCTCTTTTGGAATGAATTGAATGTTTTTTGCTTTATCTAAACTTCTCACATAAAGTTGTCTCTTGCAATCCATTGAACGGGACACTTTCTCGTCTTGCATCCTCCGCCAAGAACGGAGATCTGGAAAGTGTCTGACAAAGAGAAAAAAAAAAACTACAAAGCAGAAAACCCTTTTTAAATTGACCCATTTAGTTAAAAAAAAGTCAGCTTATCCTTTCAAAATAACAAAATTATTGTTGATCTCCCAGTCCACCCAGAAGTGGTTTGCAAACATGGCTATTTTCAAGGTTGTTGCAAGCTTTAAGGTCAGTAATTAGTGTAGCGTTGCTAATATTCCCTATGCATTTTATGCTTGAAGAAGTAAATGTATTAATTATGCAAAAATCCCACAAGCCTCGTGCTGGGATGCGGGAGTAGTTTGTGTATGTGTGTGTGTGTATGTGCATATATATATATATATATATATATATATATATATATATATATATATATATATATATATATATATATACAATGTGTGTGTGTGTGTGTGTATATATATATATATATATATATATATATATATATATATATATATATATATATATATAATTATAATCTGCACAGTGGCATTCTTGGAGGAGGGAGGTGTTCTCTTCTAAAGGAATACGGTTAAGATGGCTCTGAGGTTGGTTATAGATGAAGCAATTTTTTTGTCTGATCCAATTATGATTCGGTCAACTTCCACAAAGGTATTTAAAGAAGAGTTGCGCCTGGGTAAAACATTTTTTAAAAGTCAGCAGCTACCAATACTGTAGCTGCTGAATTTAAATGTATGGACACTTACCTGTCCAGGGAGCCCACGATGTCGGCACCCCAGCTGGTTTTCCCAACAGCTGTCGGGTGCTGCCGCTGCCATTCTTCAGCTTCACAGCCGGTTCCCTACTGTGCATGCGCGCTGCGTTTTCTAACTGGCGCAGCGGAGAAAGGAGGAGGGGGCCAAACTTCTGAGGGTCGTCGCAGTCTCCCTGAAGTGGGGAAGGGTGCCTGTCAAAAACATGTCCCCTTCCCCCCCCCCCCCCCCCCTGAAAGGTGCCAAATGTGGCCCCAGAGCGGGGGAGGAAGCAGATAAGCTGAAGTTCCGCTTTTGAGTGGAACTCTGCTTTTAAATTGTGCGAAAATGGCAAAATGCCACTAAATTTTTGCAGGTATAAAAGCAAACGGATTTTCCAACAGAATAAAAAAATCTTCCTACGCAATTGTTAAAGTGGTTGTAAACCCACTTTGACCAAAAAACAAACAAAACTAACACCTGCAAGACAGACGCATAATGAGCTAGTATGCGTAATACTCACCTGAGATTGAAGACCTCACTGCAGTGCCCGTACACAGCATCGGCCAGCGGCATCACTCCCGGGGTTACTTCTGGGTATCGCATCTCCGGCGCTGTGATTGGACGGAGACGCGATGACGTCACATGCGCGCGGGAGCAGCCGGTAACTGCATACTCACTGAAGCAATGGCACGTTGGCTTCAGTGCGCATGTGCCGATTACATCGGCACATGCAAATATAGGGGATATCTCCTAAACCGTTCAGGTTTAGGAGATATCCAGGGTAGCAACAGGTAAGCCGTGAAGTGTGTTGTAAGGGTATACAACCACTTTAGGAGGCCAGTCCTCCAAAAAAGTATTTTTAAGTTTTTTGTAAATGTTGGTGTATTTCCACTTTTGCAGCCAAATTCGAGTAACTCATACTTTCCTCCATGTATTCTGGTTTCCCACCACACTCAACTGGGTCAACTGGCGAGATAAGCTGCTTGCAATGCAAGATCCTTAAGGGCAGTAAATACCTGAAATAAGTACTTTTACATTTGTTACTGTCTCCTAATCACATAAAAATAACTTTAAAGTTGCACCCTGGCAATTGGGCAATCTACCCTTGCATTGGGGCCTCCACACCCTGGAAGAGTTAAATGCTCGATTAGCCTAGGAATGCAGGAATAAAATGCAACACTTATTTTAGGGTCACTCTTTCTATGCGACTGGTCCAGTGATGTCATCTCTCTAAAATGCTTTGGGCTGCAATCACATGATCGGCTCCTCCACACCAATTGCCCTGCACTGTGCATGATGATGCAGAGGGATTTCCCAGAGCTTAGGGCAGATGAGATTAGTGCTGGACCAATGGATAGTATAAGTAATACACCTTATCCCTGCACCCCTAGACTAAACAAACATTTAATCCATGCAGTGCTGGGGAGGCCCTTGCGGTCACATGAAAGCACAGTTTCCAAGTCTTGGGCGGTTGCTGCAAGAACCAGCAACTTTGACAAATTCCCAGAGCAGGGATGTCGCCCCATTGGTACCAGTGCTCTTTTCCCACCAGCTGCAGCATCGGAACACACATATGCTCAGTCATATGACCACAACGAAACAGATAAAAGAAAAGGTGCCTACACTGCTTGTTGGTAAAAACCATGTGCAACATTGGTAAAGCCAAAAGGAAGGCAACATTTTAAAGTGATTCTAAGAGCCGGTTCACACAGGGGCAACACGACTTTGCGACTTTGCGAGGCGACTTGGACACGACTTGAGCGCGAACCACAGCGCGACTTGGGGCGACTTACAACGCGACTTGAAGTCGCCTCCAGGACAGGGGACTTTGCCAGTGGCCAATCACATAATAATCTGCTCTGTGGGAGGGAGGGGTTTGCCTAGAAAACGATTTTTACTTCCTGGAAAGTTGCTTCAGTTAAGACAGGGGATCCGACTTGGAGGCACCTTCCATTGAAATCATTGGATACAAGTTGCCTAGAAGTCGGATTGAAGTAGTACAGGAACCTTTTCTGAAGTCGGAGCGACTTCAATAGTGTACATTAAGACGGCTCTTATTCACTGCCATTGATTTTCTCATGTCGGGCGACTTGAAGTTGGATCCCAAGTCGCCCCTGTGTGAACCGGCTCTAACGGTTAAAATAAAAAAAAAGCAAACAAACAAAAGTAAACATGTTATTCTTGCCTGCTCTGTGCATTGGTTTTGCACGGAGCAGCCCCAATCAATTATTTTCAGTTCCTCCCCCCGCCGAGTGGCCCCAATAGCAAGCCTTTGGGGACACTCAAGCAGACTTGCTCCATTCACACACAGAGCAATGCGTCTCTCCCTCTCCCTCTCTCCCAGAAGGTTTTTTACCTTAATGCATTAAGGGAAAAACCTTCTGCCTTGCGATAAAGAAATTAACTTGATTCCCCCATCAACACAATGTTGACAGGGGCATCCCTCCTGCTGAGCCAGTGTCTTCCCTCGGTGGGGGAAGCTGGTGTTCTAACAGTATGGGTCCCCCTGTCAGATAGTGCCCGGGGTGGACTGCGCAAATGCGCAATAGGAGATCACGGAAATCTCAGAGACTAAACATCTATTACATCACCTGTTGTTTGGAGCATGCGCAGTTAACACGCGCTCGCTCACGCCGCTCGTTCTATCAGATGGGGGACCCATCTAGATAGAACAGCGCTGGCCGGGGGTGTATTATTGAGGACCCATCTCGATAGAGCGCTGCCCGTGCTCACTCAAATACAGCAAGGGGCAGATATGATTCTAAAATGCATGCAACGAGCAGCGGGATCGAGCGCAGGGAACGCGGCCAGCGCTGTTGTATCTATCGAGATGGGTCCCCCATCTGATAGAACGAGCGGCAGGAAGCGCGGCCAACAGCTGATTGAACAGAGCAGAACAGATCTTTATTTTCGGGCATTTCCGTGACATGGGACTGCGCATGCGCAGCCCAACCCGGGCACTATCTGATGGGGGACCCAGAAAGATAGGACACCGGCCCCACCAGAAAAAGACAGTGATTATTGTTAGCAGCTGCTAGCGATAATTGCAGGTAAAAGCCAGCAGCCCAGGTTCTACCCAAGTTGATCAATAAACTTTTTCCAATGTGGGGTGTTCCCAAATTTGACTTCAAAAGTGGAAATACACTTTAAGGCACCTGACAGTTTATTCTATCACTTGGAGAATTTTATTTGTGAGATTTCTGTGCCGATTTCCTAGGCCTGTATTCCTGCTATTGCCATTTTAAGCTCCCTCCCTCGACTTTGGGGATAGAAGAACCTCCACTACTCTTCAATCCTATGGCTTTCTATAATATTTTGGAGTGTGTCTGTGGGAATCTATGCTTATTCAACCAATTTAGCATAGGGGAGGTATTCATTTTGGGCAATCAGATCTGGCTTGCATTCCAAAGATGTTTAGGTGGGTTAAGTTCTGGCAGGACGCTTGAGTTCCTCCATACCAAACGCCTCAAACCATCTTTATTGGGCAAAGGGGCACGGTCATGCTGGAACAGAAAAGAGCCTTCTGCCAAACAAGGTTAAAAGTTCACTGTTGTGTCTTTATATACTGTAGTATTAACAGTAGCCTTCACTGAAAACACCTGACCTCGAGGTCCACATACGTCTGGCTATTTACTTTACTGGAGGGTAGAGGACATACAAGTGCTTTATCTGCACTCTAAGACCCCTTTCACACTGGGGCGGTTTGCAGGTGCTTTTGCTCTGAAAATAGCGCCTGCAAACCGACCTTAAACAGCGGCTGCTGTTTCTCCAGTGTGAAAGCCTGAGGGCTTTCACACTGGAGCGGTGCGCTAGCAGGACTGCTTCAAAAGTCCTGCTAGCCGCATCTTTGGAGCGGTGTGTATACCGCTCCTCCACCGCTCCTGCCCATTGAAAGCAATGGGAAACCGTGGCTATACCGCTGGAATAGCGCCTCTGCAGAGGCGCTTTGCAGTGGTTTTTAACCCTTTTTCGGCCGCTAGCGGGGGGTAAAACTGCACCGCTAGCGGCTGAATACTGCCGCAAAATTAGCGGCAAAGCGCTGCTAAAAATAGCGGTGCTTTACCACCACCGCCGCTCCCGCCCCAGTGTGAAAGGGGCCTTAAAGGGGAGTTCCAGTCCCCAAAACATTTTTTTTTTTAAAACGCTGCTCTGTAACAGTCAAAACCTGTAAATGAACATTTCTAACATGTCATACTTTTTGCGCTTTTACTTTCTTTAAAAATAGTTATTTACTTACTGATCTCGGAAGCAGGCAGTTTCCATTTTAGTTGTGGGCATCTGAAGCCCTCTCGTGTTAATTTCCTGGATTTCTGTGCAGCTTATCTACCCATAATGCACCTCCAAATCTCGCACATGCTCAGTAATGCCTCAGGGAGGCCGTCCTTCTTAATGACAGGTTGCTATGGCAATGTCGCGTCGGCGGAAGTTCCTGCCCCCATGCTATAGCAGCCTGTCAATCACAACACAGGCGAGTAGAGGAGAAGTCAGATTAGGCAGGGAATGCACTGGCATCACTAGGGGGTGTGGTCCGAAACCGGGTGACACCATCCCGATGGTGTTATAAATCATGACTTTTTTATTTCTTTTAATATTACACCTCTGGTGCCTCTGACGTTCCTGGCCATTTTTTTTTCTGTTCACTGACTACTCCCTGAGTCTGCCCTGTCACTTTATACAGCAATGTCTAGCCCCTGCTGGCTGAGATAATATAGTATTGAGCAGATATTGGTGCTGAAATCTCTGTTTTGTGTGACACTGTTTTATAATCTAACTGTGTGCAGGGAAAGAGAGAGAGGAGCTTTCAGAATATTCATCGGCGATGTCTGGGTGGGCGGGACAGAGCAGCTATCGAACACCAGCCAATAGAATGGGGTCAGGGCGGGCCGCTACGTGTATGCGGCTCCACCCCCTTTCGTAAGAAGCCAAATAATTGGCTGGTGTTCCAAACCTGCTCTGTCCCCCCCCCCCCCCAACATCGCAGATTAATTCTAAAAGCTCCTCTCTCTCTCCCTGCACACAGATTACAAGACAGTGTCACACACCTGTCACTATATAAAGCAATGTCTAGCCCGCACTGGAGGGAGCGAGAGAGGAGCGTTCAGAATTCATCGGCGATGTCGGGGTGGGCGGGACAGAGAAGCTATCGAACGCGAGCCAATAAGATGGGGTCAGGGCAGAGCCGCATACACAAATAATTGGCTGGTGTTCGATAGCTGCTCTGTCCCGCCCACCCCGACATCGCCGATGAATATTCTGAAAGCTCCTCTCCCTCTCCCTGCACACAGTTAGATTATAAGACAGTGTCACACACAACAGAGTTTCCAGCACCAATATCTGCTCAATGTGCCCCCTCTCCTCTGTCAGTACTTCAAAACAATGGCGCCAAATTCCTTCCATTCGCGTCATTTCCGAGGTACAAAAAACGCGAGATTTCGGTAGTAGGCGATTCGCAAGGAGTCATGGGATACATGACGCCGATATCCCAGGAACCCTTGCGAATTGCCTAGTGACGTAATCGCCTAGGCTATTAAAACCAAAAAGTTATGTAGAAAAACGTAAAAAAAGGTATTTACCAGCCAATAATAAATAAATATTGCCCATTGTGAAAACTATGCGCTAAGTGCATGCAGCACAGCCAAAGATTAAAAAATGGGTGGAACTCCGCTTTAAGGATCTGAATCTGAATGACATAATGGAAATCTAAATAGTTTTTTTTACATTGTACTGGCATCTATCAGTAGAGACATGTACACACTATGGAGTTCAGCCCTCTAACCTGTCCCATCTGTGTCGTCCTTCTAGGGTAAAGCTTACCGGGACCAGCAGCTGATCTTCCTCAAGGACCACCTTGAGAAGTACTACAGGAGTCGAGATAGAAAGTGGATAATTTTATTCCCAGAAGGAGGATTTCTCAGGAAAAGAAGAGAAACAAGCCAGCTGTACGCCAAGAAGAACAACCTGCCATTTCTTACACATGTCACCCTGCCAAGATTGGGAGCTACGCATGTTATTCTGAAGACGTTGCTTGCACAGCAAGAGAACGGGACACTGAAGGGAGGGCATTCTCCAGTAGTTGGTAAGGCTTAAAGCCAACATAAAGTAGTTGTAATCCCTTCCATATACCCAGTGAAGTGACTGGCCTCAGGTGATACAGAGATGAAACAAATCATCCTACCTAAGTTGTCCCTGTATGAGGTCTTCTTTTCATCTGTTCAAACTGCTGAATCATAAAGCTTGTCTGAGATGTCAGAAAAAAGGGGGCGGAGAGCTGAAGTTACACACTGCAGAGTTCAGTGAGGAGAGCTCTGAGAGCTGATTAGAGGGAAGGGACACCCCCTCCCTTCACACTTGAACAGTCACCATTTTTTATTTTTGTGTCAGGAAAACTTGTAAGAAGTGATTCATGCCGATATCATTGGAACAAAGCAGCAGACAGAAATGGCACTTAGTGTTCTTAATTGAGACAAGTAAACACTATAGAAGGATATGCTTTGTTCATATTTCATGTCTGAGGTTTACAACAACTTTAACAGATATCTTTTTTCCAGCTGTAATTCTGATCATACATACACAGTTTGTTAGCAATCGGCCACCTTTTATCGCAAAAATGATTGACTGAATCAAGACCTCCTACTGCCATTCTTGGTTTCCAAAAAGTAAGCCCTCAGTGGTATGTTAACCACTTCCCTACCCGCCCATAGTCAAATCACATCCACTGAAGGGATCTCCCATCCTGGGTGGACGTCATAGGACGTCCTGGGCTTTGTGGTGAGATATCTGATTGATGCCTGCAGCTAGAGGCATCATTCAGATATCCTATTCTTCCGGCGATTCTGCGCACAATAAGAATGATCATAGCGGCGGTTCTGCCTCTTGATCGTTCTTCTAGGCGGCGGGAGGGGACACCCCCCCCCTCCCGCCGCCATCCGGTGCTTCTCCGGGCTCTCCTGTGCCATCGGGGGCCCAGAGAACGAATCGTCCAGCGCCGGATAGGAAGCATAGAAATGACTGGTGACCAGATGGTCACCAGTCATCTCTATGACCGTCAGAGGCCCGGGCGCGATGTGATGACGTCACACCCGGGTTCTCAAAAGTAAACAAAGCCGCCATTGCGGCTAGTAAGCATGAGATCTGTGATTTTTTTTTCACAATCTCATGCTTTCCAGCCTGGAGGAGAGATGTGGGGTCTTATTGACCCCGCATATCTCCATAAAGAGGACCTGTCAAACACCATTTCTATTACAAGGGATGTTTACATTCCTTGTAATAGGAATAAAAGTGATCAAAAATAAAAAAAGTGTAAAAAAAAAAAAAAAAATGAAGCAAAATAAATAATAAAAAAATCAATTTAAAACGCCCCTGTCCCCGGTAGCTCGCGATCAGAAACGAACGCACAGGTAAGTCCCGCCCACATATGTAAATGCCGTTCAAACCACATATGTGAGGTATCGCCGCGTGCGTTAGAGTGTGCAACAATTCTAGCACTAGACCTCCTCTAACTCTAAACTGGTAACCTGTAAAAAATTTCAAAGCATCACCTATTGAGATTTTTAAGCACCGAAGTTTGGCGCCATTCCATGAGTGTGCGCAATTTTAAAGCGTGACATGTTAGGTATCTATTTACTCGGCGTAACATCATCTTTCATATTTTATAAAAGAATTGGGCTAACTTTACTGTTTTTTGTTATTTTTTAATTCATGAAACCATTTTTTTTTTTTTTAAAAAAGGCGTTTGAAAAATTGTTGCGCAAATACCGTGCAAGAAAAAAAGTTGCAATGACCGTCATTTTATTCCCTAGGGTGTCTGCTAAAAAAACATATATAATGTTTTGGGGTTCTGAGTAATTTTCTAGCAAAAGAATGATGATTTGTACATGTAGGAGAGAAGTGCCAGAATAGGCCCGGTATTGAGGTGGTAGAAAAAGCCCGGTGTTGAAGTGGTTAAAACATGTGCAATGGAAAGTTTGTTGAATGTGACTGTAGTTCCTGTGTATATGGTCAGCAATACCTAGTCTATACACTATGTATTCATTATTTTCTTCAGGAATTTTTTCTGTCAACCCCATTGTTACCGTGTCCTTTCCACTTTTTTAAACATTGCTGGTTTCTAGCAGAAGTTAAGGAACTCCTAAAACCTTTTTCACACGGACATTGTCTTGTATAAGAGCAGTGTGAACCGCAAGCTTTTACAAAACATTTCAGAGCTTTCAGCTTTGTTGAAGCGTTTAAAATAATATATAAAAAAAAATAAAAAATAAAAATTTATTTTTGCTATAATAATTATCCCCAAGTTTTTTTTTTTTTTTATAAAAACAAATTTCTTCATCAGTTTAGGCCAATATATATTCTACATATTTTTGCTAAAAAAAAATCTCAATAAGCGTATATTGATTGGTTTGCGCAAAAGTTATAGCGTCTACAAACTATGGCATTTTTATTATTATTTTTATTTTTACTAGTAATGCCGGTGATCTTCGATTTTTAGCGGTATTGCGATGGACAGATCGGACACTTTTGACACATTTTTGGGACTAGTGACATTTATACAACGATCAGTGCTAAAAAAAAATGTACTGATTACTGTGTAATTGACACTGGTAGGGGAGGGGTTAACACTAGGGGGTGATCAAGGGCTTAATTGTGTGTTCCCTCAGTGTGTTCTAACTGTATGGGGATAGGACTGAGTAGAAGAGGAGACATTTCGCTGTTCCTAATTGGTAGGAACAAACGACATGTCTCCTCTCCTCTGACAGCACAGGGATTTGTGTGTTTACACACACAAATCCCTGTGCTGGCTTTCGTGCATGCAATCAAACGCTCCCTCTGGTGGCTCTTAAAGGAACCCCGTACCTGTACGGGGTTTCGCGCAACGGTGCCATTGTGCCCCCGTATATGTACGCGAGCCGGTCAGGAACCAGTTAAAGGAGGTGTAAAGGCATAAGGTTTTGTATCTTAATGCATTCTATGCATTAAGATAAAAAACCTTTTGTGTGTAGCAGCCTCCCTCAGTCCCCCTTATTACCTAACTGAGCTCCTTCTCTCTCCAGCCATGTCCACAATCCCCTCAGCCATCCAGGACACTCCTCCTGATTGGCTGAGACATTAGCTCCTGAGGCTGCCAGTCAGTCAGCCAATCAGAGGAAAGAGGGGGTGGGGGCAGGCCAAGGCTCCGTGCCTGAATGGATACACGGAGCTCTGACTCGGCTTGGGTGCCCCCTGTAGCAAGCTGCTGGCTGAGGGGCACTGAAATGAGGGAGGGGCTAGGAGCGCCGGCAAGGGACTCGAGAAGAGGAGGATCAGGGCTGCTCTGTGCAAAACCAACTGCACAGAGGAAGCAAGTAAAACATGTTTGTTATTTTTAAAAAAAAATACACGAGCCTTTACAATCACTTTAATTCACATTAGGAAGGTTTCCTGGGCTTGAAGTGCAAATCAAACATAGGTCATCCGATTGTTCTATACATCAGGGATAGGCTTTAGGGATACTCTGAAGAATATTTACATTTTTCCTGCAGTTTCTTTGCAATTTTATTGTACCTATGCTTGGTGATGCTTTACTGAAGCATTCATTAGCAACTATATAACGCTTCATGTAAACCTTTTAACTTTTAGACCCCTTTCACACTGAGGTGGTTTTCAGGCGTTTGAGCGCTAGAAATACCGCATGTAAAGCGCCTGAAAACCGCCTCCCATTTATTTCAGTGTGACTGTTCACACTGAGGCGGTGCACTTGCGGGACATTAGGAAAAGTCCTGCAAGCTGCATTTTTGGGGCAGGTTGGGAGCGCTGTATACAGCGTTCCCAAAACGCCCTGCCCATTGAAATGAATGGGCAGCGCTTCGGAAGCACCGCAACATGGCATTTTTAACCTCTACCTTGGGGTTAAAAGCACCCTGCTAGCGTCTGAAAAGCGTTGCTTAAATAGCGCTAAAGTGCCGCTAAAACGAGCAGTGCTTTAGCGCTAACGGCCAACGCTCTCAGTGTGAAAGGGGTCTTAAAGGTTTATAACTAAAAGCCTTGCTTGTGGAATCGCCGTATGATAACTTCTACTTGCTGGCTTGGACCCTATACGCCTGTCCTTACACTGTCTAGTGAGACTGCCATTATTGACCACTGAGGATACGGATGTAATGGGTGGTCTTTATCCTCGCAGTCAGAGAAGGTAAGCTAAGCCCCTAGAGTCAGGGTGTATCTAAGGACTCCCTAGACACCAAGGAGAGGGTTTCTAATCACTTTGAGGTAATTGTCCTGAGGCAGCACATTCAGTTTTTACACATACATTTTATTTTATCACATACTTTTTCCTTTATGCCCTCCCTGGCTTTTGTCACCCTAGAGTGCTAACGTGGTTCTGTGTCTGAGTCTTTCTTCGCCACCATCTGAAGGACGCAGAGGTCACTTGCAGTGTTGTGTCTGAAATACCTGAGCTGAGAACACACAGCAAAGCCTTTATAAGATTACCACATGATCACACACAGCTGCTCCAGCTTGGCCAGGAATTTATAGCCTAATGCTATTGCCTGCCAGTAATAGCCTGTTGGGTTAACACAATTTTTTCCGTAATCTCTTCGCGTAAAAAGTGTCTGTCCATATCCCAAACTAATATAGTGTAGAAGGTACTCTTTATTGGAATCATTAGAGCTTTTATTGATCTGTTCTGGGGCCGTACTGACTGCAGAGCACCTAGGACTGGACTGCTGACGTCTCCCATATACCCTCTGCTACCAGCCATTGGCCATCATTGCCAGGATGCTGATAAGCAGAGCTTGCTTTATTCTTTGTGCTTCAGAGAAGACCTGTGTACTCGTAGGCATAATAATGTATCTATGGAAATATTGCAGTTTCAGGTGTAGGGCGCCTGTGGCCATTTCCTCAGGAGCACAGTGGATGTCTAATGAGTCTACAAGCATAATGTAACTAAATGCATGATCAATACCTTGGGCTGGAGAGCAATGTTTGGGGATGGATTTGTTGCTTTTGGCCTCGATATATACGTGTGGGTATGTGTAATATAGACAGTTGTGCTCATAAGTTTACATACCCTGACAGGAGTTATGATTTCTTGGCCATTTTTCAGAAAATATGAATAACACAAAAACGTTTCTTTCGCTCATGGTTAGTGTTTGGCTGAAGCCAATTATTATCAATCAACTGTGTTTACTCTTTTTAAATCATAATGACAACAGGAACTACCCAAATGACCCTGATCAAAAGTTTACATACCCTGGTGATTTTGGCCTGATAACATGTACACAAGTTGACACAAAGGGGTTTGAATGGCTATTAAAGGTAACCATCGTCACCTGTGATCTGTTTGCTTGTAATTAGTGTGTGTGTATAAGGCCGGGTTCACACTGGGGCGACAAACGCTCGGACATTGGGAGCTCATGTCGCATGACGTGTGAAAATCAATGTTTCCCTATGGGAGCCGTCTTAACTGGTCCGACACATGTCGGTCCGACTTTGAAAATGCTCCCTGTACTACTTTGGTCCGACTTTGATCCGACTTCAGCCCATTGACTATCATTGAAGTCGGATCAAAGTCGGACAGCAGTCTTGCATGATCCGACTTTGGCATGCGACTTGTGCTCTGCTGATCTTGAGGGGGAACTCCACGTCAAATTTTAAATAAAAAAACGGCATGGGTTCCCCTCCAAGAGCATACCAGGCCCTTGGGTCTGTTATGGATTTTAAGGGGAACCCCTACGCCGAAAAAACGGCGTGGGGATCCCCCCAAAATCCAAACCAGACCCTTATCCGAGCACGCAACCTGGCAGGCCTCAGGGGAAGAGGGGGGCCACCCGGAGCATGTGACTGTGACGTCATGAGAAGGTTTGGTGTGGAGTTCCCTCTCAAGATTCATACCAAACACAGTGCCTGGTATTGGCGGGGATGCAAGTCGGATCCCTGTTCATTGAAAGTCGGACATATGTCGGCTTCATGTCGCAGGGCAAAGTCGGATCCAAAGAAGGACGGCTGTCGTGTCGCACAAGTGTGAACCCAGCCTTAGACCCCTTTCACATTGAGGGCCAGTTCACACCAGATGCAGTTCTGTACAGTTTTGTGTGCATTTTTTCTGCACTAAAAATGCATGCACAGTGTTTTCCATGTATTCCAAACTGACCGCAAACTGACTGCATGGTGTGAACTAGAGCCAACAAGAGCCATTGGAATACATGGAAAACACTGTGCATGCATTTTGTGCAGAAAAAAATCACACAGAACTTTATTTTTTTATACATTTACGCAGTGGCAGGATCTCTCTCTCTCTCTCTGTGTGTGTGTGTGTGTGTGTGTGTGTGTATATAGTGTGTGTGTGTGTGTGTGTGTGTGTATGTGTATGTGTGTATATATATATATATATATATATATATATATATATATATATATATATATAAATAATTTACTACTTGCTAGTTCTGTGTTGAACTGCCTTAATTCTTCGTGGCATAGATTCAACAAGGTGTTGGAAACATTCCTCAGAGATTTTGGTCCATATTGACATGATAGCATCACACAGTTGCTGCAGATTTGTCGCTTGCACATCCATGATTCGAATTTCCTATTCCACCACATCCCAAAGGTGCTCTAATGGATGAGATCTGGTGACTGTGGAGGCCATTAAAGTACAGTGATCTCATTGTCATGTTTAAGAAACTAGTTTTGAGATGGTTGTGACATGGTGCATTATCCTGCTGGAAGGAGCCATCAGAAGATGGGGACACTTTAGTCATAAAGGGATGGACATGGTCAGCAACAATACTCAGGTAGGCCGTGGCATTTAATTGATGTTCAGTTGGTACTAAGGAGCCCACAGTGGGCCAAGAAAATATCCCCCACACCATTACACCACCAGCCTTAACCGTTGATACAAGGCAGGATGGATCCATGCTTTCATGTTGTTTACGCCAAATTCGAACGCTACCATCTGAACATCGCAGCTAAAATCGAGACTCATCAGACCAGCCAGCGTTTTTCCAATGTTCTATTGTCCGATTTTGGTGAGCCTGTATGAATTGGAGCCTCAGTTTCCTGTTCTTAGTTGACAGGAGTGGCACCCGATGTGATCTTCTGCTGCTGTAGCCCATCTGTTTTTGGTTCAATGTTTTTTGCATTCATAGATGGTGTTCTAGATGCCTTGGTTGTAACGAGTGGTTATTCAAGTTACTGTTGCTATCATCTCAAACCAGTCTGCCCATTCTCATCTGACCTCAACAAGGCATTTTCGTCCACACAACTGCTGCTCACTGGATATTTTTTCTTTTTCAGACCATTCTCTGTAAACCCTAGAGATGTTTGTGCATAAAAATCCCAGTAGATCAGCAGTTTTTGAAATTCTCAGACCAGCCAGTCTGGCACCAACAACTATGCCACATTTAAAGGGGTTGTAAACCTTCCTGTTTTTTCACCTTAATGCATCCTATGCATTAAGGTGAAAAAACTTCTGGCAGTCACAGGCCCCCCAGCCCCCCCATTTTACTTACCTGAGCCCTGGAATTTCCCTAGGCAAGGATGCGCTGTCTCTCTGCCCGGGGTTCTTGGCTCTTGATTGGATAGATTATTGATAGCAGCGCAGCCATTGGCTCCTGCTGCTGTTAATCAAATCCAATGATGCGGGGGGCGGGGCTGAGTCCTGCATTCGGCAGGTATGGACGCCAAATGCTGGACACGGGGGCATGGCCGCAAGGTAACCCCCTGGGAGAGCGCTTCTTCGAGGGGGTTATCTGATGCGGGGAGTAAACGCGAGAGCCGCCGGGGTACCCCAGAAGACGGCGTTCGAGGCCACTCTAAACGAACTGCACAGTGGAGGGAAGTATGAAATGTTTGTTATTTAAAAAAAATATAAAAGTGATGCTAAAGGTTCGATTTTAAGTCATTTAAATTCCCTTTCTTCCCCATTCTGGTGCTTGGTTTGAACTTCAGCAAGTAGTCGTTTAGATGCTTAAATGCATTGTGTTGCTGCCATGTGATTGGCTGATTAGCAGTTTGTGTTACCAAGCAATTGAGCAGGTGTACCTAAATAAGTGAGCGGTGTGTGTGTCTATATGTCACGTAGGGTTGTGTCATAGACACTCTTTACAACTTCCCCACATTGTTGGTAGAGTAAGTGCCGATTCACACTACCGCGACTTGGGGGGCGACTTGTCAGACCGCAAGTCGCCCCAAGTCGCTTGACATCAGAAATCACAGCTATGTGAATGAGAGCCGTCTTAATGAACGCGTATGAAGTCGGAGCGACTTCAGAAAAGGTTCCTGTACTACTTCAAGGCGACTTCAAGGTGACTTGTACCCATTGATTTCAATGGAAGTCGCCTCCAAAGTCGGATCAGTGTCTTAACTGAAGCAACTTTACAGGAAGAGAAAATAGTTTTCTCAGGCAAACCCCTCCCTCCCACAGAGCTGATTATTGTTTGATTGGCCACTGGCAAAGTCGCCTGTCCTGGAGGCGACTTTAAGTCGCGTTGTAAGTCGCTCCAAGTCGCGCTGAAGTCGTCTCCAAGTCGCCTCGCAAAGTAGCGCTGGAAGTCGTGTTGCCCCAGTGTGAACCAGCACTAAGGGTTAGTAAGTTTGACAATGAATTGTGCGTTGCTCCCCCCAGCAACAACCACATCTCAGTTTCTTATACTGTATACACACACACACACACTGTACTGTATACACACTGTACTGTATACACACTGTACACACACTGTATATACGCACACTGTACTGTATATAAACACACTGTACTGTATATAAACACACTGTACTTTATATAAACACACTGTACTTTATATAAACACACTGTACTTTATATATACACACACACACTGTACTTTATATACACAGTCTACACACACTGTGCTGTATATACACACACACAAACACACTACTGTATACACATACACAAACACACTGTGCTGTACACACACTGTACTGTACGCACACACACTGTACTGTACGCACACTGTATTGTATATACGCACACTGTACTGTGTGTGTGTGTGTGTGTGTGTGTGTGTGTGTGTGTATATATATATATATATATATATATATATATATATATATATACACACACACACACTACTGTATACACACATATCCACACACACTGTGCTGTATATACACACACCTGTACTGTATACACACCTGTACTGTGTATACACACACTGTACTGTGTACACACACACACACACACTGTGCTGTACACACGCACACTGCTGTGTACACACACACACACACTGCTGTGTACACACACACACACTGTGCTATGTACACACACACACACTGTGCTGTGTGTACACACACACACACACACACACTGTGCTGTGTGTACACACACACACACTGTGCTGTGTGTACACACACACACACTGTGCTGTGTGTACACACACACACACACACACACACACTGTGCTGTGTGTACACACACTGTACTGTGTACACACACACACTGTACTGTAGACACACACACACACACTACTGTACACACTGTACTGTGTACACACACACATTGCTGGAGTTGAGTATAAATTATTTAGTAATCAGATGACAGGATTAGAGATCATATTGGATACTTGCTGGTAATTGTCTTTTTCTTGGCAGGTGCAAGCAAGTATGCTACTAGGTCCAACCAGAACCCAATTGGCTAGGTATACTGCCTGTCACCCTCACATACTGTAGCTGTAGTCCTGGGCAGCCAAGCTTATAAGTGATTGGCTGAGAATAGCAGAGAGCAGCCATTTTGTTGGTTTGGAAATTCTTATTTCATTGAAAATCATGGCATGTTCTGGTCATGGTTGTCAGACTATTGATTATAAGCAGTGCTCCAAACCAAGTGGACGTTACTCACAAAAGAGAAGGGCCAAGGGGGACTGGGGGTACCTGACATTAGAAATTATTATAACGCGATAGTAATCGCGCAGATAATTGAATGGGCCAACGAACGTACAGAGAAGAGTTGGGTGAAAATGGAGGGTGCAATCAGTAATGCGTCACTAGGGAAGGTAATATGGATACTGGCACAATATCGAGAAATGGGTATAAATACACATGATATCACTAGAAATGCACTAAAAATTTGGGATACGACACACAATAAAGAAAATTGGCAGGTCAATTCACCTCCTTATACCACTAAAGGACACAAGTTATTTTACACCAGGAAGTGAGAAAAAAAATTGGGAAATGGATTCTAAAAGAAAATGCACAACTAAAAGATGTTATGGTCCAAAACAAATTAATCACTTATCAGGAACTAAAAAAAAATATGGAATGGAGATTGATTGATGAATGGCGGTACAACCAGCTAAAACATTTTTTCGAAAACTTACCTAAACCTATTCGAGCCAAAGACAATTTAAGGCCGTTGGAGAAAATATGTGAGGAAAAAGGGAAGAAAGGAGTCATTTCAAAGATTTATAAGATCTTATACAATGCAAAAAAAAAAGCCGGAGGTACTGCCATTCTTTAAGAAGTGGGAAGAGGAATTGGGATCACAAGTCCAAGAGAGTTAGATAAAACAAATGATTAACAGGGTCCACTCAACTTCTGTGAACTGTAATATAGTGGAAAATAATTATAAATGCCTCGTTAGATGGTATCTAACCCTGGATAGGATACACAGATACGCTACTGAAAAATCACAGCTATGTTGGTGCGGGTGCCAGGAAATTGGGACAATGGCCCACATATGGTGGACATGTCCAAAAATGAAAAAATATTGGACCGAGACAAGGAGGACTATCAGAGATATAACTAACCTAGAAATACCGGACGATCCGTGAGGATGTCTATTACACGGGATCCGGATGCTGAACAAACTATATGTTAAAAGTTTAATCCCACAATTATTAAATGCAGCTAAGAGCCAAATTCCTAAATACTGGCAAGACCCGGACGGCCCTAAGTGGAAGGGATGGTGTAATAAATTAGACAAAATTCATAATATGGAATATTTAATATCTAGTGACAGAGACTCATTAGAGGCATTTGAAGAAAAGTGGAAGGTGTGGACAGCCTTTAAATATACAATGGGCTATGCAGAGATAATGGGTGAATAATACAATAAGATAATAATACAATAAGATAATAATAAAACAGAGATGGAAAATGGAAGAAGTGGATAGGATAGAAGAAAGAGGTCAGGGGACTAGGGGTAGGGGGGAGGGGATAAAGGGGGGTGGATATTGGATGAAGGGGATTGTATTAAATCTTATGTTTTGTATGGAAATTAACAAAGAAACAAATTTAAAAATGTCGGAGAACCACATATGATGCGAATCCAAAGCAGAGACGACACTAAGGAATAATATCATGAGCAAGTCTCTTGTAAAAAAAATATGTTTCAATAAATTAAAACATTAACAGTGCTTAGATGAAAAAATGTGATCCCACCTATGATATAAAGATATATCTTGCAGTAATTAGCATAAATTTTAAAAGTCTCCACAATTCACCATGAGATGAAATAGAGGACCTTAAAAACAAAAATAAATACAAAATAAACTCAAATTGCACCAAAGTCCAACTGCTACCACTAGTAACATAAGTGTCTTCAGAGGTTAAATTTCCAGGGAGATATTAAGCAGTGATCCTTCACAGTTAACAATGTCTCTCTTAAGGAAACAATAACCGACTCATCCAACATCAAAATTTCCAGCTGATCAGGATACAATTTAAATTCATACTTCCATCACTGTCATGGTAGACACGCTCCCCTTAGGTAATGTACTCACCAGACATCAGATGTGAAAGCGCCTGTAAGCTCCTCTCCAGGGATTCCGTCAGCTGCCTTCAGGATATCCAGTGGTTTCAGTCAGCTTATATGTGCGTGCAGCAGTGCGGGCATGTAAAACAAGGGAAACCTCACATAGCATAAAACCCTTTTTATTAATATAACAAATGCCCCTAAATACAAGTTTTGCTTACTAGAAACAAAGTAAAATGAAGCATATCACCAGGCCGATTCGTCAGCTCACAGAGGCATGTAATGCTCCCAACATTCAAAAGGTCCGTGAGTCCCGGGTAGACTATCGTTCCTGTGATGTGATTGGTCGCGTGGTCACGCCGCGACGCGTTTTGTAATTGGCTCACGACTTCAGAGGGCGTGGCCACACATCGCGACTGCTCATTTAAATAGGCCGGCGGGTTCTGACGTGTCTGCATACTTAAGCAGGCACGTCGCTGTCTGGAGATGACGCCGCCCAGCTGGGAGTGTCCGCACGTTAGCTGCTATATCAGGCTATCTCCACTGAGCCCGTCCAGCTATCAATCACGAGCATCCAGCCCTCCCATCTGGGACGGGCTGGGTATACTACAATGTTGACATGCTGCTGCTATGAATGAGTGCTGTCTCATCACACTATAAAGTAGGATCCATTTTCTATGGCACTTGGATCTCTCACTCACAGCATAGATCTGGCAACTCTTGTGTGCCGTTTAGTATATTTAAAGGGCAACTAAAATATAATTAGTAGATGCGGCATACATACTGACACCGTCATTTCAAATTGCAGCCATATTATTAGATATGGAAACACGGCCAAATAGTAAGCACATAGAAAAAAATATCTGCAAACCTAAAATATAAAATATACACACCTGCATGCATATAACTTATAAAATATCTCATGGAAATTTTAAATGAAAAAATGTATATATCATAACAGACCAATATGTGTGTGTGTGTGTGTATATATATATATATATATATATATATATAAAAAGTTATAATTATCTACTGCTAGACATATTTGTATTGTTAAAAGAGCGTATGTACACCAATTTCACTATATAACACATGAGCTTCAAAATAAACATTTAACATGCTCTCCCACTAAACAGAAGCTTCATTGTTATATCCAAGTACTCTTAGAGGGTCCCTAAATGATTCCTTAACTAATAATTACTGATGAAACAGTTAAGGTCTGGGTCTATGTTTAGTCCATTAGGGCTAAGAGTATTTGTGAGAAACAACCACTGTGTTTCGAGTCTGGAAATTTCCCGCACCATATTGGCCCCCCTCCATCTATGATGGGCTTTATCAATTCCCCAAAATTTCAGGCCAATCGGGGTCCCTATGATGCTTCTCCCTGAAGTGTAGGGACACACTATGTTCCTTATATCCAATAGTGATATTATAAATGTGCTCCGACACCCTTTTGGACAAAGTTCTTTTGGTGCGGCCTATGTACATAAGCCCGCACGGGCATTCCAGGGCGTATACCACGTGTGTGGATGCACACGTAATACATTCTTTGATTTGGAATTATTTTCCATTGGCCGTAGATACAAAACTCGTGAGCCCTCGTAAGTGTGTGGACACCTGTTGACAGGCCTTGCACCGCCTGCATGCATAAAAGCCTGTTCTGTCCCAAAACATTTTAACCTGTTTAGGTGGGTCAAAAACTTTTTTGACCAGTTGGTCCCCAAAAGATGTCTTTCTGTAAATAAAAGGTGAAACTGGAGGTAAGATAGTCTTCAATACCTTATCCATTGCAAGGATGTTCCAATGCTTTTTGAAGATGTCCTCTATCTCACGATATTGTTCGTGATAGCCTGATTATAAAGCCCCATTCATGTTTCTTTTTCGTACATCACGGGACACAGAGCGACTTAGTCATTACTAATGGGTTATATAGATTACCTTCAGGTGTTGGCACTGGCCAATTCCAAACCGGAAGTACCCTCCCCTATATAAGCCCCTCCCACCCGGGAGCACCTCAGTTTTTTGCCAGTGTCTAAGGTGTTGGCCAAAGAGTAACATGTGTTTTCACTGGGCTTGCGTACAGGTTCTTTTGGGCCTTCGTAAGCTGTTCCGGATCCCACCAAAAAAGCTTCATAGCTAAACGGTCGGTACCCGGGCCTTGCAGCAGAAGAGCAAGGTTTTGCCTGTAATGCTTCTCTTAGGAGGGCTGGACCCTGGGATCCAGAGCTCTGGTCATACCCACGACCAAGATGTTGTCTGTGCAGGGTGCTATACAGGTCCAGGGGAGTGGAATCCTTGGGAACCCGGTCCCTGAAGGTTTAATTACAATGCCTGCCGTGATAGGTGAAGTTTGGACTTCTGTGGACCAAACAAAGTCCTGCGGCGGGGATCAGGTAAGTGGGGGCCCCCAGGAACTTGGTTCTATTGGGGGACCCCCAAGCCTAATTTGTCTTTCTGTCTGTTACCTAACGGTATTCCCGCTAAATATCTGTGTTTGCCTGTAACTACTGAAAATGTAAAATTTTAATAGTAGTCAAGAAAAAAAAAAAAAAAAAAGGGACCGCGGTACCTGTGTTAAACCACTAGAGGCCGCTGTAGTCCATTTTTCTTGTCATGTGGATCTTTGGTTTTCTCAAGTCAAAAGATCCAGGCAGCTGGTAATTTTCTCTGTGGGAATCCACTTCCTCTGCCCTGTTGCTGCGCTCATCCACCGCACAGGCCCTCCGGCAAAAAGGGCCCTGGCTCCTAGTCCCCTGTTTGATTTCGAAAAGGGCGCCAATGGCGCACGGGCGCGCACGCGGGCGCGTGCACGCGCCTCCTATGAAAAAAAGGGGCGGGGCGGGTGGATGACGCTCGATGCGCGCCGCGGCGCTTCTGCGCATGTGCGGGCGTCCCAGCATGGTTAAAAGACACAGTACAAGTGTCAGCTGGATGCAAACAGAGCTAGCAACAAACAGTGGCACACAGAGGCGGTTGATGCAGGCATCCCCATAGAAAGGCACTTTAGTGGACACCAGCTGGTATATAGCAGCACCTGTGTTAGACTATTACCAGCAAAATTGGTGTATGACGACGGGAATACCTCAGCTTTGTGCTTAAAGGATATGTCGTCCAGACGCTCCGGAAATAGATCTTCCAGGAAGCCAAAGGGGTCTCCATCGGGCTCTGAGGATATTGGGCATGCTTGTACTGCACCAATCTCCCCTGAGAATTCAGAGGTCAGTAGCCGTAGAAACCCCGCAGGAATGCCTGGTGCTGCGGCTGTCCCCAGTCCACCTGCTCCTGTATATATAACAGAGGAGGTTTTATCCTCAACTCTGGGAGGATTGGAAGAGAGATTAACAGCATTGATCGCTGCTTCCCTGTCTCAGGAAAAGCGCGTCCGATCTCCGTCTCCTCCTTCAGAGTGCCTGTTAGTGGAGGAACAGCCCCACACAGAGATCGACCTACCTGAAGGGGATCAGGATGAGGTTGATTCAGTTATGGAGGAATCAACAGTGGAAGAACCTTTCTCAGCATCTCAGGCTGAAAGATTATGGGTTCAGTCTCTGACTAATATGGTCCGATCAGCATTTAAAATGCCTCTGGCGGAACCACCATCCACTACGGTTTCCTCGCTGGGGTCGCTAAAAGCTCCCCAGGCTGTCTGTTCCTTCCCAATCCACCCTTTATTAGAAGGGCTTATTTACCAGGATTGGGAGCATCCTGATAAAATATTTGCTCCCCCCAAGAGATTTCCGGTGATCTATCCCATGGAGGATAAGTTCATAAAAAAATGGAGGGTCCCTACAGTGGACGCAGCCATCTCTTCTGTTAACAAATCACTGACATGTCCAGTAGATAATGTTCCAATGTTCAAAGACCCAATAGATAAAAAATTGGAGTCTTTACTAAAATCTGCTTTCTCTACAGCAAGCATGGTGACACAACCTGCGGTAGCAGCGATTGGAGTCTGCCAAGCAGTGAAAGATCAGTTGAAACAAGTCTTAAGGGACTTACCAGATCAGCAGGCTCTTGCCCTAGCTGACCTGCCTAGAGCCTTGTGTTTTGCGGTGGACGCCATAAAGGATACAATCCAACAGGCCTCCCGCTTTACGCTGTCTATAGTACATATGCGTAGGCTTCTGTGGCTCAAAAACTGGTCTGCTGAAGCTCCCTGTAAAAAACTGCTGGTTAGCTTCCCATTTCATGGAGAACGCTTATTTGGAGAAGATCTGGACAAATATATCCAGAAAATTTCTGCCGGTAAAAGTTCACTCTTACCGGTTAAGAACAAGGGTAGAAGTCCTTCTTTTAAGAGGCCTAATTCTCCAGTCCCGGGCACATCGGCTGTGAAGCAGTTCCGACGGCCTCCGCGGTCAAATTCAGGGGGCAGAAATCAGGGACAATCACAGGGTAACAAGAAGCCCTGGATCAAGAGAGGTACAAAACCACCCCCCAAGGCATGAAGCGTTGCCCCCACTCAATCGGGTGGGGGGAAGACTTCAGTTGTTCAGAGACCTGGCGGGACACCATCAGAGACAGATGGGTGCTCTCCGCAGTAAGTCTGGGATACAAGCTGGAGTTAAAAGGCACTCCTCCTGCCCAATTTATGAGGTCAAACGTGCCAAGAGATCCCCAAAAGAGAGGATCCCTCCTTCTGGCACTAGAACAACTATTGCTCCAAGGTGTAATCATGAAGGTTCCCCTGGAAGAAAGCGGATTCGGGTTTTACTCGAACCTTTTCACAGTCCCCAAACCAAATGGGGACGTGAGGCCCATATTAAATCTAAAAGGGCTAAACAAGTTCCTAAATATCAGGACTTTTCGGATGGAGTCGATCCGATCGGTGGCCACCGCCCTACAAGGACAGGAATGGTTAGCCTCGATCGACATAAAGGATGCTTATCTGCATATTCCCATCTTTCCGGCCCACCAGAAATTTCTACGCTTTGCAGTAGAAGGGCACCATTTTCAGTTCAGAGCCTTACCTTTCGGTCTGGCCACAGCACCACGAGTGTTCACAAAAATTCTGGCCCCATTATTGGCCAATCTAAGAACACAGGGTTTAACGATAATGGCATATCTAGACGACCTGCTACTAATAGACCACTCAGTGGAAAAGCTGGAAGTAGCTATTCACAAGACAATCAAGTATCTGGAATATCACGGTTGGATTATCAACCGGGACAAGTCAGCTCTAAGACCAGTCAAAAGTCTGGAATACTTAGGGCTAAGGCTGGATTCAAATCAGAGAAAGATTTTCTTACCTCCAGAGAAGGTGTCGTCTTTAAAAGATTTGACCCACTTAGTGGGTACAAAAAGAAAACCATCCATACGCCTCTGTATGAGGCTGCTGGGAAAGATGGTGGCTTCATTCGAAGCGGTACCCTACGGTCAATTCCATTCAAGGAATTTGCAAAGGGCCATACTGTCAGCCTGGAACAAAAAAGTTCAGGCTTTAGACTTACCAATGTCCCTGTCCCCTTCCGTTTGCAAGAGCCTCCATTGGTGGTTGGTGCCCCAGAATCTGGAAAGAGGGAAACCCTTCAGTCCGGTTTCTTGGAAGGTGGTCACTACAGATGCCAGCCTCATAGGCTGGGGGGCAGTACTGGAGCAATGGTCTCTCCAGGGCAAGTGGCCAGAAGCAGAAAAGGCCCTGCCCATCAATCTCTTAGAGATACGAGCAGCCCGGTATGCCCTAGTAGCATGGACATCCAAACTCCAAGGGTCCCCTGTCAGGATTCAATCAGACAATGCCACGGCAGTGGCATATATCAATCACCAGGGTGGCACCAAGAGTCGTGCAGCCCAGAGGGAAGCAAATTGCATCCTGGAGTGGGCAGAAAGATATGTCCCAGCCATATCCGCGGTTTTCATCCCAGGAGTGGAAAATTGGAGAGCGGACTTTCTAAGTCGCCAACAATTATGCCCGGGGGAATGGTCTCTTCACCCCGAGGTTTTCCAGGCAATATGCCAGCGGTGGGGAACACCGGATGTAGATCTGCTAGCATCCAGATTCAACGCAAAGGTGGACAGATTTGTGTCTCGCACAAGGGATCCCCTAGCTTGCGGCTCGGATGCCCTAGTGTTCCCTTGGGATCAGTTCAAGCTGATATATGCATTCCCACCGCCACAATTGTTACCGCGATTACTCCGCAGAATCAGGGTAGAAAAGAAACCAGTGATTCTGGTGGCTCCAGCGTGGCCCCGAAGGGCATGGTACGCGGAGATTGTAAAAATGTCAGTGAGGAGTCCTTGGACCCTCCCACATCGTCCGGACCTGCTGTCGCAGGGACCGATATACCACCCTTCCTTACCAGCCCTAGGTTTGACGGCCTGGCTATTGAAGCCCACATTCTGAAAAAGAGAGGGCTCTCTAATTCTGTGGTATCTACCATGATCAATGCCAGGAAGCCGGTATCCAGGCAGATCTATTATAGGATCTGGAAAGCGTACATTACGTGGTGTGAGGCCAAGAAATGGCATCCACGTAAGTACGTGATAGGGAGGATTTTGGACTTCCTACAGTGGGCTGTAGATAGGAAGCTGGCCTCGAGTACTATCAAGGGTCAGATTTCGGCCTTGTCAATATTTTTTCAAAGGCCCTTGGCTTCGCATTCACTAGTCAAAGCCTTTATACAAGGAGTGATGCGTATTAGCCCTCCGGTTAGTATTCCCATATGTCCTTGGGACTTAAACCTGGTTCTGTCGGTTCTACAGAAACAACCGTTTGAACCATTGCAACACATTTCCTTGGTTCTTCTCACCAGGAAATTGATTTTCTTAGTAGCCGTTTGTTCGGCTAAAAGAGTATCGGAACTAGCCGCCTTGTCCTGTAAGGAGCCATATCTGGTTGTCCATAAGGACAGAGTAGTATTACGTCCTCATCCAGCCTTTCTTCCTAAGGTGGTATCGAGGTTTCATTTGAACCAAGATGTGGTTCTTCCTTCTTTTTTCCCCAAACCTAGCTCGGTAGAGGAAAAGTTATTACATTCTTTGGATGTAGTAAGAGCAGTTAAAGCTTATCTGAAAGCCACTGCTCAGATTCGCAGAACGGATTCTTTGTTTGTTCTGCCGGAAGGCCCCAGAAAGGGTCAGGCAGCATCAAAATCTACTTTAGCCAAGTGGATTCGACAGGTCATAATACAAGCCTATGGCTTGAGAAAGAGACCGCCTCCGTTCAAAGTTAGGGCGCACTCCACAAGAGCAGTTGGAACTTCATGGGAAGTGCATCACCAGGCCTCCCTGGCTCAAGTATGTAAGGCCGCAACATGGTCTTCGGTACACACGTTTACTAGATTCTACCAGGTAGACGTTAGAAGTCAGGAGGATGTCGCCTTTGGGCGCAGTGTGTTGCAGGCCGCAAAAGATCCTCATGCCTGATGGCGCCCAGCTTATGTATCCCTCCCCTCATTTGGCATTGCTTTGGGACGTCCCATTAGTAATGACTAAGTCGCTCTGTGTCCCGTGATGTACGAAAAAGAAAAAGGGATTTTTATAACAGCTTACCTGTAAAATCCTTTTCTTGGAGTACATCACGGGACACAGAGCTCCCACCCCTCTTTTTGGGACACTTATTGCTTGGCTACAAAACTGAGGTGCTCCCGGGTGGGAGGGGCTTATATAGGGGAGGGTACTTCCGGTTTGGAATTGGCCAGTGCCAACACCTGAAGGTAATCTATATAACCCATTAGTAATGACTAAGTCGCTCTGTGTCCCGTGATGTACTCCAAGAAAAGGATTTTACAGGTAAGCTGTTATAAAAATCCCTTTTTTTGATCCATTGGCTTGATTCTTGGGAGTGAGTACCAACTTGTTCTAACAGATTAGTGAGATGTTGTTCCTTATACCCTTTCTCCACAAATCGCTGCTTGATCAGAGTAGCCTGAGCTTGGTAGTGATTAAGTCTGATTAAGTCTGAGTGGTAAAAAAAGAAATAAAAAAAAAGAAGCAGTGCTCCAAACTTTAGGAATCATTTGTGATCTCGAGCCACCTCTAAACGCATAGAAGGCGATAGCGATGTGTGTGTGTATCCCTGAAAACTTCAAAATAAACCTACAAGGGGGTTACAACAGAGCAAGCATAAGTATTTGCTCCTATTAAAGACTAGTCCAGCAACTTCAGGTATACACATACTGTATATAGCAGGTAAATTGCTGGTTGCTGCTGTAAATGACCTATAATTGTAGGAGTGTGAATGTACACGGCGTGCACGTTATCAGGGAAATGTATTCCTTTATTACCATCCTAGGAGAAATCGCAGTAGAACTGACACCTCTACCTAAATATAAGCACATTCCTCTGATCACATTTCTATTGTGCAGTTAATCTCTCTGGATATATTTATACAAGTATTTTTCATTGCTTTAAAAGCTGAAAAAAACCCAGGGGTAGTTCCTTCAGCCAGCCAATCTTGTCTAGAAGCCAGCAGTCCTTGTGACCAATACCTCTATTATCCGAAACTTCCAGTTTCAGTGTAGTGGCTATTGTCTGATCTCCGGAGGCCTTGTACTGGCTTCTTTGTATTCACTGCAAATGATGCTACTGCCCTGGTATGTGGCTTGAGATTCCAAAAAATGTCCTCCTCTGTAATAGGACGATGGGAGCTATCTTTAACCACTTCGGCCCCGGAAGGTTTTACCCCCTTAATGACCAGGCTGTTTTTTTGCGAATGGGCACTGCGTTACTTTAACTGACAATTGCGCGGTCGTGCGACTATGTACCCAAATAAAATTCTTCTTTCCGCACAAATAGAGCTCTCTTTTTGTGGCATTTGATAACCTCTGCGGTTTTTATTTTTTGCACTATTAACAAAAAAAAAAAAAAAAAGACCGTAAATTTTGAAAATTTGTGCAAATTTCTTTATCAATTTAGGCCAATATGTTTTCTACATATTTTTGGTAAAAAAAAAAAGCGTATATCGATTGGTTTGCACAAAAGTTATCACATCTACAAACTATGTGATAGAGTTATGAACGTTTAATTTGTTCTATTGTTTTTACTGGTAATGGCAGCAATGAGTGATTTTTAGCGCGACTGCAACATTGTGGCTGACAAATCTGACACTAACTGACACTTTTTGGGGACCAGTGACGCCAATACAGTGATCAGTGCTAAAAAATAAAAAAGCACTGTTTCTTTATAAATGACACTGGGAAGGGGTTAACATCAGGGGTGATCAAAGGGTTCAATTTGTTCTCTGGGAGTGTTTTCTAACTGTGTGGGGGATGGACTGACCGGAAGAACACTGAGATCGCAGTTCCTGATTACAAGGAACAGAAGATCTCTGTGTAATTCCCTGTCAGAACGGGGATCTGCCTTGTTTACATAGGCAGATCCCTGTTCTGCCTCTCTGTGGAGCCATCACGGGTGGCCGGCGGACATTGGGTCTGCCGGACCCGCTGATTAGCTCCCCCCGTGCAGCGGGCTCGCGCCCACAGTATTTATTGCACAAAATGACGTACTGGTACGTCGTTTCACACAATAGAGCCATCCTGCGGCAGTAAATATGCAGTGGGTGGTCCTTAAGTGGTTAACGTGAATATTAGACTATGATTATATTTAGGCTGCATTCACACCTGAGCATTTTCAGCTCGAAAAACGCCTGAAAAAATGCCCAAAAAAAGGGATTTTTATAACAGCTTACCTGTAAAATCCTTTTCTTGGAGTACATCACGGGACACAGAGCGACTTAGTCATTACTAATGGGTTATATAGTTTACCTTCAGGTGTTGGCACTGGCCAATTCCAAACCGGAAGTACCCTCCCCTATATAAGCCCCTCCCACCCGGGAGCACCTCAGTTTTGTAGCCAAGCAATAAGTGTCCCAAAAAGAGGGGTGGGAGCTCTGTGTCCCGTGATGTACTCCAAGAAAAGGATTTTACAGGTAAGCTGTTATAAAAATCCCTTTTTCTTTTTCGTACATCACGGGACACAGAGCGACTTAGTCATTACTAATGGGACGTCCCAAAGCAATGCCAAATGAGGGGGGGGGGTACATAAGCTGGGCGCCATCAGGCATGAGGATCTTTTGCGGCCTGCAACACACTGCGCCCAAAGGCGACATCCTCCTGACTTCTAACGTCTACCTGATAGAATCTAGTAAACGTGTGTACCGAAGACCATGTTGCGGCCTTACATACTTGAGCCAGGGAGGCCTGGTGATGCACTGCCCATGAAGTTCCAACCGCTCTTGTGGAGTGCGCCCTAACTTTGAACGGAGGCGGTCTCTTTCTCAAGCCATAGGCTTGTATTATGACCTGTCGAATCCACTTGGCTAAAGTAGATTTTGATGCTGCCTGACCCCTTCTGGGGCCTTCCGGCAGAACAAACAAAGAATCCGTTCTGCGAATCTGAGCAGTGGCTTTTAGATAAGCTTTAACCGCTCTTACCACATCCAAAGAATGTAATAACTTTTCCTCTACTGAGCTAGGTTTGGGGAAAAAAGAAGGAAGAACCACATCTTGGTTCAAATGAAACCTCGATACCACCTTAGGAAGAAAGGCTGGATGAGGACGTAATACTACTCTGTCCTTATGGACAACCAGATATGGCTCCTTACAGGACATAGCTGCTAATTCCGACACTCTTTTAGCCGAACAAATGGCTACTAAGAAAACCAATTTCCTGGTGAGAAGAACCAAGGAAATGTGTTGTAATGGTTCAAACGGTTGTTTCTGTAGAACCGACAGAACCAGGTTTAAGTCCCAAGGACATATGGGAATACTAACCGGAGGGCTAATACGCATCACTCCTTGTATAAAGGCTTTGACTAGTGAATGCGAAGCCAAGGGCCTTTGAAAAAATATTGACAAGGCCGAAATCTGACCCTTGATAGTACTCAAGGCCAGTTTCCTATCTACAGCCCACTGTAGGAAGTCCAGAATCCTCCCTATCATGTACTTACGTGGATGCCATTTCTTGGTCTCACACCACGTAATGTACGCTTTCCAGATCCTATAATAGATCTGCCTGGATACCGGTTTCCTGGCATTGATCATGGTAGATACCACAGAATTAGAGAGCCCTCTCTTTTTCAGGATGTGGGCTTCAATAGCCAGGCCGTCAAACCTAGGGCTGGTAAGGAAGGGTGGTATATCGGTCCCTGCGAAAGCAGGTCCGGACGAAGTGGGAGGGTCCAAGGACTCCTCACTGACATTTTTACCATCTCCGCGTACCATGCCCTTCGGGGCCACGCTGGAGCCACCAGAATCACTGGTTTCTTTTCTACCCTGATTCTGCGGAGTAATCGCGGTAACAATTGTGGCGGTGGGAATGCATATATCAGCTTGAACCGATCCCAAGGGAACACTAGGGCATCCGAGCCGCAAGCTAGGGGATCCCTTGTGCGAGACACAAACCTGTCCACCTTTGCGTTGAATCTGGATGCTAGCAGATCTACATCCGGTGTTCCCCACCGCTGGCATATTGCCCGGAAAACCTCGGGGTGAAGAGACCATTCCCCCGGGCATAATTGCTGGCGACTTAGAAAGTCCGCTCTCCAATTTTCCACTCCTGGGATGAAAACCGCAGATATGGCTGGGACATATCTTTCTGCCCACTCCAGGATGCAATTTGCTTCCTTCTGGGCTGCACGACTTTTGGTGCCACCCTGATGATTGATATATGCCACTGCCGTGGCATTGTCTGATTGAATTCTGACAGGGGACCCCTGGAGTTTGGATGTCCATGCTACTAGGGCATACCGGGCTGCTCGTATCTCTAAGAGATTGATGGGCAGGGCCTTTTCTGCTTCTGACCACCTGCCCTGGAGAGACCATTGCTCCAGCACTGCCCCCCAGCCGATGAGGCTGGCATCTGTAGTGACCACCTTCCAAGAAACCGGACTGAAGGGTTTCCCTCTTTCCAGATTCTGGGGCACCAACCACCAATGGAGGCTCTTGCGAACGGAAGGGGACAGGGACATTGGTAAGTCTAAAGCCTGAACTTTTTTGTTCCAGGCTGACAGTATGGCCCTTTGCAAATTCCTTGAATGGAATTGACCGTAGGGTACCGCTTCGAATGAAGCCACCATCTTTCCCAGCAGCCTCATGCAGAGACGTATGGATGGTTTTCTTTTTGTACCCACTAAGTGGGTCAAATTTCTTAAAGACGACACCTTCTCTGGAGGTAAGAAAATCTTTCTCTGATTTGAATCCAGCCTTAGCCCTAAGTATTCCAGACTTTTGACTGGTCTTAGAGCTGACTTGTCCCGGTTGATAATCCAACCGTGATATTCCAGATACTCGATTGTCTTGTGAATAGCTACTTCCAGCTTTTCCACTGAGTGGTCTATTAGTAGCAGGTCGTCTAGATATGCCATTATCGTTACACCCTGTGTTCTTAGATTGGCCAATAATGGGGCCAGAATTTTTGTGAACACTCGTGGTGCTGTGGCCAGACCGAAAGGTAAGGCTCTGAACTGAAAATGGCGCCCTTCTACTGCAAAGCGTAGAAATTTCTGATGGGCCGGAAAGATGGGAATATGCAGATAAGCATCCCTTATGTCGATCGAGGCTAGCCATTCCTGCCCTTGTAGGGCGGTGGCCACTGATCGGATCGACTCCATCCGAAAGGTCCTGATATTTAGGAACTTGTTTAGCCCTTTTAGATTTAATATGGGCCTCACGTCCCCATTTGGTTTGGGGACTGTGAAAAGGTTCGAGTAAAACCCGAATCCGCTTTCTTCCAGGGGAACCTTCATGATTACCCCTTGGAGCAATAGTTGTTCTAGTGCCAGAAGGAGGGATCCTCTCTTTTGGGGATCTCTTGGCACGTTTGACCTCATAAATTGGGCAGGAGGAGTGCCTTTTAACTCCAGCTTGTATCCCAGACTTACTGCGGAGAGCACCCATCTGTCTCTGATGGTGTCCCGCCAGGTCTCTGTGAACAACTGAAGTCTTCCCCCCACCCGATTGAGCGGGGGCAATACTTCATGCCTTAGGGGGAGGTTTTGTACCTCTCTTGATCCAGGGCTTCTTGTTACCCTGTGATTGTCCCTGATTTCTGCCCCCTGAATTTGACCGCGGAGGCCGTCGGAACTGCTTCACAGCCGATGTGCCCGGGACTGGAGAGGTAGGCCTCTTAAAAGAAGGACTTCTACCCTTGTTCTTAACCGGTAAGAGTGAACTTTTACCGGCAGAAATTTTCTGGATATATTTGTCCAGATCTTCTCCAAATAAGCGTTCTCCATGAAATGGGAAGCTAACCAGCAGTCTTTTACAGGGAGCTTCAGCAGACCAGTTTTTGAGCCACAAAAGCCTACGCATATGTACTATAGACAGCGTAAAGCGGGAGGCCTGTTGGATTGTATCCTTTATGGCGTCCACCGCAAAACACAAGGCTCTAGGCAGGTCAGCTAGGGCATGAGCCTGCTGATCTGGTAAGTCCCTTAAGACTTGTTTCAACTGATCTTTCACTGCTTGGCAGACTCCAATCGCTGCTACCGCAGGTTGTGTCACCATACTTGCTGTAGAGAAAGCAGATTTTAGTAAAGACTCCAATTTTTTATCTATTGGGTCTTTGAACATTGGAACATTATCTACTGGACATGTCAGTGATTTGTTAACAGAAGAGATGGCTGCGTCCACTATAGGGACCCTCCATTTTCTTATGAACTTATCCTCCATGGGATAGATCACCGGAAATCTCTTGGGGGGAGCAAATATTTTATCAGGATGCTCCCAATCCTGGTAAATAAGCCCTTCTAATAAAGGGTGGATTGGGAAGGAACAGACCGCCTGGGGAGCTTTTAGCGACCCCAGCGAGGAAACCGTAGTGGATGGTGGTTCCGCCAGAGGCATTTTAAATGCTGATCGGACCATGTTAGTCAGAGACTGAACCCATAATCTTTCAGCCTGAGAAGCTGAGAAAGGTTCTTCCACTGTTGATTCCTCTATAAGTGAATCAACCTCATCCTGATCCCCTTCAGGTAGGTCGATCTCTGTGTGGGGCTGTTCCTCCACTAACAGGCACTCTGAAGGAGGAGACGGAGATCGGACGCGCTTTTCCTGTGACAGGGAAGCAGCGATCAATGCTGTTAATCTCTCTTCCAATCCTCCCAGAGTTGAGGATAAAACCTCCTCTGTTATATATACAGGAGCAGGTGGACTGGGGACAGCCGCAGCACCAGGCATTCCTGCGGGGTTTCTACGGCTACTGACCTCTGCATTCTCAGGGGAGATTGGTGCAGTGCAAGCATGCCCAATATCCTCAGAGCCCGATGGAGACCCCTTTGGCTTCCTGGAAGATTTATTTCCGGAGCGTCTGGACGACATATCCTTTAAGCACAAAGCTGAGGTATTCCCGTCGTCATACACCAATTTTTGCTGGTAATAGTCTAACACAGGTGCTGCTATATACCAGCTGGTGTCCACTAAAGTGCCTTTCTATGGGGATGCCTGCATCAACCGCCTCTGTGTGCCACTGTTTGTTGCTAGCTCTGTTTGCATGCAGCTGACACTTGTACTGTGTCTTTTAACCATGCTGGGACGCCCGCACATGCGCAGAAGCGCCGCGGCGCGCATCGAGCGTCATCCACCCGCCCCGCCCCTTTTTTTCCATAGGAGGCGCGTGCACGCGCCCGCGCGCGCGCCCGTGCGCCAATGGCGCCCTTTTCGAAAACCAACAGAGGACTAGGAGCCAGGGCCCTTTTTGCCGGAGGGCCTGTGCGGTGGATGAACGCAGCAACAGGGCAGAGGAAGTGGATTCCCTCAGAGAAACTTACCAGCTGCCTGGATCTTTTGAGTTGAGAAAACCAAAGATCCACATTTACAAGAAAAATGGACTACAGCGGCCTCTAGTGGTTTAACACAGGTACCGCGGTCCCTGTTTTTTTTCTTGACTACTATTAAAATTTTACATTTTCAGTAGTTATAGGCAAACACAGATATTTAGCGGGAATACCGTTAGGTAACAGACAGAAAGACAAATTAGGCTTGGGGGTCCCCCAATAGAACCAAGTTCCTGAGGGCCCCCACTTACCTGATCCCCGCCGCAGGACTTTGTTTGGTCCACAAAAGTCCAAACTTCACCTATCACGGCAGGCATTGTAATTAAACCTTCAGGGACCGGGTTCCCAAGGATTCCACTCCCCTGGACCTGTATAGCACCCTGCACAGACAGCGTCTTGGTCGTGGGTATGACCAGAGCTCTGGATCCCAGGGTCCAGCCCTCCTAAGAGAAGCATTACAGGCAAAACCTTGCTCTTCTGCTGCAAGGCCCGGGTACCGACCGTTTAGCTATGAAGCTTTTTTTGGTGGGATCCGGAACAGCTTACTAAGGCCCAAAAGAACCTGTACGCAAGCCCAGTGAAAACACATGTTACTCTTTGGCCAACACCTTAGACACTGGCAAAAAACTGAGGTGCTCCCGGGTGGGAGGGGCTTATATAGGGGAGGGTACTTCCGGTTTGGAATTGGCCAGTGCCAACACCTGAAGGTAAACTATATAACCCATTAGTAATGACTAAGTCGCTCTGTGTCCCGTGATGTACGAAAAAGAAAACACCCAACAAGCCAAATCCCATTCATTTTAATGGCCCCTGTTCACATCTAAGTGTTTTGTAGCCTGAAGCTCAAAAAAAGTACATGCGCTTCTTTTTGGGCAGATTACAGACGTTTTTCTGCTTTACCTGTCTGTGACCTTTTGACCTGTGCAAAAACACTGTAAAAATCGCTGCAAAAACGTGCGACTTTGTGCCAGAAAACGAAACGCTCAGGTGTGAATGCAGCCTTAAAGAAAAAAATTAATAAATACATTATGCGCACACACACACCCCCATATATATTTGGACACGGGCACAATTTTCATACTTTTGGCTCTGTATGTCACCAGAATAAAATGAAAATGAAACAATCCAAATGTGCAGACTTTCAGCTTTAATTCAAGGGGTTGAACATAAATATCAAGTACAAATTTTAGGAACTGCAACCATTTTTATACAGTGCCCCCATTTTCAGGGGCTCAAATGTAATTGGACTAATGAATATATTTATAAATAAAATGTTAATTTTTTTTTTATATTTTGTTGAGAATCCTTTAGGCCCCTTTCACACTGAGACGTTGCAATAACGCGCTAAAAATGATTAGCGTTTTTACCGCGTTGGCACTAAAAATAGCGCTAATGCCTATATGTTTTTACCGCTTTGTTTGCGGTAAAAAGGATTATTTGGTATCCCACAATCCTCCACTCTACTGCGGTCATGTGACCTTCCCACAGCTCCTGGGCGTTTTTACCGCGGTACTCATTCATTTCAATAGGGATAGGCATTTTTACAGCGCTATTTTATGCGCCCCAAAGAAACTCCAAAAAAGCTGTTTGCAGAATTTTTTCCAACGCACAGCCAGCACAACGCCTCAGTGTGAAAGCCCTCAGGGCTTTCACATTGAGAATGCTGGGGCAGGATTATTTCAGGCGTTTTTACAGCGCTATTTTTAGCGCTAAAACGCCTCAGTGTGAAAGGGGCCTTACTGGTAATAGCTGCCTGAAGTCTGGAACCCATGGACATTACCAAAGACTGGGTTTCCTCCTTTCTGATATTTTGCCAGGCTCTAACTGCAGCTTTGTTTGTGGGTCTTTCTGTCTTTTAGTTTTGGCTTCAGCAAAGGAAATGTATGCTCAATTGGGTTGAGATCAGGTGATTGACTTGGCCATTGCAGAATATTTCACTTCTTTTCCTTCAAAAGCTCCTGGGTTGCTTTTGCAGTGTGTTTTTGGATCATTGGACGGTGCTTCACAGTACAGAAGGACAATCAACTTTGCTGCATTTGGCTGAATCTGGGCTGACAGTATATCTCTAAATACTGCAGAATTCATCCGGCTGCTTCTGTTACATCATCATTAAACACCAATGACCCAGTGCCACTGGAAGCCATGCATGCCCATGCCACCACACTGCCTCCACCATGTTTTACAGATGACATTGTGTGCTTTGGATCATGAGCTGTTCCAAGCCTTCTCACCTTTTTCTTCCCGTCATTCTGGTACAGATTAATCTTCGTTTCACCCGTCCAAAGAATGCTTTTCCAGAACTGGTCTGGCTTTTTTTAGATGTTTTTTTGGCAAAGTCTAATCTGGCTTTTCTATTCTTCAGGCTTATGAATGGTTTGCACCTTGTGATGAACCCTTTGTATTTGCTCTTGTGAAGGTCTTCTCTTGATTGTAGACTTTGATAATGATACGCCCTCCACCCGGAGAGTGTCCTTCACTTGTCTGGAAGTTGTGAATGGGTTTTCTTTACCATAGAGAGGATCCTGTGATCATCCACAACTGTTTTCCGTGGACATCCTGGCCTTTTTTTGTTGCTGATCTCACCAGTGCGTTCTTTCCTCAGAATGTACCAAACTGTTGATTTGGCCACTCCTGATGTTGCTGCTATCTCTCTGATGGATTTGTTTCGTTTTTGATGTTTTACAATGGCCTTTTTCACTTGCATGGACAGCTCTTTTGAACACATGATGTAGGTTCACAGCAATAGATTCCAAATGAAATACCACACTTAGAATCAACTCCAGACCTTTTACCTGCTTAATTTATGAAGAAATCATGAAAGAGTAGCCCACACCTGGCCATGAAACAGCTTTTGATTCAATTGTCCAATTACTTTTGGTCCCTTGAAAAAAAGGGGGGTGGCTATTAAGAGCTGTAATTCCTAAACCCCTCCTCTAATTTGGATGTACATACCCTCAAATTAAACCCGGGAGTGTGCACTTTAAAGGAACACTAAAGGTGCCCGTTTAAAAAAAATGAACAAACATATTATACTTACCTCCACTGTGCAGCTCGTTTTGCACACAGTGGCCCCGATCCTGGTCTTCTGGGGTCCCTCGACGGCTGTTTCAGCTCCTCCCCGCAAGGACTCCACACCATAATGCGAGCAAGCTCGCATGGTGTGGAGTTACTGCGGGCACGCTCCCTTGATACAGCGGCGGCTATAGCCACCGACTGTATCACTCGGCCCCGCCCCCGGTGCGCCGCGTCGTTGGATGTGATTGACAGCAGCGCCAGCTGTTTCTATAGGTGCTATTGACATGAAATTTTCATCACATGTTGGTAACATCCCATTCAATCCATACATACAAAGAAACCGAAACAGATACATTCAGAAATTAAATTTATGTGTAATACGCTAACTGAAATTTATTAATACTTCATACAAATCTTTTGTTAGTAATGACCGCTTCAAGGCACCTCCTGAATGGAGAAACTATTCACATGCATTGCTCAGGTGTAATTTTGTCCCATTCTTCCACATAAACAATCTTCTTCAAGTCTTGAAGGTTCGGTGGTCCTCTTCTATATGAACTCTGATCTTTTAGTTCTTTCCATTCATTTTCTATTGAATTAAAGTCAGGTGATTGGCTGGTCCATTCTAGCAGTTTTTTTTTTCATTTTTGGGATCATTGTCTTGCTGAAATGTCCACCTTCGATTCATCTTCATCCTGGTAGATGGCAGCAGATTTTTATCAAGAATGTCTTGGTACATTTTTCCATTCATCCTTCCTTCAATGACATGAAGTTTGCCAGTACCGTATGCCAGGGCTCGACAAACCCCGGGCGCCAGGTCGCAATTGCGACTAGAATTAGCGACCTGGGGCCTGTGGCGGCACAGCTGGGGTACCCTGTCTCCGTGCGCACCCCCCCCCCTCGCGATCGCGTCTGGCTGCGCCGGCCGGTAATTGAGGCCACGGCTTTGCGGCCTTCTGCAGGCCTATGGTTCCTTCTGGAATCTGGCGCCCTCTTGTGGTGGCCGTTGGTATGACAAGACAACCAGCAATGCTAATGGAGCTTCCCTGCCTTCCCTTTACTTAGAAGTTAGAACCCCCAAACATTATATATATATTTTATTCTAACACCCTAGATAATAAAATGGCGGTCGTTGCAATTCTTTCTGTCACACCGTATTTGCGCAGCGGTCTTACAAGCGCACTTTTTTTGGGAAAAAAAAATACACTTTTTTCTCTTATCCATGGACCGACAAGGCGGCTCTTAATCACTGAACGTGTGGGTATATGTCCTTGCTTGCAGGAGAAGATCTAGGCAGAATGTTAAATGTTAAAACATTCTAGAAAAAAACAGAGCTGAACAGTCCCGCCCAGGGGGGCGATCCCTCTGGACATTACCCTCCCACCTGCAGCTAGCAGACCTCCGTTTTTTTTCTGCCTAGCAGAAGGAGAAGACGTGGCTCTCTCAGGAGCCAGTCTCCTGGAAGATTTTACTTTTAAATTTTATTCCTTTGGGAATTTTATTATTTTATTTTTGAGTCCTTCAATCAACTGTCGGCTGGGCAACAGGTTGGGTACACTAGTATCCTCGTAGTCTTCCCTGTCCGACCATTGAGCGTGCTGATCCTCGCCTTGTGTGCGTGAGACTCAGTTCACGGCATACCCCATGGTTCCAGGGGTGGCCGGGTTGCTTTCATGCTCCTGCGCTTCCTCTCAAGATTGAACAGTACCTACTGTATCTTTCGCGGTTGACCGGGCCGACAGCTACGCAGTACGACTCTGTGATAGGTCTGTCTGAAACAAGCCAGTGAGTCCCTCTATTGGCACCGAGGGTGTTCTCCAAGGTGTCTGCGGGACGGGTAAGTATTCTCTCCTGCTGCAAGGTGAGTACATGCTGGCTGTGTTTCTGTGTGTGGGGGGTTCTCCCTGTCTCCTCCCTGTTATGCTGCTCTCTGCACCCTGTTCTGCTGCTGTGCTGTGTGGGGATGCTTGGGGGGTCACTCTGCCCTGGGGGGGGCCGCTCCAGGTCTGTTAATATGTTTGGAATGTGTTCTGGGGGAATGTGTGGTGTTTTTCCGTGCGCCATTGGCGCAGTGTTTTAAATTTAAAAAGTGCGCCATCGGCGGCCGTTTTGCCGCGGCTCAAATTAGTTATACAGGCGCCCGGCGGCCATTTTCTTGTAGCCGCGGCGCTTTGTTTAGTTTTCGGCCTCTAGCGGCGCTGCTGAACGGCGCGAATTCCACATCTCCTCACAGATTCTTCACTCTCCTCAGACTCGTGCTACAGCGCGGCTCAGACAGCGGTACCGAGTGGTCCCTAGGGGTGGTGAGTACTCCGGGTATCCCCTCCTCAGCCCCAGCATAGCCAGAGGGTGGGCTGTATTATTCACTGTAATGGTGAATAAGGTCTCAGAGGGTGGCAACATGGAGTCTGGTTCACCTGTTTCTTCACACTTGTTAGAGACAACTGGCAGTGCTCCTGCACCTGTGGTCCTTATGGACCAGTTGTCGGCAGTCCTGGAGTCATTCTGACCAGGAGAGAAGCAGTGTTTGAGCGCAAGGGAGCAAAAAGCCCCTCTCCCCACTTTATTTCCACAAAAAAAAAAGGGCGGTGTGCGCTGATTCAGATATGGGCCTAGCCACTACCGCTCAGGACCCTAGCTCTGAATATATTTGATGGTTTTGAACAGGACGTTCCTTGCGAGGATAAATCCAGTTCTGAATCAGTAAATGACAGGGCGCTTGTTAGTGAACTCATTGCTGCGGTGAGGGACACTCGCAAGCTAAATGCTGCGGATGCAGAACCTCAGGCGGACAGTCTCCTCTGGTTCCTTAGGGCTGGGCCTTCTAAAAAAGTTTTTTTCCATATGTACCTTTGACCAGCTCATTGATGAGGTCTGGGGAAAAAGCCGCAGAAGACTTTTATGGTCCCGTGGCGTTTGCCTATCAGATACCCCTTTGAAGATGCCCTACTTAAAACGTGGGCTTCTCCCCCAGTGGTCGACCCTCCAGTCGCCCGGTTGAACAAGGCCACCACTCTCGCGATGGAGGGGACTCCTGCATTTAAGGACCCCACTGACAGGAGGTCAGAAGTGGTGAGCAGAGCCATGTTTGCCTTTTTGGGGTCCGCCCTACGGCCTGTGGTAGCGGCGACCCTTGTGTCTCAGACACTTACGGGTTGGGCAAAAAATTTTGCACCAATCTGTACAGGAGCATAATCTTCCTCCAGACACTATTGCTCTGGCCCACCTAATGATGCAGGGCCTGGTTTATGTTGCGACGCCACGTTAGACGCGGCCCCTTATATCTCAGGGCCTCTGTCTTGTTGGTGGTGTTGCGTTGTCTGATCTGGTTGTCTGCTGACCTAGCTTCTAAAAAGCCTCTGACGGATCTACCATTTAAAGGTGGTAGGATTTTCGGTGCTGCGCTGGATGACATCATCAAGGATGTCACGGGAGGTAAAAGCACTCTTCTTCCTCAGGCTAGCAAGGGTAAGGAGGCCACTGTAAGCAGGGTCCTTCCTTTCCAGCAAAAAAGTTTTTTTTTTCGTCAGTCAACGGGGAGGCCCTCCTAGACTGACAGCGGTGCGGCTGGTGGACACAAGCGCCCCTGGGTGCGTGAGCCAAACAAGCCGGCTCCCCAAGCCCGCCTCCGCGTGAAGTCTTGCCCCCACCCGACTCTGGCGTAGGGGGGACGACTTTGCAGGTTCACGGATCGGTGGACCTCCCGGATCTCCTACTGGTGGGTGGGCGAGGTGATCACCTCAAGTTACAGAATAGGTTTCCGTTCCTGGTCCCAGACAGATTCTTCCCTCGAATCTTCCTTTCCTTCCTGCCTGTCGGGCAGCCCTATGGGGCCTATTCAGGATTGCTCAGGTCCGCAGTGATCGTGCCCGGTCCGTCGCAGGAGAGGTTTCAGGGATTCTACTCGAATTCGTTTGTCGTCCCAAAAAAAGGGACGGGGTTTGGCCTATCTTGGACCTCCAGGTCCTGAATGCCTTCGTGAAGGTACAAAAGTTCCACATGGAATCCATTCGCACGGTGATCAGTACACTCCATCAAGGGGATTTCCTGGCGACCTTGGACATCAAGGACGCCTACTTGCATGTTCCGATCTGCGCAAGTTACCAGAAGTTTCTGCGCTTGCGATCGGCGAAGTCCACTATCAATTTGTGGCTCTTCCTTTCGGCCTAGCCCTCGTCACCGAGGGTGTTCACCAAGGTGCTTGTGCCGGTTCTAGCTTGTTGAGACAGCGAGGCATTGCTGTCGTGGGCTATCTGGACGATCTTTTCAGGGCAGGAAATGGCTCAGAATTAGAAGACAGTGTGACTATCGTCAGTCAGACCCTCAGGGACTTCGGGTGGCTCCTAAACATTCAGGAGTCAGTCCTGGTCCCGACTCAAGGTCTGGAGTATCTCGGTCTGATTCTGGACTCCTTGGAGGCAAAGGTATTCCTACCTCCGGGGAAGCTACTGACACTTCAGTCTGCAGTGCGGGTGCTTACATCCCCAAAAATGGTCGTCAATCCGTTTTTGCATGGGAGTCCTGGAACTCATGGTGACCTCTTTCGAGGCCATTCCGTATGCTCAATCACACACCAGGGCATTGCGGAAGGAGATCTTGTTCCCTTGGGACAAATCCCTGTTGTCTTTGGATTTTCCGATCCAGGTGAGTCACCTGGTCAGGGCGTCCCTGACATGGTGGTTCGGGTCCCCGGCACTTCGGTCCGGGAAGTCGTTCATCCCCGTCCAATGGACGGTGTTCACTATGGACGCCAGCCTGAAGGGCTGGGGTGTAGTCTGGGGAGTCCTGTTGGCCCAAGGGCTTGGACTCCGGACGAAGCCCGTTTGCCGATTCAATGTTCTGGAAATACGGGCCATCAGACTGTGCCTCTCCTCGTGGTCTGAGAGATTGCAGGATCGCTCCATTGGGATCCAGTCGGACAAAGTCACGGCGGTGGCGTATGTCGACCATCAAGGGGGGACTCGGAGCTCAGCTGCAGCTTCCCGAGGTCCCCCGTACCCTGAAGTGGGCTAAAAGAAGTGTGTCGGCTCTGTCGGCCGTTCACATTCCGGGCATAGAACTGGCGGACTATTTGAGTCGCCAGACGTTGGACCAGGGAGAGTGGTCCTTGCACCCGGAGGTATTTCAACTCCTTTGCCACACAAACGGTGGGGCACGCCGGAGGTGGACACGATGGCCTCTCGACTCAATAGTTGTCGAGGTTTGTGGCCAGATCCAGGGATCCTTGGGCGGATGCCTCAGAGGCGTTAGTGGCCCATGGGGTCATTATCACCTGATATATGTTTATCCTCCGCTGCAGTTGCTCCCTCGCCTGCTGCGCAAGGTGGCGACCGAGGGAATTCCGGTGATCCTCATTGCTCCGGATTGGCCTCGGCTTCACTGGTACGTCTCGTCGCGGCCGTTCCCTGGCGGTTGCCAATAAGGGAGGCCTTTCTGTCTCAAAGTCATATATTTCATCCTGCCTTTACAGTCTCTGGTCTTCACGGCATGGCTGTTGAAAGCCAGGTGTTGAGAGACCGAGGTCTCTCGGACTCGGTCATTTTGTCCATATTAAGGGCACGGAAGTCTTCCTCCAGAATGATCTATCTCTGTACCTGGAAAGCTTACATCGCCATGTGCGAAGAGCTGGACTGATGTCCTCGGACGTATTCCGTCCCTAGAATCCTGCTTTTCCTGCAGCATGGAGTGGCCCAAAGGCTCGCTTTGAGTATCATTAAGGGTCAGATTCCGGCCTTGGCCGTCTTCTTTCGGCGACCACTAGCGGGTCATTCCTTGGTTAGCACCCTTGTGCAGGGGGTTCGCCATGTGCTCCCTCCTGTCAAGTCTCCTCTCCCCCCGTGGGATCGGAATTGGTACTCTCGTTTCTCCAGGAACCTCCTTTTGAGAATATCAGGGATATTCCCCTCTTGACTTTGTCTCAGAAGGTGGCCCTTTTAGTGGCAATCACTTCTGTTAGACGAGTGTCTGAGTTGGCGACCTTGTACTGCAAGTCGCCATATTTAGTCATCCATAAGGATAAGGCGGTGTTGCATCCGCGACTTTCCCTTTTGTCAAGGGTGATCTCGACCTTTCACCTAAATGAGGACATTGTCCTTCCGTCCTTGTGTCCTCACCCATCCCAGAGAGTGTGCGCGGCACACTTTGAATGTGATACGAGCCTTGCGGGTGTGCCTTTCTGCTACTGCTTCTATTCGGAAGTCTGACTCTCTGTTTGACTGTCTCTGGTCAGAAACAGGGCCAAGCAGCTTTGTCTTCCACCATTTCTAGGTGGATCGGACAAACCGTCTTTCAAGCCTATGCTCTCATGGGGCGGGCGCCTCCCTTTCCGGTTACGGTGCATTCCACCAGGGCAATTGGTGCTTCCTGGGTTTTCCAAAATCAAGCGTCGGTTGCACAAGTGTGCAAGGCGGCGACCTGGTCGTCTGTTCATATCTTTTCTAAGTTTTATAGGGTTGATGTGGCTGCATCTCCGGATGCTTCCTTCGGCCGCAAGGTATTGCAGGCCGCTGTGTAAAGTGGCAACTCCTCCGTTGAGGAGCTCTGCCTTGTTTGGAGTGAAGTTTTTTGGTTTTTCCATTTATACTGCTCCCATCCCTCTTGACACTGCTTTGGGACATCCCACACGTTCAGTGATTAAGAGCCCCCGTGTCGGTCCATGGATGATAAGAGAAAATAGGATTTTTGTACTCACCGTAAAATCCATTTCTCTGACATCCATGGACCGGCACGGCACCCACCCTTCCTTTTAAGTTTGTACTGCTTTGTTACGAACTGAGGTCTGCTAGCTGCAGGTGGGAGGGTAATGACCGGAGGGACCGCCCCCCTGGGCGGGGCTGTTCAGCTCTGGTTTGTTCTAGAATGTTTTAACATTTAACATTCTGCCTAGGTCTTCTCCTGCAAGCAGGGAAATATACCCACACGTTCAGTGATTAAGAGCCGCCGTGTCGGTCCATGGATGTCAGAGAAATGGATTTTACGGTGAGTACAAAAATCCAATTTTTTTATTTTAAAAATAAGACAACAGTAAAGTTAGCCCAAGTTATTTTATATTGTGAAAGATAATGTTACGCCGAGTAAGTTAATACACAACATGTCACGCTTCAAAATTGCGTCTGCTCGTGGAATGGCGACAAACTTTTACCCTTTAAAATCTCCATAGGCGACGTTTATAAAATTCTAAAGGTTGCATGTTTTGAGTTAGAGGGGGGTCTAGGGCTAGAATTATTGCTCTCGCTCTACCAATCGCGGCGATACCACACGTGTGGTTTGAACACCGCTTTCATATGAAGGCGCTACTCACGTATGAGTTCGCTTCTGCACGTGAGCTTGACGGGGTGCGTTTCTGGCTCCTAACTTTTTTAGCTGGCTCATAGATTCCAAGCGAATTTGTCAAGCCCTGCCGTGTGCTGAAAAACTGCCCCACACCATGATGTTCCCACCTCCAAACTTCACTGTTGGTATGGGGGTGTTTTGGGGTGATGTGTCATTTGACCTCCAAACATGGTGTGTATTATGGCATCCAAAGTTAAATTTTGGTCTCATCTGACCAGACTATATTCTCCCAGTATTTCACAGGCTTGTCTAAATGTTGTGCAGCAAACTTTAAACGAGTTTAACTTGCTTTTTCTTCAGCAATGGAGTCTTCCATGGTGAACCATGAAGGTTGAGTGCATTACTTATTATTTTCTTTGAAACAATTGTACCTGCCAATTCCAGGTCTTTCTGAAGTTCTACACAAGTGGTCCTTGGCTCTTGGACAACTCTTCTGTCCGAAATCTTGCATGGAGCACATGGTTTTGGGGAAAATTATGTTGTTTCTACTTCTGGATTATGGCCCCAACCTAGCTCACTGTAACCAATGCCATCTGTATGTTTTGCAACAATAAGGTTGTGAAGGTCTTGAGAGAGCTCTTTGCTTTTATCCATCATGAGATGTTTCTTGTGTGACACCTTGGTAATGAGACACCTTTTTTATAGGCCATCAGCTGAGACTGAACCAGCTGCTATTAATTTTCACTGACAAGAGGCAGAATTGCTTTCTAATTACTGATTGATAGATTTTAGCTGGTGTCTTGGTGTACTTATTTGTTTTGGTTTCTGTGTATGATATGGGGTGCATGGGTTGTTACCGACATGTGGTGCAAATTTTATGTCAATAGCACCTTTTAGAAATGTATTAGAATGGTGACATGTTCAATACTTATTTTACCCGCTGTGTGTGTGTGTGTGTGTATATATATATATACATATATAGTAAAATATATGTACAGTATATAGTAAAACCTTGGATTGCGAGCATAATTCGTTCCAGAAACATGCTTGTAATCCAAAGCACTTGTATATCAAAGCAAATTTCCCTATAAGAAATAATGGAAACTCAAATGATTCGTTCCACAACCATTTATTTGTAGGTCCTTCAGTTTATAGTCTATATAAAAAGTTTATAGCAATGTGATCAGTTTGTGTAATTATAAAATGTCCATCCACAAATGGAAGCCTCCCAAGGGGATTAGAAGCAAAATCCAGCAGGAGCTACAGAGTATAAAAGAGAAGAGAGGCGCCTCTAAGTGTAGCAATATGTTGCTAAATGTTGTACCTTCATGAAATGTAACCATGTTGCTACACTTAAAGACGGTTCACACAGGGGCAACACGACTCTTTGGAGGCGACCTGGAATCAACCTGATCCTGCACCACAGGGCGACTTACAAGTTTCCTGCAGGACAGGATACATTCCAGTGGCCAATCAACCTTGAATCAGCTCTGAGGGAGGGAGGGGTTTGCCCTAAAAACTATTTTCACTTCCTGAAAAGTCGCTGCAGTAAAGACGGTGATCCGACTTCTGAGGCGACTTCCATTGAAATCGATGGGTACAAGTTGCCTTAAAGTCGCCTAGAAGTCGGATTGAAGTCGTACAGGAACCTTTTTTGAAGTTGGAGCGACTGCAGTCGTGTACATTAAGACGGCTCCATTCACTTCCATTAGTTTTAAAAACAGCGCGACTTTGGGCGACTTGAAGTCGCCTCCCGAGTCGCCCCTGTGTGAACCTGCTCTTAGAGGCGCCTCTCTTCTCTTTTATACTCAGTTGTGGCATGACGCTACTTGTTTTTGAAGACATCGCTTGTAGTTGTATATCAATTAAGCGTTTTACTTCAGAACCATGAAATGTTTACAAATTGCACTAAGCTTAGTTGTCTGTCTACAGTTGGATTTCCATCTTTGTATTGACTGGGCTTGGAACCGGTACTTTGACTTCATTTTTTTTTTTGGTGGCCTTCTACCTGGATTCTGAGACTTCTCCAGCTTGGGCAACCTTATTCAGATGACTGAAATACGACTAAAACTATAATGCCATTTGTTGTCAATACTATGACTAAAACTGAATCAAAATTTGTCGTCAAAATTAACACTGGTCTGCCGTAGTCAACTATTAGGAAGTTAGTCCAGTCCAGAGCAGTGATGTGGATGTAGATGGGAATCGCCTCTAAGTGTCTTGGAGAGATGAGTAGCACTGAGATGCAAGAGGATCGATGGGGGGGGTGAAAATTTATCTTAAAGCGGTGTTCCGGTCAACAAATTGTTTTTTTAAAAGCCAGCAGCTACACATACTGCAGCTGCTGGCTTCTAATAAATGGACACTTGCCTGTCCTGGAGTCCCTCGATGTCGGCACCGCAGCTGATGTTTCCATCAGCCGTCGGGTGCTGCGGCCGCCATTGTGGGTATGGGTACCGGGCAGTGTAGTCTTTCGGCTTCACACCGGAAACCGGGGGAGCCCCGCGGTGACGTTGTGGGCCGCGGCCCGGACCCCCGGAAGTGGGAAAGGATACCTGTCAAAGACGGGTATCCTGTCCCCCCTTCCCCCTCCGAAAGATGCCAATTGTGGGGGGAGGAATCAGATGAGCGGAAGTTCCACTTTACGGTGGAACTCCGCTTTAAGGCCCCTTTCACACCTGCTGTCCGATCAGATCCGCCTGTCAGTTTTCGGACCTGATCAGACACTCCATTCACCTCTATGGAGCGGCGGATGTCAGCAGTGACATGTCCGCTGGCACCTGCTGCTATCCGATCCTCTCCACCAAATCCAGATGGGTGGAGGTCCTATTTTTCATCTGTCTGGTGGATCGGATAAAAAAGGAGCAAGCGGTCCATTTTCATCCGATCTCCCCATAGAGGAGAGCAGGACTCTTGTCAATCCCCACTCTGCACAGTGAGCGAAGACTGACCTGTCTGCCTGCTGAGCAAGCGGATCCCGCACAACAGAGGCGCCCATGTGAAAGGAACCTAACGTGACTATTATTTAGATCCTACAGTAAGCTTCAGAGAGCGCAGACAGCACTGTGGCAGCATTATGATGTCAGGACTAGAGACTTTCCTGATCATAAACAAGAGCAGGTTTGTGTCCAGCTGAGAGGAAATCAATACTTTACATTAAAGAGTGCTGAGATTTTCTCAGCTGTATCCAGACAGTGTATTATATAGATTTGTGCTCCTCGGTCACTCTGCTTTGCTGTGTCATAAATAAATGAGCATCGCTTATGTCACTGTAGACTGATGAAGCAAATTTAGTGATACAGATATACATTGATAAACAGGTTAGTACGGCAAGTAGTCCCCGCCAGACAGGCCAAGCGTGATGATGGTATGATTTAAGGGATTGTAAAGGTTTATTTCTTTTTATTTATGCGTGCTATACTTGCCTGCTCTGTGCGATGATTTGCTGGGGGAGAGCTTTTTTTTTGTTTTTTTTTTAGTTACATTTAACCACTTGCCCTCTGTAAGATTTACCCCCCTTCATGACCTGGCCATTTTTTGTGATACGGCACTGCGTCATTTTAACTGACAATTACAGTTTTTCGATGTTGTACCCAAATAAAATGTCATTTTTTTTCCCCCACAAATGAAGCTTTCTTTTGGTGGTATTTGATCACTTCTGCGGTTTTTAATTTTTGCGCTATAAACAAAAATTTACCATTTTGGGAAAAAAAAAATGTTTTTACTTCCGCTTTAAAACGCATCCAATGAAAAAATCTAATTTCTCCATCATTTTTGGCCAATATGTATTCTGCTATATAATTTTGGTAAAAACAAAATCCCAATAAGCCTATATTGGTTTGTGCAAAAGTTATAGAATCCACAAACTGGGATATTTTTATTTATTTACTAGTAATGGCGTCAATCTGAGATATTGTGGTGGGCAAATCGGACACTTTTGACACTTTTTGGGGACCTGTGACACCAATATAGTGATGATCAGTGCTAAAAAAATATGCACTTTCACTGTACTAATGACACTGGCAGGGAAGGGGGCAGTCAAAGGGTTTCATGTGTACTGTGGGGAGGTGTTTGTTTTACTAAGGGAAGGCAAAGATCTGTGTCTTTGCTTTGCAGGAACACAGGATTAATGGCTTCCGTCCTCACTGCCCTGTTTACCGAATAATCGGCAGGTGTTGAGTCCGTGGTATCCGCGCCCCCCAGACCCAGAAGTGTCAGATTATGTACTAGGCACATGATCTGGCACAGAGCAGCCATCCTGCCACAGTATATGTACAGTGAACGGTCTGCAAGTTTGTAAAGGATAAGTTAACCTTATAAAAAAATAGATGGATTCACATTGTTTTTTTGCAGATAAAAAAAAGTGCATTTATTTTTTTATTTTTCTAAGGAACCTGCAGAGCATTGCACCCACGATCAGCAGCACTGTGATGCTTTGTTCTTAAATACGATTGTATTTTTTGCTAGATTTTCAATCACATTTCTTGATATTATGAGATTACATGGTGCAAACAGATGTCATCAATAATTTACGATTGTAAGTGATGATCTTGTCTGAACTATCAATCAAAATCCACTTTTCTCTGTGTGGCATACCAATCAAATGGGCTGTCCACTATAGATCAATTATTTCTTTCGGAAGAGAAAAAATCTCTTCCACCTAACAACTGTGCTTTTATTTTCTCCATCAGCTCATCCCCCACAGTTATTACCTTTTGTACTACTTGACCCTCCCTCCTAGATTGTAAGATCTAATGAGAAGGGCCCTCTGATTCCTCCTGTATTGAATTGTATTGTAAGGCAGGCCATACACTGTGCAAATGTCTTTCCTGCAACCACAGGTTGCAGGAAAGAAATTCACACGATTCCCCCATCAGCACAGACCATGCTGACCAGGGAAACCCTTCTGCCGAGCAATTGTCTGCTCCCGGCGGGAGGGGGACACCGCCCCCCCCCGGGAGAAGACAGTGATTATCGCTAGCAGCTATAGCAGACACTAGCCATAATCGCAAGAAAATCCAGCAGGCTGGTTGTACCCGAGTTGATTGATTATTCAGCCTGCCCATTAACGGGTTCGCATCTTGGCCGGTTCAGTATTCAAACTCTGTATGGCGGGTCTAACTGTACTGTCTGCCCTCATGTTGTAAAACGCTGTGCAAACGTTTGGCGCTACATAAATCCTGTATGATAATAAGTGAATGGGTGAGGTATTACCGCGCTGCCAAAGAGGTGGGGGGGGGGAAAGGGAGAGGGTATCGCTGCAGCACTGGAGGTATATCAGAAACCCAGTGTAAATGAAAAAAGAGCTAGTGCTGCGCTGATTAGGGGTGGGAAGGGAAGGTGAAAATAATATTAAGAGGTAAACCAAGTAGGCTAAACGGTGCTGATCAATCAATAAGCAAAAGATGAAGTTATGCTAAAATGGTACAACATAACATGGAAATAATAAGCATAAAAGTGAATGAATCCAAGGTGAAAATGCAATAAGGTGCCAAGTGCTGGTGAACATGCGCCAGAGAAAATCTTCAGACTGTGGCCGAAATGTCTCCAAGCATCATTGCTACAATAAAAGTCATTGAAATGGTAAAAAACGTTGATCTGTGTTCTTGTGCAAACAAATAACTGTGACTGGTTTAGAAAACAATTGGTGACGGTGCTGGTGCCAGATATTCCAAAGTGAAGTGCTGTTGTTGCAGGTTAGTGTGGATGTCCCCTTTCCTTACTGCTCGTAAGGTAACAGCATATAAAGATCTTTAATGGTGGATCCGGCGTATACACCGGTCAGTCCCTGGCGTGGCGTCTCCTAGCGCCGTATGACCTCTATCTTTTAATGGGGTTTCCCACTGGACTCCCGCTTTGTGTAGTAGCAGTAACCCTCACAGAAAAGGGAGATGGATGTGCCAATAGTGTAGTATGTTTTTAAATAAATTTATTGGCAATAAAAACATCATAAAAGGTACTCACAAAAAATACATGGGAGAAAGCATGTAAAAGACTAGCAGCGAGCTCGCAAGTGTCACCTCCTGTGCTTCTGGTGTCTCGACGCGTGTTCGTCACGGTCACGTGACTTCACCAGGACCGTCACCAATTGTTTTCTAAACCAGTCACAGTTATTTGTTTGCACAAGAACACAGATCAACGTTTTTTACCATTTCAATGACTTTTATTGTAGCAATGATGCTTTGAGACATTTCGGCCACAGTCTGAGGATTTTCTTTGGCGCATGTTCACCAGCACTTAGCGCCTTATTGCATTTTCACCTTGGATTCATTCACTTTTATGCTTATTATTTACATGTTATGTTGTACAATTTTAGCATAACTTCATCTTTTGCTTATTGATTGATCATCACCGTTTAGCCTACTTGGTTTACCTCTTAATATTATTTTCACCTTCCCTTCCAATCCCTAATCAGCGCAGCACTATCTCTTTTTTCACTGTATAATAATAACAAATTGAAGTATGACTATCATTTGAAACACAACCAACTACAAAGTGCATTTACACACTTTTTCATGTGCGTTAAAACAGACAAGTGTGGATGCAGCTGTAGACCTTTATGTAGCACAGGTTACAGCTGCTGTGACACTTCCATTGTATTCTACATATTCCTGCTGCAGCGAAATGACAGTTGACTGTAACAGTAGACCCAGATGGGGGTTTGCATATCTATAGCAATTAATATTTTCCTTGTGGTATGTTGTGTGGCACGGGGGCCAACAGACCAACAATGAACACTGATATCTGCACAGAGATCTTTAGAAGTCAGCACATCTGTTTGGGAACAAGACGAAATTAGGCACCAGTGTAAATTATTTATGAACAAGGGATTGCCTGCCTCTGGGGGGGTTTTCAGCCTGACATATTCAATAACGTTAAACAGACTAGCAATTAAGAGTTTGTGGTTGTAAATTCCCAAATTAGATGGTAATTGTACTTTCAAGTGTATGTTTTGTGCTTGTATGCAAGCCGTGTTGGACCTGTCACTCCCTATAATTCCCTTTCTGATTCGAGGTGTTCCATTTTTGCTGCAGCAATGGAATGATAATACTTTTTTGGATCACCTGTAGCGGAAAGATGCCATGAGAAGGGACTCGGGATTGTTCATTCCAGCCACTTATATGGCTTTAAGGCCCGGTTCACACAGGGGCGACTCGGTCACCTGAGGAGTCGCGTCCCGGTCTGTGCTATGGAACCGTTTTGATAGGAGCGACCTGAGTCGCTCCGACTTAGAAAAAGGTTCCTGTACTACTTTTGGGGGCGACGCAGGGCGACTTGCATTGACTTCTATACAGAAGTCATAATGCAAATCGCCTCGGCGGGCGTATCAAGTCGTCTTGAGATCGCCCCGCCGAGGTCGCCCCCACAAGTCGTGCCGCCCCTGTGTGAACCGGGCCTAAGTGTTGGGTTCGAGTGAATTTGCACTTACCACTCTATAATAACTTCACACACCCTCCTTAGATTTTGTTGAATGTTGAAGAAAATATCAAAGTTTTTTTTTCTTGCTCTGTTATGCATGTTGTACAGTTTGTACTTATAACAGTGTTTGTCAACCTCAATGAGACCAGGACCAGGTTTATTCTGACAAAACCTTCCATTCCCCAATAGTAAAGGGGGAAGAAAAAATACACTCATAATAAGGCTGGGTTCGCACTAGAGCTGCACGATCAGCTCATCTGGCTAAAATGAGAATCACAATTTTTTTGCTTAGAATAAAGATCACGATTCTCGCGGTGTAACATCTTCTTTCACATTATACAAAAAAATGGGCTAACTTAGCTACGTTTTTTTTATTTTTATTAAAGTTTATTTTTTCCCCAAAAATTGTGTTTGAAAAACCGCTGCGCAAATACGGTGTGACATAAAATATTGCAACAACCACCATTTTATTCTCTAGGGGCTCTGCTAAAAAAAAATATATATATATCATGTTTGGGCGTTCCAAGTAATTTTCTAGCAGAAAATAATGATTTCTCTTTCGTCCACGGACGGACGCGGCTTCCTTGTATTCTTGACAGTAGGGTTATGTTCCCGTCTATTAGGAGAGGACTAGGCAGACATGTTAACAGTTAAAAACATGTAACTTATAGCAAAGCTGAACAGTACCGGCCAGGGAGTAGTCCCTCTGGTTATAACCCCTCACCCTGCACTTAGCAGCTCAGTTTTTTCTTTCTGCCTAGTATAGAAGGACCTGGCTCCCTTGAGGCCCATGGTCCTTGAGAACTTTAAAAAAAAAAAATTATTTCTACTTTTTGATCCTGAGATTTACTATCAACTGCCGGCTGGATAATATAGATCCTTGTAGTCTCCCCAGTCCGGCCATCGAGTGTGAGCAGACCTTTAGCTACGCGCTGGGTCGGCCACGACATGCCCGTTTGCTCCAGGGGTGGCCGGTGAGCTATATGCTCCGGGGCTCACATATGACCGGGCTACTGCTGTCCGAGTCACAGTGGGCCGTGGCCGACAGCCACTCCGTACTGCTCTGTGATGGGTCTGTCAGGAACGTGCCAGCAGTCCCCGCGGGACGGGTAAGTAAGGTGCCTCCTGTCTTGGCAGGATGGAACAGGTGGTCGATTAGGGGGTCTCTCGCCCTCCCTTTCCTCTCTTCCCATCCCTTCCCTCCTCCCCATGCATTGCTGGGCCTGCTGTGTACCTAACCTGGGGGTCCCTGAGGGGGGGGCTCCGGGTCCTGGCTGGGGGCTGTGCGGTGTGTCTGGGTCCGCTCTTAGTGTGGGTGGTCTGCCATTTGGCGGGCCTCCGCTCGGAGGCCCTGCATTTTTGAGACCTTTTCATTTTACCTCAGAACGATCGGTGCCATTTTGGATGCGCCGGCGCCATTTTTCTGTAGCCGCACTGATCCTAATGCTAATACTGCTGGCGGCCATTTTCTTGTAGCCACACTGTTTCTAATGCTAATACAGCTAGCGACCATTTTCTTTTAGCTCGCTCTCTCTTTTTCCTGCGGCGGCCATCTTTTTCTGGTTCTAGCATTGGGTTTGGCCTCTAGCACTGGAATTTATCATTCTGAAAGGTGCGAACGGCACAGATAACCTCAGAGACACCTCAGGCACACACTGCGCAGGAGATGGAGCGTACCGCAGCGCTGAGCAGTGCCTGGGTCTGGGCGGTGAGTCCTCTGGGGAACCCCTCGGTCTGTAGCAGCAAGGAGGGTGGGCCTTTTATGTTTACCTTGACTTTAGTCCCTGAGTGGCTATCAAGTGAGCAGGTCCACATGTCGTCAGAAGCTGGCGCTTCTTCCTCTTACATTCCTGTGGTAGCAACTGGTGCCCCTGCACCTGCGGTACCTGTGGACGCTTTGTCGGCGATCCTGGAATCCCTTGTTGCCAGGATGGAAGTGGTGTGTGGGTGTAAGGGGGGTAAAAAGCGCCCCCTCCCCCCACCATCTTCTGGGGAAAGCTCTGACTCAGACTTGAGCCTGACTGTGACACAGGGCCCCTGTTCTGAAGTGTCAGAGGATGTGGACCAGGACCATTCAGACAGTGAGGAAGACTCTGTGTCTGGGTCAGCGCAGGACAAGGCGCTTGTTGGAGCACTTATCACCGCCGTGCGGGAAACCCTCAAGCTTGAGGATACGGCAGGGGCATCTGCTGAGGTGTCGGTCCCTTTTGGGTCCCACAAGCCGACCCGCACTGCTAAGGTGTTTCCTTACGTAACTTATTTTGATAAGTTTATAGACAAAGAATGGGAACGACTGCAGAGGACCTTGGCGGTCCGTTGCCCATTTTTTCAGGAGGCTCTCCTCAAAAGGGCATCTCCCCCAGTTGTGGACCCCCCGGTATCCAGGTTAAACAAGCTAACCACGATTCCGGTAGAGGGGACCCCTGCATTTAAGGATCCTGCAGATAGGAGGTCCGAAGCGGTGGCCCGGTCCATGTTCACCATGCTGGGGTCAGCATTACGGCCAGTATTGGCCGTGGCCCTGGTGTCAGACACTTACAGAATGGGTAAAATTGTTGCACCGTGAGTTGGAGAAGCAGCATGCTTCCCCGGTCTGTGTGGAACTGGCCGACCAGTTGGTGCATGGCCTTAAGTATGTCTGCGATGCAGCCCTGGATACAGCTGCCTTGATTTCCAGAGCCTCAGTATCTATCTGCTGTGGTACTGCGTCACCTGATTTGGCTAAAATGCTGGTCCGCGGACCAGACTTCCAAGAAGGCTCTGACGGATTTGCCCTTCCAGGGAGAGAGGCTATTTGGAGCCTCGATGGACGACATTATTAAGAATGTCACTGGGGGTAAGAGCACGCACCTCCCACAATCCAGAAAAGGTAAGGAGCCACGCCATAGGCCAGGGCCCTCCTTTTCTGCTCAGAAGCGTTTTTTTCGTCAGTCTGGACCCGCAGGTAAGCGTTCCCAGGCCGACAAGGGGTCGCCTGAGGGACAAAAGCGTCCCTGGGTTCGCAAGCCAAACAAGCCTGCGAACAAATCTGCTACAGCATGAAGGTTTGCCCCCGCCCAACTCTCGGGTGGGGGGTCGCCTTCGTGAGATTGCAGCTCGATGGACCTCCCTGCTTTCCGACCAGTGGTTTGCGAAGTGGTTTAATCAGGGTACAAGATAGTTTCTTGTCCACCAAACAGATTCTTTCCCTCGAACCTTCATCTTCCGGCTCGTCGGGACGCCCTATTTGGGGCAGTGCAGGACCTACTGAGGCGCGGGGTAATAGTACCTGTGCCGCTGCCGGAAAGGTTTCAGGGATTCTACTCCAATCTGTAGTTCCAAAGAAGGACGGGGTCTGTCCAATCCTGGACCTCAAGGCCCTCAACACCTTTTGTAAAGGTACGAAGGTTCAGGATGGAATCGGTTCGCTCTGTGGTCGCTGCACTCCATCCGGGGGACTTTCTGGCGTCCTTGGACATCAAAGACGCAAACTTGCATGTCCCCATATTTTTCAGGCATCACAGGTTTCTGCGCAATGTGGTCAGGGACGACCACTACCAATTTTTGTGGCTCTCCCTTTTGGCCTGGCATCGACACCAAGGGTTTTCACCAAGGTGCTCGCCCCGATTCTGGCCTTGCTGAGACGGCGAGGAATCGCTATCGTGGGCTACTTGGACGATCTCCTTCTGAGAGCAGACTCAGAATTAGAGGAGGATGTGGCTATAGCCAGTCAGACCCTCCGAGTTTGGTTGGGTACTGAACCTCCAGAATTCGGTGTTGGTACCGACTCAGCGCCCTAGAGTACCTGGGCTTGATTCTGGACTCCTCAGAGGCGAGGGTTTTTCTCCCTTTAGAAAAGTTGCAGACTCTCTGGGCTGCAGTGAAGCAGTTGGCATCAGGCAGGTGGTCATTGCTGCGCTTTTGCATGCGAGTCCTGGGTCTCATGGTAGCCTCCTTCGAGGCGGTACCGTATGTTCAATTTCACACAAGTTTTGCAGAAGGAGATCCTGTCCAAATGGGACAAATCTCCATTGTCCCTGGATTGTCAAATCCGGGTGAGCCAACTAGTCAGGGCTTCCCTGGTCTGGTGGCTGAGATCTCCGGCCCTTCAGTCTGGAAAGTCGTTCCTTCCATTTCACTGGACAGTGATCACGACGGACGCCAGCCTGACCGGTTGGGGGGGGCTTTGGGGTGTTCAGTCGACACAAGGTCGCTGGACACAGAAAGAATCCCGCCTGCCGATCAATGTGCTGGAACTTCGAGCGATCAGGCAGTGCCTCTCCACATGGTCACAGAGGCTACACGGGCGCTCAGTCAGGATCCAGTCGGACAATGCCACGGCGGTGGCGTATGTCAACCATCAAGGAGGAACAAGAAGCTTGGCTGCAGCATCGGTCGCTCACATCCTGCGGTGGGCAGAACGGAGCATGCCGGCTCTATCGGCCGTATACATTCTGGGCGTAGAAAACTGGCAAGTGGACTACCTAAGTCGCCAGATGCTGGACCAAGGAGAATGGACGCTACACCCGGATGTATTTAGACTCCTTTGCCTAAGATGGGGCACGCCAGATGTGGATCTCCTGGCTTCTCGACTCAATCGGAAGATATTGAGGTTTGTGGCTTGGTCAAAAGATCCTTGGGCGGACGCGACAGACGCGTTGGTGGCTCCGTGGGGACAGTATCGGCTAATTCATGCCTTCCCCCCACTGAAACTTCTTCCTCGTCTGCTATTCAGAGTGGAGATCGAAGGGATTCCGGTGATTCTAATTGCCCCAGATTGACCTCGGCGTCCCTGGTACGCCGACCTAGTACGCCTGGTGGTGGATGTCCCTTGGCGACTGCCGATTCGAAAGAACCTTCTCGCAAGGTCCTATACTTCATCCTGCTTTACAGTCGCTGCCTTTAACGGCATGGCTGTCGAAAGTCAGGTACTGAGGGACCGAGGCCTGTCGGATTCAGTAATTTCCACCATGCTGAGGGCACGGAAGTCATCTTCTCTGAAGATTTATCATCGCACGTGGAAGGCCTACATCTCTGTGTGGGGAGATGGGGTGGCGTCCACGGGCATATACGGTTTCCAGTGGATCAAAAACTTGCCCTAAGCACCATTAAGAGGCAGATTTCAGCCTTGGCTGTTTTCTTTCAACAACCCTTGGCGGCTCATTCCCTGGTCAGTACGTTTGTGCAAGGGGCTCGACATGTGGCTCCTCCGGTTCGACCACCACTGCCTCTGTGGAATTTGAATCTGGTGCTCTCGGTACTTCAGAAACCTCCGTTTGAGAACATCAGAGAGATCCTTCTTTTGACACTCTCTCACAAAGTTGCCTTTCTGGTGGCCATTACATCAGTCAGGAGGGTTTCTGAATTGGCGGCCTTGTCTTGCAAGTCTCCCTACTTGATCCTCCATAAGGATAAAGCGGTGCTGCGCCCGCAGCCTTCCTTTCTTCCGAAGGTGGTTTTGGCTTTCCATCTAAATGAGAACATTGTACTTCCATCCTTTTGTCCTCGGCCGTCACATCCCAAAGAGGTTGCGTTACATTCCTTGGACGTGGTCTGAGCTCTGCGGGTGTATCTGTCTGCTACGGCTCAGTTTCGGAGGTCAGACTCACTGTTTGTGTCTGTGACTGGTCCAAAGAAAGGCCTGGCGGTCTCGTCGGCCACCATTTCTCGGTGGATCAGACAGATTGTGATTCAGGCTTATGCCCTAAAAGGGCGGGCGCCTCCCTTTCCTGTCACGGTGCATTCGACCAGGGCAATTGGTGCCTCCTGGACTTTCCAACATCAAGCATCTGTCTCACAGGTGTGTAAGGCGGCGACCTGGTCATCCGTTCACACTTTCACTAAGTTTTACAAGGTTGATGTGCATGCATCTGCGGATGCTTGCTAGGGCCGCAAGGTTTTATAGGCGGCTGTTTAAGGTCGCAACGCCTCCGTTGAGGAGCTCTGTTTGTTTTGGGGTAAAGTTTGTTTGATTGCTGTTCCCACCCCTTATTTTTTTTGACACTGCTTGGGGATGTCCCTACTGTCAAGAATAAAGGAGCTGTGTCCGTCCATGGACGAAAGAGAAAATAGGATTTTTGTACTCACGGTAAAATACTTTTCTCTGACGGTGAGTACATGGACGGACACAGCACCCACCCCTCCTTTTTATGTTTGTACTGCTTTTTAACGAACTGAGCTGCTGAGTGCAGGGTGAGGGGTTATACCCCCTGGGCAGTACCATTCAGCTTTGCTGTAAGTTACATGTTTTTAACTGTTAACATGTCTGCCTAGTCCTCTCCTTTTAGACGGGAACATAACCCTACTGTCAAGAATATAAGGAAGCTGTGTCTGTCCATGGACTTCAGAGAAAATGATTTTACGGTGAGTACAAAATCCAATTTTTTTACTTGTAAGCAACAAATGTCAGAAAAGGTTTGGTCTTTAAATGGTTAAACTTCCTTCATCTACACGCCGGAGTTCTTTTCCTTTGATAAAAGAACGAAAAGATACTTTGTTTCCACTTATTAGGCCCCATGCACACGAGACGCAGGTGCAAACTCTGCTGAACACACGTTTTTAGACGCTGAAACCGGCATTTAAAAACGCGCGTTTTGCCGCATTTAGCTGCGTTTAGCGGCGTTTGCGTTTATAAGCGTTTCATCATAGACCCCCTCCCTAAGCTCAAAAAACAGTAAATTTTAACCATTTCAGCCAGTTTGTGAGACCAGAGTGAGTAGCAGCAGCTGAGAGAGCAGCAGTGTACTTGTTTTTAGCGTATCACTTGCCACATCACCTGCCACAAGTTGTGGATTGTCCACTTGCCACGTCACCTGGCCACGTCACCTGGCCATGTTACCTGCCACGTCACCTGCCACAAGTTGTGGATTGTCCACTTGCCACGTCACCTGGCCACATCACGTGCCACGTCACCTGGCCACGTCACCTGCCACAAGTTGTGGATTGTCCACTTGCCACGTCACCTGGCCATGTTACCTGCCTCGTCACCTGGCCACGTTACCTGCCACGTCACCTGCCACAAGTTGTGGATTGTCCACTTGCCACATCACCTGGCCACATCACCTGCCACAAGTTGTGAATTGTCCACTTGCCACGTCACCTGCCACAAGTTGTGGATTGTCCACTTGCCACGTCACCTGGCCATGTTACCTGCCACGTCACCTGGCCACGTCGCCTGCCACAAGTTGTGGATTGTCCACTTGCCACATCACCTGGCCACGTCCCCTGCCACAAGTTGTGGATTGTCTACTTGCCACGTCACCTGACCACATCACTGGCCACGTCGCCTGCCACAAGTTGTGGATTGTCTACTTGCCACGTCACCTGGCCACCTCGCCTGCCACAAGTTGTGGATTGTCCACTTGCCACGTTACCTGCCACAAGCTGTGGATTGTCCACTTGCCACGTTACCTGCCACAAGTTGTGGATTGTCTACAATGCAAGCAATTACATTTTTCTTTTATATTTTTTAATAGTTTTTCATCATTGGCCATCATTTTTGAGATTTCTAATGTTAAAAAATAGGTCACCTTTAAAAACGCTTATAAACGCAAATGCGGCAAAACGCCGGTACCGCGTTTAGTGTCTGAAACGTGGAAAACTTTTGCGTCTGAACCCATTTTTTTGCTTCTGGAAAAACGAAGTTAAACGCAACTGCTTGTAAACGCCAAAAAACGAGACTGTGTGCATGGACACATAGGATAACATTGAATGGGTTCAGGGGCAGTTGAAAAAAGCATCCAACTGCCTCTGAACGCACGTTCAACAGCAAATAACAGCATCTCGTGTGCATGGGGCCTAAGCGTGTTGTATTAAAACTTGGCAGGGTGCCTGGATTTTGTTTTTCCAGCTGTGAGAACTCTCTGCAGTTGTTAGCAAGATCGTGACATGCTATTTTGAAGATCGGGAAGGGAAAAAGATCACAATTTTGATTCTTCACGATTAATCGTACAGCTCTAGTTCACAGTATTGCAAATTGGATGTGGGTTTCCCTGCATCTCATTCACGTGACAGGAGATTGTGACCGGCTCTCAATGGAGTCGGTTCACACATGTCCGGGGCGGCCACGGAGCGCACTGCAGAAGGGTCCTGTGCGTCTTTTGGCTCAGTTTCAGGTCCGAATAAAGGCAAAAATTCAGACCTGAAACTGTGAACGGGGATGTAGTGACATCACCACGTTTGTTCGAGGAGAAAGGGCTCCTGTTCTCTTCCGGCCGGCAACTTTTATGCTTTTTTAATCTACGTTTTTGTAAGTACATTACCTTTTTAATCAGTTGAGACGGTATTATACTATGGTCCCCTCTCCTTCCTTTACACGTTACTCTAAACGCTATCACGGAGCTTACGGTATGCTGAAGGAGTGTGTGACATGCTGAGGAAACATCCCGGGTGTTGGTCTACTTCCTGGTTCATCTACTCTGCATGCAAGCCAAAAGCCGCGGCTGGGTTATAGCCGAATGCGCTTTTGTGCTTGCTATCTGGTAAGCGGCCATTTCTATACGGTGGTGTGCACGTCATTTTGATTTTTCACTGCGGTGTCATTACACAGGATCCATCGTAGACTACTGTATAGCTTATGGACTTCCTTGAGTTGGCTTACTTGTCATCCTAATGGTGTATAATTTCTGCACTAACTTTATGACCTCTTAAGGATTGTTGTGGACATTTCATAATTATTGGCGCAGTCTTCTCCTTTGCTTGTGAACGGGGATGCACTGGACCCCCTGCTGTGTCCCGCGGCCGCACATAATAAGAAGCCAGACTAAAAATATAGGAAAACAACATTTGCATTGAGATTTCTGATCACATGCTTTTATATGGTTCATTTATGCTTTAGGCTGGGCTCACACTGGTGCGACACGACACTCGTCCTACTTTGGATCCAACTTTGCCCTGTGACTTGAAGCTGACATACATCCGACTTTCAATGAACGGGGATCCGACTTGGATCCCCGCCAATACCAGGCACTGTGTTTGGTATGAATCTTGAGGGAGAACTCTACGCCAAATTTTAAATAAAAAACCGGCATGGGTTCCACCTCCAAGAGCAATGGCCCTTTGGTCTGGTATGGATTTTAAGGGGAACACCTACGCCGAAAAAACGGCATGGGGTCCCATCAAAATCCATACCAGACTCTTATCCGAGCACGCAGCCCGGCCGGTCAGGAAAGTGGGTGGGGACGAGCGAGCGCCCTCCCCCCTGAACCGTACCAAGTCGCATGCCCTCAACATGGGGGGGTGGGTGCTTTGGGGCTGGGGGGGTGCCCTGCGGGCCCCACCCCAAAGCACCTTGTCCCCATGTTGATGAGGACAAGGGCCTCTTCCCAACAACCCTGGACGTTGATTGTCGGGGTCTGCGGGCGGGGGGCTTATCGGAATCCTGGTGCCCCCTTTAATAAGGGGGCCCCCAGATCCTGGCCGCCCACCCTATGTGAATGTGTATGGGGTACATCGTACCCCTACCCATTCACCTGGGGGAAAAAAGTGTCAATAAAAAAACACACAAGAAGTTTTTAAAGTCATTTATTAGGCAGCTCCGGGGGTCTTCTTCTGACTTCGGGGGGTCTTTTCCGACTTCTCCGCTCTCTTCTCCCGGTCTCCGGTTCTTCTGCTGGGCTCCTCCGCTATCTTCTGCTCTTTTGCCGGTCTTTTGCTAGCGTTGGCCCGGTCTTCTCGGTCATCTTCTTCCCTCTTCTCTTCTTCTGATGTTGACTCGACACTCTCTCACGCTGTAATGCCGTGTACGCGGTGCGCAACAACTCATATAGGCATTGGGGCATGGTCAACGGGTGATGTCACCCGGTGACCCCACTCCTCATGACGTCACAGTCCCGGCTGACTGAGATGTGGTTAAAGTGGTTCTAAAGCCTTAAAGTGTTTGTTACCCCAATATTTCATATTCCTGATATGTGCCTTCTGTACCATGTACTTGTTCGAGAAAGTATCCTGTATCCACGTTTTGTCCTTTTTTTTTTTTTTTTTTCTATTTTAAACTGAATGGGTTGTTTTACAAGGTGATAGTTTACAATCACTTTAAGGTTTTTCACCTTAATGCATTCTATGCATTAAGGTGAAAAAGCTTTTGTGCTGCAGCTCCCCCAAGACCACCCCCCCTTTTTTTTCTTTTACCTGAGCCCGATCCTATCCAGCGTTGTGCACGAGCGCAGCAGATCCTGCCGCTGTCTCTCTCCTCATTAGACAGATTGATGACTGTCAATCAAAAGCTGTAACACGGAAGCTGGGGGACGTGGACGAGTCCTGCTGTCTTTGTCAATGGACGCAGCAGCGGGACTCGGGAGCAAGCACGCACAGTTGCCCCCATGGAATGCGGCTTTCCATGTGGGCACCCACTGAAGAGCAGGGGGCCTGGAGCACCGGCGGGGGACCCCAGAAACGGAGGATCGGGGCTGCTCTGTGCAAAACCATTACAAAGAGCAGGCAAGTATAGGCATGTTTGTTATTTTTATAAAAAAAAAAAAAAAAGGCTTTAGTAGCACTTTAATCCATGTAACTAAATTGGTATTGATCTGTGCAATTTATTAAAAAAAATTCAGAATTTTTTAACCCCAGGGGTGTCATTTGCTAACATTGTATGGAAAAATCTGTCCTCGCATTACACAAAGCACACGATATAATCTGATTAAGTAAAATTGATCATTACATCTAATAATCCTACATAGATTAATTCCATCTCAATCTGTTTTTATGGGGACCAAACTGGCATTGAGCAGAAAAGCACCACTTGGCTGCAGCTGGCAGTGTTTTTGTTGAATGTACCAAAAGGAACCATTTGAATGTACCAAAAGGAACGTACGCACAGTGAGCAGGAATAGTGCCGGAGATCAGATGTGTCCATGCTGGCCTGCTCTGCAAAGGATTACATGCTGCTTCAATATAAATGTTTGGGTTTCTGTTGTTTGTTCATTTACTGAGGAATGCAGAGCAGGAGTGAAAAGTGTATCCAGCTGTCCCTGTCTATTAAATATTAATGATCTGGGAGAAATGTTTTAGATTTAGGTTACGTATTCGATAGTTAAATAGCCAAATAAGAGCCGCGAGGAGTTTCTCGAGAAAACGTCACCCCTCCCCTGCTCACACGATGTTCCAGCTTGGAAAATACCCAGCGCACATTTAGGGAAGATTGACGGGGAGACTATTTTTTTTTTTTAAAAAAGTCAGCAGCTACAAATACTGTAGCTGCTGACTTTTAAAATATGGATACTTACCTGTCCAGGGCGGCCGCGATGTCGGCACGTGAGGCCGACCCGTCCCTCCGGTCCTCGGATGCTGCCACCGCCATCTTCATTAAGGGAATCAGGAAGTGAAGCCTTGAGACTTCACTTCCCAGTTCCCTACTGCGCATGCGTGAGTTGCGCTGCGCAATCGAAATGGTCCCTGCTGTCTTCTAGGACCCGCATGTCTCCCAGAAGACACTGGGGGGGGGAGTGGCGTAACCCCCGCGGGGGTCTATTCCCGGAAGTGGGTGCAAATAACTGTATTATACAGGTATCTGCACCCCCCTGAAAGGTGCCAAATGTGACACCGAAGGGGGGGAGGGTTCCGAAAAGCGGAGGTTCCATTTTTGTGTGGACCTCCGCTTTAAGAAGGAGATCCCAAACATTCTCAAATGCTTTTACAGTTTTTAGCATGATCTTCGCTTAACCACTTGCCAACCAGGCCAATTCTGACATTTTTACATGTAAAAATCATTATTTTTTTGCTAGAAAATTACATAAAACCCCCAAACATTATATATGTTTTTTAGCAGAGACCCTAGTGAATACAATGGCGGCCATTGCAACTTTTTATCTCGCACGGTATTTGCGCAGCAATTTTTTCAAATGTGTTTCATGCTTTAAAAAAAAAAACAGTAAAGTTAGCCCATTTTGTTTTTGCAAAATGTGAAAGATGAAGTTACGTAGAGTAAATAGATACCCAACATGTCACGCTTCAAAATTGCACACGCTCGTGGAATGGCGCCAAAGTTCTTAAACATCCCCATAGGCGACGCTTAATTTTTTTTTACTGGTTACATGTTTTGAGTTACAGAGGAGGTCTAGGGCTAGAATTATTGCTCTCGCTATCGTGGCAACACCTCACGTGTGGTTTGAACACCATTTTTATATGTGGGCGGGACTTGCGTATGCGTTCGCTTCTGCGTACAAGCTTACGGGGACAGGGGCACTATAAAAAAAAAAAATGTCATTGTTAATTTTACTTAATTTTTAGTTTGACACTTTTTTTGATCACTTTTATTCCTATTACAAGGAATGTAAACATCCCTTGTAATAGGAATATGGCATGACAGGACCTCTTTACAGTGAGATATGGGGTCAATAAGACCCCACATCTCACCTCTAGGCTGGGAAGCCTGAAATCTCTATGGTGGACATCCGGGGCCGGCAGATCCGTTCACTGACTCACCGATCGCAGCAGTGAGTCGGTAGAAGCACAGGAGGGCAGCGGGTGGGGGGACATCCCCTCTCGCCGCCCGTAAGAACGATCACATGGCAAATGCAGCTGTGCATGGTAACTTCAGCTTGTTCAATTAAGCTTTAACAATAAAACCTGGAAGATGATTGGTTTCTATGAAGAGCTGCACCAGATTTGGCATTCTCCTCCAGTTTTAGTAAATAACCCCTCAGTTACTACAACTGGTAGTTCTCTCAGTCTACTAAAGCTTTCCCAGAGGCCTTTTGTTGGCTGTCTTACCTAGCTGTTCTCCATAGGAACTCTATAGAGATGCTGGCCTCTCAGATGATTTCCACATCAGGGATTTCATTGGTTGGGATTCATGTCATTCAAAGCAGAAGACCTGCAGCGGGCTGTGGCTGGACCTTGCTGCTTGCTTTGAATGTATTAGACTTTTTGCTATTAGTAGTACTTGTAGTTCATTATGTTTCATTTATTTGAAAGACCAAGGCAAGGGACTAACCTCATCTCACATGACTGGTATCAAGAATTACCATATATACTCAAGTATAGCCGATCCGAATATAAGCCGAGGCACCTAATTTTACCACAAAAAACTGGGAAAACGTATTGACTCGAGTATAAGCCTAGGGTGTCCATCTGCATGCCTCACTGTGTCCATGTGCATGCCTCACTGTGCCCAATCTCCCTACCTGATCTCTGGCGCTGTGTGACTAGACTGACATTTAACATGGGAGTCCTTAGAGGTCTCCTGATCCAACAAGTGGCAAGGATGAAGGGGAAATCTAGGGAAGGGGAGAGAGATATCGGGAACGAGACGATGCAGGCAGAGAAGCGATACATTGAAGCTCCAACCCCAGATAGATTAAAGGAGTGGTTAGACAAACAACAAATCTACAAAATTGCCGTTTTAAAGAGGATGGAGGGTGGACGAATATTCCAGAAACAGAGCCAGTTTGGAGGAGATAGAGTGGGGCGCATGCTGTCTCTACTGATTAGAACCCCCCCCCCTCCACTGTTGCAGCTGTTAGGACATCAAGTGGGGAGATCTCTACCGATAAAATTGAAATTATGCATACGTTTAGGGAATTTTGTGTCCCTGTATAGTTCTAATAGGGGGGTAGGGAGTGAAGGGCTGGAGGACTTTTTCCAGCGAATGCCGATCCCGACTCTCTCAGAGAAGGTGGGATATGGAGGCGCCAGTGACCCTAGCTGAATTGAAACAGGCAATGGCGGGGATGTCTACTCAAAAATCACCAGGGCTGGACGGGCTGCCCATAGAAATTTACAAACGATATGGAGATATATTGTTACCAGAACTTCTTAAGACACTAAGTTGGGCATTGACCAATGGAAGACTCCCCACCTCAATGTTGGAAGCTACTATTATTGTCCTCCACAAGGAGGGGAAGGACCAATTGGACGCCTCCTCGTACCGCCCCATTTCATTACTATGCACTAATGTCAAGATCTTGGCTAAATCGATGCATTCAAAATCTTATACATCCCGGCCAGTCGGGTTTCCTTTCCCAATAGGGCAACCAGTTTTAACATCAGGAGAGTGTTTCTGAATATGCAGATCCCGACAGATAATGTAGGTTCCAGAGCTGTATTAGCCTTGGACGCAGCCAAGGCTTTCGATAGCCTGGAATGGGATTACTTATGGAGGATGCTAGAGAAATTTGGTTTTGGCCCCCTGTTTATTAGCTGGGTGAAGCTGTTATATAGTGAGCCAAGAGCCAAAATAAAAATCAATAATTAATTTTCAGAATTATTCCAGCTGGAGAGAGGAACGAGACAGGGCTGTCCCCTCTCCCCCTTGCTGTTTGCCTTACCGATGGAACAGTTGGCCATCAGAACTAGAACAATGGTAGGCATACAGGGGTTCCGCAGGCAGACAATGGAGGACAAGATGGCATTGTTTGCGGACGATGTCCTGTTTTTTCTTGGAGATGTTGAAACTTCATTAAAAACAGTGATTCAAATGGTGGGCGAGTTTGGGCGATTCTCCGGCCTGGTTATCAACTGGGAAAAGTCGGCTCTCCTGCCGGTCGATCCACTTGGCGGCCAGATACCCATGGAATTCCCTAGTTAAAAGTAGTAGCCAAGATGAAATACTTAGGGATCTGGGTCACGAGCGACATAAGCCAGTTTGTTAAGAACAACCTAACCCCTCTACTGATTAAATTGGAGCAGAAAAGGGATATCTGGTGTATATGGCCATTATCCATAGCAGGGCGTTGAAACTTAACCCTTTCCATACAGGGCTTTTTATACCACTTCCATACCGGGCCTATTCTGGCACTTCTCTCCTACATGTACAAATCATCATTCTTTTGCTAGAAAATTACTCAGAACCCCCAAACATTATATATGTTTTTTTAGCAGACACCCTAGGGAATAAAATGACGGTCGTTGCAGCTTTTTATCTTGCACGGTATTTGCGCAATAATTTTTCAAAGTTTTTTTTTTTGAGAAAAAAATGGTTTCATGAATTAAAAAATAACAAAACCGTAAAGTTAGCCCAATTTTTTTGTAAAATATGAAAGCTTATGTTACGCCGAGTAAAAAGATACCTAACATGTCACGCTTTAAAATTGCGCACACTCATGGAATGGTGCCAAACTTTGGTACTTAAAAATCTCCATAGGCAACGCTTTGAAATTTTTTACAGGTTACCAGGTTAGAGTTACAGAGGAGGTCTAGTGCTAGAATTGTTGCACGCGCTCTAACGCACGCGGCGATACCTCACATATGTGGTTTGATTTTATTTTACTTATTTTTACTTTTTTTTTTTTTGATCACTTTTATTCCTATTACAAGGAATGTAAACATCCCTTGTAATAGGAATGTGTGTGACAGGTCCTCTTTATTGAGAGATGCGGGGTCAACAAGACCCCACATCTCTCCTCCAGGCTGGAAAGCATGAGATCGTGAAAAAAATTTCACTGATCTCATACTTACAGCTGCAATGGCGGCTTTGTTTACATCTGAGCACCCGGGCGTGACGTCATCACATCGCGCCCGGACCTCCGACGGTCATAGAGATGACTGGTGACCATCTGGTCACCAGTCATCTCTATGCTCGTCACGTGACCCACCACCGGCGCCGGACGATTCTCTCCGGGTCCCCGATGGCACGGGAGAGCCCGGAGAAGCACCGGATGGCGGCGGGAGGGGGGGTGTCCCCTTCTGCCTCCTATAAGAACGATCAAGCGGCGGAACCGCTGCTAAGATCATTCTTATTGTGCACAGAATCGCCGGCTGAAAACAAGGATATCTGAATGATGCCTCTAGCTGCAGGCATCATTCAGATATCCCCCCTCAAACCCAGGACGTCATATGACACCCACCCGGAGGGAGAGAGGGTTCCTGCCGGCGTTATTTTACAATGACCCGGTATGGAAGTGGTTAATAAAGATGATATGGCTACCGCAGATACTTTACATCCTCCATAACTCCCCAACCTTGGATAGGTTTAAAATGGTTCAAAAGAATAGAATCCCTTTCTAGAGAGTTAATCTGGAAGAAATGTCAAGCTAGGATATGCCTCCAGACCATGCAGTTACCAATCAAAGAAGGAGGCATGGCAGTCCCACATCCAAGAACATATTTTTTGCCATCACAGCTACAACATCTTGCGAACCGCGGAGTGGAGGGAGAGGCAGAACTCCAGTAGACTGATGTTAATGGGAGCCCCACATAAGATAACAGTGGAGGCACTGGAGGCAGATTCATTTATTCATAGATGCCCGACTATAAAATTAATTTGCAAAGTATGGCACGCGACAAAAGTATTGATGGGCTATAGGGGAGTAACTGTGTATGCCCCCCTCTGGTTCAACAAAAACTTGGGGGAGGTAAAGGGAATAGAGAGTGGGAGAGACAAGGTATCAGCCGGTTAATTCAACTGTATGATAGTGACCGTATAATATCTTTCTCAGATTTAAGGCGGGAGTTCAACATAGCAAATAACTTGTTCTACAAATACCTCCAGATCAGGCACGCCATTCAAGCGCAGTTTAGGTCACAAGCAATTGAATGGATTCAGATTCCTACCCTCCTTAAAATAATCTCTCCAAATACCACTAAAGGCCTTATCTCCGAGCTATATGCTAGAATAGGAGCTAAAAAAATAAGTAGATCAGGGCCTATTAAGAGCAGAGCGGCATGGGAGAGAGATGTGGGCGTAATGACCACGGAACAATGGGATGCGATCTTGCAGCGGGGAATATTGATTTCTCCATCGCAGAAAGTATCCCACCCGTTCCTTGTACACAGAGTTTACTAGACTCCAAGAAGAATGTTTAATTTAGGGTGGAAACAAAACGATGAGTGCCCAAGGTGTAGAGCACCAGGCGACCTCATACATATGGTATGGAAATGCCCAAAGTTATTTAGATATTGGGTGGAGGTGGTGGACACGATAAACAAAATTTTTAGGACTAATTTAGAACCAGAGTCCAAGACATGCCTATTGGGGAGTATTGAGGAACGTAGAGCGCCACCGGGTTCCATTGAAGTGGTGCTGCAATGCCTCTTCCAGACGAGAAAATTAATCGCACAGAGGTGGCAAGCGCAGACACCACCTACCGTAAAATCCTGGGTTGAAGTTATTAACTCAATGATTTGGAGTGAGAGAGTGACACTTACTAGACAGGGCAACTATAGGAAGTTTAAAAGGATGTGGAAACCTTGGCTAGATGAAATGGGGTGCCCCATATAAGAGAGGAGTGAGGGGGACTTCTTAGCTTTTCGCATTAACTCTCCCATGACAATCTATAACCCCTCTCTCTGATTGCGCATCGCCTTCCATCTTCCGGGGGGGAACTCAATCAATAAATACATTAGTATAAAATGCATGATAGTGGTGTGGGGGAAGGGTGGGTGGGAGGACGAGGGATTGGTGAGGGAGGGAAGGGGTGAGAAAGAAAAGAGAAAAGACAAACGGGAACAGGGTCTCTTTTTCACATTGTATAACACTGTTTTTTATTCAATATGTTCCTGTGATGAACGCTGTTTTTGATATGTAAAGAACAATAAAAATTCACAGAAGAAACAAAACAAAAAAAATGGGAGTCTATGGAAGGGGTGCCCAGTTTTGAAAAGTCGGCGCTCCCCGGCCATAGGTCCCCTGGACAACAAACTTGGTACACATGTAGCCCCACTCTTCCTCTACAAGTGTGCAAAGTTTGGGGTTCAGGGGACCTACGGCTGGCCGGGACCAGGCACACAAAGGTGAAGATGGACACAGACTCGAGTATAAGCCGAGGGGGGCATTTTTAACACAAATAAATGTGCTGAAAAACTTGGCTTATACTCAAGTATATACAGTGCTTTTTTTCAACCTAGTGACCTTTCACGTCCAAAATAACCGACCCTCAAGCCAAAGCTGCACATGCATGAAAACAAGTTGAAGGTGCATGGTCATGTTTTAGTACATTAAGGCTGATAATGAGTGGTCTCCATATCGGCAAGCATTTGTAACAGCATTTGTCCTATACTAAAGAATTGCTAGGACAGGTAAGAACACACGTATACTACAAACAATAATATTTCTATCAGTTAATTTTTCCTCCTCCTTTTTTTATTTATAGATCAAAAGCCAAAAGGTTTACAGTGGGTGATCGACGTGACAATTGCATACCCTAATGCACATCCAATGGACATTCAGACTTGGATTCTGGGTTATCGGCCCCCTACTGTCACTCATGTGTACTACAGGTATTAGTATTTTGATATTGTTGGGTGAATGAGTTGGGTCAAGCAAGTCAAATAGGTGTATTTTGGGCCACATGTGGTCCTCTCACTCCTTATTTGCAGCCACTTCCATACCGGCCCAATTCTGGCACTCCTCTTCTACTTGTAAAAATCATATTTCTTTTTGCTAGAAATGTACCCAGAACCCCCAACTATGTATTTTTTTTTAGCAGAGACCCTAGGGAATAAAATGGCAGCCATTGTAACTTTTTATGTCACACGTTTTTTGCGCAGCAATTTTTCAAACACGTTTTTTGGGGGAAAATACAAAACACTAAAGTTAGCACACTTTTTTTGTATAACATGAAAGATGTTACGCCGAGTAAATGGATACCCAATGTGTCATGCTTTAAAATTGCGCACACACGTAGAATGGCACCAAAAATTCGGTACTTAAAAATCTCCATAGGCGACGCTTGAATTTTTTTTTTTACAGGTTGCCCATCTAGAGTTAGAGGAGGTCTTGAACTAGAATTGTTGCTCTCGCTCTAATGTTCGTGGTGATACCTCACATGTGTGGTTTGAAGGCCTTTTACATATGTGGGAGCGAAGTACGTATGCGTTCGCTTCTGTGTGTGGGGACGGGGGGGGGGGGGGCGCTTTAAATTATTATTATTTTTTTGGATCACTTTTATTCCTATTACAAGGAATGTAAACATCCCTTGTAATAGGAGTAGGCCATGGAAGGTCCTCTTTACAGAGGGATCAGGGGTGTATGAGATCCCCACATCTCTTTTCTAGCCTGCAAAAAAAAAGCGATCTCAGCCTTTCAAGCCGAATACACAGCAGTGTTTACAACTGCCGGGACCGAACATGATGTCAAAACTTTGCGCCTGGCCTCCGAAGGTCTTTGAGATTGCCGGGAACCATCTGGTCCATGGTGTTCTCTATGGTAAACTTCCTCCGCCGGTGGATTCCTTCTCCAGTTGATGAAGGTTCACAGCTGAGCTCTTAGGGAGCACCTTGCATGCTTTACAATGAATGCAAAGCATTTACTGATTGGATGAGATTGTGGTGCCAGTCCCTAAGAAATTAGATCAGTACAACAGGATTGATAGAGAGATAATAAATATATATATCCTAGTTTGTGGACTTTATAACTTTTCTTCAGACTAACGAACATACACTGATTTGGGTTATTTTTACCAAAGAAATGTAGCAAAATACAATTTGGCCTAAATTTATGAAGAAAGATTTGCAAAAACCGAAACAAAGAGAAACACTGGATTAAAATAAATAAATAAATCAGTCTTTCATTTATTTAGCAAAAAATAAATAAAAAATCCAGTGGTGATTAAATTACAAAGTTACATAGTAGGTGTGGTTGAAAAGACACAAATCCCTCAAGTCTAACCTACGTGTGTGATTATATGTCAGTATTACATTGTATATCCCTGTATGTTGTGGTCGTTGAGGTGCTTATCTAATAGTTTCTTGAAACTATCGATGCCCCCGATGAAACCACCGCCTGTGGAAGGGAATTCCACATCCTTGCCGCTCTTGCAGTAAAGAACCCTCTATGCAGTTTAAGGTTAAACCTCTTTTCTTCCAATTTTAATGAGTGGCCACGTGTCTTATTAAACTCCCTTTCGCGGAAAAGTTTTATCCCTATTGTGAGATCACCAGTACGGTAATTGTAAATTAAAATCATATCCCCTCTCAAGCGTCTCTTCTCCAGAGAGAATAAGTTCAGTGCCCGTAACCTTTCTTCATAACTAATATCCTCCAGTCCCCTTATTAGTTTTGTTGCCCTTCTCTGTACTCGTTCCATTTCCAGCACATACTTCCTGAGGACTGGTGCCCAGAACTGGACAGCATAATCCAGGTGCGGCCGGACCAGAGTCTTGTAGAGTGGGAGAATTATTGTTTTATCTCTGGAGTTAATCCCCTTTTTAATGCATGCCAATATTCTGTTTGCATTGTTAGCAGCAGCTTGGCATTGCATGCCATTGCTGAGCCTATCATCTACTAGGACCCCCAAGTCCTTTTCCATCCTTCATTTCCCCAGTAGTTCTCCCCCCAGTGAGTAGATTGCATACATACTTTTGCCACCCAAATGCATTATTTAAAAATTTTCCACATTAACCCTCATTTGCCATGTAGTTGCCCACCACATTAATTGGTTCAGATCTACTTGCAAGGTTTCCACATCCTGCGGAGAAGTTATTGCCCTGCTTAGCTTGGTATGGTTCGCAAATACGGAGGTTGAGCTGTTTATCCCATCCTCCAGGTCGTTTATGAATAAATTAAATGGGATTGGTCCCAGGACAGTGGGGATCCCACTTTCCACCCCTGACCATTCCGAGTACTCCCCATTCATCACTACACTCTGAACTGTTTTCAATCCATGTACTCCCCCCTATGGTCCATGCCGACTGACCTTACTTTGGTACAGTAAACGTTTATGGGGAACTGTGTCAAATGCTTTTGCAAAATCCAGATACAATACGTCTACGGGCCTTCCTTTATTTAGATGGCAGCTCGCCTCCTCATAGAAGGTTAATAGGTTGGTTTGGCAAGAACGATTCTTTATGAATCCATGCTGATTACTGCTAATGATACCGTTTTCATTACTAAAATCTTGTATATGGTCCCTTATCCCCTCCAAGAGCTTGCATACTATTGATGTTAGGCTAACTGGTCTGTAATTCCCAGGGATATATTTTGGCCCTTTTTTAAATATTGGTGCTACATTGGCTTTTCTCCAATCAGCTGGTACCATTCCAGTCAGTAGACTGTCAGTAAAATTTAGGAACAAGGGTCTGGCAATTACCTGACTGAGTTCCCTAAAGGACTCTCGAGTGCAAGCCATCTGGTCCCGGTGACTTATTAATGTTACGTTTTTCAAGTCTATTTCCAATTCTGTCCTCCGTTAGCCATGAGGGTGCTTCCTGTGATGTGTCATGAGGATGAACACTGCAGTTTTGGTTACTGAAGCCCCCCCGATTGCATCGTGAAGACAGAAGAATGAATTCAATACCTTCGCCATCTCACCATCCTATGTAACCAGGTGACCTTGCCCATTCTTTATGGGGCCAATATGGTCCGTCCTCACTCTTTTACTGTTTATACTTAAAGAATTTCTTGTTTTTTTTTGCTCTCCTCCGCTATGTGTCTTTCGTGTTCTATAGTGGCCAATGTAATTGCACCCTTACATTTCTTGTTGCATTTTTTGTAAAGTCTGAATGCTGATGATGATCCCTCAGCCTTGTATTTTTCGTAGGCCTTCTCCTTTGCTTTTATATGCATTTTTACATTGTAGTTAAGCCATCCAAGACTTCTGTTCGCTCTTTTAAATGTATTTCCCAATGGGATGCACTGGCTAATGCCCTTATTTAATAGGCCCTTAAAGCAAACCCATCTCTTTTCCGTGTTTTTTGTTCCTAAGATTTTATCCCAATATCTTCTAGCAAGGTTGGTAGTTTAGGGAAGTTGGCTCTTTTGAAATTGTGTCTTTGTATTCACCTTATGTTTCTTATTTATGTGATTTATACTGAAGCTAATTGACCTGTGATCGTTGTTTCCTAATTTGCCCCTTTATTTCCACATCCGTAATCAGGTCTGTATTGTTGGTAATCAGTAGGTCTAGTAACTCTTTGTTTCTAGTTTGTGCGTCAACCATCTGACCCATGAAATTGTCCTTCAAGACATTTAGGAACTGGCGAGCCTTAGACGAATGCGCGGTTCCTTCCGCTCAGTCTGTCTATATAATTAAAATCCCCCATTATGATGACGCCTCCCATCCTTGCAGCTAATCCAGTTTGTGATGAGAGGTCTGTCTCCCCCTCCTCCCTCAGCTTAGGGGACCTATAGCATACTCCAAGTATTACTTCCCCTTAGTTTCATCCCTTTGGCACTCTACTCATAAGGATTCCACCTCCTCCCTAGCTCTCCTAGTGATGTCATCTCTCACATTCACTTGTATATTATTCTTGATATACAGGCATACCCCTCCCCCTTTTTTACCCTCCCTATCCCTGCGATTAGGGGAATACCCTTGAATGGTTGCCAGCCAATCATGAGAGCTGTTAAACCAAGTCTCTGAAATTCCCACAAAATCTAAATACTCCTCATACAACAGTATCTCTAGTTCTCCCATCTTGTCCGCCAGGCTACTGGCATTGGTGAACATGCCACGTAGTTTAGACCGGTGGGCATACTGTCTTCTTTTTGGGTGTTCTGAGGTTGCAAATAGGACTTGTTACTATACTTACCTCGGGTTTATGTGCTTTATTCATACTACCACTAATGCCCCCAATACTACCCTCTGGAATATGTTCCGCGCTGACTATCTCTACCCCTGACCCCCCCCCCCCCCCCCGCCCTGTCGCCTAGTTTTAAAGCCCCTCTATATTTTCGTCCATTTTCACTTCCAGCAGATCTGCACCCTACTCATTTAGGTGCAGTCCCTCCCTTCTATAGAACTGGTGACCGACTGAGAAGTCAGCCCAGTTCTCCAGGAACCCAAACCTCTCCTTACTACACCAGCTTCTCAGCCACTTCTCTACTTTCCTAATCTCCTCCTGCCTTTCTGGTGTGGCTCGAGATATTTCTGAGATCACTACCTTGGAGGTCCTTTTCCTCAATTTAGCTCCTAAGTTCTTAAAATCGTTCTTTAGGACACTCCATCTGCCTCTGACTTTGTCATTGGTGCCAATGTGCACCATGACAGCTGGGTCTTCCCCAGCCCCTCCCAGTAATCTGTCCACCAGATCCGTGATGTGCCAAACCTGAGCGCCCGGTAGACCGCATACGGTTTGGCGCTTCAGGTCTTTGCCACAGATTACTCTCTCTGTCCTTCTAAGAATTAAGACCCCTACCACCAGAATCTGTCTTTCATTTCCCTTGCCCCCCCCCCCCTCCCTCCCACTCTCACTGGAGATGTGCCAGCCCAGGATCGGCCTTCCTGGCACTTTCCCCTCTACCCTACCTGACTGTCACCCATCTACTCTTTTCTAGTGCCTGCACCTCTTTGTCTCCACCCGCCTTTGTGCTTGCCCCTGCCGGGTACGTTTCCAGCTCTCCTTTAGCATGGAGGGTCTTCTCAGTGCTGACAGTTACCGTATTTATCGGCGTATAACACGCACTTTTTTCCCCTTAAAAATCAGGGGAAAATCGTGGGTGCATGTTATACGCCGATACTCACCTATGCCCGGCGATCTCCGCTGACTGTGAGCGGAGCGGAGCGATCGCCGCCGAGATACACATAGCCGAGTGTATTCGGCTATACTCGGCTTTTCTCGGCTCCGCTCACAGTCACGCCCAGTCACGCCATTGGACCTGTGATATGTCCATCATAGGGCGGGACTCGGCGTGACTGTGAGCGAAGCCGAGAAGAGCCGAGTACACCCGAATAAACTCGGCTATGTGTATCTCGGCTCCGCCCAGTCCCTGCGTTCTCAGCGGCGTTCGCCCCGCTCCGCCCTGTATCAGCGGCGATCTCGGCGGCGCCAAATTTAAATTCAAGGCTGCAATAAACACTGGGGGGGCAAGGCTGCAATGTGACAAGGCTGCACTGAACACTGGCAAGGCTGCACTGAACACTGGCAAGGCTGCACTGGACACTGGGCAAGGCTGCACTGGACACTGGGCAAGGCTGCACTGGACACTGGGCAAGGCTGCACTGGACACTGGGCAAGGCTGCACTGTGACAAGGCTGCAAATGACACTGGTAAGGCTGCATTTAAATGTAAAAAAATTTTTTCTTAAACTTCCCTCCTAAAAGTTTTTTTCCCTAAAATTCCCTGCTAAACTTGGGGCGCGTGTTATACGCCGGCGCATGTTATACGCTGATAAAATACGGTACTTCCCTAGATTCAGAACCTGGGCTTCCAGGGAAACCACATGCTTACATTTTGCACAGCAGTAGTCGCCCCTTGACCGGATGATCGAGGAACGCATACATACTGCAAGATGTACACCGAGTCGCATCTCCACACCCGCCGGTCATCGTACCTACTAATTTAATGAGGATTGGAGATTATACCCTGTTCAAATAGAGCTTTCTTTTGGTGGTATTTGATCACCTCTGTGGTTTTTATTTTTTGCGCTATGAACAAAAGAGCGACAATTTTGAAGAAAAACAAATTTTTTTACTTTTTGCTATAATAAATATCCCAAAATGTGTTTAAAAAAAAAAAAAAAAAAGTCTTCATCAGCTTAGGCCAATTATATTTTTCTACATATTTTTAGTAAAAAAAAATTTGAAATAAGCGTATATTGATTGGTTTGCGCAAAAGTTATAGCGTCTAGAAAATACGGGATAGATTTATGGCTTTTTTTTTTTTTTTTTTACTAGTAATGGCGACGATCTGCGTTTTTTTTTTTCCTCAGGACTGCGACATTGCGGCAGACAGATCGGATACTTTTGACACATATTTGGGACCATTGACAGTTATTTAGCGATCCGTGCTATAAAAATGCACTGATTACTGTATAAATGTCACTGGCAAGGAAGGGGTTAACACTAGGGGGCGATCAGGGGGTTAAATGTGTTATCTCACTATGTGTTCTAACTGTGGGGGATGGGACTGACTTGGGGAGGAGACAGATTGTTGTTCCTATATACAAGGAACACACGATCGGTCTCCTCTCCCCTGACAGGACATGTGTTTGTGGGTTTTCAAAAAAAAAAAAAATTGAAACGCTTCTAAATGCAAAATGCTTCTAAATGTAAACGAGGCAAAATGGACATTTTAAAACGTGGGTTACCATCTGTCAAGTTAAATCGTTCAGAAGCAGTTGTAAAAACGTCCCCTGTACATGGAGCCTTAGAAGCATTGGTGCCTCCCGGTGCTACAGGTGGATGTATTTTTAAATGTCGCGCACAGAAAGATGCCTGCCAGTTTATGGAAGTGTCCTAAATTACCACAATTAAAATAAATCCATGCTAAAATTTATGTGGGCTGCTTATACTGATCTCTCCCAAAAATACTAGCTGTCTGGCTTCCATGCTAATTCTAGAACATCAATTCATTGCAACACGGCGTGCGTTCCAGACGCGGGATAGGCAGCAATGAAGGATCCTCTATGGCCACACGAGAGTGAAGGCGCGACACTCCGTGTTCGGGCGAGGTGTGGAACCTGCGGCATCATGTGTTGGACGCTTTTGATCAACTTATGCAGCGGCAGTTTATCCACTGGGTGAGCCCTGATCTTAGATGCTGTCCTTATATGCCGTCCCTATTTAGTCTTTTGGCCTTTCCCCTATAGATGCCTGTACTATTTTGTCCTAACAGCAACATCATTATCATCATTGCTATTGATTGTAATGGTGAATACAATGTTTATTGATGTGTTTGTGTATTTATGCAAATGCCATTTTGGGTGGTGTTCTTATATTTACAATGGGTGCTACCCTCTTTTCTATGCGTGCCTGTAGACTCTTTTTGGAGGGGCCCCTTGAATGCACATCTGTGCCTGTGTGAGAGTGTGCACCTATATATACACGACAAGCTGAAGGAGTCACTGCTGGGCTCTGAAGAAGGTGTTCCTTCGAAACGCGTCAGACGCCAATGACCTCTTAAATCTCCTCTGGTACCATCTGAAATCGTTTGTTTATAGAACAATTGCTGTCATTTGGAGATCTTTTATCGCAAGTGTTTTTAATTTGTTTGTGAGTAGTTTTTTACTTAATTTTTTAATAACACACACCTAAGCATAATGCACAAGGTTGGTGCTCCCTCTTTCTTTCTTTTCTCTTGTGATCGCTAGGATACCCCTATCCTTAAGGGCAGCAAGGCCTGTGACACCATCCATCCCAAACCCTAGTTCACCTGTGTTGTAATATGTTGGTAGATTTATGTGGGATATTATATTATTTTATATATATATATATATATATATATGTACACATACAGTACAATATTGACCAGGCCAGATTTCAGTTGACAATGGTTGAGTTGTCCAAGCCAACTAAATTTTAACATATCAAAGGCACAGCTGATGACACTTTGATATGTTGATCTTATGCAAGTCTACCTAGGTGTGTGAGGTATGATAGCCTGTTAACCTAATTGAACATTTCAAAGGGTACATTGTTTACATACTTAAGGATGATAAAGGACCATAGAAGAAGTATTTATTGATGGTAATTAGACTTGAGGGGGTAACAATATGAAATTAATCGATTACTATTTTCATAATCGATTAATCGGCCAGTAACATAATGGGGTTTAAAAAAACTAAAATTAGCCCTTTACAGTACAAAAAGAGCAAATCGGTACTGTAAATATTACTTTCACTGTCCCACAGTAGAAAATGAACCCCTTACAGCGATTATTTGCTCTTTTTGTACTAATTTTATTTTTTTTAACACAATTATGTTACTCAACATCTCAGGCCTGGGTCACACCTCTGTGTTTTTTTGGTGCTTTTTGCAGAAACACACTACAGGTCATTTACATGGTTTCCTATGGGACACGTTCACATCCATGATTTTTTCAGCTGCTGCGTATTTGGAAAGGGCAAGTACTTTTTTTTAACGCAAAACTGTGCTATTTTAGTTTTTTGGTTTAATATACTTCAATAGAGAAGCTGCAGAAAAGCATGTAATAATGTGTTTTTGCGGCAATTTGTGTTTTTTAGTCTGCCCAACAACAAATTGGCCAAAAAAATATGTAAAAATGCAGCAAAATTACTTTTTTTTTTTCTTTAACACCCCTTTCACACTGGGGCGGGAAGGTGCGCTGTGGGTATAGCGGCGCTATTTTTAGCGCCGCTATACCTTCGTTTTTACCGTGGTATGCGGCCGCTAGCGGGGTGAATTTAACCCCCGCTAGCGGCCGAAAAGGGTTAATACCGCGGTTTCCCATTGCTTTCAATGCGCAGCAGCGGTAAAGGAGCGGTGAATACACCGCTCCTTCACCGTTGTAAAGATGCGGCTAGCAGGACTTTTGGAGCGGTCCTGCTAGCGCACCGCTTCAGTGTGAAAGCCTTTAGGCTTTCACACTGAAGACTGCAGGGCACGATTTTTTCAGGCGGTATAGCAGCGCTATTAGTAGCACTAAACCGCTTGAAAAACGTGTCAGTGTGAAAGGGGCCTTATGGTTATTAACCGGTTAATCGAAACAATAATCGGCCAACTAATCGATTATGAAAATAATCGTTAGTTGCAGCCCTAAATAAGATCAAAGAGTATTTTGGGTTTACCTAGGACAAACTCCCTCCTAGTAGACCAGTACTTGAGAGGACATTCAAGCTGGCATTCAGTCAGTCTTGTCATGCTCCATGATTATGAAGGCACAGATCTAGGAAAAATGGGACTCTGCGTTATATTTACTCTGTTTGATTTTGTTATCTGTTGCATGACTTTGTTCTGTGTTGGAAGTCAATAAAGTGCATCTCTCTGGAAGAATCGGGTTGCTGCGGAAATTACTCATCATCATTATAATGACTACTAATTAATTATCTAACCACTATACTACATCACTACAACCTGGTACTCACTTGTTTTCATTTATTTTTATTATTGACCATTTTCTTAGATACAAAGAGTTTTACTCTTTTACAAAAATCTTTTCAACATGCATTGATTCATTCTCTTTATTCAGTAAACAAAATATACAAAATCTTGATCAGTATCTATTATCTGCTCTATCATAAAAACAAAATGGCGTGTAGCATCCACCTACATGTGTGTGCTACTATCTTTCGTACACTTTCATTTCAACATCCATTCATCCAAGGGGAAAGGAGGAAAAAAAAAGGACACAGAGAGAAAAGGGGGCGTGAAAGAAACCCCTATTTCTCTTATCATCCATGGACTGACACGGTGTCTCTTTACACGTGGGTTATGTCCCTGCTTGCAGGAGAAGACCTAGGCAGAATGTGAGATGTTATACATACATTCTAAAAGCCAGAGCTGAACAGCCCCACCCAGGGGGCGGTCCCTCCACGCATAACCCTCCCACTACAGTCAGCAGACTTCAGTTTTTTTCTGCCTAGCAGAAGGAGAAGACGTGGCTCTCTCAGGAGCCAGTCTCCTGACCTATTTTTTATTCCTTTTCTGGAATTCTTTTTTATTTTATATTTGAGAATCTTCTATCAACTGTCGGCTGGGCAACAGGTTGGGTACAAGATATCCTCGTAGTCTTCCCTGTCCGACCATCGAGCGTGCTGATCCTCGCCTTGTGTGCGTGAGACTCAGTTCACGACAGGCCCCATGACTCCAGGGGTGGCCGGGTTTGCTTTCATGCTCCCACGGTCCTCTCAAGACTGAACAGTTCCTGACTGACTGTATCTTTCGCGGTGGACCGGGCGGACAGCTACTCAGTACTGCACTGTGATAGTCCTGTCAGAAACACACCAGTGGGTCCCTCAGGGGACGGGTAAGTAGTCTCTCTTGCCTGCAGGTCAGTACAAAAAGCTGTGTGTTTCTCTGTGGGGGATTTTCCCTGTCTCCCCCTGTATTTCATTGTCACTCTCTGTCATGGCGCTGTGCTGTGTGGGGTGCCTGGGGGTCACACTGTTCTTGGAGGGGCTCATGCTGGTCTGCAGATATGCTTGGGGCCTTTTTTTGTGAGTTTTGGGGCCTGAGCGCCGAGTGGCGCTGTGTGTGTGCTGTTGTTTCACTTTAGCTGCGTCATGGCAGCCATCTTGCCGCGGATCGCCTCAGTGAAGTGCGGTGGCCATTTTCTTGTAGCCTGCGGGCTCTTCAGCACTAGTTTTGGCCTCTAGCGCTGCTGTAACAGCGCAAATCTCCTCACAATCTCCTCACAGCTCACCAGCGCTGACACTGCGCGGTACAGACAGCGGAACTGAGCGGTCCCTGGTCCGGTTTGGTGAGTCCCCTGGGCGCCCCCTCCTCAGTCAGCACAGCCTGTGGGTGGACTTTTTATCTGAGGAGTCTCAGAGGGGGGCAATGTGGAGTCTCGGTCACCAGCTTCCCCTAAATGTCAGTGGACAACAGGCAGTGCTTCAGCACCTGCGGTCCCTAGGGACCAGTTGTGGGCAGTCCTGGAATCATTTCTGACCAGGATGGGAGCTGTGTGCAAGCGCAAGGGAGCAAAAAGCGCCCTCTCCCCACTTTACTACATGAGGGCAGTGCGCTGATTCAGATATGGGCCTAGCCACTACCGCTCAGGACCCTAGTTCTGAATGTATTGGATGGTTTTGAACAGGACATTCCTTATGTGGAAAACTCCAGTTCTGAGTCAGTAAATGACAGGGCGCTTGTTAGTGTACTCATGACTGCGGTGAGGGACACTCTCAGGCTAAAATGCTGCGGATGCAGAACCTCAGGCTGATACAGTCTCCTTTTGGTTCTTTTAAGGCCAGGCCTTCTAAAGAGGTTTTTCCATATGTACTTTCTTTGACCAGCTCATTGATCAGGTCTGGGAAAAGCCGCAGAAGAATTTTTTTATGGTCCCGCGGCGTTTGTCTATCAGATACCCCTTGAAGATGCCCTACTTAAAAAGTGGGCTTCTCCCCCAGTGGTCGACCCTCCAGTCGCCCGGTTGAACAAGGCCATCACTCTCCCGATGGAGGGGACTCCTGCATTTGAGGACCCCACTGACAGGAGGTCAGAAGTGGTGAGCAGAACCATGTTTGCCTTGTTGGGATCCGCCCTACGACCTGTGGTAGCGGCGACCCTTGTGTCTAAAACACTTACAGGTTGGGCAAAAATGTTGCACCTAGCTGTACAGGAGCATATTCTTCCTCCAGACACAGTTGCTCTGGCCCACCAACTGGTTCAGGGCCTGGTTTCTGTGTGCGACGCCACGCTGAACGCGGCCCCTTTAATATCCAGGGCCTCTGTCTCGGCGGTGGTATTGCGTCGTCTTATCTGGTTGAAATGCTGGTCTGCTGACCTAGCCTTAGGAAGCTCCTGACGGATCTACTATTTAAAGGCGGTAGACCTTTCGGTGCTGCTCTGGATGACATCGTCATGGATGTCACGGGAGGTAAACGCACTCTTCTTCCTTGGACTAGCAAGGGTGAGGAGGCCCGCCGTAAACAGGGGCCTTCCTTTCCAGCAAAACGGGGTTTTTTCGTCAGAGTCCACAGGTAGGCCCTCTCAGACTGACGGCAGTACGGCTGGTGGGCACAAGTGCCCCTGGGTGCGTAAGCCAAACAAGCGGCTCCCAAGCCCGCCTCCGCGTGAAGTCTTGCCTCCGCCCGACTCTGGGGTGGGGGGACGACTTCGCAGGTTCACGGATCGGTGGACCTCCCGAATCTCCGACTGGTGGGTGTGCGAGGTGGTCACCTCAGGATATAGGATAGTATTCCGATCCTGGCCCCCACACAGATTCTTTCCCTTGAATCTTCCTCTCCTTCCTACCTGTCGGGCAGCCCTCTTGGGGGCTGTACAGGATTTGATCAGGTCCGGAGTGATTGTGCCGGTTCCGTCACAGGAGAGTTTTCAGGGATTCTACTCGAATCTGTTTGTCGTCCCAAAAATAGGACGTGGTTCGACCTATCCTGGACCTCAAGGCCCTGAATGCCTTCGAGAAGGTGCAGAAATTCCGCATGGAATCCATTCGCACGGTGATCGCTACACTCCACCAAAGAGTTTTCTTCTGGCGTCCTTGGACTTCAAGGACGCCTACTTGCATGTTCCGATCTGCGCAAGTCACCAGAAGTTTCTGCGCCTTGCGATCAGCGAAGTCCACTATCGATTGTGGCTCTTACTTTCGGCCTTGCCTCGGCACCAAGGGTGTTCACCAAGGTGCTTGCTCTGGTTCTAGCCTTCTGTTACAGCGAGGTATTGCTGTCGTGGGCTATCTGGACGGTCTTCTGCTATGAGCAAAAAGTGGCTCAGACTTAGAGGAAAGGTGACTATCGTCAATTAGACCCTCAGGGACTTCGGGTGGTTCCTGAACATTCAGGAGTCAGTCCTGGTCCCGACTCAGTGTCTGGAGTATCTAGTTCTGGTTCTGGACTCCTTGGAGGCAAAGGTATCCTACCTCTGGAGAAGTTGCTGACACTTCAGTCTGCGGTGCGGGTGCTGACATCCCGAAAATGGTTGTCAATCCGTTGTTTGCATGAGAGTCCCGGGACTCCTGGTGGCCTCCTTCGCGGCCATTCCGTATGCCCAATCACACACCAGGGCATTGCAGAAGGAGATCTTGTCCACCTGGGACAAATCCCCGTTGTCCTTGGATCTTCGGATCCAGGTGATTCACCTGGTCAGGGCGTCCCTGACATGGTGGTTGAGACCCTCGGCTCTTCGGTCCGGAAAGTCGTTCCCCTCCCATCCAATGGACGGTACTCACGACGGACACCAGCCTGACGGGCTGGGGTGGAGTCTGGGGAGTCCTGTCGGCTCAAGGCCTTGGACTCCGGACGAGCCCATTTACCAATCCCTGTTCTGGAAATACGGGCCATCAGACTGTCTCTCCTCAGGTCGGAGAGAGTACGGGGTCGCTCCATCAGGAGCCAGTCGGACAACGCCACGGCGGTGGCGTATGTAAACCATCACGGGGGGACTCGGAGCTCAGCTGCGGCTTCCGAGGTAGTCCGTATCCTGAAGTGGGCCGGAAGAAACGTGCCGGCTCTGTAGGGGCGGACTATCTGAGTCGCCAATCGCCAGACGCCGGACCAGGAAGAGTGGTCCTTGCATATTTCAACTCCTTTGCCGACGGTGGGGCACGTCGGATGTGGACCTGATGGCCTCTCGACTCAGTCGCAAGGGTCGAGGTTGTGGCCAGATCCAGGGATCCTTGGGCGATGCCTCGGATGCGTTGGTGGCCCCATAGGGTCCTTATCGCCTGATATAAACTCCGGTGATCCTAATTGTTCCGGATTGGCCTCAGCGTCACTGGTACGCTGATCTGGTACGTCTCGTTGCGGACGTTCCCTGGCGGTTGCCGATGAGGGAGGACCTTCAGTCTCAAGGTCCTATGTTTCATCCGGCTTACAGTCTCTGGCTTTAACGGCAGGGCTGTTAAAAGCCAGGTGTTGAGGGACCGAGGTCTCTCGGACTCTGTCATTTTGACCATGTTAAGGACACGGAAGTCTTCCTCCAGGCAGATCTATCACCGTGCCTGGAAAGCTTATATCGCCATATGCAAAGCGCTGGACTGGCGTCCTCGGACGTATTCCGTCCCCAGAATCCTGCGTCCTCTGCAGTGTGGAGTGACCCAAAAGCTTGCTTTGAGTACCATCAAGGATCAGATTTCGGCCTTGGCCGTCTTCTTTCAGCGACCTCTAGCGGGTCATTTCTTGGTTAGCACCTTGTGTTGGGGGTTCGCCATGTGCTCCCTCCTGTCAAGCCTTCTCTCCCACCGTGGGATCTGAATTTGGTGCTCTCGGTCCTCCAGGAACCTCCTTTTTGGGAATATCCGGGATATTCCTCTCTTGTCTTGTCTCAGAAGGTGGCCTTTTAGTGGCAATCACTTCTGTTTGACGAGTGTCTGAGTTGGCGGCTTTGTCCTGCAAGTCGCCATATTTAGTCATCCATAAGGATAAGGCGGTGTTGCATCCGCGACCTTCCTTTTTGCCAAAGGTGGTGTCTACCTTTCACCTACATGAGGACATTGTCCTCCCGTCCTTGTGTCCTCACCCATCGCATCCCAGAGAGTTTGCGCTGCACATATTGGATGTGGTACGAGCCTTACGGGTGTACCTGTCTGCTGCTGCTTCTATTCGGAAGTCCGACTCACTGTTTGTGACTGTCCCTGGTCCATAACAGGGCCAAGCGGTTTCGTCTGCCATCATTTTTAGGGGAATCAGACAAACCGTCATTCAAGCCTATGCTCTCAAAGGGCGGGCGCCTCCCTTTCCGGTTACGGCGCATTCCACCAGGGCAATTGGTGCTTCCTGGGTTTTCCGACATCAAGCGTCGGTTGCACAAGTGTGCAAGGCGGCGACCTGGTCGTCTGTTCATGCCTTTTAAGTTTTTTTATAAGGTTGATGTGGCTGCATCTTCGGATGCTTCCTTCGGCTGCAGGGTGCTGCAGGCCGCTGTTTAAAGTTGCGACTCCTCCGTTGAGGAGATCTGCCTTCTTGGAGTGAAAGTTTGGTTTTTCCATTTATACTGCTCCCATCCCTCTTGACACTGCTTTGGGACATCCCACGTGTAAAGGTGTAAAGAGACACCGTGTCAGTCCATGGATGATAAGAGAAAATAGGATTTTTTGTACTCACCGTAAAATCCTTTTCTCTGACATCCATGGACTGACACGGCACCCACCCTTCCTTTTAAGTTTGTACTGCTTTGTTACGAACTGAAGTCTGCTGACTGTAGTGGGAGGGTTATGCCCGGAGGGACCGCCCCCTGGGTGGGGCTGTTCAGCTCTGGCTTTTAGAATGTATGTATAACATCTCACATTCTGCCTAGGTCTTCTCCTGCAAGCAGGGACAAAAACCCACATGTAAAGGTGTAAAGAGACACCGTGTCAGTCCATGGATGTCAGAGAAAAGGATTTTACGGTGAGTACAAAAAATCCTATTTTCTCCCCCTGATTCTCTCTCCCAATCTTTTCCATTTACTCATTAATGTTTTCCTTTTATACATATTTCATTCTGTTTGAGGACCGAAATTCATCCCATTTTAGCCATATTGCTGGCATTTGGCTTTCTATGTACCCTTCTTCTCTTATCGGTCTTTCCATGTATTGTATTTCGTTCATTTCACATATCCATTCTCCTATATTTGGGCTTTTATTTTCTCTCCAATTGCGAGCCATTATTATTCTAGCTGCAAAGGTCATATGATGAAAAATATCATTCTTAATGCTCAATATTGATTCTGGCATCATAGATAACAATGAGGTATCTATGTTTTAGGTTCCTCTCTGTTCCCGACACTTTCTGATATATCTCATGAACATTATTCCAGAAATCCCTCACCATATGACATCCATACCAAATGTGATCCGTGGTCCCCCTTTCTATCTTACATCTGCAGCACGTATCTGTCTGCTCGCTATTTTTTTTTTTTAATGCTACTGGGCTCCAATACCATCTCATTGCTATTTTGTAATTCCTCTCTTGATATTTATTCGCTATGGATGTTTTATTTATTATTGCAAATATTTTCTCCCATTCTGTCTCTGATATTAATCTCTCTATCTCCTTTTCCCAATTCTTCATTCCTGTTAACTCTCTAAGGGATCCTGATGGGAGTAATAGACCATATATTTTAGATAGTTTTTTTAATTGGCTTTTGTTCATATACTAATATTTGTTCAAATTTGGTTTTTGGTCTGTTTATGAAAAATAGATCTATATTAGTTGCAATATGTATGTTTAATTGATGGTACTGTAGCCATTTTATTTTTGTATTCCGGTCCCAAGTCTTGAATTTTTGGCATTTTCCCTTCCACTAGGATCTGGGCCACCCTTGCATTATCCCATCTTAAGTATTTTGTGCTTGCTAAAGCTGGCGGGAATTCTGGGTTGGAGAATAATGAGTTCATTGGTCCCATCATAGTGGATAGGTTCCCCTTTTTTAATTCTGCGTCCCAGATTTTTAATGTGGCTCTTGCAAAAATTGTTAATTTATTATTTCCTGATCTTAGATGGGGTTTTATCCAGGGGAGTGCTTTGAGTTGAATCCCTATAATATCTTCTTCTAGTTTGACCCATTGTTTCTCATTCGTGTTGTGGTACCAGTCTATAATCCTAGTCAGGGAGGCTGCTTGTAAGTATTTTGTAAAGTTGGGTAGTGCTAGCCCACCATTTTTCTTGGTTCTAATTAAGATTTCTCGTTTTATTTGTGGTGATTTATGGTCCCAGATGAAACTTCCTATTGCTTTTCTTAGTTCAATCATAATTTTTTTTGGAATTGCTAGGGGTACAGTTTGAAAAATATACAGTAGTTTTGGTAATATGTCTATTTTTACAATGTTAATTCTTCCCATCCATGAATATGTTATTTTTTCGTATTTTGTGTAATAATTTTATTATTTTTCAGATTGTCGCATTGTGATTCACTTCTTGAAGTTTGTTCAGGTCTCTCTGGATACAAATTCCCAGATACTTAATTGCTTCTTGTTGCCATTTTTAAATGGAAAGTCTTTTTGTAGTAGAATTTGTGTTTTTTCTGTTAATGATACATTTAACGTTTCAGATTTATCATAATTAACTTTAAAGTTACTTACTTCCCCAAATCGTTTAAATTCTTTTATTAACCACTTCTCCACTGAGGACGTCATATGACGTCCTCGACTTTGTGCAGTGATATCTGAATGATGCCTGCAGCTACAGGCATCATTCAGTTATCACTGTTTTCTGCCGGCGATTCTGTGTACAATAAGAACGATCATAGCGGTAGTTCCGCCGCTTGATCGTTCTTATAGGCGGCGGGAGGGGACGTCCCCCTCCCGCCGCCATCCGGTGCTTCTCCGGGCTCTCCCGTGCCATCGGGGGCTCGGAGAACGAATCGGCCGGCTCACGACGATAGAGATTTCCAAGTCATCTCTATGATCGTCGGAAGCCCGGGTAGCCGGAAGTAAACTAAGCCGCAATCGCGGCTGTCGGCATGAGATCAGTGAATTTTCTTCACGATCTCATGCTTTCAAGCCTGGAGGAGAGATGTGGGGTTTTATTGACCCCACATCTCTCCATAAAGAGGACCTGTCACAATGATTCCTATTACAAGGGATGTTTACATTCCTTGTAATAGGAATAAAAGTGATCAAAAAAATAAAAATGTAAAAAAAAAGTGTAAAAATAAAAAAATTAAGTGAAATAAAAAAATAAATAATATATATATATTTTTTTTAAACGCCCCTGTCCCCGGTAGCTCACGCTCAGTAGCAAACGCGCATTTAAGTCCCGCCCACATATGTAAACGCCGTCCAAACCCCACATGTGAGGTATCGCCGCGTGCGTAGAGCGTGTGCAACAATTCTAGCACTAGACCTCCTCTGTAACTCGAAAATAGTAACCTGAAAAAAAAATGAAAGCGTCGCCTATGGAGATTTTTAAGTACCGAAGTTTGGCGCCATTCCATGAGTGTGCGCAATTTTAAAATGTGACATGTTAGGTATCTATTTACTCGGCGTAACATCATCTTTCACATTATGCAAAAAAATTACTGTTTTTGTTATTTTTTAATTCATGAAACCGTTTTTTTCCTCCAAAAAAAGGCGTTTGAAGAATTATTGCGCAAATACCGTGCAAGATAAAAAGTGACCGCCATTTTATTCCCTAGGGTGTCTGCTAAAAAAATATATAATGTTTGGGGGTTCTGATTTTCTAGCAAAAAAATTATGATTTTTACATGAAGGAGAGAAGTGCCAGAATAGGCCCGGTGGAGAAGTGGTTAAATTAGGTAATGTTATAATGGGGTTAGTCACGTATATTAATAAATCATCTCCGTAAACTGCTGTTTTATATTCTTTATCCTTAATGTTAATTCCTTGTATATCATTATTTTTCCTTATTGCTTGTATAATGCCGCGTACACACGTCCGAGTTTCTCGGCGGTGAAAACACCGCCGTGAAACCCGACGGGAAAAACAAGGAACGGCTTGGTCCCCTTTTCCCAGTCTAAACACGGCCGTTTTTCACAACATGTTTTCTCTTGGTCGAGAAAACTGGCCGTGTGTAGGCTCCCTAGCAGTGTTTCCCTATGGGAAAACTGCAGAGGGAAAAAATGCAGCGATTCGCAACGAGAAAAATCAGTGCATGTTCTAATTTTTCTCGTCGTGATTCTCGCCGGTTTTCTCGTTGGGAAAACTGCTGGAGAGCCTACACACGGCCGTTTTTCTCATCCAAGTGAAAAAATGACAGTTTTCCCGACGAGAAAAATGGTCGTGTGTACGCGGCATAAGGTGTTCCATATCTAATATATATAATAAGGGGGATAGTGGACAACCCTGTTGGGTTCCATTTGAAATTTCTACATATTCTGATAGCATTCAATTTGTTCTAATTTTGGCCCGTGAATTAGAATACAGTGCAACAATCCTACTAAGCATTTTTTTCCTATCTGAACTAATGTTTCCTCTAAGAACTGCCACCCCACTCTATCAAACGCTTTTTCGGCATCAATAGATAATAGACATGTTGGGACGGCAGTTCTCTGAGCATGCTCTACCAGTGTACAAGTTTTTATAATGTTATCCCTCGTTTCTCGACCCTTTGTAAATCCAGTTTGTTCTAGGTTTATATACCCTGGTAATATATGGGTGTCAATCTATTAGAAATAATCTTTGAGTATAATCTTATATCAATGTTTGTCAAAGAAATAGGTCGATAATTCTTACACAATGTGTGGTCTTTCTCGGGTTTTGGTATCAATGCAATGTGAGCTTCCATGCTTTGTACTGTGAATATTTGTGTTCTGGTTATGGAGTTGTATGTTTTTTTAAGGATGGGTATTATCATGTCTTGAAAAGATTTATAAAATCTAGGGGTATATATCCGTCTGGTCCGGGGATTTTGCCTGGTACTCACTTGTGTGCAGAGTGTTTGTTTTTCTGGTGTGAAGGTGAAACCTGAGACAGCCAGGCAGCAAGCATTTTTATAAAATCAGCAGTGGCAGCTGACATATTTATTTCAGTGCAACTTTCCTTTAGTTTTTTCTTTTATAGAACTGTGATGATGATTATAAGACTGCTGGAGAGACTAAGTAATCTTGTGTTTGACTTTTTTTCTAAAATGTTGATTTGAAAACGTAAATGCACAGCTCATTTTCCCTGATCTGTTATTTTTTCCTTCAAACAGAATCTATCCCATCAAAGAGGTTCCCATGGAAACAGAAGCATTAACAGATTGGTTATATCAGCGTTTTGTTGAAAAAGAAGATCTATTGTCACACTTTTATGAAACAGGTATAGAGATGTTTGGGTTATTTCTTTTTTAATTAAAGGGGCGATCAACCAGAAATTAGGTCTGTTATGTCATATGGAAATGTCTTGTATAAGCTTTCATACCTTTTTAAAACTCTTAAAGGGGTTGTAAAAGTTTTTTGTTTTTTTCTAAATAAAAAAAACAAAACATGTTATACTTACCTGCTCTGTGCAAGGGTTTTGCACAGAGCAGCCCCGTTCCTCCTCTTCCGGGGTGCCACACCGGCGCTCCTAGCTCCTCCCCCTTCATCTGGTGCACATTCGAATCCTGCTAACACATCTATTGACGCAGATAGTGGGACTCAGCCCTGCCCCCTGCTCCAGCATCACTGGTTTTGATTGACAGCAGCAGGAGCCAATGGCTCCTGCTGCTATCAATCTGTCCAGTGAGGGGAGAGAGCGGCTGGAGTCGCTGAGCTCGTGCTCATCGCTGGATTGGATCAGGGCTCAGGTAAGAAAAAGAGGGGCTCTGGGGGGCTGCTGCTGCACAAAAGGTTTTTCACATTATTGCATAGCATGCATTAGGGGGAAAAACCTTGAGACTTTACAACCATTTTAAAGAGGTATTAAACAAAGTGCAGCTTACCAATTCTTATATGTGATGGCTGCATTCGTTTTTCTTTTTTAGGGCCCTTTCACACAGGCGTGCCCATGTGCGGGCTCCGCTTTGCTCAGCGGGGATCGCTGCGTCGATCCCCGCTGAGCAGGCAGATGACAGGTCTGTCTCTGCACACTGTGCAGGGACTGACCTGTCAGAGTGCCGCTCTCCCCTATGGGGGATCGGATGACGATGGACCGTAGAGTCCGATCCGCCAGATGGATGGAAAATAGGGTTTTCCTCCGTTACACTTTGGCGGATCGGAGCAGGTCGGATGTCAGCGGACATGTCACCGCTGACATCTGTGGCTCCATAGAGGTGCACGGAGCGTCCAATCAGGTCCGCCTAAAAAACTGACAGGTGGACCTGAACGGTCCGCCCGTGTGAAAGGGGCCTTAGGCTTTTTTTTTTTTCATTCTATTTTCAGCCAGTAAGTCTGTTGTTTTTAAACAGTTGTAGTGTTGAGATAAACCATTTAACACTGGCAGGGGTGCTTAAAATTATCGGCTTTTTTATATATATTTATCCCAAAATGTTATATATATTTATCCCAATATCCTCAGAATTTTTTTTTAACTGTAACGGATTAAAAAGTATTAGTTGAAGTTCAGCTTCAATTTGTTACTGTACTGTATTTAAATCTGCTAGTACATCTAACACTCCCCTTCCCCCAGACTGACAGTGTTGCTGTCAAAATCTGCCCCTTGTACTTATTCATCCAGAGTGGTGTCTGTATAATACAGGTACACCAGGTGAAAATAGAGGGGGGAAAAAAGCCTAAAAAAAAGAAAACGAATGCAGCCACACTTCTAATGATTGGTAAACTGCAATACATTCTATTGTTTGTTTTTGGGTTTAATACCACTTTAAGATACTTTGAAATTAGAGTTCTGCTCTATTGCTTACACTTTTTGTAAAACTTGATTGTCAAATAAAAATGATTAAAGAAAGAAATTAGTGAGAGATATATATATATATATATATATATATATATATATATTTTTTTTTTTTTTTTTAAATGTACCCCCAGGAGGTTTATGCAATAATGTGCAGTGCAATCTAGCACATTATGGCATAAAAATTCTAGGGGCCCATTAAAAAATGATAAAGCAGAGTTTAAAGTGATATTAAAATAAATATTTTATACTTACCTGCTCTGTTCAATGGTTTTGCATGGAGCAGCCCCGATCTTCCTCTTCTCAGGTCCCCTGCCAGCTCTCCTGGCTCCACTCCTTTATCGAGGGCCCTTTAAGCCACTTTCTTTGGGGGCACTCGTGCAGGCTCGCTTCCGAGCCAACCTGTCTGTGTCTATTGACACAAACAAGGCCGCCCTGCCCCCCCCCCCCCCACACATATTCCATCCCCTTACTCACAGCTTTACTGCACGTTTAATGCAGTATATATCCGTGTGTCACTGCATGTTTATCGCAGTATATATACGTGCGCTACTGCATGTTTAATGCAGTATATATCAGTGTTACTGTACGTTTAACGCAGTATATTTTAGTGCGTTACTGCACATTTAACGCAATATATATCAGTGTATTACTGCATGTTTAATGCAGTATATATCAGTGCATTACTGTACGTTTAACGCAGTGTGTATATGTGTGTGTGTGTATGTATATATATATATATATATATATATATATATATATATATATATATATATATATATATATATATATATATATATAATATTTTTTTTACTTTTTTTTTTAGATATATATAATCAGTGCGTTACTGCACGTATAATGCAGTATATATCTTTCTCATCACAAAATGTCATTGACCACAGCGATCATTCTGTCCAGTGATAAGGGAGAGAGAGACTCTGCTCTCGTGTACATCTCTGAATCGAGAATATAAAAACATAGAAAAGTGGTCCATCGAGCCTGCCCCTGTTTTTTTTTTGTTTTTTTTAATACTTGTTTTGGGGTTTTTTGTTAATTTTTTTTTTCTGACACGGCTTTGAGATCAAGCTTAAGTAAGTATAGGGGTGAGGGGGGCTGGGGTTGGGGGGAACCTACAATGCATTACGGTAAAAAACCTTCAGCCTTTACAACCACTTTAATTCTGCTTTAAGTGCAACTCGTATAAATTGCTAAATTTGGCCTGATATTGGCCTCTTGTAATACCCTGTAGAGCAGCATGAAAATTGGGAGAGGGCAAGGCAGCACAGGGGGCAAAATCATGAGTCCTGTATGCTCACATAATGTCTAGGAACATTCTGATAGGAGGAGAGAGCAGAGAGATGAGCTAGTTGTTGCTTAAAGTTTTGTAAAGTCAGAGAGTAGGATTACTGTCAGCCCCTCTGTTCTAAAAAGGTATAATACACTGTAATTTTTTTTTTTTTTTAAATGATCCTGCTAAATGCCTTATTTCAGATCACCTCTGTGCAGTCACGTGACCTCCTGACCCTCTCCTCCCCCAACCTAATGACCACAGTGTTGGGTGGGGGGGCGCTAAGATTCCCCTCTGATGTCACCTGGGAGGTCATGTGACTGCTGTGCTGTCTGCTCAGCCCCTCCCGCTGTAGTCCTTAAAATGGGGGGGGGGGGAGAGCGGCAGGAGGTCACATGACTGCACAAAGGCGATCTGAAATAAAGTTTTTAGTGCCATCATTTTAGAAAAACATTTACAGTGTAGCATACCTTATTAGAACATAGAGGCTGGCAGTAATCCTACTCTCTGACTTTTCTGCCAGCTACTAATAGCAGCATTAGGGAAGGGGTGGGGAGGAGATCGCTCACAAACTAGGAGCTGCCAGGCAGGGAGGGAGGGAGGGTAATAGAGGAGAGACTCTAATACAGCGGCATGACTGAGGCACGTAAACTGACCCCAGTATCATGGATCAGCAGCCATGATTATCATGGTCAGTTCACATGGGATACAGGAAGAGGCAGGATCAACCAGGTTTTTACAGCATAGAAAGGGACAGATTAGACAGCACAAGAACTGTGCTGTTTAACTTGCTTTAAAAATAACAGGATTTTTATTTTATTTTTTTAAGGTTACAACCTCTTTACCTGCAATAGAGAAATTATAGGTCACTAAGCTGGCTATTATTTTTGGCAGGACTGGCTGGACAGAGAGACTAGCCCTTGGGTGGGAGGGGTCCGAAATACATGTACAGTGGGGAAAATAACTGTTTGATCCCCTGCAGATTTTGTACGTTTTCCCACTTACAAAGAAATGAAGGTTCTATACTTTTTATCATAGGTGTATTTTAAATGATAAAGACAGAACATCAACTAAAAATCCATAAAAAAAAAACATATGATACAAATGTTATAAATTAAGTTGCAGTTCAGTGAGTAAAAAAAGTATTTGATCCCCAAGCAAAACATGACTTGGTACTTGGTGGAGAAACCCTTGTTAGCAAGCACAGAGGTAAGACGTTTTTTGTAGTTGGCGACCAGATTTACACACATCTCAGGAGGGATTTTGGTCCACTCTTCTTTAAAGATCTTCTCTAAATCCTTAAGGTCTCTTGACCGTCGCTTGTCAACTTGAAGTTTCAGCTCCCTCCATAAATTTTCTATAGGATTGAGGTCTGGAGACTGGCTAGGACACTCCATGACCTTAATGTGCTTTTTCTTGAGTCACTCCTTTATTGCTTTGGTGGTATGTTTTGGGTCATTGTCATGCTGGGAGACCCATCCACGACCCATCTTTAGTGTTCTGGCTGAGGGAAGAAGGTTCTCATCCAAGATTTTACAATACATGGCCCCAGCCATTGCCCCTTCAATGTGGAAAAGTCAGACTGTACCTTTAGCAGAGAAACAGCCCCAAAACATAATGTTTCCACCTCCGTGCTTAACTGTAGGGATGGTGGTGTTGGAGTTATAGTCAGCATTTTTCTTCCTCCAAACACCGCGAGTCGAGTTAATGCCAAAGTGCTCAATTTTTGTCTCACCGTTTTCTCCCAATCCTTCTCTGAATCATTTAGCTGTTCATTGGCAAACTTCAGATGGGCCTGTACATGTGCCTTTATTGAGGAAGGGGACCTTGTGGGCGCTGCAGTATTCTCAATCCATGGCAGGGTATTGTGTTACCAATGGTTTGTTTGGTGACTGTGGTACCAACTGTCTCGAGATCATTCACAAGCTCCTCCCATGTAGTTCTGGGCTGATCCCTCACTTTTCTCAGCATCATCCTTACCCTATGAGGCGAAATCTTCCACGAAGCTCCAGACCAAGGGCGATTGATGGTTATTTTGTATTTCTTCCATTTGCGAATAATCGCTCCAACATTTGTCTCCTTCTCACCAAGCTTCTTACTGATGGTCTTGTAGCCCATTCCAGCCTTGTGCAGGTTTACAATCTTGTCCCTGATGTCCTTTGACAGCTCTTTGGTCTTGTCCATGATGGTGAGGTTTGAATGGAAGAAAGAGATTCTGTGAACAGGTGTCTTTTATACACATAACGAGTTGTTAGGAACACCTTCTTAACCACTTAACGACCGCTCACTGTATATATACGTCGGCAGAATGGCACCGACAGGCACAATCACGTAGAGTGTACGTGATTGCCTTTGTACAGTTGGGGGGTCCAATCGGACCCCCCTTCTGTACAGTGAGCGGTGGCTAAGTGTCCGGGAGCGTTCTGGGATGAGGGGGCAGCCATTCGTTTCTGGCCACCCCCTCGCGATCGCTCCCGGCGAATGGAAATGCCCCCTCTGTCTGTGTCAGACAGAGAGAGCAGGAGGAAGTGATGTCATCTCTGGTGCGGCGCTCACATATACCGAGCGCCGTACAAGAGAAGACATCAGGTCAGTGCACACAACACTACACTGACACCAGGACACATAGGGACATAAATCGCCCCCCCAGATCACCCCCCAGATCACCCCCCCAGCCCCCAGTCACAGTGTCACTGATTGCAGTGACCATTTATTTAGTGATCACTGCAATCAGTGACATTTGTGACTGTAAAAGTGTCACCAAAGTTTAGTCTTAGGTCCAGTGTAGCCCCCTAACCCCCCTAATAAAGGTTTAACCCCCTGATCACCCCCCAGATAACCCTTTCACCGCCTATCACCACTGTCGCTTAGCGATCATTTTTCTGATCGCTGTCTTAGCGTCAGTGATGCCGATCGGCAGCCAGTAATTTTTTTTAGGTTAGCCGCAGGTTTTTATAGCGTCAGGTACCCCAATATATTATCTAATAAAGGTTTAACCCCCTTGATCGCCCCCCAGGTAACCCTTTCACCCCCTATCACCACTGTCGCTAAGCAATTGTTTTTCTAAACGCTGTCTTAGTGTCGGTGATGCAGATCGTAGCCAGTAATTTTTTTTATGTTCGCCGCATGTTTTTATAGCGTCAGGTACCCCAATATATTATCTAATAAAGGTTTAACCCCCTTGATCGCCCCCCAGGTAACCCTTTCACCCCCTATCACCACTGTCACTAAGCGATCGTTTTTCTAAACGCTGTCTTAGTGTCTGTGATGCAGATCGGTAGCCGGTAATTTTTTTTAGGTTCGCCGCAGGTTTTTATAGCGTCAGGTACCCCAATATATTATCTAATAAAGGTTTAACCCCCTTGATCGCCCCCCAGGTAACCCTTTCACCCCCTATCACCACTGTCGCTAAGCAATTGTTTTTCTAAACGCTGTCTTAGTGTCGGTGATGCAGATCGTAGCCAGTATTTTTTTTTTGGTTCGCCGCAAGTTTTTATAGCGTCAGGTACCCCAATATATTATCTAATAAAGGTTTAACCCCCTTGATCGCCCCCCCAGGTAACCCTTTCACCCCCATCACCACTGTCGCTAAGCAATCGTTTTTCTAAACGCTGTCTTAGTGTCGGTGATGCAGATCGGTAGCTGGTAATTTTTTTTAGGTTCGCCGCAGGTTTTTATAGCGTCAGGTACCCCCATATATTATCTAATAAAGGTTTTAACCCCCTGATTGCCCCTAGTTAACCCTTTCACCAGTGATCACCATATAAGTGTTACGGGTGACGCTGGTTAGTTAGTTTGCTTTTTATAGTATCAGGGCACCCGCCGTATATAACCCAATAAAGGTTTAACCCCCTGATCGCCCGGCGGGTGATATCAATTAGGTTTTAGCGTCAGAGAGGGTCTGAGTCACACCCCAGGCAGCGTCAGGTTAGTGCCAGTAACGCTAACACCCACGCGTGAAGCATACACCCCCCTTAGTGGTATAGTATCTGAACAGATCAATATCTGATCTGATCAGATCTATACTAGCGTCCCCAGCAGTTTAGGGTTCCCAAAAACGCAGTGTTAGCGGGGTCAGCCCAGATACCTGCTGGCACCTGCGTTTTGCCCCTCCGTCCAGCCCAGGCCACCCAAGTGCAGTATCGATCGATCACTGTCACTTACAAAACAAAAACACACATAACTGCAGCGTTCGCAGAGACAGGCCTTATCCCTGCGACTCCAGTGCTGTAGGAGGTGATTTCACCACCACAGTTAAAAAAAAAAAGCAAATATGCCGAAGCATTGGGGCAGCAGGGGCGGAGGAGCGATTTTGCTCCTAATGCCGCGTACATACGGTCGAAATTCCGACGGAGGCTTGCCCGTGGAAAAGTCCGACCATGTGTGTGCGGCATAACTTTTTTGCAGGAGGATGCCCCCATGCTTCGGCATATATAAATGGTGCGTGTATGCCCATCATTAGAAGTGGGTGGATGAAGGGCGGTATTCTAATGGTGGGCATACCCACCGATCAATCTCTTTTTTCGTTCAGCCAACTGGCTGCATGAAATAAAAAGATTACAATGCATGTCCAACAAGGACCAGCAACGTACTGGTATGTTGCTGGACTTTGAATGTTTATACCAGAATGATGCCTGCGGGTTTAGGTATCATCTTGGTATCATTCTTTTCAGCCTGCGGCCGGCTTTCATGTAAAAGCAATCCTAGCGGCTAATTAGCCTCTGGACTGCTTTTACAAGCAGTGGGAGGGAATGCCCCCCCCCCCCCCCCGGATATAAAAAGCGCCATTGGGAAATTGGGAAAGCATTTTATCACACCGATCTTGGTGTGGTCAGATGCTTTGAGGGCAGAGGAAAAATCTAGGGTCTAGAAGACCCCAGTTTTTTCAAAAAAAGAGTACCTGTCACTACCTATTGCTATCATAGGGGATATTTACATTCCCTGAGATAACAATAAAAATGATAAAAAAAAAAAAATACTTGGAAGGAACAATTTAAAAAAAAAAAAAAAAAGCAAAATTAATAATAAAAAAAAAATAAAAAAAAAAAAGCACCCCTCTCCTGCCCTGCTCTTGCCCAATGGCGAACGCAAGCGTCGGTCTGGCGTCATATGTAAACAGCAATTGCACCATGCATGTGAGGTATCACCGCGAAGGTCAGATCGAGGGCAATCATTTTAGCAGTAGACCTCCTCTGTAAATCTACTGGGGTAACCTGTAAAGGCTTTTAAAGGCTTTTAAAAATTTATGTAGTTTGTCGCCAATGCGCGTTTGTGCGAAATTTTAAAGCATGTCGTGTTTGGTATCTATGTACTCGGCCTAAGATCATCTTTTTTATTTCATCAAACATTTGGGCAATATAGTGTGTTTTAGTGCATTAAAATTAAAAAAAGTGTATTTCTCTTATCATCCATGGACTGACACGGTGTCTCTTTACACTTTACACGTGGGTTATGTCCCTGCTTGCAGGAGAAGACCTAGGCAGAATGTGAGATGTTATACATACATTCTAAAAGCCAGAGCTGAACAGCCCCACCCAGGGGGCGGTCCCTCCGGGCATAACCCTCCCACTACAGTCAGCAGACTTCAGTTTTTTTCTGCCTAGCAGAAGGAGAAGACGTGGCTCCCTCAGGAGCCAGTCTCCTGACCTATTTTTATTCCTTTTCTGGAATTCTTTTTTATTTTATTTTTGAGAATCTTCTATCAACTGTCGGCTGGGCAACAGGTTGGGTACAAGATATCCTCGTAGTCTTCCCTGTCCGACCATCGAGCGTGCTGATCCTCGCCTTGTGTGCGTGAGACTCAGTTCACGACAGGCCCCATGACTCCAGGGGTGGCCGGGTTTGCTTTCATGCTCCCACGGTCCTCTCAAGACTGAACAGCTCCTGACTGACTGTATCTTTCGCGGTGGACCGGGCCGACAGCTACTCAGTACTGCACTGTGATAGTCCTGTCAGAAACACCAGTGTGTTCCTCAGGGGACGGGTAAGTAGTCTCTCCTGCCTGCAGGTGAGTACAAAAGGCTGTGTGTTTCTCTGTGGGGGATTTTCCCTGTCTCCCCCTGTATTTTATTGTCGCTCTCTGTCACCATTACTGGCGCTGACTGTGTGGGGTGCTTGGGGGTCACACTGTTCTTGGGGGGCTCATGCTGGTCTGCAATGTATGCCTTGGGGCTTTTTTGTGTGGTTTTTTTTGGGGCCTGAGCGCCGAGTGGCGCTGTGCGTGTGTGCTGTTTCATTTTAACTGCGTCATGGCGGCCATCTTGCCGCGGATCGCCTCAGTGAAGTGCGGCGGCCATTTTCTTGTAGCCCGCGCGCTTTTCAGCACTAGTTTGGCCTCTAGCGCTGCTATAGCAGCGCGAATCTCCTCACAGTCTCCTCACAGCTTACCAGCGCTGACACAGCGCGGTACAGACAGCGGAACTAAGCAGTCCCTGGTCCGGTTTGGTGAGTCCCCTGGGCGCCCCCTCCTCAGTCAGCACAGCCTGTGGGTGGACTTTTTATCTGAGAGAGTCTCAGAGAGGGACAATATGGAGTCTGTGTCACCAGCTTCCCCTAAAAATGTCAGTGGCAACAGGCAGTGCTTCAGCACTGTGGTCCCTATGGACCTGTTGTGGGCAGCCCTGGAATCAATTTCTGACCAGGATGGGAGCTGTGTGCAAGCGCAAGGTGCAAAAAGGCGCCCTCTCCCCACTTTATCTACTCGAGGGCAGTGCGCTGATTCAGATATGGGCTTAGCCACTATCGCTCAGGACCCTAGTTCTGAATGTATGGATGGTTTTGAACAGGACATTCCTTATGAGGGAAACTCCAGTTCTGAGTCAGTAAATGACAGGGCGCTTGTTAGTGTGCTCATGACTGCGGTGAGGGACACGCTGCGGATGCAGAACCTCAGGCGGATACTGTCTCCTTTGGTTCTTTTAAGGCCAGGCCTTCTAAAGGGGTTTTTTCCATTGTACTTTCTTTGACCAGCTCATTGATAAGGTCTGGGAAAAGCCGCAGAATAATTTTTTTATGGTCCCGCGGCGTTTGTCTATCAGATACCCCTTGAAGATGCCCTACTTAAAAAGTGGGCTTCTCCCCCAGTGGTCGACCCTCCAGTCGCCCGGTTGAACAAGGCCATCACTCTCCCGATGGAGGGGACTCCTGCATTTGAGGACCCCACTGACAGGAGGTGAGAAGTGGTGAGCAGAACCATGTTTGCCTTGTTGGGATCCGCCCTACGACCTGTGGTAGCGGCGACCCTTGTGTCTAAAACACTTACAGGTTGGGCAAAAATGTTGCACCTAGCTGTACAGGAGCATATTCTTCCTCCAGACACAGTTGCTCTGGCCCACCAACTGGTTCAGGGCCTGGTTTCTGTGTGCGACGCCACGCTGAACGCGGCCCCTTTAATATCCAGGGCCTCTGTCTCGGCGGTGGTATTGCGTCGTCTTATCTGGTTGAAATGCTGGTCTGCTGACCTAGCCTTAGGAAGCTCCTGACGGATCTACTATTTTAAAGGCGGTAGACCTTTCGGTGCTGCTCTGGATGACATCGTCATGGATGTCACGGGAGGTAAACGCACTCTTCTTCCTTAGACTAGCAAGGGTGAGGAGGCCCGCCGCAAACAGGGGCCTTCCTTTCCAGCAAAACAGGGGTTTTTTCGTCAGTCAGAGTCCACAGGTAGGCCCTCTCAGACTGACGGCAGTGCGGCTGGTGGGCACAAGTGCCCCTGGGTGCGTAAGCCAAACAAGCGGCTCCCAAGCCCGCCTCCGCGTGAAGTCTTGCCTCCGCCCGACTCTCTGGGGTGGGGGGACGACTTCGCAGGTTCACGGATCGGTGGACCTCCCGAATCTCCGACTGGTGGGTGTGCGAGGTGGTCACCTCAGGTTATAGGATAGTATTCCGATCCTGGCCCCCACACAGATTCTTTCCCTTGAATCTTCCTCTCCTTCCTACCTGTCGGGCAGCCCTCTTGGGGGCTGTACAGGATTTGATCAGGTCCGGAGTGATTGTGCCGGTTCCGTCACAGGAGAGTTTTCAGGGATTCTGCTCGAATCTGTTTGTCGTCCCAAAAATAGGACGTGGTTCGACCTATCCTGGACCTCAAGGCCCTGAATGCCTTTGAGAAGGTGCAGAAATTCCGCATGGGATCCATTCGCACGGTGATCGCTACACTCCACCAAAGGGATTTTCTTCTGGCGTCCTTGGACTTCAAGGACGCCTACTTGCATGTTCCGATCTGCGCAAGTCACCAGAAGTTTCTGCGCCTTGCGATCAGCGAAGTCCACTCTCGATTGTGGCTCTTCCTTTCGGCCTTGCCTCGGCACCAAGGGTGTTCACCAAGGTGCTTGCTCCGGTTCTAGCCTTCTGTTACAGCGAGGTATTGCTGTCGTGGGCTATCTGGACGGTCTTCTGCTATGAGCAGAAAGTGGCTCAGACTTAGAGGAAAGGTGACTATCGTCAATTAGACCCTCAGGGACTTCGGGTGGTTCCTGAACATTCAGGAGTCAGTCCTGGTCCCGACTCAGTGTCTGGAGTCTCTAGTTCTGGTCTGGACTCCTTGGAGGCAAAGGTATCCTACCTCTGGAGAAGTTGCTGACACTTCAGTCTGCGGTGCGGGTGCTGACATCCCGAACATGGTTGTCAATCCGTTGTTTGCATGAGAGTCCCGGGACTCCTGGTGGCCTCCTTCGCGGCCATTCCGTATGCCCAATCACACACCAGGGCATTGCAGAAGGAGATCTTGTCCACCTGGGACAAATCCCCGTTGTCCTTGGATCTTCGGATCCAGGTGATTCACCTGGTCAGGGCGTCCCTGACAGGGTGGTTGTGACCCTCGGCTCTTCGGTCCGGAAAGTCGTTCCCCTCCCATCCAATGGACGGTACTCACGACGGACGCCAGCCTGACGGGCTGGGGTGGAGTCTGGGGAGTCCTGTCGGCTCAAGGCCTTGGACTCCGGACGAGCCCGTTTACCAATCACTGTTCTGGAAATGCGGGCCATCAGACTGTGTCTCTCCTCAGGTCGGAGAGAGTACGGGGTCGCTCCATCAGGAGCCAGTCAGACACCGCCACGGCGGTGGCGTATGTAAACCATCAAGGGGGAACTCGGAGCTCAGCTGCGGCTTCCGAGGTAATCCGTATCCTGAAGTGGGCCGGAAGAAACGTGCCGGCTCTGTAGGGGCGGACTATCTGAGTCGCCAATCGCCAGACGCCGGACCAGGAAGAGTGGTCCTTGCATATTTCAACTCCTTTGCCGACGGGGGGGCACGTCGGATGTGGACCTGATGGCCTCTCGACTCAGTCGCAAGGGTCGAGGTTGTGGCCAGATCCAGGGATCCTTGGGCGATTACTCGGATGCGTTGGTGGCCCCATAGGGTCCTTATCGCCTGATATAAACTCCGGTGATCCTAATTGTTCCGGATTGGCCTCAGCGTCACTGGTACGCTGATCTGGTACGTCTCGTTGCGGACGTTCCCTGGCGGTTGCCGATGAGGGAGGACCTTCAGTCTCTAGGTCCTATGTTTCATCCGGCTTACAGTCTCTGGCTTTAACGGCAGAGCTGTTAAAAGACAGGTGTTGAGGGACCGAGGTCTCTCGGACTCTGTCATTTTGACCATGTTAAGGACACGGAAGTCTTCCTCCAGGCAGATCTATCACCGTGCCTGGAAAGTTTATATCGCCATATGCAAAGCGCTGGACTGGCGTCCTCGGACGTATTCCGTCCCCAGAATCCTGCGTCCTCTACAGTGTGGAGTGACCCAAAAGTTTGCTTTGAGTACCATCAAGGATCAGATTTCGGCCTTGGCCGTCTTCTTTCAGTGACCTCTAGCGGGTCATTTCTTGGTTAGCACCTTGTGTTGGGGGTTCGCCATGTGCTCCCTCCTGTCAAGCCTTCTCTCCCACCGTGGGATCTGAATTTGGTGCTCTAGGTCCTCCAGGAACCTCCTTTTTGGGAATATCCGGGATATTCCTCTCTTGTCTTGTCTCAGAAGGTGGCCTTTTAGTGGCAATCACTTCTGTTTGACGAGTGTCTGAGTTGGCGGCTTTGTCCTGCAAGTCGCCATATTTAGTCATCCATAAGGATAAGGCGGTGTTGCATCCGCGACCTTCCCTTTTGCCAAAGGTGGTGTCTACCTTTCACCTACATGAGGACATTGTCCTCCCGTCCTTGTGTCCTCACCCATCGCATCCCAGAGAGTTTGCGCTGCACATATTGGATGTGGTACGAGCCTTACGGGTGTACCTGTCTGCTACTGCTTCTATTCGGAAGTCCGACTCACTGTTTGTGACTGTCCCTGGTCCATAACAGGGCCAAGCGGTTTCGTCTGCCATCATTTTTAGGGGAATCAGACAAACCGTCATTCAAGCCTATGCTCTCAAAGGGCGGGCGCCTCCCTTTCCGGTTACGGCGCATTCCACCAGGGCAGTTGGTGCTTCCTGGGTTTTCCGACATCAAGCGTCGGTTGCACAAGTGTGCAAGGCGGCGACCTGGTCGTCTGTTCATACCTTTTAAGTTTTTTATAAGGTTGATGTGGCTGCATCTTCGGATGCTTCCTTCGGCCGCAGGGTGCTGCAGGCCGCTGTTTAAAGTTGCAACTCCTCCGTTGAGGAGATCTGCCTTCTTGGAGTGAAAGTTTTTGGTTTTTCCATTTATACTGCTCCCATCCCTCTTGACACTGCTTTGGGACATCCCACGTGTAAAGTGTAAAGAGACACCGTGTCAGTCCATGGATGGTAAGAGAAAATAGGATTTTTTGTACTCGCCGTAAAATCCTTTTCTCTGACATCCATGGACTGACACGGCACCCACCCTTCCTTTTTAAGTTTGTACTGCTTTGTTACGAACTGAAGTCTGCTGACTGTAGTGGGAGGGTTATGCCCGGAGGGACCGCCCCCTGGGTGGGGCTGTTCAGCTCTGGCTTTTAGAATGTATGTATAACATCTCACATTCTGCCTAGGTCTTCTCCTGCAAGCAGGGACATAACCCACGTGTAAAGTGTAAAGAGACACCGTGTCAGTCCATGGATGTCAGAGAAAAGGATTTTACGGCGAGTACAAAAAATCCTATTTTTTTAACCCAAAAAATGCGTTTGAAAAATCGCTGCGCAAATACTGTGTAGAAAAAAAAAATGCAACACCCACCATTTTAATCTGTAGGGCCTTTGCTTTAAAAATATATATAATGTTTGGGGGTTCAACATAATTTTCTTGCAAAAAAAAAAAATGTTTTCATGTAAACAAAAAGTGTCAAAAAGGGCTTTGTCTTCAAGTGGTTAGAAGAGTGGATGTAAGCTTCCTAATGTTGTGTATAAAATGCCAGAACAGTTCAAAACCCCCCCAAATGACCCCATTTTGGAAAGTAGACACCCCAAGCTATATACTGAGAGGCATGTCGAGTCCATGGAATATTTTATATGTTGACACAAGTTGCGGAAAAACGACAATTTTTTTTTTTTTTTTTGCACAAAGTTGTCACTAAATGATATATTGCTCAAACATGCCATGGGCATATGTGGAATTACACCCCAAAATACATTCTGTTGCTTCTCCTGAGTATGGGGATACCACATGTGTGAGACTTTTTGGGAGCCTAGCCATGTACGGGACCCCAAAAACCAAGCACCGCCTTCAGGCTTTCTAAGGGTGTAAATTTTTGATTTCACTTCTCACTGCCTATCACAGTATCGGAGGCCATGGAATGCCCAGATGGCACAAAATCCCCCCCAAATGACCCCATTTTGGAAAGTAGACACCCCAAGCTATTTGCTGAGAGGTATTGTGAGTATTTTGCAGATCTCGCTTTTTGTCACAAAGTTTTGAAAATTGAAAAAATATATATATATATATATATATATATATATATATATTTTCTTTCTTCATTTTCAAAAACAAATGAGAGCTGTAAAATACTCGCCATTCCTCTCGGCAAATAGCTTGGGGTGTCTATAGTCCAAAATGGGGTCATTTGGGGGGGTTTTGTGCGATTTTGGCATTTTATGGCCTTCGAAACTGTGATAGGTAGTGAGGAGTGAAATCAAAAATTTGCGCCCTTAGAAATCCTGAAGGCGGTGCTTGGTTTCCGGGGTCCCGTACGCGGCTAGGCTCCCAAAAAGTCCCACACATGTGGTATCCCCGTACTCAGGAGAAGCAGCAGAATGTATTTTGGGGTGCAATTCCACATATAACCATGGCATGTGTGAGCAATATATCATTTAGTGACAACTTTTTGTAATTTTTTTTTTTTTTTTTTTTTTTTAGTCATTATTCAATCACTTGGGACAAAAAAATAAAAAATTCAATGGGCTCAACATGCCTCTCAGCAATTTCCTTGGGGTGTCTACTTTCCAAAATGGGGTCATTTGGGGGGGTTTTGTACTGCCCTGTCATTTTAGCACCTCAAGAAATGAGATAGGCAGTCATAAATTTAAAGCTGTGTAAATTTCAGAAAATGTACCCTAGTTTGTAAACTCTATAACTTTTGCGCAAACCAATAAATATACGCTTATTGACATTTTTTTTACTAAAACCATGTGGCTGAATACATTTTGGCCTAAATGTATGACTACAATTGAGTTTATTCGATTTTTCTTATAACAAAAAGTAGAAAATATCATTTTTTTTCAAATGTTTCGGTCTTTTTCCGTTTATATCGCAAAAAATAAAAATCGCAGAGGCAATCAAATACCATTAAAAGAAAGCTCTATTTGTGGGAAGAAAAGGACGCAAATTTCGTTTGGGTACAACATTGCATGTCCGCACAATTTACAGTTAAAGCAGCGCAGTGCAAAATTCTGAATTCACCTCTGGTCCTCTAGCTACCAAATGGTCCGGGGCTTAAGTGGTTAAATTGACAGGACTAATCTGTGTACCAAATGGGCACATACTGTAGCCAGTCTGTGGGAGCCAGAATTATTGTTGGTTGGTAGGGAATCAAATACTTATTTTACTCACTGAACTGCAACTCTATTTATAACATTTGTATCATGTTTTATTTCTGGATTTTTGGTTGATATTCTATCTCTATGATTTAAAATTCACCTATTATAAAAATTATAGACTCTTAATTTCTTTGCAAATGGGCAAACTTACAAAATCTGCAGGGGCTCAAATAATTCCCCCACTGTAATTCAATTCAAAAGATTCAGTAATAACTCAAACGTTGTGCTCATTGATATGATATACGTTCCTGTTTGTCAGACATTTTAGGCTAAAGGTGGTTTACCAGATTCTAGCTACATTTGTCCTTCAGTTTTTTTTCTCCTTTCTTCCAGGTGCTTTTCCTCCCCTGCTGGGACAGAAGAAAGCCGTGTCAAGGGAAATGACCCTAAGCAATGTCTGGCTCTTCCTTGTACAGTCGTTCGCCTTTTTGTCAGGGTACATGTGGTACTGCATTCTTCGCTATTTTTATCATTGCCTATTTTAAAAAGCTCAGTGGGACCTGAGGACTCAGACGTAGGAAATTGCAAGCTCTAACAAAAGAGCACCATGTTATCTGTGTGAATGTGAAAACACCACAGTCAACAAAATCGCTGACTTATATATATATATTTTTTTTTATATATTACTTTTTTTTTTTTTTTTTGCATTTTAAGCCCGGACTGGGGCAGTTTTAAACTGGCGTGATAGTACGGCTCAATGTGGATGACCTGCTAACATGTCTTCAGCAAGTGGGCAGAAGTCTTTCTGAATCTGTTTAACTAATGAAGGTGAGGCCTGAAACTGTTGACTCATTTAACAAGGGCAGTGAAAACCTACAGAAAGAAGAAAGTTCAGCGGGTTGGCTTCCTTAAGTCGTAGCAACGAGCGCCAAGTTGCTGATCCCTAAGCAATTTGGGTGCAGACCCAAGGCACCGCCCAACAATACAAGACTATGAAATGCATTGCGCATTGGCTTAAACGCCTAAGATAGGCGTTGGGATAAAAAAAGATCTGGTGAGCATACATAGAATAGGTGTTCGTGCTCCTGTCCTGTTCTCTCTCTGTCCATCTTGGCATCACAGAATCATGCCCAACTTGGCGAAGATTAAAACGGTCGTTTTATGTTTACCACAATGCACCTGGTTTACTTGTCTTATCCCTGTTGAGGAGGAGTGTCTATCTACCCGTTCGATTTCATTTTTTTCTGTGTTAAAATGCACCATTTCATATGTGAATTTTATATCAATAGTGTTTTTTTTGTTTGTTTTTTTTTCCTTTTTAATTGCACTTTTTTCCAATGTAGTAAAATTTCTGTGGACTGTTAAGTGCTAATACTGCTAGAACCCACATCTGATGATGTCCCTCAACTGCCCTGTCTCATTGCGTTAGTGTCATTCTGTTTGGCTGCGTACATGTGACAAGCAGGGGACGATGTTGGGAAGTCATTGTTTTCCTAATTCAGGGCTTGACTCGCACCATATTCGTCCTTTATTGTTTCTCTCCATCTTTTCAAATCGGTTGCAGGGCCCTTGGCCTATGTGTCAGCTTGATTTTTAGCTCTGTTGAGCGCTTCTCATTTAGGGCATTGCAAAGTCCAAATTCTTAGCACAAATCGCCTGATGTTCTTTTGTCTTCAAAAAAACAGCTGAAAGAATACCACTAAAAGTTGCTCTGATATGTATTTCACATTATCAAAATTTCCAGTGGTGGACATACAAAATGTGCTAAATTAACAAAATCGTATCGCAACAGGGTGGAACTGTGGATACGTCCATAGTGGAAGGTGCCACGTCCTAGCTGAGAGATATATTAGAATGGAATAGGAATTGGACTTTTTAGGCACAGGTACACACGTTTTCATAAAAACAACATTTTTACAGACATTGACAAAAATTATTACATAAAGCACATATTGCCTAAGAGGAGTTAAATCCTAACCAAAACCACTAAGACCACCCTAACCTAGTATTGGTAGTAGACATGCGTCTATTGAAAGACGATAACTTGTGTCCGTATAGGCTCGGTGGAAGTGGATATGGTGTAAAGTTGCTCTACATGTTGTGGCTTCAGCGCTTCCTCAGGAACCATGCTTTATTAGGACCACTTGCTAAATATAAAAGTAAGTGACCCTGCTTGTCCTGCTGTAACAGTACCTAATGGAAGGCTTAACCGGGAAACTACACTGTGACTCCTGCTGTAAACGGCAATGGCAGCTCTAGCTGCCATTGCTGTTTACAGCAGGACAAACGGGGTCACTTACTCTTATATAAAGCAAGTGGTACTAATAAAGCATGGATTCCTGAGGAAGTGCTGAAGCGCAACATGTAGAGCAACTTTATAGACTCTTAATTTCTTTGCAAGTGGTCAAACTTACTAAATCTGCAGGGGCTCAAATAATTCCCTCACTGTAATTCAATTCAAATTTTGCTGGCTTTTAGTGCATATGAAGCAATTTCTGATGTTTAGTCACACCTTTAGATAACCTGATGAGTGGACTATTCCTCGCTATACCACCTGTCCGTTTTACCTTCTGCTGGTTGCCCCTTGTTCCCTGTGATCAACTTTCTCCACAGATACTTTGAAGATGACTTCTGTATTCATTATGTTTAACACTTGCCTAAATCTCCTGAAGAAGCACTGAAGCGCGCAACATGTAGAGCAACTTTACACCATATTCACTTCCACCGAGCCTACATGGACACAAATTATCGTCTTTCAATAGACGCATTTCTACTACCAATACTAGGTTATGGTGGTTTTGGTCATGATTCAACTCCTCTTAGGCAATATGTGCTTTATGTATGAATTCTTGTCAATGGTTTTAAAATTTTTGTAATAAAATAATCTTTTTATGAAAACGTGTTTACCTGTGCCTAAAAAGTCAGATTCCTTTTCCATTCGGACATAGAAAATGGCTGCCAAATTTAATTACTCACCTACTGGCCTCGGAGGCTGTAAGTAGGCGCCTACTTGGGTAGTAATGAAGGGAAAACCTGTATTGTGTTAACATGTTTTTGTTAAGATTGGTTCACCACTGTAACATTTTTCTGACCTGAAAAAATATAATTTTGTTGATACAGTCTCTGCACATTTTTCGTTTGGTAAAATACATTATATGGCCAAACGTTTGTGGATACCCGATTGTCACGCCTATATGCATTTGTTGGACATCCCATTTCGCAACTTTGGGCATTCACATAAAGATGGGCATCTCTCTGCGGCTAGAACATCCTCTACTTTTTTAAGAGTGCTTTCCTCAAGGTTTTTGAGTGTCTTTAAAAATTTGTGCCCATTCAGCCAAAAGATCATGTGGAAGGTCAGGATCTGACCTTTCATGTTGGATAAGAACCTGCAGTTAGCATTCCATTTCATCCCAAAGATGTTAATTAGGGTAGAATTTGGGACTCTTTTCGAGCCACTTGTGTTCCTCCACACCAAACTTCACAAACCATGTCCTTATGGATCTGGATGTTTGCGCTAGGGTGCAGTCATGCTGAAAGAGAAAAGGGACCACCCTAAACTGTTGCCACAAAGCACACAATTGTCTAAAATTCTATGGAATGATGTAGTGTTAACGATGACTTCTACTGGAAGCACTTGAACTCAATAATTTACAGTGGTATTTACATACATTTGGCCATATAATGGATTTTGAGTCTGCTAGTCCTTGAGATGCAGTGCTCCTCCAGAGAGGGTTGGAGTGTTAAGTTATTGATAAACTTGTGTAAAACCAATACATAAAATGTTGATTTATGGTTTTTGTATGTACTTGAGAAGGGTTAGAATCTCTGCCAGGTCTTTATAGCTGTCTTTTCAGTCACTAGGGCAGGAAGTGAGGGGAATCTGTCCAGCGAGGGCACACAGAGAGCAATAAAAACACCTTTAGTGGCATAAGTGAAACTCCTTAATGGACAAACAGATAGCAATAAAAGTTTGACAGAAGTTTCAACTCTTTCACTCTGTTAAAGATTGTTGACTGGAATTTAAAAAATAGCGTTTCTCATATGGCAATTGTGAGTAGCACTGCCAGACCAATAAAACTGAGTTTTATTCCATGTTGTTTTTAAGTCGATACAAAAATGCCAGATCTACCAGATTGTAATATATTTGGGCCAAGTTTAAATAAGGTAATATATTAAAGTGGTTGTAAACCCTTATATATACCCATTGAAGCGACTGGCCCCAGTTGATACACAGAGAGTAAACAAATCCTCCTACATAAGCTGTACCTGTTTATCTGTAGCCCTCTCTCCTCTACAGCCGTTCAAAGTCCAGAATGTCTGAGCTGTCAGAAAAAAGCGATCGAATCACTGAAATTACATTCTGCAGAGCTCAGTGAGGAGAGCTCTGAGAGCTGATTGGAGGAAAGGGACATCTGCCCCCCTTCAGGCAGCACACAGGAACAGAGCTGAGGCTGTCAATCAGCTGGAGCTCCCTCCCCAGTCACCTTTTTTCTCTCGGTGTCAGGAAAACTTGGCAAAAGTGACTCATGCTGGTAGCAGGGGAACTAGGGAGCAGACAGAAATTACACTTGGTGCTCTGGATGGAAACAAGTATACACTGTAGAGGGATATTATTTGCTGATATTTCATGTCTGAGGTTTACAACCACTTTAATTTTTAATTTAATTTAATTAGTGACCCTCGTGTGTTATCTGCAACCTTGGGTCATCGCATTCACTAGTTACACCATCCTGATCTATTCCACATTACCGGCAGAGACAATAAAGTTCAACTATTAAGATGTTACGATATGAAAGAACAAAAAAAAGTGGGCATTTGTTTTTGTTTTTTTAAAGTGGCAAAAAAATTAGTCCAGTTATCCAACAACTAAAAAAAAAAAAAAATCCAATAAAAATATTTTTTTAAAATATTGATAGCATACCTGTCTGAAATCTGTCTTTTATATTATAAATTTATAACCTCCCAAACATGAGAAATCAAATTGTAAGTGGGAGGTTCAATACTGAACCAATCAGGTTCCATTGCATTTTATGGCCTGCACATTTTATGCGCTATAGGGGGATGTGTTTAGGTCAGAAGAGACTCATAGGGGAGATCTTATCAATGTGATCATGTTCAATGAAGAGGAAAGTTATATTCAGCTATGACTATTGATGTCTCTGTTGTGTCTATGTAGTGTCCCGGGGGGGGGGGGGTGTTGTCAATCAAAAAAGAGGCTGGTCAAAATATCAGATTGTATAGCGGGTAAAACTGTTTACATACATGTATTTTGAGCTTATTTGTTTGCCTGGAACTCCACCATCTAAAGTACTCTGGATAATAAGAACTCCACCATCTAAAGTACTCTGGATAATAACTCCACCATCTAAAGTACTCTGGATAATAATAACTCCACCATCTAAAGTACTCTGGATAAAAATAACTCCACCATCTAAAGTACACTTAATAATTATTATACAGAATTTATATAGCGCAACAGTACACTATAACAGATCCCATTCCAGTGTATACTGTACATAGTATAAATAATCTATCCTACATTTAAAAAAAAAATTTTTTAAGAAAACAGCAGGTCAGGAGGGTATAATGTGATGAACATATCCCTTCAAGGTTTTATTCACCCAGGTAAAAACTTTAGTGCAACAATTTGTCTCAAAAAACAGGTGTGACAGCAGTTTCTATGGTGATATTCTGAGGACTCCTGCCCTTTATCTTTTGTTGTTTTTTCCTTTATTTTCTAAGTTGAGAGGTTCAGAATATCAAGAGACATTTTGCCCAATGCCCCATGGAAATAGTTGTGATAAAGGAATTTGCTTTCTTTTCAAGAGACAACTTGGATTATAAAAAATTAGGAAAATCTTACACTGGTGGGAAAAAAATAGGAAATGGAGTCTCAAAAACTCCATGGACAGACCAAATGCACAAGCTAATACGATTTTGGTACTGTTGTGCATAGGACATATATGTGTATTCCTGTGCAGTGGAGACAAAGGGGAAGTGATTATTCATGTTGTGTGCTGACAGACACATATTAATGACTGAAGGGAATATTCTATTACTGCCTTGGTTTCTGTTCTCCTTTTTGTGGTGACATTTTTGTTTTGGTATCTTTCGGTTTTGATGGCATTCCTTTTATAGAGATGTCAGAGTCCATGTGAAAAAAAAAACTAAACGGTAGCAAATATAAAAAAAAAAAAAAACATACTCTGGGTGTATTGTCCCACGGGTGCTTTTTGCACCTTGCTCAACAATATAAGATTCCCTGGAAGTAGTGTTGTGGCCTATTAAATGCTCCACATGATGGCCAGGGACAGTTCTGTATGGAAATATTGTACAGGGCTTCAACTCAGTTTGCTGCATCTTTTATAGAAGAGCTTCAGGAAGGCCAGTGTGACAACATGTTGGTGAATCCAGTGTATTACTACTTATTCAATTTGTTTAAGCAAAAGTGATGCATTTTCCATGCACAGCACCAGAAGCACCCTTTTCAATTTGCCATATTGCAAAAACCGAGCACGCTTGTAAAACAACCACATTTTTGCAGTAAAGTGCAAAGAAGGACCCTTGGCCTCTGTGGAAAAGCAGTGGTCTCATTGCAGAGGTCCAACAAGCATGCCTCCTGCTAAGTAGAGATGTTCTCGGGCCTGTCCGGGGTCCCAGTCCCAACCCACCTGCCCGATCCCGCCAGGAAAATGACACTGCACACTGCCAATCATGGGCAGTGAGACATTTCCCAATCTGTGCAGCTGCGGCCCAGGAAATGCCTCACTGCCTGTGATTAGCAGTGTCTGCTTCCTGGTGGAATGGGGCAGGTGGGTTGGGACTGGGATCCCGAACAGGCCTGAGCACATCTCTAGTGCAAAGTCAGACCTAAAGCTCCGCAGTCAGCATAGCTTGTGCTCCCCGCTGATTGAAGTGCTCAGGCTCTGAATCAGCATGGGGTGTGTTGGACCTCTGCAATGAGATCACTGCTTCTACACAGAGAGCAAGGGTCCTTCTCTGCAGCTGCTGGCAGGGGGCAGGGTTTTCTACTTCAGCTATGGCTGCTTTTAGGGGAAATAAAATTGTAAGGCTGGGTTTACACTAGTGCGAATTGGATGTGGATTTCCCCACATCCATTTCGCATGACAGGAGAGTGTGCCCGGCTCTCAATGAATCCGGTTCATGCATCTCCCTGGTGGCTGCGGAGCGGCTTTTACAGCGGTCCTGTTTGTCTTTGGCTCCATTTTTAGGTCTGAATTCGGGCCCGATAAGTCCCTGAAATGGAGAATAGGGACGCACTGGACCCCTGCTGTGAGCCGCATTTGATCTAAGTGTAAACCCAGCCTGTGACATTGGAAATCGTTTTGTTTTGATAGAGCTAGAGCGCATTTAATTTAAATTGAAGGTTTTAATTGGGCTTTAATTCACCACTAGGATTAACGTGGTTTCTACTAATTTGTTAAAAAATCTGCTCTTTCAGAACAGATGCTCAATAACTGCCTATAAACAGACTATGAGGAGCTGGATTTGGTCTGAGAATGTTTACTTTTCCATATATGTAAGCAGATCAATGTCGGCTTCGTGGCAAAAAGGTTTGTTTATGGGGTAACTTAGATATCTGCTCATTGCATGATGGTTCTTTTAGCTTTTGCATAGGGGGCCCTTTATACTGTAGCCTTTGCCCTTCAGCATGACAAATCTCTAAGCATTGCTCTATCAATACTGCATACACTGCTGAGTCTACTGCAGAGTAGTGGGTGTCATTTAACCAACAGATAAGAACATTGATTTGTGTTGACTGCAGATTACAGGATAGTAGTCCAACATCCTAAGCAAAATTTGATATAGTGAACTTAATTCTACCTGCTTCAAGTCTGCTTGACTGCTGAAGTATTTTTGGTACTGTCTCGTACACACGATTGGATTTTCAAACGGGAATTGTGTGATGACAGGCTGTTGTCGGAAAATCCGACAGTTTGTATGCTCCATTGGACAATTGTTGCTGGATTTTCCACCAACAAATGTTGCATAGCATGCTTTAAAATTTTCCAACAACAAATGTGTGTTGATGGATTATCCGATCGTGTGTACAGATGTCCTTCGGATAAAACTCCAAAGTACAAACACGCCATAACACAACATTAGCAGAAGTTGCCCAAAGGGTGGTACTAAAGAGCTGAAAAACCAAGTAGTTTCGCGTTTGTTGGCCGACAATTCTTTGCTGTTTTTGTATGCAATCCAAGTTCCAGGCCAACGCCCTTCAGACAAAAGTCCTACGCTTTGTCCGATGAGGTGAAAATTCGATCATGTGTACGGGGCTTTAGAATGAGAATTTCAGAAGTACCATTCTGCTCAAAAATTACTAATTAAATAATTCCGGATTGAGAAATCTTATCAATAGAAAGTAAAAACTCGTACACCCAATCAGAAAATCAGACAAAAAGTACCACTTTCGAAGCGATCGTATGATAAACTGATGGTTGGTATACCGCTTTCGAGAGCCGAACGAGACCGTTTATCTGATATTATTTGAAGGGATAAACCACAAAAAAAATTCTCGTACTATTTTCGTTTAATCAGTACAATCTTCATCCAAAAATACAATACAATACATGACATCACTTCTGAATTTTTTTATTTTTGTCATACGAGAATTTTCGTAATTCTAGTAACCTTTTATTTTCGATATGAAGACTAGATGGCAAAAAAAAAGAAAACGGAAGGCCATTCATCTGATAATCTTATCGTGTGTATGAGGTTTAAGGCTATAGACTACTAATCATACTGGTTTGTCTTGCGAACTACCAGTGGGATAGAAGATAATGTACACAATAGAGCCTCACTGTTTCAGGTTGCTATAAAAGTAGGCACATCTAGATTATGGGAATATCACATTCCTATGCAGAAGAACCGAGACTGTCTGCAGGAATGCTGAGAGCCAGCAACTCTGCAATGATATGCTGACTAGATGAGATGAAATATTTGTGCTAATTCCTGTCATGCATTGCAACACGCACACAATTTGTTTCCCCCCTTTTAGAGTAGTAAAACTCTTTCCTATATGATGGCTGAGCCCTTTATGAATTCATTTTGGATCATTTTAGTGGGGTTCCTTTTCAATACTGTAAACACAATGTTTATAATGTATTTCATAAAATAATTTGTTAGTTGGCCATATATTGTTACACTGGTTCCTTTCGTTGCTCGGCACAAAGCTGCTTTCCCATGCAGTAGATTACTATGAAGAGGTTAAGTAGGGCTGTATCTCAGGGCAGAAGACCTAACGCATCTGAGCTATCTTGTACACGTATGCATAGGTGACATCTCCATGTTGTATCTGCAGGGGATCTCCTAATTAGAACTGTGGCCCTTTTTATAATGGTTTTTCTTGATAAAGTAAAAAAAAGCATCCCCAGAAGAGTAAAATGAGCCTTTAATCTAAGTTCTGTATAATCTAATGCAGCCAGGATCATAGTGCTTCTGTGTGGTAATGCAGCGTCGATTTGTTCTGAGTTGTGCAATTTTATTGACTTTTGCTGTATGTGGGTGAGGCTCCAAGTGGTTTGTAGAGAGGGGATGGGGCTGCAGCCACAGACCTTTTTGCCAGCATTTTTTTTAAAGGCTTTGATTCGGGGCCATTTACATACTATATTGACCAGAATTTATGCCCACCTGACCCAAACAATCTATATGAGCTTGCTGGACATTCTTGCTTTGCAGCTATAACCATCTCCACTCTTCTGCTTTTGTTTTTCACAAATTTTGAAGTGCACTAGGGAATTTGTGTCCTGTGGTTAGATATGAAATGACCTGGCTCACAATTGGCTGTATTCTTCTCAAAGGTGTTCAGTAGGGTTGAGGTCAGCGCTCTGTGCAGGCTTTTCAAGTTCATTCACACCAGACTCCTCAAGTTCATTCACACCAGACTCCTCAAACCATCTCTGCATGGGACATGGCAATATATTGGAAAGATGTCCACCATACTTTTGACCGTATAGGTGTGATGATCAGGTGTCCACAAACTATTGGCGATCTAGTGTAGAGAAAATTACCTGGAATTTTGTGAAATTATCTTGCAGTACAAGTGAAGAAGTTGAAAGCCAAAGGTTATTAAAAGTAGAGCCACTTAGCAATTAGTTCATGTCCAAATTCAGATTTGTTGCAACATTTGCATTGTGTTTAATAGGTCGCGTGGCCTGAAACTAATCAGTATGTGATATATCATTAAAGTTTGGTGAATTAAGCCTAATGTAATAAAATAAAAATCAGCAGATATACTTAAAATCGCTGCATGAAAGAACTACTGTATAAAGCATGTACAGTAAGTCCCCTACTTGCGAATGAGTTCCGTTCCGGGAGCTCGTTCTTAAAGTGGTTGTAAACCCACTTTTGCAACTTGCACCTACAGGTAAGCCTAGACTAAGGCTTACCTGTAGGTGCAAGAAATATCTCCTAAACCCACACGGTTTAGGAGATATTTACTAAAATCACAGGAGCCGCTGTCTACGGCGCATGCACGCCGTAGACAACGGCGCCTTCATGGGGTTAATCCCATTCACAAATTCGGCTAAGTCCCAGCAATGCTTGGGCTAAGCCGAATTTGACGGCTCCCGCGCGCATGCGCGGAGTCACGTCTTCGCCGCTCCGGCCATTTACAGCGCCAGAGCGGCGCTGTGATTGGCTGGAGTGGCGATACCCGGAAGTAACATTCCGGCTATCGCCGCAGCGATGGCTGGAGAGAGGGACACGGACGGCTTCGGGGGCCCCGATCTAAGGTAAGTGGTACATAATGAGCTAGTATGCTAGTCATACTAGCTCATTATAGCTTTGTCTTGCAGGTGGGCTAGAAAAAAAATAAGTTTTATGGGTTTACAACCACTTTAAGTCCAACAAAGATCAGCGCTTGCAGACAAAGGCTACGAGTGCTGATCAGTGGGGGGGGGCGGCACTCCCCGTCGAACACAACCGCACAGCAGGGGAGATCACTGCACCAACATTGCGTGTGTTGGTATGGCGATCTGGGCTGAATGAACAAAAAATTGCAAACATGTTCCCATCTTTGAATGTTTGCAAGTTCGTATGTAGAGGACTTGCTGTACTGAGAGTTGGTTTCTTCTATAACTAGTTCAGGAGATCTGGGGATTTTTTTTTCGTAATGATTTTAGAGCTTGTTCTTACCCCTTTGAGTGGCTTAGGGGGCCACCTTTTATAATTACAGAGTATAAAGGTTGGCCTGAGTGAAGTTGGCCTTTTCATAATTGAGAGCTCTGAATTATTGGGCTCCCAGGGTGTTCTGTAGTGTAACTTCTAATGAGAGGTACCTGAACTTTATTCATCAGAGCAGAAACACAGCTTTAAACTAGTGACCGATTTACTTTACAATAACTCCTTACATCTGTGTTCGAGCATATGTGCTTCGGGATTTTAAATCAGAAGTGTTTTTATATCTATTCCAGCCAGTGGGAATGCAAGTCAGCTAATTGCAGTTTAGAAGGTGGTCAATTGCAGATCCAAAGGAGATCAGAAGCTTTGGGGTAGTACTTGAATGATCTAAGAAGAGTCCAAGGGCACATTCACACTATTGTGTTAATGCAACACACACTACCTGCGTTGATGCTGTGCCAATCATTCTGAATGGCATTCCAGTGCATCTTGCATTGATATGTGGCGCAGCGTGCTGTCAGAAATGCTAAATGCACCTTTTTGGTTTGTTAGGCGTAACATAAGAAGGATTGGTCTGCTTTAAAGTGGAACTAAAGGCAAAACTTTTTTTTTTTTTTTTTTCGTCTTGGACAGAGTGGAGAGGGATTAGAACACCTGTCAGTTTTTTTTATTTCTGCCTGTGTCCCTGTTAAAGAGATTCCCCCTCTCTATTTGTCCTGTTTACCATTATCATTGAAAATAAAAGAAAATCCCAAATTTTGGGTCGTCTCCAGAAAAGTAATAGAGGGGGAAGTCTTCTAATGGGGCTTTCTAATGGGGGAACTCTAGTGGCCTGGGGGTCCTCAAGAGATTACCTTAATTTGAAAGGATTTCTACTCACTTCCTGTTTGGCTATGGGACAGGAAGTGAAGGGAAATCTCTACAATAGGACACAGAATGCGGAGAAAATAAATCTGACGGAGTTTACCTCCCTTGCGCTATCCAATATAAAAAAAAAAAAAGATTTGCCTGTAGTTCTATTTTCACACACGGCATGTGAATAGTAATGAACCACAATAATTAATATATATCAATAAGTATAATTAAAGTTAACAGCAATGTAAATGGGCCCTCAAACTCGTCAAACAACCTGAATGCATATGAAAATCTGCATATTTGCCCATTTACAGAAGCCCTTATTGTGATTTCACATAGTTATGTTTAAGTATATCCAATTGCTGATTTTAATTATTACAGTCTTTTAGAATATTTGTTGTTATGAATTTTGAAATCTCATTACTCATGCAGTTTATTCCAAGTTATTTTTAAATGTTCTTTAATTTGCCAAATAAGCTATTTTTAGAGCCATCTCTTTTTCAACAGAATACATTTCCCTGACCCTTGGCTAAGAGGTCTAATATATAAATGTTGTCACACAAGATTAATACAACTTTCTTTCAAGATTGACATATTCTAATTGGATTCAAAATGTGCAAATCCTGTCTGAAAGTTAATCTTGTGTAATAAAAACATTTATAAATGGACCCCTTAAAGTTTATTTTTGGAACATTCCTCCTCACTAATCTTCATTCTCCATCGTCGTCTTCAATTAAATTTGGAACGTCCAATTTTATTGCCTGCGGGCAAACGTTGTGTTGTCTGACTCGCTGTCCCTGTTTCCCAGCTACACATTAGGAGTGGCTATGAATGAAAATTTCAGGAGCCAGATGGGATTGGGACTTTAAAAGCAAAGTGTCTTTGGGTGTTCATTACATCAAAGGGGGAGAAGACACCATTCAATAAAACGGAAGGAAGTAAAAATGTTACAAGTAAAAAACAAACTGGTTTAATTTTTATAGGCAAAAATTCTGATTAACTGCAATGTATGACATTTTTTTTTTTTTCATGGTAACATTGATATAAAAAAAAGGCTGCGTAATTAGGGGGTCACTATATAAATATGGGCTCTCCAGTCCTTTTAATTTCAGTGATATTAGATGAGAGAGTGGAGGAGGCTTTGCTAACATAAAAGTCCCGCAAGAAAGGCTGATATGGAACATAGTTATGTAAGAGGTATGTACTACTGTGCACTCCGCAGGCCAGACTTTCCGTAGAGTCAAGCCATCTGGTATAACAGGTAGCGCTGAAAGCAATGCCACTATTCAGTATAAAGGTTAGGTTAGGGGTTTACATTTCCGTTTCCACGCTTACATTTCAGTAAATGAATTAAAATTACAGATTATTCCAAAAAATAAAAAAGGTACCTGTATCGGAAAATAAGATGAAACATGCATTATATACTGTACAGCGTTCTTTGGATTTGTGCACTAGGAGAGTGTTTGTTTGTGTCCCTAGTCATAATGAAATCTAATTTCTTTTTTTATGATTCTTATAAGTGTTGCACAAAAAAATGTATTTTTTTTTTTTAGCCATGCTGTTGTTTGCACTGATTAGGAATAATATAGGATATCTTCCAGATTTCAAAAGTGAGCTATTTATTGCTATTTTTTTTATATTTGTTTTGAAATTTTGCTTCTGAATAAAGCATTGGTGTACAGCATCGAAACACTTGGGACCAAAGCTGTATCCATCTACGTCTAAATTTAAAAAAAATATTACTTTCTACAGCAAGAGATGTGTAATGTGCCAGATTAAACCGCCATCTAGTGTCATACTATAGTGTACCTTTATAACGATCTACAGTGTTGGCAGCCATCTTGTGGTCCATATCTATATTGTAATTATGACAATTTTACTTCAATTGTCTGTTTTTATTTTCCCATACTGCATTAAGAGGCCTATTTAAAAAGAGATTCAAAATTGTTAATTTGGGATTTTTTTCCTCTCCAGATCACAGTTTTACTATTTCACAATTCAACCTGGTTAAAACAAATGGGTCACCTAAAACAAATTCACTATAATATCTAGGGGTAGGCAACAGCGGACCTCCAGCTGTGGTGAAACTACAAATCCCATCATGCCTCTACCTCTAGGAGTCATGCCTGTGATTGTCAGGGTCTTGCAATGTCTCATGGAATTTGTAGCTTCAAAACAGCTGGAGGGCCGAGGTTGCCTATCCCTGGCCGCTCTAGTCTTTCAGCAGCACTTAACTTTCTTTTGCTCCTCTGCTATGTCCTTCAAGCACTGGTAGTTAAGGGGTCCCTGTGCTCCCAAGTCACTGTAGTCGGAGCTTCCATGGGACGAAGGACCTCCCCAGAGTTTAAGCGCGAGCCAATCACTGGGCATTAGCGCAATCGCGTGAAAGGTAGAGAATAGAGTGACAGGCTCCTCCATACCTCGAAAGAACAGGTCTTTGCTTCTGGCTGCTAAGCACATTGTTGTTTTGAGTAAAGGAAAGATGAGTATGTTCTGCTGGGGAGAGTAGAAACTAAAGCAAACATACTTTTGGGCAAGGCACAGGTTTACATTCTGGAATATTATTTTGTATGGTTATCCTGTTATTTTCTATAGTTATTGTTTTGCACCTTTCAAAAAAGTTTTATATTTGCTGATCAATAATCCTTTGAGGTTCACATTGTGTGGTCCATGGGAAGCCCACAACTGCTTTTGAAAACTTCGGACAATCCCTTGCTGCATTTATGAGCAGCAAAAAAAAATCCAATTCATTCTACTATGAAGAGGCCTGTTGTGTCCCTATAAAAAATTGCCTCTTTATAGGAATTTTCCACAAGCTTGTGGGAGAAGCGGAGATGAGGTCTGAGCATTTGCTGTTGTGGCTTTCCATGGGTGTGAATGTGAGTTTAAAGCCATGGGGTGGGCTCCATTTCGATCACCAGGTGATCTGATCAGAGCAGTGCGGGTGGATAATAGGTATGTGCCTGCTCAGTTTATGCAGAGTGGACACGGACCAAGCTTGCTCTGCTCTATGGGCGGTCGGGTCTGTTAGATCCCTTGGGATAGGTCCCCTTCTGTTGTTTTTTTTTTTTTCTACGGATCGTATTGAAGGTAGCTGTTTGTAAACAGACAGAAGTCTGTTTACACCTGTCTGTCCATAAGGGTAAATGGAAGGTCCAATCAGGCCCGCCTGAAAAGCTGACAGGTGGACCTGATCACACCCTTTATTCGAAAGGGACCTAAAGCTTTAAGCTCTTATTTTATGGAAGGAAGGGCATGAGCAGAGCGTGAAAAGGTTAGAAATCCAATGAGGTATTGCTGCCTGTACCTTCTTTTAAAGATTTATCCTTGCTTCCTATTCTGTCTGACAGCTATCACGTGGACAGAAGTTAATATGTAATCCCCCGAAAGGGAACACAGAAAACAATAAAAACCTGACAGGTTTTAATTCATCCCCATTCCTTCATTCATGCTTTATTCACTCCTAAGTAACTGAATTGGAAAATTAGCTTAGCCATCAAAACATTAAACACCTACCGTATACATTCACGGAATTTGTGTCAGCATACCTATCCTACCGCAGTGCGGTGTTATTCATTGCGAATGGCACCCCAGTGCGCCATACAGTAGAGGCCAATGCTCAGCAGTAAACCACAATGCACATACTGTGTGTTTTTGGTGCACTGTGTTATGGGAAAAAATGGACACGTCTGTTAATATGCAACAACGTTGGCAGCATTGATAACAAATGCAATGCATGTTAAGCCATTGAAACTTTTCATATAGATGTAAATGGACCCATAAACATGGCTACCAGAACTGTACATACCGTAAACAGGTACACTTTATGTTGCAATCTGCCAAATGAAAACACTGTTTGAATGAAGCCACACAAAAAATCTTTCACCCTCATTTCTAACATATATATTAAAAGCCTATAAACAAAGTATCAATGGTGTTGTTTATTTAGCGTTTATAGTACAATGCTCATTATGTGACATTACTGTGGCGCTCGCACACATTTTCCTACTGGGGAGTGCAGTCTCTTACACTATCCGTTTGGTTTTCTGATTTCATTGACAAATTCTAAATAGAGCAGCTATAAGTATGTTTAAGAAATAATTTTACAATTTCAATTGTTTATTTTGTACATCGATGTGATGTCACTGCCATTTTTTTTTTAATGATCAAATGGTTGATTTTGTTTCTGTTCTTGCATGTCATGTGTGATGAATGACTGAATGTAAACTGTTAGTGACTGTATTCATTTTGTAAAGGGCTGGTCACAATTGGATTAATTCTTATGTTTTGCCTTTTTTTTATTTTTATTTTTTTGAGACTGAAAATTAGCTGTTTTATATAAAACTAAAATGATGAACACGCCTATTGGTGATTATCATTTATTTTTTTATTTTTATTGCGTAATGGTGTATGAAGGGTCCATTCATATGTATGAGATGTATAATTATATTGTTATTAGCAATAACCTTACATTAATTTGAATGCGCACTATACACACTATAATATATCCACTGCAGAATTCCTGCGTCTGGGGCATATGTCCCTAAAAGTGAGTACCGTTGGTACAGTGTCCAGCTGCTGCGTATTTCAGTCTGTCGTATATTTTAACTGTCCACATAGAAAGACCTCACTGTGCTCAACCCGCTTGGACCCCATAGCTGTGTGCAAACAGATTTTGATTGGCTGCTGGTAGCAGGGCTGGACTGTGCAACTGTGTCTACCAGGTGCCGAAAAACACCAGGATTTGACGCTGGCCGCCAAACCGACCATGTGCATGAGGTCTTGACCTGTTTCCGAACACCATACTCATATATGTAGCCTCTTTGCGGATGGGCTTTAACGCAGAGAGGCTGCATATAAGTGGCCTAAATGTAAACATTTCTATGCTGAAAGCGCACACACCAAGCACACTTGCTGGCAGGGATTGGAAAGCTCCCGATGTATACTGGCGATCAGGAGCTTTCCGATCATGTGACAGCCAATCACAGCGGTCACATGCCCCGAATGCCCGCCTCCTCCTCCCGGCATCTAGAAGCTCTTAAAGGGCTGGGAGGTGGCGGCAGGAAGGGGTTAAAGTGACCCCTTTAATATACTAAGTGCACTTGGCAGTTTAAATTCTTACATGGAGGTTTAACAGGACTTCTAGGCCACATCTGCTAGCAAAGAGGGGCTAAGTTAAAATGTCTTCAGCGTTTACCCACTATTAGCATGTTGGAGGCGCGGTACATGGGCATTTCAGGTGAGGGGGTCATAAATGAACTATTTCACCACCTGAAAATCCCTTACATGAGTTATCTGTGTTCCTCCTTCAGAGTTGAATGTTCGCAAATGGGAACTATGATGGGTTTTGGTGACTTTTTTTAAGTTTCTAAACTTGGGTATTAAAGAATTTTGTACTTGTATAACATTTGTATGGTTGAACATTTTTTTTAAGTTAAAAGTACACATATAATGCATCGTTGGCATGCTCTCTAATGAGCATGCTGGGCTTTCTGATAAAAAACCCATAGGCACCTTCATGCTATTTTGTCCCAAAACTGTTAATTTTAAGGCAAGCCTCTGGAGATAAGTGCCAGTCACCAGTGTGCTTATGTGAGCTCTCAACCAATCATCTCAAATGGCTGGTGTCATAGATGTCACATGACCTAAATAAAGACTAAGGTGGCCTCAAATGGCTGGTGTCATAGATGGTCACGTGACCTAAATAAAGACTAAGGTGGCCTCAAATGGCTGTTGTCATAGATGGTCACGTGACCTAAATAAAGGCTAAGATGGCTTAAAGGATAGGAGGGTTTAGTTTCGCTTTGATAGACTAGTTATGGTTGGAACTTCAGTCATTTATTTTTTCAACTTTCTATCTATTTAATCTTCTGCTCTTGTTGTTTTACCTTTTGGATAGTAAAACATTTTTTTTTCTGTCAGTAAATACCATATACAGCCCACTTCCCACAGCCCCCTTTACTCTCTCCAGGAAGGAAGTTTGCCAGGAAGGGAGGGGGATGAGTCATAAGAGGGCCAATGAGAGCTACGGAGCTGGAGGTGTGTGTCTGTAAATCCAGGAAGTGAACAGGCAGCAGATTCCGCTGCCCCCAGTTGAAATGGTTTCAGCCAGACTCAGTGGATGGAGATTTCTGCAGCATATTTGGCAAGTACGGAATCGGAGAATCGGAGTTTATATAAAATAATATGCAAAGTGGTTGGAGGGAAGCTTCAGAATGGCAAAGGTGTTTTTATTACAAATTATGTGAGCAGACTGCAGTTCCTCTTTAAGATGTTTCTTTTAAGGAGAGGTGGCTGGCCCTCCTCGGACTCCTTCAGGTTTGTTTTGAGCACAATAGATACGAGGAAGTGACTTGCATGCAGTTTGGCTCCCTCTGCTAACTGGAAGTGGTAAATGTTTATATGCATATGACATTTAACTGATTAAAAATAAAATAACCAATAGTTTGTACAGATTGTAATATAGAAAATATCTTTCCTAATATAGAGTGAAATGGCAAAAAAAAATTTTGATTTTTATGATCTTTCCTTTTCTCACTTTTTGATTCACGCCCCTCTTGTTCCCATTACCTGCGAGTTGAATGCAAAGCTACAGTACCTTTTACTTTTTTTGGTAATGCAAACACCCTTAGGGTCTGTTCACACCACGGAACACATATCGGTGCATGTGCTGTGCAGTTTGTTTTTGTGTGAGCGGAGTTGTGAATATTGAAGAATGACACACCAAGAGGCAGGTATGGAAAGTGTATGATGTCTGGACTGTGAAGCTTGCAGAGCTGAAGCCAAGAGATCACAGAGAATCTTAGGTCCTACACTGTTCCTGCATAGGAGTTGGGTGACCTTCTGGAAATGCCACAAGATACAGAGAGGAATTTACGAAGACTGGAGCAGCTGTGCATTACAACCAATCAACTATCATTCATTTTCAAAGCTTAACTGAACAAGCTGAAGAGAGAGGCTGATTGGCCGCCATGAACAGCGGCTCCAGTTTTGATAAATTTAACCAAAAGTTTTGTGCGCATGTATGTACTGTACTGTTTTTAACATGAAATTGCAGAGTGTTTGCATTAAATACAAAACTTTTTAGTTAAATTGGAAGTAAACATTCCTATCATTTTCAGGCAAGGAAGCTACCATCTTGGCCTCTGTTTAATCTTCAACTGCCATGGTGCTGCACATGTGATCAGTTATGACACCAGCCATTGGATGGTTTGGCAGTTTGGTTGAGAGCACAACCAATGTGACAGTTAGCATTCCCGGCATGCCGGGAATGTAACTGCTTTTTGAAACTGTTAAATCGATGGGTTTACTTCCACTTTAATGGTGCCATCTGCATGTATTACAAAAAATAACTTTGTTCACAAAAAAATCTACAATTTTAAAAGCTGCAGAATTGCAGTGTACAACAGTACACATACCCTATTTAATGATGTATTAAGAAAAACGCTATATGTGCTCTGTTGTAAACTGTATTCATGCTGTTTTTAAAGAGGATAACGTTTTTGTTTAATTTCATGTTACCTTTGTGATACCTGTACATGTAAATAGTATCATTAAAGTCCTGATGATTGAGAAGTATAGGTGAGTGTTTTAAAATGTGACATAAAGCAAGATGTTGGTACCAAGGAGTGAAATCTGAAGCCTCATACATACGATTGGATTTTCCGACAGGAATTGTGTGATGACAGGCTGTTGTCGGAAATCCGACCGTTTGTACGCTCCATCGGACAATTGTTGTCGGATTTTCCGCCAACAAATGTTGGATAGCATGCGTTAAAAATTTTCCGACAACAAATGTGTGTTGTCGGATTATCCGATCGTGTGTACAGAAGTCCATTGGACAAAACTCCAAAGTACAAACACGCATGCTCAGAAGAATGCTAACCATAACATAACATTAGCAGAAGTTGCCCAGAGGGTGGCGCTCAAGAGCTGAAAAAACACGTTGTTTTGTGTTTGTTTGGCCAACAATTGTGTGCCATTTGTATGCAAGACAAATTCCTGGCCAACGCCCTTCAGACAAAAGTCCTACGCTTTGTCTGCAGAAAAGCCAATGGTGTGTACGAGGCTTTAGATGCATTTACTTTCTCTGCCAACAGAGAAATATAGATTTGGGATTTCCCTGTTATGATTAAGAAGAGAAAAAAAAAGTTTGGTTGGAGGTTGGTTTTATGTATCAAAATGTTGTGTTGTCTAAAAACTGTTAAGCTACTTTTTTTTTTTAACTAAATAAAGAGGGGAGGATATGAAAGCCCAGTTTTAGCTTTTAGGTACTGGTCAGCTGGATTCTCCTGCGTATCTATAGGTATAAATGTATTATACACAAGAGGAAAATGTGATTATTAGTTAAGGCTCTAGCACAGTAACACAACTCATTTTATGGCTGCATCACACTGCAGTTCTAAAGCAGATCTCTAGCTAAACATCAGATAAAAAAAAAAGTCAAAATGTAGCTTTGCTGCAATAAGCCTCCATTTCAGAGCTGACCCCCCTTGGTACTTCTCTTCTGCCATCATTCAACCCAGTTCCTCCTAGCCCTGTCTGCCATGGACCCACCCCAAGCCTGTGACTGGACAGTGAAAGGAGAAGCAGCACAGTTATGAGCTCATCTCTCCGTCACTCTGCTTTCACCTCTTATCAGCACGTGATCTGATTTGCTGCTTGTGCTGCGTACCCCACTCATACTCCAGCTCTGCTGTTCAGGGACTGTAATAGGCTGATACCATGTCAAATTCAAGGAGTTCCACTGCTTCCAATAAAAAATGGAATGGCCCATTAATAATTACAGGGCTGCATTAATAATTTCAGAGCTCTATTAATGTGTGTCCTTTATAGCTGCCTAGAGTTCAGCTTTATATCTTGCGTAGTTTTTTTTTTTTCTCCCGAACTAGAAACCATTTTGTCATAGCTGCACTACATTGGAAATACTATATTCTGCAGAATTTCACCTTTTACCGAGGCACCATTTCTCAGTTTGCCAGAATTTTAAAGTTTGTAAAACTAGAAAAAATAAATCACATTTGAAAGTTGCCTTTTTAAACACATAAATGCCCTCTTATATTTTTCTGGAAATACATTTATTACTTTCCCATATATTATCAAATAGTCACCAGCCATTTGAGAGTGCCAAAGAGGCTGTTGGTATAGGAGAATCTTGGTGGGTTCTGACCGAAGTCCCCTTAGCGGATGAGCCCAACAAAAATGCCAGTTCTCTGTCTTTCTGTGGCTTCAGTACCATCTAAGAAAGCCATGGAAGCTACGTTCTAATCTGCATTATTTGTTCCAGGTTAGTAACTTAAGTATGGAAAGCCTGAGTCTACATGACAGCCAGGAAACTAGTATTTTCAGCAGAAAATCAGTGTTGGTATCCTCCATACTTCCTGAGCACAAGCTTCCTTTTTTTTGTAAAGTCTGTCAATATTTAAATCTGTATCAGTATTTAAATAGAAATCAGTCTATCCAATCCCAAGTCATGAGTGAGAACACTGGCCCAAAGCACAAACTATTCGGCTAAGAGTAGTCTGCTGTGAATCCATAGATGAATATCCTTTTTCTTTTTTTTTCTTTTAACATCATGAACTTGTTTTTGGTTTCAGTTTAGTAAAAATGTTCCAGTTTTGACCAGCCCTGTAAAGACCTGTATAAAATAAGCCATTGTTTAATCCTCGCTTGAAAACGCTTATAATGTACTTTTTTTTTTTTTTTCACCTCCCTGGTATAAAAAAGGTTTTTTTTTTTTTTTCTTCTTCTTCTTCTTCTTCTTCTTTAAATAGTTTACCTTTCTGGCTTTGGGAAATGTCTCTTGTGTGAGCAAGTATGACCATATCTTCATTCTGATCTGATAGAATTCAATAAATTCTTACCTCTCAGGACTCATAATTACCTTTTTTGTGTGTTCTTTAATGTGAAAAAAATGTCTGGTCAGGCATACTGACTAAACTGGTGATGCCCTTGATGTGCAGCTTTGTCCTTGAATCCTATTAGGGACATTGTCTTCATGGAGGTTGTATGTTCTCCCTCTATCCTTGTACATTTCTACCCACAACCCAGAAATGTCATCTCACTAAATTGGCACTACCTTGTGTGGTCAGCTCCTGAGGGCGAGAGCAGGTATTGATGTGAATGATTCTGTAGTACACCATATGACCAAATGTATATGGACATCTGAGATGCTCTTGCTGACCACTTAAGACTCTCACATTCCCCACCATCTGCATCTATAGAAAAAAAAAAGTCCCCCCCGGGTACTATTGGGACTTTAACGGCAACAAAAGAGTATTAAAATTCAGTATCAAATTTTATTTGACATATAGGTACAACAAACGTAATAATGTTAATTATCAAACCAATAAAAACAGTATAATGATGACTGTAGTAGGTTTCTGTGTGATGATCCAGACGGTCCGATGCGTTTCAGGACAGAACATGTCCCTTCGTCAGGGGCACTTGTCACAGAGGGATCACACTATTCTGTAAGAAGTCAGCACATCAGTCAAAAACATGCATTAAAAGGTATTATAATTCATTTCAGTAGTATTTATGAGTGACGCGTGAAGTCATTAGGTCCAGCGTATCCCAAGCGTGTGTGCGTGTCATCCATGTCGGGATGTACTGCGCATGTGTGAATACCCATTCTAACGTAAACAATGCCGGCGGTTGCCATGGCACCCATGTCAAACAGGGCTTGATCGCCCAGCGGCACCTGGGAAGACCTTGGATCGTGACTGCATGGCACCCCCCAAAAAAAACATAAAAGTGACGTGGGGAGGGTGTCATGCAGAGGCCATCCACGACGCAAAAAGCGCCCCATGAAGGGGGTGTGGCCCCGGAGATTGATATGAGTCGTGCTCCAGGAAGCCTCCAGCCCCAACAGGGCCACCCCCAGGCAGCCTGCAAAAGCGGGAGGCCTACGTGCGCCGGGCTGGACGAAGAGGGAGCCAAATGAGGAGGGAGGTGTAACACATCACTCACAGCAGCCACAGCCAGACAGCGAACCCCACCACTGGATAAGGAGTTGAAGGAAAGATTAAATTGCATCACATAGGCCAACCAAGGAGGATATACCGCAATATTGAAAGGAGAAAAATACAGTTGTAGACCAATATACAGCTATGTACAACCAAATCGTATGACAAGGAAAAGAAAGAGAAGAAACCCTCATAGAGGGCGCACTTCAATGACTTTCACATACAAATAGACATATCACAGGATTTATAATGATGTCAACAGCACAAAAATCTGACATTATGGGGAGGTGATGGGGGAACGAGTAAAACACTCATTCCTTCTCGCATCCACCCGAAGCAAAACCTTCCAAAAAAGGTCGGAAACTCATCTGCTATTTGAGTCCCGGGGGTGAAGTTGCCCCAAGATCCGCAATCCAGCGTGATTCCCGCTGTAACAGGATCTTGTTCCAGTCTCCACCCCTGGGTCTAGGATGGATCCTGTCTAGGATCAAAAACTGTATTTTGGGGACTCTACTATGATGGTGTTCGATGACATGGCTAAGGGGGAGCTCAGGATTGGCCAGTTTCATACATGTCACATGTCTAGATGCCCTTATGGAATTTAAAGTTTCGTCTTACCGACATAGAAACGATTACACTGACATGTCAGAAGGTAAACCACCCCCTCGGTTTTACAGTTAGAAAAATGATGCGGTTTATAAGCCTGTCTATTCGGAAGGATGATATTTTGCTGGGTGTTCATATATTGACACACATAGAGCAGCAGTTCCTGTTCTCTTGCAAGGATCATTCCTATATTCTCGCACAAATTCACTTTTGGACCAATTGGTCCTTTAGTGAAGTTGCGCGTCGATAAGTGATTGCTGGGGTTTGTGATATGTGTATATTTAAAGAGGGGTCTATGCACAGAAAATGCCAAAACTTTTCAATAATTTTTCTAACAGATTTGCGTTGGTTATTGTATTTTGTGATGATTCTAGTAACCTGAGGGTCATTCACTTTCTTTTTATTAAATAGCAGATCCTGTCTCAATTGATTGTTGGCACGTTTAAATGCCTTTTTTAAACATGTATGAGAGTAGCCTCTCATCAGGAGTCTCTTCTTTAAGGTGTCAGCCTCTTGCATGAAATATTCTTGGTTTAAACAGTTTCATTTGATTCTTAAATATTAACTACCGTATATGCAATTGAATGTATGAGAGGCTGTGGGTGTAGACTGGAGGCATGTAAAATTGTGTTGCCTGCCGTTGATTTGCGGTACAGTCCACTAGAGAGACCTCCATCGTTATTTTTGATTATTGGAACATCTAGAACTGTGATACTTGTTTCGCTATATGTCATCATGAATCTCAAGTTAAATGCATTTTGGTTCATAGCAGAGATGCATTGCTCTAGTTCCATTACAGAACCCCCCCCCATAAAATAAAAATATCATCAATGTAACGGAACCAAGCCGCTACATGATGAGTATGAGGCATAGCCGATTCATCGGCCAAAAAAGACTGCTCCCACTCCCCCAGGTACAGGTTGGCATACGACGGGGCACATGATGTCCCCATCGCCACCCCCTATACCTGGAGGAAATGGGAGCCATCAAATGAAAAAAACGTTGTAGCATAGTTTGAATTCTAATGCCATAATGATGAACTCATTCATTTTCCGGTCATCTCTGTGTGTCTGTGATATAACATGTCTAATAGCTGGCAACCCCAAATGATGGGGAATGGAGCTTTGCAGGTGATTCTCGAAAAATGTGAATATCGTGCAAAAGTTCATTTATTTCACTAATGTAACTTAAAAGGTGAAACTAATATAGGAGATAGACTCATTACATGCAAAGCAAGATAGTTCAAGCCGTGATTTGTCATAATTGTGATGATTATGGCTTACAGCTCATGAAAACCCCAAATCCACAATCTCAGAAAATTAAAATATTGTGAAAAGGTGCAATATTCTAGGCTCAAAGTGTCCCACTCTAATCAGCAAATTAAGCCATAACACCTGCAAAGGGTTCCTGAGCCTTTAAATGGTCCTCTCAGTCTGGTTCAGTAGGAATCACAATCGTGGGAAAGACTGCTGACCTGACAGTTGTGCAGAAAACCATCATTGACACTCTCCATAAGGAGGGAAAGCCTCAAAAGGTACCGTATTTTCTGCACTATAAGGCGCACCGGATTATAAGGCGCAGTCTCAATTACGGGGTCTATTTCTGTACTTAACCCATACATAAGGCGCTTTGTATTATAAGGCGCATGCTAAAACATACGGTCTACAAAAAAAAAGGTAACGGAAGCAAAACAGTGAGTTTAGTTGAACTTTATTCTACTATTTAACAATAAACTCACAATATTTTTTAGTCTTGTTGCCAGGTTCAGCAATGATGCCGGCTTTCGCGAAAGCTCGGACAACAGTTAAAGCAGATACCTTACTAACATACTGTACATATATTACGTAATGTTCTCTGACTGGTTTATCGCTGCCAGCGTACGTAGTGTACGTATTACGTCCCTGTGTCCAGCGGGAAATGGTCCGACAGTCAACCAAACGGAGCACGTACCAAAGTCGCACAACAAAATTTTTACAGATTTTGGAACTCAGTGCACACATAAGGCGCACCAGAAAATGTAAGGCTTAGGTGTGCCTTATAGTGCGGAAAATACGGTAATTGCAAGAGAAGTTGGATGTTCCCAAAGTGCTGTATCAAAGCACATTAATAGAAAGTTATGTGGAAGGGAAAAGTGTGGCAGAAAAAGGTGCACAAGCAGCAGGGATGGCCGCTAGACTTGTGCACAACGGAAAAATTTGTTTAGTTTTGGTTTGTTTCTTTTCGGTCCTGTTGATTCGTAATCGTTCGTAATTTTGCTAGACGGGATTTTTCGTGTTCGGACTAATTCGTATTTTCGCAAGCGACATTTTTCGTTGGTAGAGTACATAGTTTTTCGTTGATTCTGGACACAACTCCTACTTTCGTAACTTTTTTTGGGTTCGTTGATTCGTAATTTTCCGTGTCTCTCACAACTACGCTGCCTATTATGCCTAATGTGCTTCAAATGGATTTGTACTATTCTAAATACATAGCAGTTATTTGTAACGATTCGAAATCTCGTATTTTACGTTCGTTTTTTACATGCGGCTATAGCCTCCGCCCCTGTACACCATTTTGAGAGGGAGTTCAGCATGGTGAGGGAGAAGCAGAGAGCAGAGCAAAGTGTTATTGTGCTTCGAATGGATTCGTAACTTTTTTCATAACGAATTATGCTGAAGACATTCGGGCATTCGCTATTTGCGATATAATTTATTTCGGATTTGGTTTTATTCGTAATTGCTTTGTTCAGAAATTCGAATGCTTCTGAATGTCCGAAAGTTGCTAAATTCGGACGAATTTCGATTTGTTTTGAAACGAATTGCACAAGCCTAATGGCCGCAGCCTGTAGAGCATGCATATGCAATTAGCGGACCTCCAGCTGTTGCAAAACTACAAGTCCCATCATGCCTCTGCCTCTGGGTGACATGCTTGCTGCTGTCAGAGTCTCGCTATGCCTCATGGGACTTGTAGTTTGGCAACAGCTGGAGGTCCGCTAATTGCATATCCCTGCTGTAGATGATTGTCAGGAAAAGACCATTCAAAAGTGTTGGGGACTTTCACAAGGAGTGGACTGAGGCTGAACTCAGTGCATCAAGAGCCACCACACACAGATGGATCCTGGACATGGGCTTCAAATGTCGTATTCCTCTTGTCAAGCCACTCCTGAAAAACAAACAATGTCAGAAGCGTCTTATATGGGCCAACGAAAAACAGACCTGGTCTGTTGCTCAGTGGTCCAAAGTCCTCTTTTCTGATGAGAGCAAATTTTGCATCTCATTTGGAAACCAAGGACCCAAAGTATGGAGGAAGAATGGAGAGGCACACACTGCAAGATGCTTGAAGTCCAGTGTGAAGTTTCCACAGTCTGTGTTGATTTGGGGAGCCATGTCATCTGCTGGTGTCGGTCCACTGTGCTTCGTTAAGTCCAGGGTCAACGCAGCCGTTTAGCAGGAGATTTTGGAGCACTTCATGCTTCCTTCCGCAGACGAGCTCTATGGGGATGCTGACTTCATTTTCCAGTAGGACTTGGCACCTGCCCACACTGCCAAAAGCACCAAAACCTGGTTCAATGACCGTGGGATTACTGTGCTTGATTGGCCAGCAAACTCGTCTGACCTGAACCCCATAGAGAATCTATGGGGCATTGCCAAGAGAAAGATGAGAGACATGAGACCGAACAATGCAGAAGAGCTGAAGGCCGCTATTGAAGCATAACACCTCAGCAGTGCCACAGGCTGATAGCTTCCATGCCACGCCGCATTGAGGCAGTAATTGCTGCAAAAGGGGCCCAAACCGAGCATTAGGGGTGCCGAAATTAATTGGTGCATCGCGATTCGGGTGTCCCCGATGCATGCGACCGTGAAAATCGATTACGGGGATGATGCCCACAGCTGCAGGCATCATCCCGGTACCGTTTTTAGAGCGGGCGGTCGGCTTTCCAGTGATAACAAAAAAAGGCGCTCGGTTGTTATCCCGAAAGAGCGGGAGCGGACATCCTCCCCCTCCCGCTGCTCTGACCGGGCCTCCTGTCCCACCGGGAGACCCGATCCACGAGCCACTACTTCTGGCGGCTAGAGACAGACTGGAACGAAGCGTTGGCTTTGTTCCAATCGGTATGTAAACACAGAAGCGACAGCACATCACTTTCGCTTTACTCGGCTGCCAATCGCACCAGTTTTAAAAAAAATGACGGTATTCAAAATCGCCGTTTTTGGCGATCTGAATACTTTGAAGTGCAAACTCCAAAAAGAGTACCGGTCACCACCTATTACTGTCACAAGGGATGTTTACATTTCTTGTGACAGCAATAAAAGTGATCAAACATTTTTTTTTTAACACAATGTAAAAAAAAAGAAATACAAAAAAATAGATTTTTTTTTATTTATTTTTTAAAGCGCCCCTGTCCCCGCGAGCTCGCGCAGTAGGGTGTTGAATTTAATCGCAGCATCGATGCATCACGATTCGGCTGCGTGCGATTCGGCATCGATGCTGCGACCGCTAATAATCGATTATTTAGGGATGACCTCATCTATCTGAGCGCCGCGCTATGCCCCGCCCCGCCGAACGGAGCGGAAAGTGCTGTGCCCTGCCTCAGTCTCCACACTGAGCCGTGGGCGTTAGCCGCGCTCTCTTTTCCTGCCTGAGGTCATCCCCAGCCAGTGTTTGCTGGAGCCTGTGTGAGGTGTGACGTGGCTGGTCAGGTGACCGTAGCTCCTGCAACCCGGAAGTCGAGCCGCAAAAGGTTTCCTCCGCTCTCCCTGGCCAACTGAAGCGGTGCCGGTGGGGGCAGGTTACACCTGGGTGACGCGGCACCGCTAAGCCCGCCTGCCGCCTTACACACGCTTGTGTCTGTGGGGACGGAAGCCGCCGGCGCCTTCTCCTCTCTGTTTACATCCAGTGAGGAGGAGGAGCCCAAAGGACATGGGTTGTACTTTGCCAGCTTTTTTTTTTTTTCCCCTCCTGTCCCAACTTTTTTTTCAGATATGTTGTTGCCATCAATTTCAAAATTACATGGTACATTTTCTTAATTTAACCGCTTCTGGACTGCCAACAGCACATTTACTGCGTCAGGATGGCCCAGCTGCGTAAAACAACATATCGGTACATTGTTTTCTATTTTCGTGATTGGGCACAGCAGGAGCCAATACGCGGGTCCGGCGGAGGCGATGTGTGCCGGGATCCACCGATCGTTTACAGGAGAGGCAGGATGGCAAATGTAAACAAGGCAGACCGTCGTTCTGTCAAGAAGGGAGAGATCTTGTGTTCCTGCTAATCTGGAACACAGATCTCTCTCTTCTTCCAGTTAAAGCATCTCCCACACAGAAAGCACTCCCTAGGAGCACACTTACCCCTTTGATCGCCCCTGATGTTAACCCCTTCCCTGCCAGTGTCATTTATACAGTGACAGTGCTTCTTTTTTTGTGTTTTTTAAGCACTGATCACTGTATTAGTATCATTGGTCACCAAAAAGTGTCACTTGGTGTCTGATTTGTCCGCTGATCGCCGCCATTACTAGTAAAGATAAAAATGCCATAAAATATCCCATAGTTTGTAGATGGGATAACTTTTGCGCAAACCAATCAATATACGCTTATTGTGATTTCTCTAAACAAAAATATGTAGCAGAATACATATTGGCCTAAATTGATGAAGAAATTTGGTTTATTTTTTTACATATTTTTATTGGGTGCGTTTTATAGCAGAACGTTTTTTGTTTCTAGCTCAAAAAATAAAAACCGCAGAGGTGATCAAATACCACCAAAAAAAAGCTTTATTTGTAGGAAAAAAGGACATATATTTTGTTTGTGTACAGCATCCCACGGGCGCGCAATTGGTAAAGTGACGCAGTGCCGCATCGCAAAAAATGCTCTGGTCATTAAGGGGGTAAAACCTTCCGGGGCTGAAGTGGTGAAACATTTGATAAATATTCTATTGTGAACAAAATGTGGGTTTATGGGGAAAATGTATGAGCCTGCCATCCAACATTTGTCTGCGGAAAATCTGACAATTATCTGATGGAGCGTACAAACGGTTGGATTTTCGGCCAACAGGCTGTCATCACACAATTCCCGTTGGAAAAATCAGATCGTGTGTACGAGGCTTTATACTAGAACCATGCTTACAAGAGGGGAAAGTGGTGTTATGATCTCATCCGGTGATGCTCACTTAGGCCCCATGCACACGAGACGCAGGTGCAAACTCTGCTGAACACACGTTTTTAAACGCTGAAACCGGCGTTTATAAACGCGCGTTTTGCCGCGTTTGCGGCCGCGTTTAGCGGCGTTTAACCGCGTTTGCGTTTATAAGCGTTTCATCATAGACCCTCCCTAAGCTCAAAAAACAGTAAATTTTAACCATTTCAGCCAGTTTGTGAGACCAGCGTGAGTAGCAGCAGCTGAGAGAGCAGCAGTGTACTTGTATTTAGCGTATCACTTGCCACATCATCTGCCACAAGTTGTGGATTGTCCACTTGCCACGTCACCTGCCACATCACCTGGCCACGTCACCTGCCACAAGTTGTGGATTGTCCACTTGCCACGTCACCTTGCCACATCACGTGCCACGTCACCTGCCACAAGTTGTGGATTGTCCACTTGCCACGTTACCTGGCCACGTCACCTGGCCATGTTACCTGCCATGTCACCTGGCCACGTCAGCTGGCCACGTCACCTGCCACAAGTTGTGGATTGTCCACTTGCCACGTCACCTGCCACGTCACCTGGCCACGTCACCTGCCACAAGTTGTGGATTGTCCACTTGCCATGTCACCTGGCCACATCACGTGCCACGTCACCTGGCCACTTCACCTGCCACAAGTTGTGAATTGTCCACTTGCCACGTCACCTGCCACGTCACCTGGCCACATCACCTGGCCACGTCACCTGCCACGTCACCTGGCCACGTCACCTGCCACAAGTTGTGGATTGTCCACTTGCCACGTCACCTGGCCACTTCACCTGCCACAAGTTGTGAATTGTCCACTTGCCACGTCACCTGGCCACATCACCTGGCCACGTCACCTGCCACGTCACCTGGCCACGTCACCTGCCACAAGTTGTGGATTGTCCACTTGCCACGTCACCTGGCCACGTTACCTGCCACGTCACCTGGCCACAAGCTGTGGATTGTCCACTTGCCACGTCACCTGGCCACGTCACCTGGCCACATCACCTGACACAAGTTGTTGATTGTCCACTTGCCACTTTACCTGCCACAAGTTGTGGATTGTCCACAATGCGATGCAAGCAATTACAGTTTTCTTTTATATTTTTTAATAGTTTTTCATCATTTGCCATCATTTTTGAGATTTCTAATGTTAAAAAATAGGTCACCTTTAAAAACGCTTATAAACGCAAATGCGGCAAAACGCCGGTACCGCGTTTAGCCGCGTTTAGCAGCGTTTAGCGTCTGAAACGTGAAAACTTTTGCGTCTGAACCCATTTTTTTGCTTCTGGAAAAACGAGGTTAAACGCAACTGCTTGTAAACGCCAAAAAACGAGAGTGTGTGCATGGACACATAGGATAACATTGAATGGGTTCAGGAGCAGTTGAAAAAAGCGTCCAACTGCCTCTGAACGCGCGTTCAACAGCAAATAACAGCGTCTCGTGTGCATGGGGCCTTAATGTCCAATCAGCACGCAGGTAAGTGACAAACTGCAGTGGAGAATATTCAGAATATTTGGCATTAAAGCCCAAACCAATAATATAATATATTGCAGCTTACCAATCATTTGATGTGGTGGCTGCATCAGTTTTCATTTTTGTTTGGTGATGTGGCCAGTAACACACCTCCTGTATTAGAGTGCCCCCACTCTGGAGGAAGGAGTGCAGGGGGCACCTTTGGACAGCAGCATTGATAATCTGGGGGGAGAGGAGAGTGTTGGGTGTACAGTAAAACCTTGGTTTGAGAGTGTTTTGCAAGACGAGCAAAATTTTTAATACATTTTGACTCGATATACAAGCGATGTCTTGATATAAGAGTAGCATCATGTCACAACTGAGTATAACAGAGGAGAGAGGCGCCTCTAAGTGTAGCAATATGGTTACATTTAATGAAGGTACAACATTTAGCAACACTTAGAGGCGCCTCTCTTCTCTTTTATATTCTGTAGCTCCTGCTGGATTTTGCTTCTAATCCCCTTGGGAGGCTTCCATTTGTGGATGGACATTTTATGGTTACACAACCTATCACATTGCTATAATCTTTTTACATGGACTATAAACTGAAGAACCTATGAGTGAATGGTTGCGGAACAGATCATCTGAGTTTCCATTATTTCTTATGGGGAAATTTGCTTTGATATACAAGTGCTTTGGATTACAAGCATGTTTCTGGAAGGAATTATGCATGCAATCCGAGGTTTTACTGTACTAGCAGATTTAAATACACTAACAAATTCAATCCAAACTCCATCTAATACTTTATAAGCAGTTACAACAGGTTTTTTTTTTTCCTTTTGGGATAAAGGTTTTACATGAAATGTGATCATTGTAAGCACCTCTGCTAGTGTTAAATGGTTTCTCGCATCTTTGTGATATATTCTGCTGGAGAGCTTTGTCTTTTGAAAAACAGACTTCCTGGCTGGATCACCAGGTGAAAAAGGAAAAAAAGACAAAAAAAGAAAATGAATGCAGCCATCACATCTAAGAATTGGTAATCTGCAATATAATAAATGTTTGCTTTTGGATTTATAGTGGTTCTAAAGGCAGAATTTTTCTTTTTTTTTACCTTGATGCATTCGATCTTGCTCCATGTATCCTCATCAACAGAAGTAAATTAAAAATGGCAGGATCATAATGCAACCCGTTTTTATCATATATCCACAAAAAACGTATAGATGTCCACACATGTTTTTTTTTAAGCCGACCCCAGCAGGATCCAGCAGTGTGTTAATCTCTGTCACCGTCCACCCCACTGCAAGATGGCGGCTCGGTGTGCGTTCCACCGCCCGAGCCCTCTAAACCAGAAGTGACATCAGACATACCGTGTCACGGACAAGTTGGTCCTCTGCAGGATTTTTCCAGCAGCAGAGGTAGGCAGCGATCACGTGACAGCTGTTTTACTTCTGGCAGCTAGCCAGAAAATGAGTTGGCAATCTGAATCGCTGCTTCACTTTTCATGCTCACAACCACTCGAGCAGCAACAATTCTCAGTGCAACAGCTACCTGTAATACTAATTTACTGCAGTGGATTGAGTGAAAGCACAGGGTGACTACCAGAGGCGGCTGGTGCTCAAATTTTTTTGGGGGGAGCAAACAAACTGAAAAAGAAAAATCATCAATTGCCGCCACTGTGCCCAAACGCCACCAGTTTGCCCCCTCAAATGTAGCCAGTTTCCCCCCAAATGCAGCCAGTTTCCCCCCAAATGCAGCCAGTTTGTCCCCAAATGCAGCCAGTTTGTCCCCAAATGCAGCCAGTTTCCCCCAAATGCAGCCAGTTTCCCCCAAAATACAGCCAGTTTCCCCTCAAATGCAGCCAGTTTCCCCCCAAATGCAGCCAGTTTTCCCCAAATGCAGCCAGTTTCCCCCAAAATACAGCCATTTTCCCCCCAAATGCAGCCAGTTTCCCCCCAAATGCAGCCAGTTCCCCCCAAATGCAGCCAGTTTCCCCCCAAATGCAGCCAGTTTGTCCCCAGCCCTGCACTTGCCTTCCTCGGGTCAGCGCCGTCCTTTTTCCGTCCTCGATGTCTTCTCCCGCCCACAATGTCGCTTCAGCCAATCAGGTTACCGGTAACCAGACCCAGTGAACCTGATTGGCTGAGATGCCTGTCAGTGTTAACCAAGGAACGCACAGCCCGTGCGTCCCCTGGTTAACTATTTGGAAGCCGATTACAGCCCTCAGGCTGTAATTGGGAAGCCTATCAGAGCCGCTGGCTCCGATAGGCACTTCCAAAAACCAACCAGCCGCTGTTATTCAGATGGCCAGCGCTCAACAGGAGGCCGGCCATCTGAATAGTGGGCGGCAGCGGCGGCGACAATACATAGGTTCATGCAATGCATGAACCTATGTATTGCTATTGTGAGTGACGGCGCAGGAGAGAGAGGGGGCGACGCTCCTGCGCCCACTATGGACGCACCGCCACTGGTGACCACCATCCTGCAGATTTGGGAGTTGGTTGTTGCCCTACTGATGAAGGCTTCTAAAAGAGTAAAATAAAGGTATTAAAAAATAAAAAAAATACAACTACATTTACAAGGCAAAAGAGAGCTATTTACACAACATTAGTATATGAGTTCACATTCACTTTAAAGCTGGACTCCGAAATAAGCCAACATTGTCTAAATACAAGAGGCATGTGTATTCTTGTGTATTCCTTTCGGATCTGTGCAGTAATCCAGTGTGACATTTTCCCTCTGTATAGAAGCTTCCTGTAATAAAGACCGATCACTGCTGCTCTCTCTCTTTGTGCAGGGTGACTGGTCTTGTCTCCGCCCCCTCCTGTAGTTTTCTGCAGACAGCCTGTAGTGGGTGGGCATGTTGGGTCCCTCCCAAATCTTTGGTCTTTGCACAGGCAGCACAGTGATGATGTAATCACTGTTTGTCAAGTATTAACTGGGTGTGCAAAGGCATTTGGTGGATTTATAGTGTTTTTAGCTAAGGAATACATTTTTGGTGCCCGGAGTTATGCTTTAAGAAAAAGTTACATTTGCCTGTGTAGCAGGAAGTATTATCAATATATTTCTGTTGTCCGCTAACAAACCAAGTGAAATGGGGTGGATTGAATTATGAATCAAGGTGCATCGTGACTAATGGTCATAATGTTGTGCAGAACTTAGAGGCAGGACATCATTTGAGACAGGCTTCATTTCCTGCTCCAGGCTAAAATCTTTATGGAACCATTTATTACTAAATTCTGGTTTTAAAACTGATGTCCCCCCATCTAGTATGATTTTAATTTTATATAAATTCCTATTCTTATCTGAATATCACGCAATGTAAAAGACAAATGGAGGGGTTTATTACCTTCATTATCTGGGTGGGATTGGTGAGACATTTTATCTTCTCACTTGTTGGTCTCCCCTGCAACAACTGACCCAACGATATATTTGTCCATCTCTTACCCCTTACAGAATTGGCTGACTGACATCTGATAAATGTATTAGGTGCTTAAAGTTTTGGATTGTCAGTCTGTCCAGTCCTAGGTAATTTTATTTGTTCTCCCTGTGCCTGCATGGGTTTCCTCTGGGTACTCCGCTTTCCTCCCACATGCCAAAGACATGCTGGTAAGTAAATTGGCTCCTGTCTACATTTGTCCTAGTATGTGTATGAATGTGAGTTAGGGACTTTAGATTGTAAGCTCCTTGAGGGCAGGGACCGATGTGAATGTACATTATACAGTATCTCACAAAAAGTGTAAATATTTTAATATATATTTTCATGTGACAACACTGAAGAAATGACAATGTAAAGTAGTGAGTGTACAGCTTGCATAACAGTGTAAATTTGCTGTCCCCTCAAAATAACTCAACACACAGCCATTAAATTCTAAACTGCTGGCAACAAAAGTGAGTACACCCCTAAGTGAAAATGTCCAAATTGGGCCCAATTAGCCATTTTCCCCTCCCCGGTGTCATGTGACTCGTTAGTGTTACAAGGTCTCAGGTGTGAATAGGGAGCAGGTGTGTTAAATTTGGTGTTATCGCTCTCACTCTCTCATACTGGTCACTGGACGTTCAACATGGCACCTCATGGCAAAAAACTCCCTGAGGATTTGAAAAAAAAAGAACTTTTGCTCTACATAAAGATGGCCTAGGCTATAAGAAGATTTCTAAGATCCTGAAACTGAGCTGCAGCACGGTGGCCAAGACCATACAGCGGTTTAACAGGACAGGTTCCACTCAGAACAGGCCTCGCCATGGTCGACGAAAGAAGTTGAGTGCACATGCTCAGTATCATATCCAGAGGTTGTCTTTGGGAAATAGACGTATGAGTGCTGCCAGCATTGCTGCAGAGGGGTGGGGAGGGGTCAGCCTGTCAGTGCTCAGATTATACGCCGCACACTGCATCAAATTGGTCTGCATGGCTGTTGTCCCAGAAGGAAGCCTCTTCTAAAGATGATGCTCAAGAAAGCCGGCAAAGAGTTTGCTGAAGACAAGCAGACTAAGGTCATGGATTATTGGAACCATGTCCTGGGGTCTGATGAGACCAAGATAAACTTATTTGGTTCAGATGGTGTCAAGTGTGTGTGGCAGCAACCAGGTTAGGAGTACAAAGACAAGTGTGTCTTGCCTACAGTCAAGCATGGTGGTGGGAGTGTTATGGTCTGGGGCTGCATGAGTGCTGCCGGCACTGGGGAGCTACAGTTCATTGAGGGAACCATAATTGCCAACATGTACTGTGACATACTGAAGCAGAGCATGAAGCCCCTCCCTTCGGAGACTGGGCCGCAGGTCTCCCAACCTAAACCCTATTGAGTATCTGTGGGGCATCCTCAAACGGAAGGTGGAGGAGTGCAAGGTCATTCATGCATTCATGGCAATGGGGAGGCTGCAAATGGGCATTAATCAAGCTGCATTGATGGGCAATTGTGAGGCTACAGATGGGCATTGATCAAGCTGCATTGATGGGCATTGATCAGGCTGCATTGATGGGCAATTTTGAGGCTGCAGATGGGCATTGATCAGGCTGCATTGATGGGCACTGACCCTTAATTTGCTTCAACGTTCTTTATTTAAATTGTAAGTTTTTTTCCTGAAACTTCCCTCTTAAAATGAAGGTGCGTGTTATACGCCTGTGCGTGTTATATGCCGATAAATACGGTATACATAGAATGACATAGAAGCAAATCAAATGCAAAATTAAAAAATATATGAACTTGTTTTTCAAGATTTCCCCCTTGGACTTGAATGAATCGGTTTCACTGTAGTTCTAAATACCAGATCCTTTTTGGGAAGATGACAGTGACGTCATCCTGCTCCATATGACATCAGCACATAGTGGCCATCTTGGAGTGACTGTTTGCTCTCCATGGTAACCAGCAGAGAGCCAGGGGCAAGTCCCGGCATCGAGTCCTAATGGAAACTTGTCCACCAGGGCAGGGTTTCTCAACTCCAGTCCTCAAGGCGCCCCATCAGGTCATGTTTTCAGGATTTCCATTATTTTGCACAGGTGCTTTGATCAGTTTCACTGCCTTAGTAGTTACCAAAGCCCTTTCATCTGAGGGAAATCCTGAAAACATGACCTGTTGGGGCGCCTTGAGGACTGGAGTTGAGAAACACTGCACCAGGGCACTGGGCCCTTTAGATCAGTGGTCATTAACCCTCTCCTCAGGGCCCACTAACAGGCCAGATTTTATGTATTACCTTGAGGAGATGCAGACTAGAATACTGCAATCACTGAGCAGCCAATTATATCACCTGTGATTGTATTTCAGTTATCTTGCAAACCTGTCCTGTTAGATGATTACACTTAAAGCGTAACTCCACTTTTGTTGAGAAAAAAACATTCCCCTCTGGGTGATCCATGTACATTGCAGGATTTTTAACAAACTTTGTTGCAGATTCCTACCTTTTGTTATTCTGAAGAAATTGTGTTTTGTCTGTGTCCAAGTGAATTTGTATAGGAGTGTTTTTATAATTATCAATCAGCTGCTTAACTTGCAGGGCTCTAATGAGGAAAGGGTCAGGATCTCATCCCTTTAGACGTGATTTCCTTTTAGACGTGATTTCCTTTTAGACGTGATTTCCCTTTAGACGTCATTTCCCTTTAGACGTCATTTCCCTTTAGACGTCATTTCCCTTTAGACGTCATTTCCCTTTAGACGTCATTTCCCTTTAGGAGTATTTCACCAAAAATGTAATTTTTGTTACAAGTCCTATTTTGCATCCTCTGCATCTTAGTGTAGACTTCTGGAAAAATCAGTAAGCCAATCGCACAAGCAGGAAATTACATTTTTGGGGGGAGTTCTGTACACCATATGTGTACAGAACGCCTCAAGGTAGCCATATTGCATTACATTTACATTTTACAGAAAATTACAGCACTGCAGATTGAAAAGGAAAGGTCATTTTTAATAACATTCCATTACAATATAATATGAATTGCAATTGTATACACTATATTATTATTTTTTATTTGCTTTTTCCAACAAAAGTGGAGTTACCCTTTAACAATGTGCAGGGCTTTTATGATCTTGTTTATCTATATATATTGATCTTCCATTTGATTATTAATATTTAATTTATTGAGATGTTCCATCTCTGTTCCTGAAGAAGAGTTTCATAAAGTCAGTTGCATTCCTTGTATAAAATAAAAGTAAATTAAGCTTTTATACATTGATGTATTTTTGTATTGGTGCCCTTAACCACTTAACGACCGCTCACTGTATGTATACGTCGGCAGAATGGCACGGACAGGCACAATCGTGTACCTGTACGTGCCTGCCTTCTTATGGGTAGGGGTCCAATCGGACCCCCCTTCGGTACAGTGAGCGCCCGGGATCGCTTCGGGAGCAATCCTTGATGAGGGGGCCGCCATTAGATTGTGGCCACCCCCTCGTGATCGCTCCCGGCAAATGAAAAGCTTCCTCTGCCTGTGTAGTGTTTACACAGGCAGGAGGAAGTGATGTCATCTCTCATGCGGTGCTCACATATACCGAGCGCCGCATGAGAGAAGACACAGAGCTTAGTGCACATAACAGCACACTGACACCACACACATAGGCACACGATCGCCCCCCCAGACACCCCCAGATCACCCCCCAGTCACAGTGTCACTGATTGCAGTGACCATTTATTTACTGATCACTGCAATCAGTGACATTTGTGACTGTAAAAGTGTCAGGGCAGAGGGTTTTAGGTCCAGTGTAGCCTCCTAACCCCCTCCTAATAAAGGTTTAACCCCTTGATCGCCCCCCAGGTAACCCTTTCACCGCTGTCACTAAGCAATCGTTTTTCTGATCGCTGTCTTAGTGTCGGTGATGCCGATAGGTAGCCAGTTATTTTTTTTTAGGTTCGCCGCAGGTTTTTTATAGCGTCAGGTATCCCCATATATTACCTAATAAAGGTTTAACCCCTTGATCGCCCCCCAGCTAACCCTTTCACCCCCTTTTGCCAGTGTCACTAAGCGATCGTTTTTCTGATCGCTGTATTAGTTATGCTGGTGCCGATAGGTAGCCAGTTATTTTTTTTTTAGGTTCGCCGCAGGTTTTTATAGCGTCAGGTACCCCCATATATTATCTAATAAAGGTTTTAACCCCCTAATTGCCCCTAGTTAACCCTTTCACCAGTGATCACTGTATAAGTGTTACTGGTGACACTGGTTAGCCAGTTAGTTATTTTGTTATTTAGGTTCCCCGTCAGGTTTTTATATAGCGTCAGGTACCCCCATATATTACCTAATAAAAGTTTAACCCCCTGATTGCCCCTAGTTAACCCCTTCACCAGTGATCACCAATATAAGTGTTACGGGTGACGCTGGTTAGTTAGTTTGCTTTTTATAGTGTCAGGGCACCCGCCGTATATAACCTAATAAAGGTTTAACCCCCTGATCGCCCGGCGGGTGATATCAATTAGGTTTTAGTGTCAGAGAGGGTCTGCGTCACCCCAGGCAGCGTCAGGTTAGTGCCAGTAACACCAACACCCACGCGTGAAGCATACACCTCCCTTAGTGGTATAGTATCTGAACAGATCAATATCTGATCAGATCTATACTAGCGTCCCCAGCAGTTTAGGGTTCCCAAAAACGCAGTGTTAGCGGGATCAGCCCAGATACCTGCTAGCACCTGCGTTTTGCCCCTCCGTCTAGCCCAGGTCACCCAAGTGCAGTATCGATCGATCACTGTCGCTTACAAAACACAACACACATAACTGCAGCGTTCGCAGAGACAGGCCTGATCCCTGCAACTCCAGTGCTGTAGGAGGTGATTTCACCACCACAGTTAAAAAAAAAAGCAAACATGCCGAAGCATTGGGGCAGCAGGGGCGGAGGAGCGATTTTGCTCCTAATGCCGCGTACATACGGTCAAAATTCCGACGGAGGCTTGTCCGTGGAAAAGTCCGACCATGTGTGTGCGGCATAACTTTTGCGGGAGGATGCCCCCATGCTTCGGCATATATAAATGGTGCATGTATGCCCATCATTAGAAGTGGGTGGATGAAGGGCGGTATTCTAATGGTGGGCATACCCGATCAATCTCTTTTTTTCGTTCAGCCAACAGGCTGCATGAAAAAAAAGATTACAATACTTGTCCAACAAGGACCAGCAACGTACTGGTATGTTGCTGGACTTTGATTGGTTATACCAGATTGATGCCTGCGGGTTTAGGTATCATCTTGGTATCATTCTTTTCAGCCAGCGGCCGACTTTCATGTAAAAGCAATCCTAGCGGCTAATTAGCCTCTGGACTGCTTTTACAAGCAGTGGGAGGGGATGTCCCCCCCCGGATATAAAAAGCGCCATTGGGAAATTGGGAAAGCATTTTATCACACCGATCTTGGTGTGGTCAGATGCTTTGAGGGCAGAGGAAAGATCTAGGGTCCAATAGACCCCAGTTTTTTCAAAAAAAGAGTACCTGTCACTAGGGCTGGGAAAAAAATCGATTTTAATCTTGAATCGAGTTTTGAGTTCAAATCGATTCAGATTTGAAGAAAATCGATTTTTTTAGATTTTTTTTTTTTTTATTTAAAAAAATAATATATTTTTTTTATTTATTTATTTTTATTATTATTTTTTTTCCTTCAAAGTTTCCGTAGCAGGGCTGCAGGGGGCGTATACGGAATGGCACTGGGCGGCGTTACCCCAATTACATCTACTCGCCATAGTAATGTAACACTAACTAACCGCAAGCCGCCGTCTGCCTACCTGATCAGCGTGTCATGCAGACAGACGGCGGCCATTGCAGTGTTCAAAAGCCACGCCTCCCGAGTCCTCGTCGTCTGTGATAGGCGGAACACTCAATTTCACAGCAGGCAGTGTTCAGCCTATCAGGGACATCCTCTCATCCTCGTCTGTGTTATGAGGATGAGCGGATGTCCATGATAGGCGGAACACTGAATGCTGGGAAATTGAGTGTTCCGCCTATCACAGACGAGGAGGAGGCGTGGCTTTTGAATACTGGAATGGCCGCCGGTGTAGCAGTAAAATCCGTATCCCATGAAAATCTGCATCAGGTACGGGCACAGTGATTGAAGCATGGGCACAGTGAAGCACGGGCACAGTGAGGCATTGGGCACAGTGAGACACGGGCACAGTGAGGCATTGGGCACAGTGAGGCATGGACACAGTGAGACACGGGCACAGTGAGGCACGGGCACAGTGAGGCACGGGCACAGTTCAATTCAACTAAGAGTAACCTCAAGATTTTTGGTTGTTTTATTAGCTAAATCCAAATACAGTATTAATAATTTGGATGTTTAACAATCTTTGTTGCACACGGCACACTGACTTTGCTGTTAGAGAAAGGGTTTGCCTTTGAAATTTTGTTTGTTGATGCACTTCAATTAATATAAAAAAAAAAAAAAAAAAAAATCGAATCGTAAATCAAGTTTTTTATAAAAAAATCGCAGATTTTTTTGGGGGGGAAAATCACCCAGCCCTACCTGTCACTACCTATTGCTATCATAGGGGATATTTACATTCCCTGAGATAACATATAAAAATGATAAAAAAAAAAATATATATATGGAAAGAACAGTTTAAAAATAAAATAAAAAAGCAAAATTAATAATAAAAAAAAAAAAAAGCACCCCTGTCCCGCCTGCTCTTGCGCAATGGCGAACGCAAGCGTCAGTCTGGCGTCATATGTAAAAGCAATTGCATCATGCATGTGAGGTATCACCGCGAAGGTCAGATCGAGGGCAGTCATTTTAGCAGTAGACCTCCTCTGTAAATCTAACGTGGTACCCTGTAAAGGCTTTAAAAATGTATGTAGTTTATCGCCACTGCGCGTTTGTGCGAAATTTTAAAGCATGTCGTGTTTGGTATCTATGTACTCGGCCTAAGATCATCTTTTTTATTTCATCAAACATTTTGACCAATATAGTGTGTTTTAGTGCATTAAAATTTAAAAAAGTAAATTTTTTTCCCCAAGAAATGCGTTTCAAAAATCGCAAATACTGTGTGGGAAAAAAAAATGCAACACCCACCATTTTAATCTGTAGGGCCTTTGCTTTAAAAAAATATATAATGTTTGGGGGTTCAACATAATTTTCTTGCAAAAAAAAAAAAATTTTTCATGTAAGCAAAAAGTGTCAGAAAGGGCTTTGTCTTCAAGTGGTTAGAAGAGTGGATGTAAGCTTCCTAATGTTGTGTATAAAATGCCAGGACAGTTCAAAACTCCCCCAAATGACCCCATTTTGGAAAGCAGACACCCCAAGCTATATACTGAGAGGCATGTCGAGTCCATGGAATATTTTATATGTTGACACAAGTTGCGGGAATTTTTTTTTTTTGCACAAAGTTGTCACTAAATTATATATTGCTCAAACATGCCATGGGCATATGTGGAATTACACCCCAAAATACATTCTGTTGCTTCTCCTGAGTACCGGGATACCACATGTGTGAGACTTTTTGGGAGCCTAGCCGCGTACGGGACCCCAAAAACCCAGCACCGCCTTCAGGCTTTCTAAGGGTATAAATTTTTGATTTCACTCCTCACTGCCTATCACAGTTTCAGAGGCCATGGAATGCCCAGATGGCACAAAACCACCCCAAATGACCCCATTTTGGAAAGTAGACACCCCAAGCTATTTGCTGAGAGGTATAGTGAGTATTTTGCAGATCTCGCTTTTTGTCACAAAGTTTTGAAAATTGAAAAAAAAAAATGTTTTTCTTTCTTCATTTTCAAAAACAAATGAGAGCTGTAAAATACTCACCATGCCTCTCAGAAAATAGCTTGGGGTGTCTACTTTCCAAAATGGGGTCATTTGGGGGGGTTTTGTGCTATTTGGGCATTTTATGGCCTTCGAAACTGTGATAGGTAGTGAGGAGTGAAATCAAAAATTTGTGCCTTTAGAAATCCTGAAGGCGGTGCTTGGTTTTTGGGGTCCCGTACGCGGCTAGGCTCCTAAAAAGTCCCACACATGTGGTATCCCCGTACTCAGGAGAAGAAGCAAAATGTATTTTGGGGTGCAATTCCACATATAACCATGGCATGTGTGAGCAATATATCATTTAGTGACAACTTTTTGTAATTTTTTTTTTTTTTAGTCATTATTCAATCACTTGGGACAAAAAAAAATATTCAATGGGCTCAACATGCCTCTCAGAAATTTCCTTGGGGTGTCTACTTTCCAAAATGGGGTAATTTGGGGGGGTTTTGTACTGCCCTGCCATTTTAGCACCTCAAGAAATGAGATAGGCAGTCATAAATTAAAAGCTGTGTAAATTCCAGAAAATGTACCCTAGTTTGTAGATGCTATAACTTTTGCGCAAACCAATAAATATACGCTTATTGACATTTTTTTTACTAAAGACATGTGGCTGAATACATTTTGGCCTAAATGTATGACTAAAGTTTGGTTTATTCGATTTTTCTTATAACAAAAAGTAGAAAATATCTTTTTTTTTTTCAAAATTTTCAGTCTTTTTCCGTTTATATCGCAAAAAAAAAAATCGCAGAGGCAATCAAATACCATTAAAAGAAAGCTCTATTTGTGGGAAGAGAAGGACGCAAATTCCGTTTGGGTACAACATTGCATGTCCGCACAATTTACAGTTAAAGCAGCGCAGTGCCAAATTGTGAAATCACCTCTGGTCATTATGGTCCGTATTAGTCCGGGGCTTAAGTGGTTAAAGTCTAATTTACCCATTTGTACTCTATATAGTATATACTGCGATGTTGGCACTTGATTGGGACTCGCCTTATATTCTATGTAAAGCGGCTTATAATGGAGGCCCCTGGAAGCAATCCACATTGGGAACATCTATACTCAGTGTTGCAAACCTACCAGTTTGAAATTTACTGACACGACACCCAAAATTTACTGGCACTGCCACGTTTTTACTACCATTTTTGAAAGTTACAGAATTAAGTGCAAATTTCAATATTTAGGCTACAAACAAGTACAATATGCAATTGACAATGTGAGCTATGGTAGATATTAAGGCAAAAAAATAGGATTTTTATAACAGCTTACCTGTAAAATCCTTTTCTTGGAGTACATCACGGGACACAGAGCGACATAGTCATTACTAATGGGTTATATAGATACCGTCAGGTGCTGGCACTGGCAACTTCCAAAACCGGAAGTACCCTCCCCTATATAAGCCCCTCCCATCCGGGAGCACCTCAGTTTTGTAGCAAAGCAATAAGTGTCCCCAAAGAGGGGCGGGAGCTCTGTGTCCCGTGATGTACTCCAAGAAAAGGATTTTACAGGTAAGCTGTTATAAAAATCCTATTTTCTTTCTCGTACATCACGGGACACAGAGCGACATAGTCATTACTAATGGGATGTCCTAAAGCAATGCCCAATGAGGGGGGGGATACACCATATATAAGCTGAGCGCTATCAGACATGAGGATCTTTTGCGGCCTGCAACACACTGCACCCAAAGGCGACATCCTCCTGACTTCTAACGTCCACCTGGTAGAACCTAGTAAACGTGTGTACTGAAGACCATGTTGTGGCCTTACAGATTTGAGCCAGGGAGGCCTGGTGATGCACTGCCCATGAAGTTCCAACTGCTCTCGTGGAGTGCGCTCTAACTTTGAACGGAGGCGGTCTCCTTCTCAAGCCATAGGCTTGTATTATGACCTGTCGAATCCACCTGGCTAAAGTAGATTTTGACGCTGCCTGACCCTCTCTGGGGCCTTCCGGCAGAATAACCAAAGTATCCGTTCTGCAAATCTGAGCAGTGGCCTTTAGATAAGCTTTAACTGCTCTTACTACATCCAAAGAATGCAATAACTTTTCCTCTACCGAAGTAGGTTTGGGGAAAAAAGAAGGAAGAACCACATCTTGGTTCAAATGAAACCTCAATACCACCTTAGGAAGAAAGGCTGGATGAGGACGTAACACTACTCTATCCTTATGGATAACCAGATATGGCTCCTTACAGGACATAGCTGCTAATTCCGACACTCTTTTAGCCGAACAAATGGCTACTAGAAAAATCAATTTCCTGGTGAGAAGCACCAAAGAAATATGATGTAATGGTTCAAATGGTTGTTTCTGTAGAACCGACAGAACCAAGTTTAGATCCCATGGACATATGGGAATATTAACCGGAGGACTAATACGCATCACTCCTTGTATAAAGGCTTTGACTAGTGAATGCGAAGCCAAGGGCCTTTGAAAAAATATTGACAAGGCCGAAATCTGACCCTTGATAGTACTCAAGGCAAGCTTCCTATCTACAGCCCACTGTAGGAAGTCCAGAATCCTACCTATTACGTACTTATGTGGATGCCATTTCTTGGCCTCACACCACGCGATGTACGCCTTTCAGATTCTATAGTAGATCTGCCTGGATACCGGCTTCCTGGCATTGATCATGGTAGATACCACAGGATTAGAGAGCCCTCTCTTTTTTAGAATGTGGGCTTCAATAGCCAGGCCGTCAAACCTAGAGCTGGTAAGGAAGGGTGGTATATCGGTCCTTGCGAAAGCAGGTCCGGACGACGTGGGAGAGACCAAGGACTCCCCACTGACATTTTACAATCTCCGCGTACCACGCTCTTCGGGGCCACGCTGGAGCCACCAGAATCACTGGTTCCTTTTCTACCCTGATTCTGCGGAGTCATCGAGGTAACCATTGTGGCGGTGTGAATGCATATATCAGCTTGAACTGATCCCAAGGGAACACTAGGGCATCCGAGCCGCAAGCTAGGGGATCCCTTGTCTGAGAGACAAACCTGTCCACCTTTGCGTTGAATCTGGATGCTAGAAGATCTACATCTGATGTTCCCCACCGCTGACATATTGTCCAGAAAACCTCGGGGTGAAGGGACCCTTCCTCTGGGCCTAATTGCTGGCGACTTAGAAAGTCCGCCTTCCAATTCTCCACTCCTGGAATAAATACCGCAGATATGGCTGGGACATATCTTTCTGCCCATTTCAGGATGTAATTTACTTCCCTCTGGGCTGCACGACTCCTGGTGCCCCCCTGATGATTGATATATGCCACTGCTGTGGCATTGTCTGATTGAATTCTGACAGGGGACCCTTGGAGTTTGGATGTCCATGCTACTAGGGCATACCGGGCTGCTCGTATCTCTAAGAGATTGATGGGAAGGGCCTTTTCTGCATCCGACCATCTGCCCTGGAGAGACCATTGCTCCAGTACTGCTCCCCAGTCTATAAGGCTGGCATCTGTAGTGACCACCTTCCAAGAAATCGGACTGAAGGATTTCCTTTTTTCCAGATTCTGGGGAACCAACCACCAACGGAGGCTCTTGCGAACGGAAGGGGACAAGGACATTGTAAGTCTAGGGCCTGAACTTTTTTGTTCCAGGCTGACAGTATGGCCCCTTGCAAATTCCTTGAATGGAATTGACCGTAGGGTACTGCTTCGAATGATGCCACCATTTTTCCCAGCAGCCTCATATACAGGCGTATGGACGGCTGTCTTTTTTGTACCCACTAAGTGGATCAAATCTTTCAAAGACAACACCTTTCCTCGAGGCAAGAATATTTTTCTCTGGCCTGAATCCAACCTTAGCCCCAAGTATTCCAGACTTTTGACTGGTTTTTAGGGCTGACTTGTCTCGGTTGATAATCCAACCGTGAGATTCCAGATACTTGATTGTCTTGTGAACAACCACGTCTAGTTTTTTTCACTGAGTGGTCTATCAGCAACAAGTCATCCAGATATGCCATTATCATTACACCTTGTGTTCTTAGATTGGCCAATAAAGGGCCAGAATTTTTGTAAACACTCGTGGTGCTGTGGCCAGACCGAAGGGTAAGGCTCTGAACTGAAAATGGCGCTCTTCTACTGCAAAGCGTAGAAATTTTTGGTGGACTGGAAAGATGGGAATGTGCAAATAAGCATCTTTGATGTCGATCGCGGCTAACCAATCCTCCCCTTGTAGGGCAGTGGCCACCGATCGGATCGACTCCATCGGAAAGTCCTGATATACAGGAATTTGTATAGCCCTTTTAGAATTAATATGGGCCTCCCGTCCGCGTTTGCTTCGGGACTGTAAAGAGGTTTGAGTAAAACCCGAACCCTCATTCTTCCAGGGGAACCTCCATAATTACTCCTTGGAGCAATAGTTGTTCTAGTGCCAACAGGAGGGACTCTCTCTTCCGGGGATCCCTTGGCACGTTTGACCTCAAAAATGGGAAGGAGGAGAGTCTTTTAACTCCAAACTGTATCCCAAACATACTGCGGAGAGCACCTATCTGTCTTGATCGTGTCCCGCCAGGTCTCTTGCGAACAACTGGAGTCCTCCCCCCACCCGACTGAGTGGGGGCTTCAATGAATTTAACTTTGGGGGAGGTTTGTACCTCCCCTGACCCAAGGTTTCTCATTACCCTGCTATTGTCCCTGTTTTTTACCCCCGGGAATTGACCGAGGAGGCCGTCGGAACTGTTACACAGCCGATGCCCCAGGGACTGGAGAAGCAGGCCTCTTAAAGAGGGACCTCTAACTCTGTTTTTAACCGGCAAGAGCGTATTTTTACCGCTGGAAATTTTCTGGATATATTTGTCCAGGTTTTCCCTGAATAAGCGTTCACCATGAAATGGGACGCTAACCAGCCATTCTTTACAGGGAGCTTCAGCAGACCAGTTTTTGAGCCATAGGAGCCTACGCATATGTACTATAGACAGCGTAAGGCGGGAGGCCTGATGGACTGAATCCTTTATGGCGTCAACCGCAAAGCCTAAGGCTCTAGGTAGATCAGCTAGGGCAAAGCCTGCTGATCTGTCAAGTCCCTCAAGACCTGTTTCAACTGATCCTTCACTGCTTAGCAGACCCCAATAGCTGCTACTGCTGGTTGTGTCACCAAGCTTGCTGTAGAAAGAAGCAGATTTTCATAAGGACTCCAATCTTTTATCTATTGGGTTCTTGAACATTTAGACATTATCCACTGGACATGTGAGTGATTTATACATACAAGAGATGGCTGCGTCCACTGTAGGGACCTTCCATTTTTTTTTTTTTTTTTTTGATGAACTTATCCTCCATGGGATAGACCACCGGAAATCTCTTGGGGGACTAAATATTTTCACAGGATGTTCCCAATCCTGGTAAATGAGCCCTTTCAGCAAAGGGTGAAGTGGAAAAGAACAGACAGTCTGGGGGCTTCTAGCGACCCCAACGAGGATACAGTAGTGGTTGATGGTTCCGCAAGGTGCATTTTTAAATGCTGATCGGACCATGTTAGTCAGAGACTGAACCCATAATCTTTCAGCTTGAGATGCTGAGAAAAGGTTCCCCCACTGTTGATTCCTCCATAACAGAATCAACCTCATCCTGATCCCCTTCAGGCAGGTCGATCCCTGTATGGGACTGTTGCTCTGCTAACAGGCACTCTGAAGGAGGAGACGGAGATCGGGCGTGCTTTCCCTGACAGGGAGGCACCGATCAATGTTGATAATCTCTCTCTAATCCTCCCAGAGCTGAGGAAAAAACCTCCTCTGTTACATACACAGGAGCAGGTGAACTGAGGACAGCCACAGTACCAAGTACCCCTGCGGGGTCTCTACGGTCACTTACCTCTGAACTTCAGGGGAGACTGGTGCAGCAGAAGTATGCCCAAGATCCTCAGAGCCCGATGAGACCCCCTTCGCTTCCTGGAAGATTCAGTTCCGGAGCTTCTGGACGGCATATTCCTAAGCCTAAAGCTGAGGTATTACAGCCGTAATACACCACTTTTACTGAGAATAGTCTAGCACAATTGCTGCTATATCACAGTTGGTGTCTACTAAAGTGCCTTTCTAGGGGATGCCTGCATCAACCGCCTCTATGTGCCTTTATATTGTTGCTAGCTCTGTCTGTGCACTTCAACAGCCAGCTATAATGTGCTTCAAAACACGCTGGACGCCCGCACATGCGCAGTAGCGGCGCACACCTGAGCGTCATCCACCCGCTCCGCCCCTTTTTCCAGATCGCCTCTATGAATAGAGGCGCGCGCACGCGCGCGGGCACGTGCGCCTTCGGCGCCTTTTTTGAAAACAACCAGGAGCTAGATGGGAGCCAGGGTCCCTTTGCCGCAGGGCCCGGGGATGGATGAGCGCAGCAACAGGGCAGAGGAGACAGCTTCCCAGCAGAGAACATACCAACTGCCTGGATTTAATTCTGGAAGAAAAAAATCCACATTACAAGAAAAAGAACCATAGCGGCCTCTAGTGTCTAACACAGGTACCGCGGTCTTACATTTTTTTTTTTTTCTTGCCTACTATTAAAATTTTTACATTTTCTCAGTAGTAACAGGCATACACAGAATATTAGCGGGAATACCGTTAGGTAACAGACAGAAAGACAAATTAGGCTTGGGGGTCCCCCAATAGAACCAAGTTCCTGGGGGCCCCCACTTACCTGTTCCCCGCCGCAGGACTTTGTTTGGTCCACAAAAGCCCAAACTTCACCTATCACGGCAGGCATTGTAATCAAACCTTCAGGGACCGGGTTCCCAAGGATTCCACTCCCCTGGACCTGTATAGCACCCTGCACAGAAAACATCTTGGTCGTGGGTATGACCAGAGCTCTGGATCCCAGGGTCCAGCTCTCCTAAGAGAAGCATTACAGGCAAAACCTTGCTCTTCTCTGCAAGGCCCGGGTACCGACCGTTTAGCTATGAAGCTTTTTTGGTCGGATCCGGAATAGCTTACTGAGGCCCAAAAGAACCTGTACGCAAGCTCAGTGAAAAACACATGTTTCTTCTTGGCCAACACCTTAGACACTGGCAAAAAACTGAGGTGCTCCCGGATGGGAGGGGCTTATATAGGGGAGGGTACTTCCGGTTTTGGAAGTTGCCAGTGCCAGCACCTGACGGTATCTATATAACCCATTAGTAATGACTATGTCGCTCTGTGTCCCGTGATGTACGAGAAAGAAACATATTTTTGAACTATGTTCGATATGGTAAGCAGGTAGCTCAGGGACAGAACTCAGGAGGGCAAGAAATTAGAATGGGCGGCACACAGACATGAAATTGACTCTCAGAGTGACACTGACAGCAGTGTGCAGTAGCACAGATCACTGACATGATATGTCCCCTCCTGAGTCACAGTGACAGTCTCTCCCTATGTCAGCTGGTCCCTTCAGTCCACTCCAATCCAAACAGTACTAACAGCCCCGTTCCGTCAGGTTAGGCCAGTGTTTCTCAACACCAGTCCTCAAGGTGCCCCAACAGGTCATGTTTTCAGGATTTCCGTGATTTTGCACAGGTGATTTTGATCAGTTTCACTGCCTTAATAGTTACAACAGCTGCTTAATCATATGGAAATCCTGAAAACATGACCTGTTGGGGCGCCTTGAGGACTGGAGTTGAGAAACACTAGGTTAGACGACCCGTCAGAATTGGTAACAAAAGTGACATTTCGTCGCCGCCATCTTGCTACACCCCACACAGTAACGATACACCAAGAAGGGGGCAAGCGGACATCTTGTTACACCCTCAGGAGTTTTACATTTCACGGTTACTTTTAACAGGAAATGGAGCATATAAGGTGAAATATAGTATTTAGAAATCCTTTGGACTGTTTACATCAGGCATGTCCAAAGTCCGGCTCGCGGTCCGGTATTGAACAGCCCGCCTGGTTATCTAAACATATATATCTTTTATGGCCCCCGACGATCTCCCAGCGCCGGGGCCACAAAAGATATATAGGCTGGCTGCCTCGGAGGGAGGAGGCGGGACGAGTGCCGTGCACACAGGAGTAGTATTTCCTGTTTACACGCCAGCCTCTGAAATAGGACGACTGTTCTGTCCATCAAAGGAGGCGGGACTCTATTAAAGAGGCCGCTGTGTAAACAGGAGACTCTCCTGTAGGATATCTTTGGCGCTAGTCCTGCCCCTCCATGTCCCCTCAAGGCTGCACTGATGGCAATGGTGAGTGCTGCATTCCTGGCGATGGTGGGTGCTGCATTCCTGGCCATGGTGGGTGCTGCCTTCCTGGCAATTGGGGGTCTGCAGATGGGCACTGACCCTTATTTTGATTCACAGTTCTTTATTTAAAATTTTTATTTTTTTTCCTGAAACTTCCCTCTAAGGTGCGTGTTATACGCGGATAAATACGGTATATCCAAATAATACGCCTGAGCTCATCTCTTTACTCACACACAGCCACAAAGGCAAGAGAATTCTTGTTGGGCAATGTATTAGTGCTCGGAGGAACACACTTAGACCGAATTTTAATGGTTCAAAGAATGTCAGGCAAAATGGTCGGCCCCCACGCATGTTCACTTCATCAAATCTGGCCCTCTTTGAAAAAAGTTTGGACACCCCTGGTTTATATGTTGAATTATAAAAGCAGCGGTGTTCTGTCACATTAGAAAACCTGTGAGATCAGCTGCTTTTAAAATTCAACATCTAAACAGTCCGTCGGATTTCTAAATACTCTATTTAAACTTATAAACTCTGTTTACTGTTAAAAATAACCGTGAAATGCACAACTCTGGTGGGTATAACAAGATGTCCGTTTGCCTCCTTCTCTTTGTATCGTTACAGTGGAGGAGTGCAGGGTGTAGCAAGATAGTGGCGACGGAACGTCAATTCTGTTACCAATTCTGATGGGTCGCCATATCGGAAGGAACACCTGAACAAATTGTAGCAGTCACAGCCATATTTTTTTACTGGCAACCTTTTCCTGTTACTGGCAGGAGAAAAAGTACTCATTTTTACTGGCTGCCAGTAAAAATGCTGATGGTTGGCAACACTGTATATATGTATAATACCTAAAATGGGTCCAGGATAGCTTCCATGCAGCCCACTGGCTTACACTTAACTCTCATTCCTCATTATTTGGCCACGCAATCTCAATCCCTGTCGGATCCTTCCCTTGGAGTGACCTCTCTTCCGATTCTCTCCAAATTGAGATATTACCTCTTGGAAAGTTTTCTCCTTTTGAAAGATGTCCTCTCTATTACTTTTTCAGTGACAACTCAAAAATGTTGAATTTCTCCTCACTTTATGGACAATAATGGTCACCAGGACCAATGGGAAGGGTGAATTTCCCCTGTGGGGATACAGCGATGAAAACTTTACAAGTGTTAGGATCTTATACAATCAATATTTGTATTATGTTCAGCTCTTCATACAGTAAATAAGCGGCATATTACAAATGCATTTTCACCACACTTCCAGCTAACAATTAGAGTTGCCCCACTATCATTTTAGATGATGACAAAAATCTTTCCACGTTACTGGGCAAAGTGCGAGCGGCTTCCGTCTGTATGGTAAATATTAACTTTTAGATGACAATTCCCATATGGACAGACCCATTTTATAGTGTGAATATGACTTCCTTATCTGTAGCCTTGGACATGGGCCAACTTAATGGCTCAGATTAAGAAACGTCACTGTTCCTGATGAGGTCTGTTAGGATGATGAGAATTTACTACCACCTTCTGTGGCTTTTATAAGCACGTTATAGTTCCTAATCAATAGATGTTTTTTTTTCTCTCTTTTTATTTGCTAAATATTGAAAACATTTTTTTTATCTGATTGATAAGTGCAAAAATACCCGCTTACCCTGCCAAAAATCCGATGAGCGGAAAGCTTCCTGTGCTCTCTGCTTCTGCTGACTGTTTATCATTTAGCATTGTTCCCTGTTCTCTCTATGAACACCTCAGACACAAGACATAAAGGGGGGAGTTTAATAAAACTGGGGGCACATAGAATCTGGTGCAGCTGTGCATAGTAGCCAATCCGCTTCTAACTTCAGCTTAAAAACGATAATAAACCTCTGCGCAAAATAAATGTAAAAGTGCAATACTAATCACATAAAAAGAGCTTCGCATCTTCAAGCTTGAAAAGCTAAATTGTTGTCAGAAAATACAGTTCCTTGAAAAAGTATTCATACCCCTTGAAATTTTCCACATTTGTAACATTGTGTAAAAACAAATTTCTATTGGGATTTTATGGGATAGACCAACACAGAGGCACATAATTGTGAAGTGGAAGGAAAATTATAAATGGTTTTCAAATTTTTTTTACAAATAAATATTTGAAAAGCGTGGCGTGCATTTGTATTCAGCCCCCCTGAGTCAATACTTTGTAGAACCGCCTTTCACTGCAATTACAGCTGCAAGTCTTTTTGGGGATGTCTCTACCAGCTTTACACATCTAGAGTGACATTTTTGCTCATTCTTTGCAAAATAACTCAAGATCTGTCAGATTAGATGGAGAACGTCTGTAAACAGCAATTTTCAAGTCTTGCCACAGATTCTCAGTTGGATTTAGGTCTGGACTTTGACTGGGCCATTCTAACACATGAATATGCTTTGATCTAAACTATTCCATTGTAGCTCTGGCTGTATGTTTAGGGTCGTTGTCCTGCTGGAAGGTGAACCTCCACCCCAATTTCAAGTCTTTTGCAGACGCTAACAGGTTTTCTTCCAAGATTGCCCTGTATTTGGCTCCATCCATCTTCCCATCAACTCTGACCAGCTTCCCTGCTGAATATAAGCATCATCACAACATGATCCTGCCACCACCATGTTTCACGGTGGGGATGGTGTGTTCAGGGTGATGCGCAGTGTTAGTTTTCTGCCACACACAGCATTTTGTTTTTAGGCCAAAACTTTCAATTTTGGTCTCATCTGACCAGAGCACCTTCTTCCACATGTTTTCTGTGTCCCCCACATGGCTTCTTGCAAACTGAAAACGGTACTTCTTATGGCTTTCTTTCAACATTGGCTTTCTTCTTGTCACTCCTCCATAAAGGCCAGATTTGTGGAGTGAACGACTAATAGTTGTCCTGTGGACAGATTCTCCCACCTGAGCTGTGGATCTCCGCAGCTCCTCCAGAGTTTCCATGGGCCTCTTGTCTGCTTCTCTGATTAATGCTCTCCTTGCCCGGCCTGTCAGTTTAGGTGGACGGCCATGTCTTGGTAGGTTTTAAGTTGTGCCATACTCTTTCCATTTTCGGATTATGGGTTGAACAGTGTTTAGAGAGATGTCTGGTGTGTTCCTTGGCCTTCATGATGCTGTTTGTTCACTAAGGTTCTCTAACAAACCTTGGAGAGCTTCACAGAACAGCTGTAATTATACTGAGATTAAATTGCACACAGGTAGAATCTATTTAATAATTAGGTGACTTCTAAAGGTAATTGGTTCCACTAGATTTTAGTTAGGTGTATCAGAGTAAAGCCGGCTGAATACAAATGTACCCCATACTTTTCACATATTTATTTGGAAAACCATTTATCATTTTCCTTCCACTTCACAATTATGTGCAACTTTGTGTTGGTCTATCACATAAAATCCCAATAAAATACATTTACATTTTTGGTTGTAACATGACAAAATGTGGAAAATTCCAAGGGGTATAAATACTTTTTCAAGGCACTGTATATAAGACGAGCTGCTCTCATAAAAAATACTATAAATCACAATTTAACAAGTGCATTTAAAGTCCATGAAAGTCCCAATCAAAGTGCTTTCTGCAAATCAAATAAATCCCAAATTCATATGTGTATGAAAGTTCATGAGAAATCCCAGTAAAGCGCTTGCTGCTGTAAATCAAAAGCCCAAAAAGTGATTAAGTGTTGGAAAAGACACCCAAATAAACAGTGCTTTTCCTCTTCTCCCAGATAGAAACACTCCGCACTCACCAGAAATATATGATCTCTTTTCTCAAAGGTCAAAACCGCTTATGGTAAGTGTATCCGCTTATGGGAATCATGTACTCCAGCGGTCCCTGGCAATTTTGTCAGGGCAGTAGCTGGTGTTAGCGCTTTAATCATCACAGCACCGTGGTTAATATGGTGTCAGGATGATTGAAGAGCATTATTTCTATTATTACATTGTAATATAAAATGAAATAGTTCAACTCACTATAATGCAGAATCTGTGGGAGCCCTGAGTGCCTGGCCCTGGCAGGAGACGCTTGCCACGTCTCCTGCCACCAGATGCGGATTGTCACTTGTCACATCTCCTGCCTCCAGATTTGGATTGTACGTCGCCTGCCACCAAATGCAGCTTGCCACTGTCGCCTGCCACCAGATGTGGATTGTCATTTGCCACCGTCGCCTGCCACCAGATGCGGATTGTCATTTGCCACCGTCGCCTGCCACCAGATGCGGATTGTCACTGCACTGGTGGCAGGCCTTGGTGCAGTGGTGGGTTCTGTCTTATCCTAGAGTGAGGGCAGAACAGCGGTGATGAGGTGTAGTGATGAGCCGAACACCCCCGGGTTCGGTTCGCACCAGAACCCGCGAACGGACCGAAAGTTCGCACGAACATTAGAACCCTATTAAATACAATGGATGCGAACGTTCGGATTCTAAAGTGCTAATTATAACGACTATTATCCATGTTATTGTCCGAAACAGAGTTTGGGAACCCGGCTTCTGCACCAGGGGACATGTATCAATGCAAAAAGAAGTTTTAAAAACGGACGTTTTCTGGGAGCAGTCATTTTAATGATGCATAAAGTGAAAAAAAAAAAGTCAAATATTCCTTTAAATATTGTACCTGGGGGGTGTCTAAAGTATGCCTGTGAAGTGCCACGTGTTTCCCGTGTTTAGAACTGTCCCTGCACAAAATAACATTTCTAAAGGGAAAAAAGTCATTTAAAATGCTTGCGGCTTTAATGCAATGTCTGGTCCCGGTAATATGGATGAAAATCTTTAGGAAAAATGGCATAGCTACCCCATCAACCCCCCCCCCACCCCAGCCCATTACCAGCCCCTTTGGGTCTTGTATGGATATTAAGGGGAACCCCGCACACAAAATAAAAAAGGACCTATATACTCTGAACAGCCGTATACAGGCGGTGCATACAAGACAGGGACTGTAGGTTTGTTCTTATGTAGAATCTGTTTATAATTTTGAACAGCTGCATTGTTTAAGTGGAGCTCCATGGCAAATTCCTTTTTTTTAGTTTTTTGTAAAACATAGGGAACGGTTATCACCCCTGTCACATTTTTTTTGCTGTCTGTGCCCCGGTTCAGAACATTTCACCTCACTTTGCGTCCCAATGACAACTGTTTTTGAAATGTGGTGTTTGTATTGAAACAAGGATTGGTGATAAAGCATCAGTAGAGAGGAGACACCTTTCTCCCATATTAATTCTTACAGGAGAGAATTTTCCTTCCAAGGGGTAGATTTCCTCTCACTTCCTGTTGTCTTCTTCCGTTTGCAAGTAGTAGTAGTTTGTAAGTTGGATGTTTGAAAGTAGGGACCTTCCGTATATACTCTGCAGAAATTGGCCCCTTAGGTGTTGGTGTTGGCACAACACTGAAAGCACTCACAGTTATTCTTGGTGGGTGCTGGAACGCCCTTCTGTCAAGTATAATATCAGGAATTGTAATAACATATAATTGTTGATCAGTGGTAGTAAAAATTGGGCCTTTGATGGTGGTGCTGGTGACCCAACACTGTAAGGCCTGACAGTTACTCTTGGTGGGCGCAGCAATGCTCCCTGCTGTGAATTATTAGATCAATAATTATAATTGCATGCCCCTGTTGAACAGGGGCTGAAAAATTGGGCCTTTGGTGGTGGTGGTGGTGGTGATGGTGGTGCTGGTGCCACAACACTGTAAGGCCTGACAGTTACTCTTGGTGGGCGCAGCAATGCTCCCTGCTGTGAATTATTAGATCAATAATTATAATTGCATGCCCCTGTTGAACAGGGGCTGAAAAATTGGGCCTTTGGTGGTGGTGGTGCCACAACACTGTAAGGCCTGACAGTTACTCTTGGTGGGCGCAGCAATGCTCCCTGCTGTGAATTATTAGATCAATAATTATAATTGCATGCCCCTGTTGAACAGGGGCTGAAAAATTGGGCCTTTGGTGGTGGTGGTGGTGGTGATGGTGGTGCTGGTGCCACAACACTGTAAGGCCTGACAGTTACCCTTGGTGGGCGCAGCAATGCTCCCTGCTGTGAATTATTAGATCAATAATTATAATTGCATGCCCCTGTTGAACAGGGGCTGAAAAATTGGGCCTTAGGCACTGGTGGCACAACACTGCAACCCCTCACAGATACTGTACTTGGAGCACAGCAATGAGGCCTGTTGCAAAGTATTGCATCAAAAATTTTAATTACACGCCCCTGTTAAACAGGGGCTGAAAAATTGGGCCTTAGCCACTGGTGGCGTCACCCATAAACCAAAATGATCTTCCAAGCTATCATCGTTAATCGTATCATTGAGGAGGAGGAGGAGGATAGCCAGTCAACATAACAGCACAGGCACTCAGCATCAGCATCAGTCTTGAAGGGATGTGACATTTTAAAATCAATTAGTCTGTTATATCAGCATCTGGTGTGTGGTAGCTGGTGGTGATCCAAGACTGGTTCATCTTGATGAAAGTCAGTCGATCAACCGAGTCGGTGGACAGGCGCACCCTGTGATCCGTGACAAATCCTCCAGCAGCACTGAATGTGCGTTCTGAAAGAACGCTGGATGCAGGACAGGCCAGTAGCTCAATTGCATACTGTGCAAGCTCTGGCCAGTGATCCATCCTCAAGACCCAGTAAGCCAGAGGATTTTCGGTGGGGAAGGTGTCCAAGTCTGACCTTGCCCCTAGGTATTCCTGCACCATGTATATCAGACGCTGGCGATGGTTGCTCGAACCGATCATACTTTGGGGCTGCGGACTAAAGAATTGTCTGAACGCATCGGTCAGACGGCCACCTTCCCCACCGCTCCTTCTTTGACTGCCCGAAGCCTCAGCAACTCGTTGTCCAGGACCAGGAGTTTGTAACCTCCCAGTCTCTGGGAACGCGTTGCACAGACCTTTCTGCAAGGCCTCCCGGAGTTGTCTCATCCTCTGCTCCCTCTGCGACGGTACGATAAGGTCCGCAACCTTACCCTTGTACCGTGGATCAAGGAGAGTGGCCAGCCAGTAATGGTCCCTCTCCTTGATCCGAAGAATACGAGGATCCTTCCGCAGACTTTGCAGGATCAGGGAGGCCATGCAGCGTAGGTTAGCTGAGGCATTCAGTCTGGAGTCCTCTGGGTCACTAAGGACGACATGATCCGCAGCCACCTCCTCCCAGCCACGTACAAGTCCACTGGTTTCTTGGGACTGTAAATCATCCCTAAAAGACTGCTGCTGATGATGCTGAGTGCCAGCCTCCACCTCCATGCTGACACAATCCTCCTCCTCCTCCTCCTCCTCGATGGGTGGGACAGAAGGAACACTGTCTGGGTAAAGGGGGCCTTGAGAGGCAAGGAAGTCCTCCTCTTCCTGCCTCTGTTCTGCCTCAAGTGCCCTGTCCATTATTCCACGCTGCGTGTGCTCCAACAGGTGGACAAGAGGTACAGTGTCACTGATGCATGCACTGTCACTGCTCACCATCCTCGTGGCCTCCTCAAATGGTGCCAGGACAGTGCATGCATCCCTGATCATGCCCCACTGGCGTGGTGAAAAAAACCTGAGCTCCCCTGACCCTGTCCTGGTGCCGTAGTCGCACAGGTACTCATTGATGGCCCTCTGCTGCGTGTGCAGCATGGCCAACGTTGAGTTCCACCTGGTGGGCATGTCACATATAAGGCGGTTCTTGGGCAGGTTCAACTCCTTTTGAAGCTCAGCCAGGCGAGCACTGGCATTATAAGATCTGCGGAAATGCACACAGACTTTCCTGGCCTGCCTCAGGACATCCTGTAAGCCCGGGTACCTGCCCAAGAACCGCTGCACCACCAGGTTAAGGACGTGAGCCATACAGGGCACATGGGTCAGTTGTCCCTGTCGGAGGGCGGAGAGGAGGTTGGTGCCATTGTCGCAAACCACCATTCCTGGCTTAAGCTGGCGTGGCGTCAACCACCTCTCGGCCTGCCCCTGCAGAGCAGACAGGACCTCTGCCCCAGTGTGGCTCCTGTCCCCCAAACACACCAGCGCAAGCACGGCATGGCATCTTTTTGCCTGCGTACTTGCGTAGCCCCTTGAACGCCTACGGAGCACCGCTGGTTCCGAGGACAAACCACAGGAAGAGGCCATGGAGGAAGAAGAAGAGGAGGGGGTGGAGGAGAGAGGTGTGTCACAACCAGTAGTAGCATTTTGGAGGCGTGGCGGTGGAACAACCTCCAACACTACTGCACCTTGTCCTGCATCCTTCCCAGCTGCCAAAAGAGTGACCCAATGGGCCGTGAAAGAAAGGTAACGTCCCTGTCCATGCCTGCTGGACCATGAGTCAGCGGTAATATGCACCTTACCGCTGACCGCCCTGTCCAGCGAGGCCAAGACATTGCCTTCCACATGCCTGTAGAGAGCCGGAATAGCCTTCCGTGCGAAAAAGTGTCGTTTGGGAACCTGCCACTGAGGAACCGCACATTGCACAAACTCACGGAAGGGGGCCGAGTCTACCAACTGAAAAGGCAGCAGTTGAAGCGCTAGCAATTTAGCCAAGCTAGCATTCAACCACTGGGCATGTGGATGGCTGGGAGTGAACTTCTTTCGACGGTCCAGCAGCTGGGGCAGGGAAATTTGCCTGCTAGAATCGGACGTTGGTGTACTGCTAGCAGAGTGCCCGCAAGTACTTGCCTGTGACACACCTAATTCTACACCTTCATTCCTCTCAGAGCAGGTTTCAGAGAGGAGTGAAGGTATAGTGGGGTTGGAGATCCCAGCTGATGCAGTGCAAGAAGAGGTCAGCTTTGTTCTTTGGTGTGGGTCTTTAAGGTAGGCTTGCCAACGAGCTGCATGGCAGGTCAACATATGTCTGATCAAGCATGTGGTACCCAAGCGGCTGATGTTTTGGCCACGCGATATACGCTTGAGACATATGTTGCAAACAGCAGCTGTGCGATCTGATGCACTCGCCTCAAAAAAGGCCCACACCAAAGAACTTTTTGAATGACGGGCAGAGGCAGCGCCCTGCACAGGCGGAGCTCTGCGGTGTGATTCCGTCGGTGTGCTGCCCATACGCTGGCCACTCAAGGGCATCCTGCCTCATTGGAGATGTGCCTCCTCCTCATCCTCCTCCTCTCTCCTATTAGGCACCCACGTGGAGTCAGTGACCTCATCATCCCCTCCCTCCTCATCACTGGAGCCAATCTGGCAATATGCTGCAGCTGCTGGAGCATGACTGCCAGATTGGTGTCCTTCTTGAGCATCCCCTCTCTCTGCTCTCAGGCTGCTGCCTTCCTCTAGCTGGGTATCATCATCAGATCCTTCCAAACGCTGGGCATCCTCCTGGAGCATGTACCCAACACTGTGCTCAAACTGTTCGGGGGACTCCTCAGGAGGAGGGCATGGTGGGTCTAGGGAAGGATTGACTAATGAAGATAATGATACCAGAGAAGAGGACGCTTTGGCAGCTGCTTTGCCAGTACCCTGAGCCTGGGTGAGAGAGGATGAGGAGGATGAGGTGGGCTTGGTCATCCACTCTACCAAGTCTTCGGCATGATGTGGCTCAACATGTCCAGCTGCCGAAAACAAGGACAAGCGTGTCCCATGGCCATGTGCTGATGACAATGCACCGCGTACACGACCAGCACTGTTGCCCCCAGACACAGAGCCTGCTTGCCCTCTTTTTTTGCCTCCTGACTGTCTGCCTCTCCTTGGTTGCCTTCCAGACATTTTAATGGATGGCCTGCAGGGAGATGGGAAAAACAGCAATAAGGGCTACCTTCAGGTGTATACTGTGCAGGAGGCTTAGCAACAATGACACTGACACTGTCCCCTGCCTATCCTTCTCTGTCCCTAAACACAAGGATTGAAAATATGGTTCAGCAAAATAGTTTTAGAACAGAATAGCACACTGACACTTTCCCTCACTGTCCTACTCTGTCCCTCCCTACAAACAAGATTTAGCACAGAATAGCACACTGATAATTTCTACGAGTGTCCTTCTCTGTCCCTCAACTCAAGGATTGAAAATATGGTTCAGCAAAATAATTTTAGAACAGAATAGCACACTGACACTTTCCCTCACTGTACCTCTCTGTCCCTCAACTCAAGGATTGAAAATATGGAACAGCAAATTTGGTTTAGAACAGAACAGCACACTGTCAGTTTCACTAACTGTACCTCTCTGTCCCTCAACTCAAGGATTGAAAATATGGTTCAGCAAAATAATTTTAGAACAGAATAGCACACTGACACTTTCCCTCACTGTACCTCTCTGTCCCTCAACTCAAGGATTGAAAATATGGAACAGCAAATTTGGTTTAGAACAGAACAGCACACTGTCAGTTTCACTAACTGTACCTCTCTGTCCCTCAACTCAAGGATTGAAAATATGGTTCAGCAAAATAATTTTAGAACAGAACAGCACACTGACACTTTCCCTCACTGTACCTCTCTGTCCCTCAACTCAAGGATTGAAAATATGGAACAGCAAATTTGGTTTAGAACAGAACAGCACACTGTCAGTTTCACTAACTGTACCTCTCTGTCCCTCAACTCAAGGATTGAAAATATGGTTCAGCAAAATAATTTTAGAACAGAATAGCACACTGACACTTTCCCTCACTGTACCTCTCTGTCCCTCAACTCAAGGATTGAAAATATGGAACAGCAAATTTGGTTTAGAACAGAACAGCACACTGTCAGTTTCACTAACTGTACCTCTCTGTCCCTCAACTCAAGGATTGAAAATATGGTTCAGCAAAATAATTTTAGAACAGAATAGCACACTGACACTTTCCCTCACTGTACCTCTCTGTCCCTCAACTCAAGGATTGAAAATATGGAACAGCAAATTTGGTTTAGAACAGAACAGCACACTGTCAGTTTCACTAACTGTACCTCTCTGTCCCTCAACTCAAGGATTGAAAATATGGTTCAGCAAAATAATTTTAGAACAGAATAGCACACTGACACTTTCCCTCACTGTACCTCTCTGTCCCTCAACTCAAGGATTGAAAATATGGAACAGCAAATTTGGTTTAGAACAGAACAGCACACTGTCAGTTTCACTCACTGTACCTCTCTGTCCCTCAACTCAAGGATTGAAAATATGGTTCAGCAAAATAATTTTAGAACAGAATAGCACACTGACACTTTCCCTCACTGTACCTCTCTGTCCCTCAACTCAAGGATTGAAAATATGGAACAGCAAATTTGGTTTAGAACAGAACAGCACACTGTCAGTTTCACTCACTGTACCTCTCTGTCCCTCAACTCAAGGATTGAAAATATGGTTCAGCAAAATAGTTTTAGAACAGAATAGCACACTGACACTTTCCCTCACTGTACCTCTCTGTCCCTCAACTCAAGGATTGAAAATATGGAACAGCAAATTTGGTTTAGAACAGAACAGCACACTGTCAGTTTCACTCACTGTACCTCTCTGTCCCTCAACTCAAGGATTGAAAATATGGTTCAGCAAAATAGTTTTAGAACAGAATAGCACACTGACACTTTCCCTCACTGTACCTCTCTGTCCCTCAGCTCAAGGATTGAAAATATGGAACAGCAAATTTGGTTTAGAACAGAACAGCACACTGTCAGTTTCACTCACTGTACCTCTCTGTCCCTCAACTCAAGGATTGAAAATATGGTTCAGCAAAATAGTTTTAGAACAGAATAGCACACTGACACTTTCCCTCACTGTACCTCTCTGTCCCTCAACTCAAGGATTGAAAATATGGAACAGCAAATTTGGTTTAGAACAGAACAGCACACTGTCAGTTTCACTCACTGTACCTCTCTGTCCCTCAACTCAAGGATTGAAAATATGGTTCAGCAAAATAGTTTTAGAACAGAATAGCACACTGACACTTTCCCTCACTGTACCTCTCTGTCCCTCAACTCAAGGATTGAAAATATGGAACAGCAAATTTGGTTTAGAACAGAACAGCACACTGTCAGTTTCACTCACTGTACCTCTCTGTCCCTCAACTCAAGGATTGAAAATATGGTTCAGCAAAATAATTTTAGAACAGAATAGCACACTGACACTTTCCCTCACTGTACCTCTCTGTCCCTCAACTCAAGGATTGAAAATATGGAAGAGCAAAATTGGTTTAGAACAGAATAGCACACTGTCAGTTTCACTCACTGTACCTCTCTGTCCCTCAACTCAAGGATTGAAAATATGGTTCAGCAAAATAGTTTTAGAACAGAATAGCACACTGACACTTTCCCTCACTGTACCTCTCTGTCCCTCAACTCAAGGATTGAAAATATGGAACAGCAAATTTGGTTTAGAACAGAACAGCACACTGTCAGTTTCACTCACTGTACCTCTCTGTCCCTCAACTCAAGGATTGAAAATATGGTTCAGCAAAATAGTTTTAGAACAGAATAGCACACTGACACTTTCCCTCACTGTCCTACTCTGTCCCTCCCTACAAACAAGATTTAGCACAGAATAGCACACTGATAATTTCTACGAGTGTCCTTCTCTGTCCCTAAACTCAAGGATTGAAAATATGGTTCAGCAAGATTGGTTTAGAACAGAATAGCACACTGACACTTTCCCTCACTGTACCTCTCTGTCCCTACAAACAAGGATTAGCACAGAATAGCACACTGTCACTGACACTCTCCCTACCTATCCTTATCTGTCCCTAAACACAAGGAATCCAGGATTATGTAAAGGAAAAATAATGACACTGTCCCTGCCTATGCTTCTCTTTCCCTACTCCGGTCCAGAACACACTACACAAGGCCGCCGTGCTGGCGGCCTTTTATAGTGTGGGGCGTGTACTAAACCCCCTCAGCAATAATTGGCCACAGGCATCCTGCCTGTGGCCAATCATTGCTCTCCTCGCTGCCGGCGCTGTGATTGGCCAAGCATGCGGGGTCACAGTGCATGCTTGGCCAATCACAGCGCCTGGATGACACTGCGATGGCGTAGTGCATTGTGGGCCGTTTGCGTCACTCGAATTTGGCGCGAACGGCCCAAATCGTTCGATCTTCGTCGAACGATCGAACAGCCGATGTTCGAGTCGAACACGAAGCTCATCCCTAATGAGGTGATATGGGGACGGCTGTGAGAGATGAGGTCATCTCTCTGCTCGACTGCCACGGCACCTCTGACAGTGCAGCCTTCGCGGCCCGGCTGCAAACAGGCTTCGTACTTTATCTGTCACTGATATCCTAAGCATTTGGACAGCTGAATATCGTCATCTGTAAAGTGCCCCTGTGCCTTTAAGAGATCCTGTATATAACTCAAGTTCACAAGGGGAAGATGTGAAGGAATCTCTCATACAGGTTGATTTACTAAAACTGCAAAATCAGGTGCAGCTCTGCATAGAAACCAATCAGCTTCTGTGTTTTTTGTCAAAGCTTAACCACTTCAGCCCCAGAAGGTTTTACCCTCTTAATGACCAGGCCATTTTTTCCGATATGGCACTCCGTTACTTTAGCTTACAATTTCGCGGTCTTGGGACGCTGTAACCAAATAAAATTTATGTCCCTTTTTCCCCACAAATAGAGCTTCCTTTTGATGGTATTTGATCACCTCTGCGGTTTTTAGTTTTTGCGCTATAAAACATACCCAATAAAAAAAAATTACAAATTAAATTTCTTCATCAATTCAGACCAATATGTATTCTGCTACATGTTTTTGGTAAAAAAAAAAAAAAACCCCAATAAGCGTATATTGATTGGTTTCCGCAAAAGTTATAGCGTCTACAAAATAGGGGATAGATTTATGACATTTTTATAAAAAATGTATTTACTAGTAACGTCGGCGATTCTTGATTTTTAGCGGGGCTGCGACATTGCGGCGGACAGATTGGACACCTAACTGACATTTTTTACATTATTACAATAATCAGTGCTAAAAATATGCACTGACGTACTAATGACACTGGCAGGAAGGGGTTAACATCAGGGGCAATCAAGGGGTTAACTGTGTTCCCTGGGTGTGTTTACTAATTGTATGGGGGATGGGCTGCCTGGGATAACGCAGAGATCCATCTTTCTGCATAGCAGAAAGACAGGATCTCAGTGTAATCCCCTGTCAGAACGGAGATCCCCATTCTTTCTCTGCGGGGAAGGACCGGGGACGGCCGGCCGGCGGACATCGAGTCTGTCGGATCCGCTGATTGGCTCCCCCGCTGGCCAATCGGCACACGCGTGTGCCCACAGAAGCTAGTGCACGAACCGCCGTACCGGTAAGACGATCCGCGCAGCCAAGCCACCTTGCCGAGCTGGTCGGCAAGTGATTAATTGTAAAAGCTGAAGCTAGAAGCTGATTGGATACCATGCTCGGCTGCACCAAATTTTGCACTCTTCAGTTTTAGTAAATCAACCCCAGAGTGTAGTATATTTGTTTTTTATTAAAGCGGAGCTCCCCCCGTAAAAAAAAATATTAAAAGCCAGCAGCTACAAATTCTGCACTTTTAATATTAGGACACTTACCTGTCCAGGAGTCCAGCGACGTCGGCAGCAGAAGACGAGCGATTGCCTGTCTCTCGGCTGCCCCATCGCCATCATGGGTGAGGGAATCAGGAAGTGAAGCGTTGCGGCTTCACTTCCCGGTTCCCTACTGTACATGCGCGAGCAGCGTTGCGCGTCTTTTATTGGTCACCGTTGTGTTCTGGGAGCCGTGTGTTTCCCAGAACACAACGGGGGGGGGGACCGGGAAATGACGCACTACCCGCAGACTGTATGCACGGAAGTGGGTGCAAATACCTGTCTTAGACAGGTATCTGCACCCTCCTCCCCCCTGAAAGGTGCCAAATGTGACACTGGAGGGGGGGGGGGTTTCCGGTGAGCAGAAGTTCCACTTTAGGGTGGAGCTCTACTTTAAAAAGCAATTTAAATTACACTTGCTGTATATTGTTCAAAGTATAATTAAGCATAGAATGGTATCTAAAAATGCCAGTTTGCACTCCACTTGCGTTCCAAACTCATGAACTTTGATACAAGAAAGATTCACTTTAAGGCGAATGCACGTTCATACATGTAATCAGTTTACAGAATGTCTGTTGAATGTGTGAGATAACATACTTTTTAAAAACATTCCACATGGCTGCAGATGTAGTTTCAAAAGCTTCTTGGTAAACGGCCTTATGCCGCGTACACACGAAAAAACGAAGTTTTTCTCGACGTTATTTTTTGTGTTTCCTCTCCAGCCTGCCTTGCATACACACGTTCATGAAAAAAAACGCTTGAGCAAAGCGCGGTGACGTACAACACGTACGACGGCACTATAAAGGGGAAGTTCCATTCGAATGGCGCCACTCTTTGGGACACTATTGCTGATCCTCGTGTTAATAAAGTTTGGTGAGAGACGATTCGCGCTTTTCAGCCTCGTGCTTTTCAGTCCGTTACAGCGTGATGAATGTGCTATCTCCATTACGAACGCTAGTTTTACCAGAACGAGCGCTCCCATCTCATCACTTGCTTCTGAGCATGGGCGTTTTTTTTTCCCCTCGTAAAAGCATACACATGACCGTTTTTCACAACGTTAAAAAGAACGACCGTTCTTCACGACTATTTTTAAAAATTGCATTTTTCTCGTCATGAAAAACGGTTGTGTGTACGCGGCATTAGACTCCATAAACACTTCGATTTTCTGCAGATTTTTGTCTTCAGATTTACCAAAACCATATAATATGAGGTCAAACCTTAAGAGTTTCAATTTGTATGCAATCAGGCAGGCCCACGCACTACATGGTTTTGATAAATCTGAAGACAAAATCTGCAGAAAATCTAATGGTGTGTATGGGGTCTTAAGGCTCGTACACATTATAAGAAAATCGAGCGCACATTTTCATCCAAAGATTTTTCGTATGATTTTCGTATAGTGTGCACACAACTTTTGACAGCCGATTCTGACAATTCCCAAAGGGAAAATTTTTAAAAGATTTCTCGTATGGGAACAGAACGAATGATTTTCGTTTAATGTGTACCGTTTTCGTCCGATTTTCGTACAAGAAAAATCTGAAAAGACTGCACATGATCAGAAACAATAAACAACAAAAAAAAGCCTTTGTCGTACGAAAATCTTCGGAAGAATTTTTGTAAAAAAATGTCTTTCATCGGTTCTGATTTGCTGTGAAACATCAAGATAAATCGGACGAACGTTTGCACGATTTTCTTATCGTGTGTACCCCACTTTAGGCTCCATTCACACTTGTGATTAGGGTTATAGTGTGAATCCTGGCTGCAAGAATCACAGGCGTCCTGTGACCAGAATGCCAGGTGTTTGCCAACAGTCGCTCGGCCTGTACAAAGCAATGACAGGCTGATGGCAGACGCAGCTGTCTGTGGCTTTTGGCACATCCAGCGATTAGCTGTGGTTAGGAACAAATGTTCATTCATGGATGCAAGTCTGTCTGTGTCCAGACATGACCATCTATCCCTAACCCAAGGGAATCAGTGGATGTCTAATTACTTCAGAACAGCCACGGACAGCTGTGGCTGCACCTATCATTCTGACCGCAGGAATTCTCTGATTCTTGTGGACAGAATTTACACTGTAGCCCTAATTGCCAGTGTGAATGGGGCCTTAGGCACCATCTGTAATTTTCACTAGGCACTCTGGATACCTGGTGTCCCAGATCTGTCTAGACCTTTAAAGCTAGTCATTCCAGAAGGGAAAAAAAACGTTTCAAAATTTTTCAAAAAATTTGCAAAAAAAAAACACATACTCATGACAGTATTACTGTCAGAAATGGTCAAAGCTCATCAGCTCAAATGATCATAAAGGAGTTTCACTAAATAAACAATAGTCGTCAATGCTGCCATCTACTGGAGATTTTAAGAACTGTGAACTACAGCAGCCGTGGTCCTTGCTTTTCAGAACTGTGTATTAAATAATTAAACCCTGACCAAAAAATTCTTTCTTTTGTAGAGCGTTGTAGGTACAAGAGTGCTGCGTTGTTTTTTTTTCTAAAAAAATAAATACAGTTTTTCCTTTTTTATATTGCTCATGTTCGCTCTACTTGCACTGCTCATTCCAACAATAGCAATGTAAAATCACAATATGTACTGGCTATGACAGAAAGTGCCATAGTTTGCAGGAAAGGGTGACAACATCATAGATGAATTGATTTATCAATGTCAGCCTGAAATAGAAAGCGGCGGATGTTATCCAAATTAAACATATGGGCAAAATATAATTATAATATAGTGACAGACATTCATATACATGTTTTTATTACCTGTTGATCCTGCCAGTAGATCCATTATTTTCTCACTTCCAATAACTAGACATGTGCACTGCCGAAAAATTAGTTTTTTCCGTTTTATTCATTTTTTTGCTTTTTTCGAAAATTTGAAAATTCTGAATTTCCAAATTCCGATTTTCCGAATTTTCGAATTTCCGAATTTCAGAAATTCGAAAAATTCGGAATTTCGAATTTTGCAATTTCGAATTTTCGAACTTCCGGAATTCGAATTTCGGAATTTCAAATTTCTGAATCTGGGGCTACTGCAGACTGTCAGTGTATCTGTCTGCTTGTACCTCGTAATGGGCAGGCAGTTACGCAATGACAGGAAGACTCAATGAACTACCTAGAGCGCTCATCAGCAAAGGTTGTTGGGACTTGAAGTTCATTCATTCACAGGGAACTGTGAATGAATGATGCGGTCATGTGGGTGGAGCCCTGCACAGCTGTGTGCTTTTCAAATTGTGACAGCGGTACCAGGAGAAGATCCCAGGCCTGCTATTATGGGAGGGGGGGTTAGATCAGCGAGAGGCTGCAGGAGTGAGCATTTTACATGTTGCGGAACATGTAACATGTCCCCAAAGGTAAACGTACCCTTAAAATACAGCAAATTATTAAACAGAATACACACTTTTTTTGGGCATTTACAGGTACATATGCAGCAACATATTTGATTTAACCGCTTAACGACCGGCCACTGTATATATACGTCGGCAGAATGGCACGGACAGGCATAATCACATACCTGCTGTGTGGACGGCAGGCATTTTTTAAATATATTTTTTGGGGATATTTATTATAGCAAAAAGTAAAAAATATTGTAATTTTTTCAAAATTGTCGCTCTATTTTTGTTTATAGCGCAAAAAATAAAAACCGCAGAGGTGATCAAATACCACCAAAAGAAAGCTCTATTTCTGGGAAAAAAGGACATCAATTTTGTTTGGGAGCCACGTTGCACGACCGCGCAATTGTCAGTTAAAGCGACGCAGTGCCGAATCGCAAAAAGGGGCCTGGTCTTTAACCAACTAAAATGGTCCGGGGCTTAAGTGGTTAAAGTGCTAAAAAAAATAGGGTTTATACCCTAATGCATTTTCTGCATAAACCTTTCAAAAACTGCTCCCCCCAGCCCCCTTTAATCACTTACCTGAGCCCAATCTTGATCCAATGCTGTGCCTGTCTGCAAAACAGACAAAACCTGTGAGGAGGGAGTAGAGCCATCTATGGACGCACAATTGGCTCCCGCTACCAGGGCCGGACTTAACATTGAGCTTGACTGGGCTCAAGCCCATGGGCCCTGCCCAATAGGGGGCCCCTGCCTGTTAAAGTCTCCTTACTTTTTTTTCCGTCCTGCAATCAGTGGCGGAACTACCGCCATAGCGACCCACGCGGGCGCTATGGGGCCCGCAGCTGAGTGGGGCCCCGGGAGGATGAGGATGCATTCTTGCCAATTTTTTTCTTCTTGCTGCTGCTAGAGGTCTGCGGCACTGGTCATTTCTGTATCTCCCGCCATTTTACCAAAGACCAGTTAAGGAAAAATCAAGAGGCGGAGCCCCGGTGGCAATCAAAGCAGCTGCAATAGAAATGGAGCTCCATTTCTATTGGCCACTTTCTTGCCACCCAGGCTCCACCTCTTGGTTCTGTAAATGGCGCGGAGACGAGCACAGTGAGCATCCTGAGCGGTGCCGAGGCCCGATGGAGTCCTGGGTCCCGGCGCCGCGCTGTGCTGTCTCACTCTCACTGGCTGCCAGTGCCTCCTATCACTTCATGCCGCCCGGAGAGTCAGTGACAGTCTGAGCAAGTAACACTCTGGGCGGCTCCAGGTGCATGAATGGGGTGGGGGGGTCTGTACTCCTGATGGGGGAGTTGAATTGTCCTGGGGGGGGTCTGTACTCCTGATGGGGGGGTGAATTGTCCTGGGAGGGTCTGTACTGCTGATGGAGGTTAATTTCCAGGGGGGGTTTGTACTCCTGGGGGGTAATTGTCCTGGGGGGGTGAATTGTCCTGGGGGGTCTGTACGCCTGATGGGGGTTAATTTCCAGGGGGGGTTTGTACTCCGGAGGGGGTGAATTGTCCTGAGGGGGTCTGTACGCCTGATGGGGGTTAATTTCCAGGGGGGTTTGTACTCCTGGGGGTGTGAATTGTCCTGGGCGGGTCTGTACTCCTGGGGGGGGGTGAATTGTCCTGGGGGGGGTTTGTACAGATGGAGGGGGTTGAGTTGTCCTGGGGGGGTCTGTACAGATGGGGCTGGTTTGTCCAGGGGGTCTGTACTGATGGAGGAGGGGGTGGTTTATCCTGTGGGGGGGTCTATACTGATGGAGGAGGGTCTGTACTGAGGGAGGACAATGGGAGGAGGGGGTAATGCCATGTTTTTCCGCACCGGGTGACACCAACCCTAGTGACGCCACTGGGGACAGCTGATGTAAGGAGGGACTCTACTGGGAATGCCTGATGTAAGGATGGACTCTGCTGGGGACACCTGATGGCATCTGGTGGCAGGCGACGTGGCAAGTGACAGGCTTGGGGCTCCCATTGATTCTACATTATGGTGAGTTGAACTATTTCATTTTATATTACAATGTAATATAAGAAATAATGTGCTTTAATCATCCTGACACCATAACAACCATGGTGCCGTGATGATTGAAGCACTAACACCAGGTGTTTGGAGTCTCTTTATCTGCTGATTGCTAAACTTTCTGGAATACACATATTTCTATTGTGGTGTAGGATCTGGGCGTGCTGTCCCTCCATCTCTCTTTCTTTCTTTCTCCATCCCTCATTCATCTCAGACTCTAACCACACCCCCTTCTGAGCCACGCCCATTTGTGCCACGCCCACTAGTTTGCGTGAACCACGCCCATTTTTCGTAATGTGTAGAAGGTAGGGCCCGAAAGTGACTCAAGCCCAGGGGCCCCCACCACCCTAAGTCCTGCCCTGCCCGCTACTGTCAATCACAGCCAAGGAGGAGGTGGGGCTAAACCACACTCTGTGTGTCTTATGGACACACAGAGCAAGGCTCTGGAGTGGGCATCTACAAGTGCCCCCATAGCAGGGGGGAGGAGCCAGGAACACCGGTGGGGACCCGAAAAGAGGTTTGGGGCCGCTCTGTGCAAAATCAATACACAGAGCAGGTAAGTATAACATGTTTTATGAAAGAGCCCTGGGGCCATCATAAATATTTTATTATTTTTTTACAGAATTGTGAATTTCAAAGTCAGAATTCTGAGATTCCAAGTTTAGGCCATGCTAAATCAAAGTCAGAATTTCTGAGCTTCAAAGTTAGATATTCTGAGCTTCCAAGTTTTGGCCATGCTAAATCAAAGTCCGCATTTCTGAGTTTCAAAATCAGAATTCTGAGATTACAAGTTTGGGTCATGCTAAATCAAAGTCCGCATTTCTGAGCTTCAAAGTCAGAATTTCTGAGCTTCCAAGTTTTGGCCATTCTAAATCAAAGTCATCATTTCTGAGCTTCAAAGTTAGCATTTCTGAGCTTCAAAGCTTCCAAGTTTTGACCATGCTAAATCAAAGTCAGAATTTCTGAGCTTCAAAGTCCTTTCCACTTCCATAGAATGCAGAACACAATGGCCAGCACAATTCTGCACCCAAACTTATTGGAAACATTACATTGTTGCCCCTACATGAGGGAATTCTAAATGGCTAGAAGGCAGCAGGACACTGTGTGTCTATGGTCATAACGGATCAATCATCATAATTGCTTATCTAGGCTAATAGTTTTTTTGCAGACAATTAGCCCCATATCAACTTAGAGTTCTGACTTTCAAACAGAATTCAGTAAAAAAAAAAAAAATTATGATGGCTCCAAGGCTCCTTCATAATGTTTGTTATTTAAAATAAAATAAAAATGACCTTTATTACTTTAATGAAAAAAAAATGTAAAACAGGAAAAGATATCACAAACTAGGCAAAAAACCAACCAGAATTAAAAATGGGCATAAAAAAAAAATCTGCTTTGTTTTGGCATGCAAAGTTTCTTCTGCAAAAAACTTCTTCCTAGCAATTTTTTTTAGGTTGTGTACACTGCCTGTGCTGTGTTTCCAGTACACCATAACTCTAGCACAGGATGTCAACAGACTTGGAACGATGGCAGGGGCATGGACGTTTCATTGTTGAAAGATCTCACACTAGAGAAGGGGCGTCCAAACTTTTTAATTTTTTTTCAAAGAGGGCTAGATTTGATGAATTGAACATGCGTGAGGGCTGACCATTTTACCTGACATTCTTTGAACCATTAAAATTAAATGCAAATTACCTAATACACTTTGGCTGTGTGTGGTTAAGAGTCTAGGGATGAGTTTGGGCGTGTTATTTGGATATACCGTATTTATCAGCGTATAACACACACCTTCACTTTAAGAGGGAAGCTTCAGGAAAAAACTGTGAAGCAAAATAAGGGTCAGTGCCCATCTTCAGCCTCGCCATTGCCATGAATGCAGCCTCGCCATTGCCATGAATGCAGCCTTTGAATGCAGCCTTCACCATTGCCATGAATGCAGCCTCACCATTGTCATCAGTGTAGCCTGATCGATGCTCATCTGCAGCCTCGGAGGGGACAGGGAGGGGGGCGCCAACAGATTACATACTGGAGAATCTCCTGTTTACACAGCGGCCTCCTTAATACAATGTCCCTGTCAGAAAAGGGGACTCACCAAGGCCGAGATGCAGAGAGCGGCTCACTCTTGCGACTAAGCGCACTCCACCCCCTGGAGGTGATACAGAGGGTAGATGGCACAAAGAGGCACAAGCTACCAGCAGGCAGGGTAGAACTTGCGTGGAGATCCTGTAGAACTGGTGCAGGAACCGATGGGTATCAGGATCCAACAGGAGAAGTCAGGTAGGAAGTCCAGAGCAGGCTGAGGGCCAAACACAGGTGAGTAGGCAATCCAGGTCACAGGCTGAGGGTCAAGGCACTGGAGACAGGAGGCAATCCGGGTCACAAGCAGGGGGGCAAACACAGGAGACAAGAGAAGAGTCCGTTAAACAAGCCGAGGCCAGGTCCAGGAGAAGATCAGAGTAGGTCAGGGTCACAGCAGGTAATCAAACAACAGGAAACAGGAACTCAGGTACAGGAAGCTGAACGACAAACCAGCAATTCTTCTGAGCACTTGCTCAGCTTTTATAGGCAGCCAGGAAGTCATGTGGTGCGTGCGCGCAGTTCGGTTGGGCCGCGAACGCGCATGCGCGGGAGCGCCGTTCCGCCGCGCATGCGCACAGGGATACAGCCATGTTGGCCAATTTGAAGCTGAATGTTTCTCTGTCAGTCCCGCCTCCTATGATAGACAGAACAGTCGTCCAATGCCAGCCCAGGAGATGGGACTTCCTATTACAGAAGCCACAGAGTAAACCGGAGATTCTCCTGTATGCAATCTGACGGCACTCGTCCCGCCCCCTAGCTGTCCCCTCCGAGGCAGCCATAACGATAAATACAGTATATATCTTTTGTGGCCCCCCAACGAACCCCAGAGTGCCGCACGGTGCTCGGGATTCGCTGGGGGCCACAAAAGGTCTATATATCCAAATTACGAGTGGGGCCGCATTAAACTGGAACGGGGGTCGCAATTGGCCCGCGGGCTAGACTTTGGACATGCCTGCACTAGAGGGTAAGTGGGTCTTGATGTGTAAGTAGGTTGGGCATACCTGCACCATAGGCACCATAGGACAAAAGCCCACAAACCCTGCAAGTGCTGAAGTTCTGCTTTAACAGCGAGTAGCATTGTTAACGTTGGCTCAGTATCTCAACGGGTCCTGATGCTTCAACAACTAAAGGATGGGCAGATATCTCCCTACCAATATTATCAGAGAGCTATCTGCTCCCCCCCCCCCCCCCCCCACTTATACACAAAGCTCTGTCACTATTGTAAACAACTTGCAACTTTCATCCTTGGGAGAATTACATTAGTAGACAATGATCTTTTTTATGCTAATGAATTCCTTCTCATGCAAATTGCATCAGTTGTTAACATACTGAATATCCACTTCAGTTGTCTGACTGGTGTTGTAAGCCCCAATGGCAGACGAGCATCCAGGCACCAACAGTTGATCGTGCACTCCTAATGTTCTTCTTGACCAACCATCAGCATTTAGTCAGTGGAGATGGGTAGGTAACACTGCCAGTTCTTATAGAATTATAGGAACAATATATTGATTCTCTCAGTTAGCTGGTGGTAGTGCATGGGACTTGTGCACTCAAGACTGTCAATGAATAGGGAAATGTCAGTTGGTGAAGCTTAGTTATGAAGTCAGGCCCTGGAAATGATGTGAAACTAAACCAGACACTTTCACAAAGAAGAAGCTTGTCTGCCTAATTCAGGTAATAACAGCTAAATTGCAATCCTGTACGTAGGCAGGTGTCTACTTTCTCCAGTGCAGGTGGTGCTCTTCTGCAGCGGCACTGCAGTTGGAGAGGAAGTCGAGAGGAACATGGTTCTTTATGGTTTCCTGGGGTCACTGGGGAAGCTATCCCATTGGAATGCTGCAACACCATGTGGCTCTAGCAGCCATCTTGGGTCAGGCAGAGCCTTTTATTTTTTTTTAAAGCCCTGGCTCCCAGGTTTGGCATGCGTTTTGCGAGTGGGTAGAGTAGGGACAAAACTAGCCACAGGGAAATGTTCCTGATAAGAAGGAAAAGCATAGGGCTCGCAACTTCCCTGGACATTTTCCTGATTGGGTACAAGAAGGTCATGCTGCATTCTGCCCCCCCTTAACAGGCTCTGTCAGTTTGGCTGAATCCTGCTCTCTACACGCTGTTGCAGTGTTGTGAACCATCTTTGCATTATGTCAATACAAGTCCTTTTATCGCAGTGGGACTGTGTGTTTTTATGCCGCCTACTCACTCCCAGTGTCAGGCTCCACCCCTACATGTTTTGTCCGTTCTGACTTCATCAAGGGGTATCCGCATGCACAGCCCACGGCAGAAATTTGGCAATGCCGGGGCTGATGGTACTCCAATGCATTTACAAGAGTGATGCAATCCCTGTCCAACACCTGAAAGCAGATGCTCAGGATGCCTCCGGGGAACGCCAGGACATCACATCCAAGCTGGGTATAGTTACGCTTTCACTGTGCCACGCGTTGAGAATGTTGGGGTGAGAACAATAATTCTAGGTCCATGGATTAACTGCAGTCTGCAATCTAGGGCTGCAGTTAACTGTAAACGTATGACCTGTAAGGCTCGGTTTACATTGGTGTGATGCGGGAACCCTGTAAATCCACTGCAGTTTCCCGCATTGCATCGCATCACACTGCCCTATGCGAACTGCTGGGCGTGTCAATACAAAGTTAATGACCCCCCCATGTCAGTTTGCATATCGCAGAGCGAACATTCAATTCAGACAGGAATCGGATGCATGGGTGTGAACACCTATGCAATCTGATTCTGGTGTGGACTAAAAAAAAGGGTCCTGCACGAGTTTGCTCCGAATGCAATGTGAATTCAGCCATACAATCTGTATGGCTGAATTTGCATCGCACAGACATCGCATGTGATTTGCACAGAAGTGCAGTGCAAAAACACATGCAATGTCTGACATCGTAGCAGTGGGATCCGGCCCTAAGAGCTTTTAACCACTTAAGGACCCCCACACGACGATGTACGTCGACAGAATGGCACGGACAGGCACAAGGGTGTACAGGTACGTCCTCTTTAAGAACCCGTCCGTGGGTCGCGTGCGTCGCCGGCGGCGCACTCGCGACCCGGTCCGAAGCTCCATGACCGCGCCCGCGGGACCCGCCGACCCGATCGCCGCTGGTGTCCCGCGATCAGGTCACAGAGCTGAAGAACGGGGAGAGGTAAGTGTAAACAAACCTTTCCCCATTCTTCCTAGTGGCATGTCAGTGATCGTCTGTTCCCTGTCATAGGGAACGACGATCAGTGACGTCACACGCCAAGCCACGCCCTCCTACAGTAAGAATCACACATTAGGTCACACTTAACCCCTACAGCGCCACCTAGAGGTTAAACCCTTCACTGCCAGTGTCATTTTCACAGTAATCAGTGCATATTTCTGATCGCTGTAAAAATTACAATGGTCCCAAAAATGTGTCAAAAGTGTCCGCCATAATGTCGCAGTCACGATAAAAATCGCTGATCGCCGCCATTACTAGTAAAGAAAAATTATTAATAAAAATGCCATAAAACTACCCCCTATTTTGTAGACGCTATAACTTTTGCGCAAACCAATCAATAAATGCTTATTGCGATTTTTTTTTTTACCAAAAATATGTAGAAAAATACGTATCGGCCTAAACTGAGGAAAAAAAAAGTTTTTTTATATATTTTTTGGGGATATTTATTATAGCAAAAAGTAAAAAATATGTAATTTTTTTCAAAATTGTCACTCTATTTTTGTTTATAGAGCAAAAAAAAAATAAAAAAAAACGCAAAAAAAAAAGACAGCTCTATTTGTGGGAAAAAAAGGATGTAAATTTTGTTTGGGAGCCACGTCGCACGACCGCGCAATTGTCAGTTAAAGCGACGCAGTGCCGAATCGCAAAAAGGGGCCTGGTCCTTTAGCTGCAAAATGGTCCAGGGCTTAAGTGGTTAAACCTTCATTTATGAAGATTTTTCAGTACTGTATTTTTATTATTTTTATTTCACGGGCGTGCACAATTTTAAACCTTTTAAATTTTTGGTATCTCTTTACTCAACGCAATCTCCTCTTTTATATTTCACTAAAAATGGTTATTCTGTTGTGTTTTGTTTACACTAACATTTATTCTACTGTATTTTTCCTTGAAATAGCTGCACAAATATTGCATGACATAAAATATTACAACTACCATCACTTTATTCTCCAGGGCCTCTGCTTTTAGAAAATATATAAGGCTTGTGGGGTCTAAGTAATTTTCTAGGAAAAAAAAAAAGTATATTTACATCATTACTTTGACGTTCAATATCGTTATTATAGCAGCAGCTATTGTATCTGCCCTAACCCCAGTATATTTTTATTCAGTGGGCGATTCGGTATCTAATAATAGTGGTCCCCGCTGCGGATTCACAGCGGGATCACTTTAGAGGCGGAGGGAGAGGTCTCCCCTGCCCACTCCCGCTGCTTCCTGGTCATTTCCGAGCTTACCGGAGCCTTTGGTAAGTTTAGAACCAATACGATGCGGCCGATGGCTGGGCAGGAAGTCGAGTGAGGGCACGATAGCCTCCACTTGGCTCTATGCCCTTGGAGGACCGAAGCGACCTCTGATGTCACTTTCGGATCTCAGGCTTAGAGATGATGATTTTTTATTTTTTTTTGGTCAGTGTCAAAAAAATTTTTTTTTTAAGTGTAAATGAGAGATCCAAGGTCTTTGACCCCAGATCTCATAATAAAGAGGACCTGTCATGCTTATTTCTTTTACAGGGGATGTGTAAATTCTTTGTAATAGGAATAAGGGCCCTTTCACATGGGCTGTCTAATCAGGTCCGCCTGTCAGTTTTTCAGGCGGACCTGATCGGACCCTCCAGTCTCCCCATTGGTGCGGCAGATGTTAGTGGTGACATGTCTGCTGACATCTGCCTGTATCTGATCTGATCTGCAAAATCCAGATGGATGGTAGTCCTATTTTCCAACAGAAAAAAAATCTCCTGCGCTCTGGTGTTTCGCTAGACACGGGTAGTGTAGTCCGGTCTTTAGTTTAAGACAAGGTCTAGAGTCTTGCAGCCCTCCTCAGAACAATGGGTGTTCATATGGCTAAAAAGAAAAAGAAAGAAAGGAGGGCGCACCAACCTAGTGCATTACCACATATAAAAGTTTTATTATAAATAGAATAAAAGCAATAGTCCTACTCACAAACGAGCTTAGGTAAAAGCTTTTTCTGACAATCAAGCTGGATCTCTTGGCACCTGCAGGCAGGACTTGATGACAAGAGGATCGGACGGTACCTCAAACGGCTGACGCGTTTCTGGGGCGCACCCCCTTCTTCAGAGCCTAGGCGGTCCGTGATGCCCCTCTCCTGTGTGCCCCCATATATATATATATATGTGTACACATATATATGGGGGCACCCTTTTGGGATGAGAACGTGGGAGTTCCATCCCTATAGGCAGGGTAAGCCGTGATTGAGAGGCGGGGCTCAGTTGATTGATGGTCACCTGATTTTGGACCTATAGATGCACATGTGTACACATATATGGGGGCACACTGGAGAGAGGTACCACGGACTGCCTAGGCTCTGAAGAAAGAGGTGTGCCCCAGAAACGCGTCAGCCGTTTGAGGTACCGTCCGATCCTCTTGTCATCAAGTCCTGCCTGCAGGTGCCAAGAGATCCAGCTTGATTGTCAGAAAAATAGGATTTTTGTACTCACTGTAAAATCCTTTTCTCTGACATCCATGGACTGACACGGTGTCTCTTTACACTTTACACGTGGGGTTATGTCCCTGCTTGCAGGAGAAGACCTAGGCAGAATGTGAGATGTTATACATACATTCTAAAAGCCAGAGTTGAACAGCCCCGCCCAGGGGGGTGGTCCCTCCGGGCATAACCCACCCCCTGCAGTCAGCAGACCTCAGTTCGTAACAAAGCAGTACAAACTTTAAAAGGAAGGGTGGGTGCCGTGTCAGTCCATGGATGTCAGAGAAAAGGATTTTACGGTGAGTACAAAAATCCTATTTTCTCTTATCATCCATGGACTGACACGGCGTCTCTTAATCACTGTACACGTGGGATGTCCCAAAGCAGTGTCAAGAGGGATGGGGGCAGTATGAATGGAAAAACCAAAAAACTTCACTCCAAACAAGGCAGAGCTCCTTAACGGAGGAGTTGCCACTTTAAACAGCGGTCTGCAACACCTTGCGGCCGAAGGAAGCATCCGGAGATGCAGCCACATCAACCCTATAAAACATAGAAAAGGTATGAAAAGACGACCAGGTCGCCGCCTTGCACACTGTGCAACCGACGTTTGATGTCGGAAAGCCCAGGAAGCACCAATTGCCCTGGTGGAATGCGCCGTGCCCGGAAAGGGAGGCGCCCGCCCCTTGAGAGCATAGGCTTGAATGACGGTTTGTCTGATCCACCTAGAAATGGTGGCAGACGAAGCCGCTTGGCCCTGTTTTGGACCAGAGACAGTTACAAACAGTGAGTCAGACTTCCGAATAGAAGCAGTAGCAGACAGGTACACCCGCAAGGCCCGTACCACGTCCAATGTGTGAAGCACAAACTCTCTGGGATGCGATGGGTGAGGACACAAGGACGGGAGGACAATGTCCTCAATTAGGTGAAAGGCCGAGACCACCTTTGGCAAAAAAGAAGGTCGCAGACGCAACACCGCCTTATCTTTATGGATGACCAAATATGGCGACTTGCAGGACAAGGCCGCCAACTCAGACACTCGTCTAACAGAAGTAACTGCCACTAAAAGGGCCACCTTCTGAGACAAAGTCAAGAGGGGAATATCCCTGATATTCTCAAAGGGAGGTTCCTGGAGAACCGAGAGCACCAATTCAGATCCCACGGGGGGAGAGGAGGCTTGACAGGAGGGAGCACATGGCGAACCCCCTGCACAAAGGTGCTAACCAAGGAATGACCCGCTAGTGGTCGCTGAAAGAAGACGGCCAAGGCCGAAATCTGACCCTTAATGGTACTCAAAGCGAGCTTTTGGGCCACTCCACGCTGCAGAAAACGCAGGATTCTTGGGGCGGAATACGTCCGAGGACGCCAGTCCAGCTCTTCGCACATGGCGATGTAAGCTTTCCAGGTACGGTGATAGATCATTCTGGAGGAAGACTTCCGTGCCCTTAACATGGTCGAAATGACCGAGTCCGAGAGACCTCGGTCTCTCAACACCTGGCTTTCAACAGCGATGCCGTTAAAGCCAGAGACTGTAAAGCAGGATGAAATATAGGACCTTGAGACAGAAGGTCCTCCCTTCTTCTACGAGACGTACCAGATCGGTGTACCAGTGACGCCGAGGCCAATCCGGAGCAATGAGGATCACCGGAATTCCCTCGGTCGCCACCCTGCGCAGCAGGCGAGGGAGCACTGCAGCAGAGGATAACGTATATCAGGTGATGACCCCATGGGGCCACCAACGCATCCGAGGCATCCGCCCAAGGATCCCTGGATCTGGCCACAAACCTCAACACCTTGCGATTGAGTCAAGAGGCCATCGGGTCCACATCCGGTGTGCCCCACCGTCGGCAAAGGAGTTGAAATACCTCTGGGTGCAAGGACCACTCTCCCTGGTACAGCGTCTGGCAACTCAGATAGTCCGCCTGTCAATTGTCTATGCCCGGAATGTAAACGGCCGACAGAGCCGGCACGCTTCTTTTGGCCCACTTCAGGATACGGGCGACCTCGGAAGCCGCAGCTGAGCTCCGAGTCCCCCCTTGATGGTTGACATACGCCACCGCCGTGGCGTTGTCCGACTGGATCCTGAGGGAGCAATCCTATAATCTCTCAGACCACGAGGAGAGGCACAGTCTGATGGCCCGTATTTCCAGAACATTGATCGTAAACGGGCTTCGTCCGGAGTCCAAAGCCCTTGGGCCGACAGGACTCCCCAGACTCCACCCCAGCCCGTCAGGCTGGCGTCCGTCGTGAACACCGTCCATTGGATGGGGAGGAACGACTTCCCAGACCGAGAGCTGGGGACCCCAACCACATGTCAGGGACGCCCTGACCAGGTGACTCACCTGGATCGGAAGATCCAAAGACAACGGGGATTTGTCCCAAGAGAGCAAGATCTCCTTCTGCAATGCCCTGGTGTGTGATTGGGCATGCGGAACAGCCTCGAAGGAGGCCACTATGAGTCCCAGGACTCTCATGCAAAAACGGATTGACGACCATTTTCGGGATGTCAGCACCCGCACTGCAGACTGAAGTGTCAGTAACTTCCCCGGAGGTAGGAATACCTTTGCCTCCAAGGAGTCCAGAATCAGACCTAGATACTCCAGACGCTGAGTCGGGACCAGGACTGACTTCTGAATGTTCAGGAGCCACCCGAAGTCCCTGAGGGTCTGACTGACGATAGTCACACTGTCTTCTAATTCTGAGCCACTTTCTGCTCTTAGAAGAAGATCATCCAGATAGCCCACGACAGCAATGCCTCGCAATCTCAGCAAAGCTAGAACCGGAGCAAGCACCTTGGTGAACACCCTCGGTGCCGAGGCTAGGCCGAAAGGAAGAGCCACAAATTAATAGTGGACTTCGCCGATCGCAAGCGCAGAAACTTCTGGTGACTTGCGCAGATCGGAACATGCAAGTAGGCGTCCTTGATGTCCAAGGCCGCCAAAAAAAAAACCTTGATGGAGTGTAGCGATCACCGTGCGAATGGATTTCATGCGAAATTTTTGCACCTTCACAAAGGCATTCAGGGCCTTGAGGTCCAGGACAGGCCGAACCCCGTCCTTTTTTGGGACGACAACAGATTCGAGTAGAAGCCCCGCAACCTCTCCTGTGACAGAACCAGCAAAATCACTCCGGACCTGATCAAATCCTGAACAGCCCCCAATAGGGCTGCCCGACGGGCAGGAAGGAGAGGAAGATTCGAGGGAAAGAATCTGTCTGGGGGCCAGGAACGGAACTCTATCCTGTAACCTGAGGGGACCACCTCGCACACCCACCGGTCGGAGATCCGAGAGGTCCACTGATCCGTGAACCTGCAAAGTCGCCTCCCCCACCCCAGAGTCGGGTGGGGACAAGACTTCACGCGGAGGCGGGCTTGGGAGCCGGCTTGTTTGGCTTACGCACCCAGGGGCACTTGTGTCCACCAGCCGCACTGCTGTCAGTCTGGGAGGGCCTACCCGAGGACTCTGACTGACGAAAAAAAAAAAATTTGCTGGAAAGGAAGGACCCTGCTTACGGCGGGCCTCCTTACCCTTGCTAGTCTGAGGAAGAAGATTGCTCTTACCTCCCATGACATCCTTGATGATGTCATCCAGCGCAGCACCGAAAAGCCTACCACCTTTAAATGGTAGATCCGTCAGGAGCTTCTTAAAGGCTAGGTCAGCAGACCAGCATTTCAACCAGATAGGACGACGCAATACCACCACTGAGACAGAGGCCCTGGATAATAAGGGGCCGCGTCTAACGTGGCGTCGCACACATAAACCAGGCCCTGTACCATTTTGGTGGGCCAGAGCAATAGTGTCTGGAAGAAGATTATGCTCCTGTACAGTTTGGTGCAAAATTTTTGTCAATCCCGTAAGTGTCTGAGACACAAGGGTCGCCGCTACCTAAGGCCGTAGGGCGGATCCCAACAAGGCATACATGGCTCTGCTCACCACTTCTGACCTCCTGTCAGTGGGGTCCTTAATGCAGGAGTCCCCGCCATCAGGAGAGTGGTGGCCTTGTTCAACCTGGCGACTGGAGGGTCGACCACTGGGGGAGAAGCCCACTTTTTAAGTAGAGCATCTTCAAAGGGGTATCTGATAGACAAACGCCGCAGGACCATAAAAGTCTTCTGCTGCTTTTCCCAAACCTGGTCAATGAACTGGTCAAAGAAAGGTGCGTATGGAAAAACATTTATAGAAGGCCTGGCCTTAAAAGAACCACAGGAGACTGTATCCGCCTGAGGTTCTGCGTCCGCAGCATTCAGCTTGAGAGTGTCCCTCACAGCATCAATGAGTTCACTAACAAGCGCCCTGTCATTTACTGACTCAGAACTGGAGATTTCCACACAAGGAATGTCCTGCTCAAAACCATCAAAATATTCAGAGCTAGGGTCCTGAGCGGTAGTGGCTAGACCCATATCTGAATCAGCGCACCCCCCTTGTGGAGATAAAGTGGGGAGAGGGCGCTTTTTTGCTCCCTTGCGCTCGCACACCGCTTCCCTCCTGGTCAGAAATGATTCCAGGACTGCCGACAACTGGTCCATAGGGACCGCAGGTGCTGGAGCACTGCCTGTTGCCTCTGACATGTAAGGGGAAGCTGGTGCCACTGACTCCATATTGTCCCTCTCTGAGACTCCTCAGATAAAAAAGTCCACCCACAGGCTGTGCTGACTGAAGAGGGGGCGCCCAGGGGACTCACCAGACCAGACCAGGACCGCTCAGTTCCGCTGTCTGTACCGCGCTGTGTGAGCACGAGTGAGCTGTGAGGAGATTGTGAGGAGATTTGTGCTGTTACAGCTGCGATAGAGGCCAAACTAGGGCTGAAAAGCACGCGGGCTACAAGAAAATGGCCGCCGCACTTCACTGAGGCGATCCGCGGCAAAATGGCCGCCATGCGTAGTTAAAATAAAAAACAGCACACACACAGCGCCAAACGGCGCCCGGGCCCCAAAAACACACAAAAAGCCCCCAGCGATATGCAGACCAGCATGCAGGAGAGACTACTTACCCGTCCCCTGAGGGACCCACTGGTGTGTTTCTGACAGACCTATCGCAGAGTAGTACTGCATAGCTGTCGGCCTGGTCCACCGCGAGAGATACAGTCAGGTACTGTTCAATCTTGAAAGGACCGCGGGAGCATGAAAGCAACCCTGCCACCCCTGGAGTCATGGGGCATGTCGTGAACTGAGTCTCACGCACACAAGGCGAGGATCAGCACGCTCGATGGTCGGACAGGTAAGACTACGAGGATACCAGTGTACCCAACCTGTTGCCCAGCCAACAGTTGATTGAAGGTCTCAAAAATAAAATAATAAAATTCCCAAAGGAATAAAATTTAAAGTAAAATCTTCCAGGAGACTGGCTCCTGAGAGAGCCACGTCTTCTCCTTCTGCTAGGCAGAAAAAAACTGAGGTCTGCTGACTGCAGGGGGTGGGTTATGTCTGGAGGGACCGCCCCCCCTGGGCGGGGCTGTTCAACTCTGGCTTTTAGAATGTATGTATAACATCTCACATTCTGCCTAGGTCTTCTCCTGCAAGCAGGGACATAACCCACGTGTACAGCGATTAAGAGGCGCCGTGTCAGTCCATGGATGATAAGAGAAAAGCTTTTACCTAAGCTCGTTTGTGAGTAGGACTATTGCTTTTATTCTATTTTTAATAAAACTTTTATATGTGGTAATGCACTAGGTCGGTGCGCCCTCCTTTCTTTTTAGTCCTATTTTCCATCCATCTATTTTCTAGCGGATTGGATATGATCGGATGAAAACTGACAGGCGGTCTGTTTTCACCCAATTTCCCTATAGAGGAGTGGAGACCGTGTCCATCTCTGCTCTGCCCAGTGAGCGGAGATCGACTTGTCGTCGGCCTGCTTAGTGGGGATCAGTGGAGCGATCTTCCGCTTAGCAAGTGGAGTCTGCCAAACGAAGGCACCTGTGTAAAAGGGGCCTACAAGTGATAAAAAAAAAAAAAAGGAACAGTGTAAAAATAAAATGTAAAAAATAAAATTTTAAAGCGCCCCATCCCTCCGTGCTTGCGTGCATACTTAAGTCGCACCTACATATGTAAACAGTGTTCAAATCACACATGTGCGGTATCACCGCTATCACTAGGGTGAGAGCAATAGTTCTAGCACCAGACCTCCTCTGTAACTCTAAATAAGTAACCTGTAAATGTTTTAAGAGCATCGCCTGTGGAGATTTTAAAGTACCATAGTTTGTCGCAATTTTAAAGTGTGACATATTCGCTATCTATTTACTCGGCGTAACATCATCTTTCACATTATACAAAAAAAATTGGGCTAACTTTACTGTTTTTTTTTTTATATATAAAAAATAAATAAAAAATTGCGCCGGAAATACTGCAGCGCAAATACAGTGTGACATAAATATTGCAACGCCCGCCATTTTATTCTCTAGCCACATCCCGCCCGGCCTATAGCAGAATGGCGGCTGGGAGGTGGTTCTGTTATCCTGACTGGGTGTCATATGACGTCTAGCAGGATAATATGTCGGCACGTGCCCGCCCGCAGCGAGGCGATCGTTGGTGCTGTGTGTCACTCTGATACACTGCATCTCCGATCGTGGTAAAGACCCCATGACTTAGGCTCCTTGCCACGTGATCAGCTGTGACCAATCACAGTGTGAACCAGGAAGTGCTGGTAAACGTCTTTCCTTGGTTCGCGTTGACAGGGAGAGCCGATCGGCGGCTCTCCCTGTCGGGGGGGGGGGGGGGGGGGGGGGTCTGCACTGATAATCAGCACATTGATTATCAGCGCAGCCCTCATCAGCTGCCAGTCTGTGCTCATAAAAGTGCCAATCAGTAATGCTTGTCATTGCCCTTCAGATGCCAATCAGTATTGCCCTTCAGTAGCGCCTCATCGGTGCTGCCTATCCAGTGCCATCTATCAGTGCCCATCAATTCTATATGTAGCGGCCTCACCCTCTCCCCACTTATTTCCTGTTCTTCTGCTGTTGTCTAGGGGTACCTGGGAGGAGAGAGTGAAGGAACACCACGCCAAGCTCTCACCTCGTATGTGTATGAGGGTTGAGCAAAGCCACTTGAATTACCTCCGTGTCTGCTCACTGCATACGGAGCCTCTGCTTGTTCCGTGGAGATGTGTCTACCAGTAATAGAGCCCCACACCATTAAAAGTCCAACACTCTTTTATTTCTCCATTTGCCAGGATGAACATAATCAGTTGAACTCTTGTAACAGACAGACAGGGGTGTGGATACGAGTAGGCCCAGGCACAAATGAACTCTCCTATTCCTTTTTCGTGAGAATAGGCTTGGCGCACGGTCTCTGCCACTGACCGTGAAGTTGGTAGCTGCCACCTACCGAGTGAACTGTTGCAGCCTCTGCCACAGGCCTGAATGTAACGGTCTCTGCCGCCGACCTTAGAACATGGACCACCTTCCACAGCCCCTGTTTGGAAAGGACATCCATCCCGACGGTCTCCGGAGGCCCTGTCCCGCACTGGCAATATGCTGCACCAGATCTACGGGAAGGTCACCTGCACGGGAAGGTCACCTGCACGGTCCATTCAGGATACTGTCGGCACCTTAGGACGATTCCTCCCGGGCGGGACCCAGTGGAAGAAGCTGGGCCCCAGGCCTGAAGCGACGTACCTCACCCCAGACTAAGGGTGTCTGGGGTGACTCCCGAACTCCTCGTGTCCAGGCCTAGGCCGCCTGGACACCGACCGCAGACAGCAGCCCCCAGGCTGAAGGTGCCTGGCGCTCGGACCTCGTGGCAAAGATGTCCGCCCCCTTTATACCCTCTCCCAGCAAGCACAGCGGGTTCCCTGCCCCGCCGTACAACTGCTGCGAGAGGTCACAAAGGGTACGGCACTGCAGTGATGTTTCAACCCCAGCCCAAAGTGACAGCGCCACCTGCTGGGTCGCAGGGAACTAGACATCACTGATGTCTTCACCCGAATTAACCATTCTCAAAAGTACATACCCGCTACATATATATCAGTGCCCATCAATTCTATATATCCGTGCCCATCAATTCTATATATCAGTGCCCATCAGTGAAGGAGAAAACAAAGATTTTTTTTTAACAGAAACTATGAAAAACTCCCCCCACCCCCCCAAGCATTTCAGTATTTTTTCGTTTGTTTAGCAAAAAATAAAGACCGCGGAGGTGATCAAATACCACCAAAAGAAAGCTCTATTTGTGTGAGGAAAATGCTAAAAATTGAGTTTGAGTACAGCGTCGCACGACCGCGCAATTGTCAAAGTGCGACAGCGTTGAAAGCTGAAAATTGTTTACAAGTAAAAATCTATATTTTTTTTTTTACTAGAAAATTACTTAAACCCCCCAACTATTTTATATATATACACACACTTAGCAGAGATCCTAGCCACTATATATATATATTTGGAGGGGTTTAAGTAATTTTCTATTAAAAAAAAAAATATATATATATATATATATTTTTACTTGTAAAGAAATGTCAGAAAAAGGCTGGTTTGGGCTGCAAGTGATTCCATTCTTCACTGCTCACACTTTTACAATATTCTATATTCTCCGCCCATGACAACCACACCTCCTCCCTCACGCGACCAGTAAGTAGTACATCACTTCCGGAAACCGCCCCCCTCACACTGTTTCTAAGCGACAAGCAGGCTGCGTCATGTGACCCGCTGTCGCGAAGAATCCGTTTGAAGGCTCGCGCTCCCCCTTCCCGCCGCGTCGGTTACCCAGGATACCAGTGCTCAGCCACGCCTTCTTCCATCAGTTCACGTTGACAACAACTGCTGCGTCGTTGCATCGTGCCTTCTTCCCAGCGGCCAATCAGCGAGCGTCAGGAATAAGAACCTTAACCAATAAGGTGACGAGCAGCGTAAGGCATGTAGCCAATCAGCGGTCGGGATGCAGAGAGCACGCCGTTTAAACGGTGTGTTGTGGTGAGAGAGGTTCCGCGGCGGTGGAAGGATTACCGGCGGGGCTGTATAGAACCGGGAGGGGTGGGGAGCGGAGGCCGGCTGTGTGAAGAGTTACGCGGCGGGCGGAAAGATGCCGTCTCGGGTGGAGGACTATGACATGCTGTACACCATAGGCTCCGGGTCGTATGGAAAGTGCCAGAAAATTCGCAGGAAAGCGGACGGGAAGGTGAGGGGATGTAGGGGGGAGCGGGGAGGGCTGTCTGTGTGGGAATAGACCGGAGTGTCCGTTTGGGTTCCCAATAAGTGCGTTGGTGCTGAGCTGCTGTGGACACTAGGGGGCGCTGTGACTGCTGTCTGTCAGGGGGAGACCATGTTATGGATTGGGTGAGGCCAATTGGTTCATCTACCAGCCATAACATTATGACCACTGACAGGTGAAGGTAATAACAAGGATTATCTCATTATAATGCCATCTAATAGTAGGTGGGATAGATTAGGCCGCAAGTGAACATCTTGTCCCTGACGTTGAGGTGTTAAAAGCAGAAAAAAACGGGCAAGTGTAAGGATATGAGTGACTTTGGTAAGGACCAGATGCTCTTGTGAGATGTTCCCGGTCTGCAGTGGTCAGGAGTGACTGAAAGAGCTCCAAGGAAGGAAACGCGGTGACCGGGTCATGGGTGGGCAAGGCGCTGTGATGGGGAGGCTGGTCTGTGTAGTCTGATCCAATAGAAGAGCTACTGGAGCTCAAATGACTGAATAGGTTGGCGCTGGTTCTGATGGAAAGGTGTCAGAGGATCGCAGTTTGGTGTGTGGCTGTGTAGCCGCAGACCAGTCAGACCCGTGTCCACAGCTAAAAGTGCCTACAATGGGCACGTGAGCCTCAGAACTGGACCACAGAGCAATGGAAGGAGGTGGCATGGTCTGATGAATTTAAGAATGATTTGAGGAACACGACAGCAAGTTTTTAGCCGTACCGAAATTATTACCACCGATATGGTACCAAAAAAAGCCAACCACCAAACACAAGCTTTCTTCATGACTGCACTATAGCCGATGATTGACAGCTACAGCGTGATTGCACATTGCCGGAAGGGTGTCATATGACGTTCCTCTCATGATCGCGCCCCCCCCCTGCGGCATGCATCGGCAGTGATCTTCCAGACGCAACTAATCACAGAACAAGGTAAAGAGCCAATCACAGTGGCTCTTTACCACGTGATCAGCTGTGTCCAATCACGGTCTAAACAGGAGTTGCCAGTTATCGGCATTCCTCGCCACACAGTGCACGAGGAGAGCGGATAAGCAGCAATCCACACAGGGGACCTCTAAACTGATAATCGGAGCACTGATCCACCCAGTGTCCTGATAATCAGTGAAGGAAAAAAATTACTTATTTACTAAATTTTAGAACAGAAACTAAGGGGGGGAATTTTTTTTTAAAATATATGTATATATTTCATAATGTTTGTCTTTTTTGTCATTTGTTTAGCATAAAACAAACCTAGTGGTGATTCAATACCAATAAAATAAAAATTTCATTAGGGTACAGTGTTGTATAACTGCGCAATTGTCATTCAACCCTGGTTCACATTGATGCGATTTGACAAGTGAAATTGCTTGCTAAATCGGTGCGACGCTGAGTTTCTGTACTACTTTTGGTGATTTCGGGGTGCGATGTCTATGGACATCTGTGCAGAAACCCGCACAGATGTCCCTGAAATCACCCCCGAAGTTGGTACTGACATGCGGGAATAAAATTGTGCGAGTTCAGCTGAACTCAACAATTTCATTCCCGTAGTCAGTGTGAACCTGGGCTTAAAGTTTAATCACCACTGGGTTTTATTTTTTGCAAAACAAACGGAAAAAGACTGCATTTTGAAACAACGTTTTTCATAGTTTATTATCAAATTTGTCAAACGGGTAATTTTGATGGACACTGATTGGACTGTACAGATAATCAGTGCCCTGATCATCAGTGTAGGTGTCCTTTTAACACAAGCCTGTTATTGTCTCTCTCTTCTCCTCACGCTGACGGAGTGCCAATAACCGGCTTGTGTTTACATCGTGATCAGCTGTCATTGGACACAGCTGAACATGTGGTAAAGGGCCGCTATGATTGGCCCCTTTACCCTGATCTGTGATCAGCTGAGTTCGAAGTACTTGGTGATCAGAGCGTGCTGCAGCTGGTGTGTGGGCAGTGTGATCCTAGCAGGACATTCAATGTAAGCTTGTGCTGTAGCCTTCATTCGACTATAGGGCGGGAAGGGGTTATTGTGTTGTAATAAAATTTTTCAAAAGCAGTTTTCAAGTTTATTTCTCTTTTTTTTTTTTGTACATGGACGGACACAGCTCCTTTAATTCTTGACAGTTTTTTTTCTGCCTAGTCCTCTCCTATGAACAGGAACATAACCCAACTGTCAAGAATTAAGGAGCTGTGTCCGTCCATGGATGACATAGAAAAGGATTTTACGGTGAGTACAAAAATCTTTTTTTTTTTATTTTTTTTTATAGGGTTTCATTAACTAGTTGCCGCCCACCCACTGTCAAATGATGGCGGGGCGGCTCTCGTTCTGGGATGACGTCATATGACGGTGCACCAGAACGGCCGCTCTCGTGTGCCGGCGGGGGCGCGCAGCAACCCCGATCTCTGTAAAGAGCCGCGTATGTGGCTCTTTAACCATGTGATCGGCTGTGTTCAATAGCCGGTCACAGGTAAACACGGAGATGCCGGTTATCGGCTCTCCTCACCTCACACTGACAGTGTGGCGAGGAGAGCAGATCAGCGGCATCTCCTTGCAGGGGACACCTAGGAATGTAATCGGTGCCCTGATTACAGTATAGCAATATAGTGTCACCAATCAGTGCCCATTAGCGATGCCAGTCAGTGCTGCCTATCAGTGCCACCCATCACCGCCCACTAGTGCTGCCTATTAGTACCCAACAGTATTGCCTATCAGTGCCCATGAGTGCCACCTCATCAATGCCCACCAGTACAGCCTATCAGCGAAAGCGAAAAATTACTTGGTTACAAAATTTACTGACAGAAACTAAGAAACTTTTTTTTTTTTTCAAAATGTTTTTGTTTTTTATTTTTTTGTAAAAAATTAAAAACCCAGCAGTGATTAAATGGCACCAAAATAAAGCTCTATTTGTGTGAAGAAAATGATAAAAATTTGTTTGGGTACAGTGTAGCATGACCGCGCAATTGTCATTCAAAGTGCGACAGCGCTGAAAGCTGAAAAATGGCCTGGGTAGGGATGGGGTGCAAGTGCCCTGTGGGCAAGTGGTTAAAATACTTGGTGATCATTCCATGAAGGTTCCAGCACTTTCTGTTATGGCATGATAACGGTCTCCCAACCATGCTTCTGTGTTGTCATTTTGTCATATGCACACATCGTGGCGGCTACAGGCATCCGTGACCTAGATTAGATTGACCTGGTCCACCGCAGTGTTATATTCTTCATCGAAAATATTTTGGTATAATTAATGCTATTTTGGTCAACTAAAATGGCATTTTAGTCAAAAGTTGCAGAGGTGCAGATAATGGCCACCAAAAAAAACGCACACGGTTTGCTGTAATTTTCATAAGTCATGTGAGTAGAGAAATGCAACACAGGTTAGTTTTTGCTGTGCTTTCAATGAATTTCAATTGGGAAGTGCGTCACACTGCAACGGTAGCGCAACGGATCAGTGTGAAGACCTACATAGAATTTAAAGGGATGCGTTTTATTGAATTTTTATTTATTTATTTTTTTAATGCAAAAGCACTTTAATAACGAATAACCTGTTGCTGACCAGCTGCAGTCGTTATACGGCGGCAGGTTGGCACGGCAGCGCAAAACGCCGCTTTAAGAGCTGTGGGAAGAGCCAGAACGGGAAGGAAAGATCTGCTGTTCCTAGTGATCAGGAACGGTGATCTCCTACCCTCCTTCCCTCCTCCTCGTCCCCCCCTTCCAGGGAACACATTTAACCCCTTGATCGCCCCCCAGTGTTGGCCCCTTCTCTGCCAGTGACATACAGTAATCGGTGCATTTTTAAAGCACTGATCGCTGTTTAAATGTCAATGGTCCCAAAAAAGTGTCTGCAATGTCACCGTCCCGCTAAAAATTGCTAATCACCGCCATTACTAGTAACAAAAAAACAATACAATTTGGGGATTATTATTATAGTAAAAAATAAAAACATAAATATTTTTTATTGTTTTATAGCGCAAAAAATAAACCGCGGAGGTGATCAAATACCACCAAAAGAAAGCTCTATTTGTATGCCAGTTACTTGCCTCCTGAACTTTATTCAGAGCTGTACAGTTTATCTACAGGTGCCCCTTGCCTGCATAGGCAGTCTCCTGGCAAAAGCCCAGTTCTAAGAGGCAGGGCAACATGAAAGTTGATGGATTTAAGGCCTCATGTACACTGCTGCTGGTAAAACAGACGTTTAGGAGCAGTTGGGCATTTTTTTTTCAGCTGCCCCTGAACTCTCCTCTGTGTTATCTTACATGTACACAGGGCCGTTTTTATAGTCGTTTCTAGGCAGTTGAGTTTAGAGGCTTTTTTGGAAAGCAACAAAAAGAGTTCAGACGCCGAGTTTGGAGGCATTTCAAGCGCCAAATGCTTCTAAACGCGGTAACCCACGTTTAGCTGCATTTCGTTTATAGGCGTTTTTGGCCATTTAAAAACGCTTCTAAACGTGGCAAAACAAACGTTTTAAACGTTGGTTACAATCTGTCAAGTTAAATCGTTCAGGAGAGGTTGTAAAAATGTCCCGTGTACATGAAGCCTTAGTCCAGTACACTTGTACTGAAATTTGGCTGGTTCAGCAGGAACTGGACAAATTTTGGTCCATGTCTACTGCTGTTTGTTCAACAGAAGCCAAACTAACAAGTAAACACTGCTTTATTAACCACTTCAGATCCGCGCTATGGCCAAAAGACGGCCGCAGCGTGGACCTGAACTGCCGGGAGGGCGTCTCTGGACGTCCTTGTGTTTACCTCCGCAATGCGCGCCGCCGCGCATTGCGGCAGAGCTGTGTCACTCAGGTGCCGATGCGCCTGCCTGGCGGCCGCGATGTCCGCCAGGTGCTCGCGAACGGCAGTCAGAGCCAGGGACGTGGATCTCTGTGTGTAAACGCAGAAAACCACGTCCTCTTAGGGAGAGACCGATGGCGTGTCCCTTGTACGTGGACAACCATCGGTCACCTCCCCCAGTCAGTCCCCTCCCCCCCCCCCACAGTAAGAATCACTCATGAGGGAACACATTTAACCCCTTGATCGCCCCCCTAGTGTTAACCCTTTCCCTGCCAGTCACATTTATACAGTAATCGGTGCATTTTTATAGCACCGTTCACTGTATAAATGTGAATGGTCCCAAAATAGTGTCAAAAGTGTCCGCTGTGTCCGCCACAATGTCGCAGTCCTGACAAATCGCAGATCACCGATATTCTTGTGGGGGGGGGGGGGGGATGTCATAAATCTATCCCCTATTTTGTAGGCGCTATAACTTTTGCTCAAATCAAACGCTTATTGGGATTTTTGTTTTTTTTTTCTTTGTTTTTTTCCAGAAGAATACATATTGGCCTAAACTGAGAATTTTTTTTTTTTTTTTTTTTTTTTAAATTGGGATATTTATTATAGCAAAAAAAAAAATAATATATATATATATATATATATATATATATATATATATATATATATATATATATATATATATATTTTCCAAAATTGTCTCTCTTTTTTTTTTTTTTTTTTTTTGTTTATAGCGCAAAAAATAAAATCCGCAGAGGTGATCAAATACCACCAAAAGAAAGCCCTATTTGTGGGGAAAAAAATAATGTCATTTGTGTACAGCATTGTATGACCATGCAATTGTCATTCAAAGTGCATCAGCGCTGAAAATTGGTCTGGGCAGGAGGGGGGTTTAAGTGCCCAGTAAGGAAGTGGTTAAAAAAGAAAACGTGTCAGTTTTTATTGAAAACAAACAGAAAAGATATCTGATTTAAAAAACAAAACAAAAAACACTGCTTTATTAATAGGCCCACTTTGTATTCGTGATCTTTTTTTAAATTTTTTATTTCCCCCCCCCCCCCCCCCCTGCAGGTATTGGTATGGAAAGAGCTTGACTATGGCACAATGAGTGAGACCGAGAAGCAGATGCTGGTCTCGGAAGTCAACTTGTTACGGGAATTAAAACATCCAAATATTGTTCGTTACTATGACCGTATAATTGATCGGACTAATACAACTCTTTACATTGTGATGGAGTATTGTGAAGGAGGGGACCTAGCCAGCCTTATTGCCAAATGCACGAAGGAGAGGTATGTTCAACTTCATCTATGATATTGACTGTATGAGTACAGAGCTTAAAGGAGACCTACAGCCAAAGCTTGTTTGGCTGTAAATCACAGGAGTGCCATTCATTCTGCTCTATACCGCCCCTATAGCTGTCATATACTGACTAGTATCCTTGAATGTATTAACTGTATGCAATTTATCAGAATGTAGAAGCAGTAGGATGAAAACATCAAGCTTCAGCCAGTAAATAAATAAAAAGTAAAAAAAATCTAATTTGGAGGCATCTGAAAAAGAACTACTATAACTAAAATAAAATGTGTGGGACTCCTCCTAGGAAAGGGGTTAATGAGGAGTGGGCACTGAGCCCAAAGTTGGTTTTCAAAGCCCAACACCAGCTTTGCTACCCACTTTAAATAGTTATTTGGGGACAAGCTGGCCCAAACAAACTATTTTAATCACTAAGAAATGTGCCCTTTGTCAGCACTGTATGCAACATTAGCTACTTATAGCGCAGAGGCACGGGGGAGCGTTGCTCAGCCATTCCAAGGAAGCCTTGAATTTTTAAATTTGAATACAAGGCTTCCTTTGGCTGAGGTGGAGATTGTGACAACATCTGCCCATCTCTCCACCTCAGTCAATCAAAGGAAGGCTTTTATTCATACGTTCACAAAAAGCCTTTTTTTTTTTTTTTTTTTAATGGCTGAGCAGCACCTTAACCTGATTTGCTTTTGTTCAGGGCATGAGAAGTCCCCATACTGCTGCCGGAGCACAGCGCTACATACAGTATATAACCAATGCTACATCTAGTTTATGTAGTTCTGAGAGCAGCTGTGTTTCTTAGAAGTGGAAATTTTATTTGGGCCAGCATGGCCAAAACAAACTAATCTGATGGTAAAGCTAGAGTTGGGCTTTAATCTGGGCGATAAGGAAGACCCCGAACATCTAAATTCAGTGGTTGTGTGTGTGTTTGTGTCCGCCCCCCCCCCCCCCCCCCCCCACTTGTAAAGTTGTGGGATACAAACGGTTGTAGCTTTTTACTTTGGGGATGGCCTTAGAGTAAAGATGTATAGCCAAAGCTCTTCTGGCTATACTTATACTGTAGGTCACAGGAGTGCAGTTCGTTCTGCACTCCTGTAACCTATTTTCAGCCATCGGGGCTAATGTCTGCTGACATCACTCAGCTGGTTCAGGCTCTGAGAAGATCTCGACTATATGGTCAGGATCCACCCAGATGCCTGGACCGCCACCTTGCTCAGCCTCTCGACGATCTGCCCCCTGCAGTAAGTGCCTGAGGGGCACAGGGAGCTGTTG